>JAEOAD010000509.1:5597500-6797500 GCA_036365145.1 Orientallactaga sibirica
TTATTCTTAATAATAATATCTGAAAACTATGAATTTAATGTCAAGGACATTGATATTACATATTACATATAAGCAGGATAAAGTTGAGTTTCTTTCAAATATTCTAATGCCTTTCTTTTTGTTCTTAATAAACAAGTTTTTTAATGCATGTGCATCTGGTTAATGTGATTCCTGGAACTGTGGATCCTGGGGAATTGAACCTGGATCCTTTGGCTTTGCAGGAAAGTGCCTTAACTTCTAAGCTGTCTCTCCAGCCCTGGGATTTGTTTTTAATGCTAATTTTACTTTAAGTGCCCCCTTCCTGATTTTTATTTTTAGTTGACATTTTCCCTACATGACTTTCACAGAGATGGGTCATGCATGGTATGTTATCAAATTGTCTATGTTTGTACATGGATCAGTATAGTTTGATTTTCTAAATAAATGGTTATTGAGCTTATGTTTGCTTACTGGATCATTACACTCTTTTTCAAAGTTTTTGCTCTCCTACATTTAACAAAATATTGTATTCATATTAAATAATAAAATGATATTCATCTATTTTCCTTCACTTGATATTAGTTAAAATATTGAGCTGTGCTCATCCAACAATCCTTATGAAACTAGCTACTTTGTCCATCTCATAATTTTTGTTTGGTCTTTATAGAGACAGCAAAATTTTTATGAAACTCTGTCCATGCTGTTTATTTTGAAATAATTTCTCTGTCATATATCTCCCCTGAATCTGAAAATAAAGTCTTCTTTCAATTAAGAACATATTTAATATGCATACATCATTTTTTGGTATCATATTTTCCCTCCTCCCTGTCCTCATTCCACTGAGGACCCTCCTCAGTAGGGTTGTTGGTATTTCCCATGGGGTTGTGGGTTATGCATTGTGGGAGCAGCAGTCAGTTATTGCGAGTGGGGAATGCCTCTGGGTATGACATCCCAACCTGTGACTCTTACAATCTTTCCACCCCTCCTCTTCTGCAAAATTCCCTGAGACATGGTGAGTGTGTTTAAAACCTACTTCAATGATGAGCTCTTAGGAGCGTCTGGATTTCTGCTTTGGTATGTGGTGAGTATTCTCAGCATCTGCCTCTATCATCCTGGTGCTGATTGTCAGGCTCATTGTGGAAGCAGCACTCTTGCTCAAATACCACAAAAGCTTTCACTTGTTAAGTTACTGTATTGTTAAATTCATTTCGTCCCCTTTTTTTGAGAGATACACAGAGAAAAAGAGAGAGAGAAGGAGAGGCAGAGAGAGAGAGAGAATGGGCATGCCAGGGCCATTTCACCAGCTGTGAACAAACTCCAGATGCCTGTGCCCCCTTGTGGGCAAGCGTGGCGTTGAGCGCTTTTGTCACTTTTGTGTTTGGCTAAAGGTGGGACCTGGATAATCAAACAGGCATTCCTAGACTTGGCAGGCAAGCACCTTAACTGCTAAGCCATCTCTACAGCCCCCTCTTTGTGAATATCTATTATTCCAACTATAATGATGAACCTCTGCTATATGTATTATATATGTCCACCTCTGATATACATATCACCTTATGTAGCATTTTCATAAAACAAGTGGTTAGAAAGTTCAGTTTTCAAAGAAAAAGCAATATTGGAAATTGATGTAAAATAATTACTTCTGTTGAATCATTCTATTCTCCCTTAATTTACTTATGTTTATATGACAGTTTTACATGGAATATAAAATTCAATGTATTATTGTTAAACAAAGCAAGATATATAAAGAAAACTGCCACTATTTAGCACAATGTGATGTCAGAAACACACCATATGCTTAAAACATAACAGCAGTCCACATATAAAATCTTTCCTTAGTGATTGATTCACAGGTTTATATTAAATTTGACATTTCAAAATTTTCAACTTATATCCTTTGTACTCTCAGTTTTGAGTGTTTTATAACACATTCTATTTTAGTATATTTGTTGGTAAAATTGTCATATAAAAATTCACTATGTGAAATCAAATTCAGTTAACATTTACCAACATTCCCCCAATTTAAACAAACTTATTGAGAATATCACTGAAATCAATTCATTTTCTTCCTTCTCCTCTTTTTCCTCCTCCTTCTCCTTTAGATAGACTCAAGTTGCTATACAATTAGTGATCCTCCAGGCTAAGTTTCCCAAGTGCTTGGGTGACAGACGTGTACACCAAAAATAGCACATTTTTCTTAGAGACAAATCTATTTCAGAAAATCAACAACACAAATAAGTTCTCTCTTGTTCACTCTCATGTATATGAGTTCAGCTCTAGCAGATATGTTCTGAGCCAGTTGGAGTTCTGGCTCTTCCTGCTTGCTGGTATTGGTTTCTTTCTCTCTGCTGTGGATGTATGGCACTGAACCATGAACCATTCCAAAATGTAGCAGACAGCTTCAGGTTCGCTGAGATGAACTTTCAGACCAGGCACAGTTATGGAGGAAGGGATATTATTTATTGAAGCTTACAGATCCAGGGGAAGTTCCATAAAGGCAGGAAAAGCGGCCTGCTCTTCACAGGGCCAAACAGAGAGAGAGAAAGCCAACCAGCCACCACAGCACACAGAGCAAAAAAACTACAGCCAAAAGGTCACACAGCACACTTCAGGAACTCCTGCTAGGCACATTTGCATATTTTACAATGGAATCTCAAACCCACACCTTAAGACCAGCCCCCAGTGACATTGCCTCTAGCAAGGTGATTAAAGATGCAAACTATAACTAATAAAACACTGAATATATTGGGGGACATATAGTCAAAGTACCACACAAAATGCTGAAGATTTCCCTGGAATCTGCAAGACTGAAATATACCCTTTCCTCCCATAAGCTGCTCTGGTCAGCTGTTTGCTCCAGCACTGACCCAGAGATTTTAAGTCTTCTACTATGCATAGGGTTATCACAGTACAAGCAGGATGTATTTTTGAATCTAAATTAGAGAATATTCATTATTATATTGGAATTCAATCCATCCACCTGAAAAAAGTCTCTAACCCTCTATCTATACAAAATCTTCAGCATTAGGCTTCCTAAATGAAATAATCACTTGATATTTTATGGTCATTCTGTGAATCTTAGTAGAGAGATTATACTGTTGTCACTCTTCTTTGACACGGAGACTACCTCTCCCTGAGGGATCAATATTAAACTTAGGTAGCTGAAGATCACACATACCTACCATAATGTATCATCACTTCTTATTTTTTGTCAATTTGTTTCTCAAAATTCAATGAACAATAAACACATAGATAACTTTAAAAAAAAAGAAAGTAACTGTGAGAATGTTGAATATACTGAAAATATTTGGCTTAGAGGTAAATTTTATATGTGTGTAGGTAAAATAAAACCATATTTCTGTTTGTATATTGTACTTTTGTGTGAATTTATAGTTTAATTATTGTTATAAAAACTGAAGATAGCCCAGAATTTGGGGGAGGGCATGTTATTTCTAGTATCCTAGGCTTCACAGATAAAAGGTGGGAGTAAAAATGATTTGAAAGTGTGCACTTAGTGCATGCTAATTAAGATGACATTTTTAGCATTGGGTGAAGTAAGGGAATGTAAGGAGTGGGAGAAAAAGACAAAAGCACTTGTCAGAGTGGACTCCTCATTTCTTTCAAGAGTTTGTGTGGGATGAACTTGGGCTAAGGATACAGAAAGTTCAAAGCCCACACTTTAGTGCAAGTTTAAAACCTTGGCTTGTAATTTGAGAGACTAGAAAGAGGATTTTTAAAATAAGTTGATATAATTAAGGTCCTGAATCAGGAAAAGATTTAAGTAGTAGAGATTTCAAAAGGTGAGAATAAGGACCAGAGACATTTTGTTTAGCCAAACAATAACATTCTGAAAGAGAATAAAATGAAGTCATAATTCATTTTTGGATTCACACTGAAAAGTGTTTGCAAAAAAAAGAATCTGAGAATTTTGTTTAGTAAAAAGAGGAAACAAATCATTTTCATGGCTGGAAAAATTTAGAATGTAGTATAAAGGAAGGGAAACCATAGTAAAACTGTACATAGTACCTGAAAATTTTCAGAGACAATTTATAACAGACAATATTGTTTAGTGAAGATTTTCTACATAGTTGTTAAAAAGGCAAAAGAAGAACTAATTGCAATATAAGTCAAAATACACTGAGTGCTCAATATAAATGAATGCACATCATATTATGTGGCTCAAAATATATTGTCTCATTCTATCTTTGTTATCAGACACTGTCATCCCCATTCTAATTTTTGTATATGTTTATATTTTTTATTTGAGAGAGAGTGAGAGAGAGAGAGAGAGAGAGAGAGAGAGGAAGAGGCAGATAGACAGAGTAAATGGGCACTCCAGGGTAACCAGCCACTGCAAATAAACTCCAGACACATGTGTCACCTTGTGCATCTGTCTGATGTGGGTAGTGGGGAATTGGACCTGGATTGTTACACTTCTAAGACAAGTACCTTAACAACTAAGCCATTGCTCCACCCCAGTTACCCCCATTCTAAAAGTGTGGAAAGTGAGGCAATGTAATGCGACATAAGTTTTGCAAATGTATATGTAAGTAAAATTACCAAAGAATAGCTCTGATGATTGGTAGGCTGCTCTGAACCCAAATTTCAACTATATTGAAATAGTTACCTACTATTTTTAAAATAATTAATGTCTAGCATAAAACTACTTTTCCTGGGGCTGTAGAGATGGCTTAGTGGTTAAGGCACATGCCTGCAAAACCTAAGGACCCTGGTTTGATTCTCCAGGTCCTATGTAACCCAGATGCACATCATGGTACATGCATCTGGAGTTCGTTTGCAGTGGCTAGAGGCTCTGTTGTGCCCATTCTCTCTCTCTCTCTCTCTCTCTCTCTCTCTCTCTCCCTCTCTGAATCCAATTTTTTAAACTACTTTTCCTTAATAAACACAAATTCATAAAGTTTATGACAACTTAACCTCATTAAAATCTTAAACACAGCATCACATTTATTTTAATTAAGCACAAACTTTGTATGGACATATCATGTATTGGTACAATAATGTCCTTCCTCTTTGCCCCCTTTCTACTGAGGGCCCTCCTCATTGGGATTTCTTGTATTCCCCCTGGGGTTGTGGACTATGAGAAATGAGAGAATCATTCAGTCATGTAAAGGGAGGGCCAGTGCCTCTGGATATTCCCTTTCACTGTTTGGTTCTTATAATCTTTCTGTCCCCTCTGCCACAAAATTCCCTGAGCTATGGTGGGTTCGTTTTAAGTCTACTTCAGTGCTGTGCTCTCAGAAGGTTCTGGATTTCTGCTTTGGTGCATTTTGAGAATCCTTAGTTTCTGTCTCCATCACTCTAGCTCTGGTTGATAGGTTCACTATTGAAGCAGAACTCTTGCTCATCTCACCAAATCCTCTTGGTTTCACCTGGGCCCTGGATGATGATGTGTAAGGGGAAGTTTATCTCCTGAGTTTTAGCTGCTTTCTGAAAATGAAAAAGAGATTCTCCAAAGGAGAATGAGGTCAGCACATGTTTAATGGGATAATCATTATTAATTAAGAGAGATTTTGATGGGTGTAACTTCTCTTTTGGCTAAAGACTAGTGGGAGTTTCTTGTTGGAGTCCATGATTTTGGTCTCCATAGGATTCTGACTCAATTTCCAGTCATGTAACTCTTTCCAGAACTATACTGGCTTCCTTCCAGATTCCAGCTGGATCTCTTGATGTTCTGTGTCTGTAGCATATGGTGCCTTTAGTAATACTTACTCATTCAATCAAATTCTATTCTCTCAGCTCTCAGTGAGATATATATATATATATGAAACTAAGAATTTTTTCAAGCACTAAATGTTGGGCGGTCTCTGGCCATCTTAGGCCTTTATCTAGGTGGAGGGAGTGGCATTACATAAATAAATCCAGACTTCTCAGTCTTTGTGAAATAGGGTTCCTTACCAATACACCAATATGTCAATGCATCAATAAACTTAGGGTATCATGTCTTTGTCTTATAAATTTAAGGAATTAAAATCCACAGACCAGAGAGTAAGACTTAGAGATATTTTATTAGATTAACAGAGGGAAGAGAAGGAAGTACAGAGAGCTCATGCCATGTGGAAAGCAGGAGGAGATAGTAGCTCATGTGGGAGTAGGGGTTCTCCCTTCCTTTGTCTCACCCCAGCTCGGCTCAGACAAGGGGAGCTTATCAGAGCTCGGACCTGGGAGTTCAGAAGTTAACAGGGCCCTGAAAGAGACTATGCCCACATGGTAAAGATATATTTACAATCGTATTGTGGTGGGCTCAGGCAAAACTGTGCCTGAGAGAGAGATGACTCGTCTGGACTCAGAGAGCTGGATCAGGAAAAGATCAGCAAACCTGAATAGGAGGGAAGAGAGAACTTACTGGATGAGACTGGATCAGAAACTGAATTCTGGTTTTGCTGGATGAAAAAGGCAGTGTAACATATTTTTGATTCCCTCATTTTGGTCCTCTTTGGATGGCTATCTAATAATAAAGCTCTCTGCCTAGTTCCCTCTCATGTTGAACTTTGTGTCTCCATTGAGAAGAGCTCTATTGGGAAAAATGTGTCACTGGGGAAGGGTCTTGGAGTCTAAATCTAAGGTGTGTTGGGAGATGGATCTGAGATGATCCCTACTAGGTGTGTTCACAGCAATTTGAGCTCTGTTAGTTCGTGCTTGCTAGGAGTGCTAAGTGATGATGCTGTCTCTCTATTTGGGTCTATGAAAGGGGTCAGCTTTTTCCACCATTGTTGGTGTTACCCTGTTCTCTGTAAGCCTGAAATAATACCCTTTCCTTCCATAAGCTGTGTTTGGATGTTTGTCCCCTCAATGTAGAGAAACAGTAATTTGGCACCAAGAAGTGGGGCCATTGCTGTGATGAATATAATCACGTGTATTTTGCCCTTTTGGAACTTGTGTGCTGGGGGAATATGGAAAGATTTGGTACTTGGGACTGAAGAGGCCTCACAGTGAGGTACACAAAATTCCATGGGCTATTCTGGTGGAACTCTGAAAATGTTCAATGCATTGATTATTGTGTTTGAAGGCTTGGCTTATGAACTTTCAAAAGGGAAGGAGAAACAACAAAGAAATTTGTTATGACTGATCAACTGGCTGACTATATTTTTCTACCCAAGCCCTAAGAATTTGAATAAAGTTTAATTTAAAAGTAACAGACATATATGAGGGATGTATGGTTTATCACAGGGAAATTTTAGGCAAGTTTAAAGTATCAGACAAAGAAACTGGTTTCAGGTTACTGAAGCTTTTACAATTGTTTTGCAACTATTAAGTGGATTACCACCATTGATTGTGGGCCAAGTGCTTTGCTTTGAGACTACTGAACAAATGGCTGAAGGTGAAAGGAAAGGCTCAATAAATAGCATGCAAGCTCTTTTATAAGGAACTGACTTAAAGAAAGGATTCTAATGAAGTACTTTGTACTTCAAGTTCAAAATTTATTTCCCCCTTCTAAATAAACAAATTGGCTGTGGCACTGCATATATAGCATTAGTTTTGAACACATGAAAACGAGCTCATGAAGTGCATATGGTTCCAGGAACCACTGCTGGGATGCAGCATATGATGGTGGATGATATCCCTATGTAGAGACTATTAAGGCCATTATATAAACCTGTAAGGTGAAGTATGGTTTGCACTGGAGATCTGAAGATGTTTTGGATGTATCAGGACAGTGCAACAGCTACCATGGAGCACTCTTAGCTTGGGATGAGAGTTTTTCCTGGGCTACTCAGTCAAGCTGTAGGGGCAGCATAAAAAATCTATAGACTGTTATCAAAATCTATGGATGCTGGACTTGAACTATAGATTTTTGATGTTTACCTGATGTTCATTGATTTTGCATTGGTCCAGTCTTTCCTTATGATGTCCTTTCTGCAATAGAAGTGTTTATTTTATGCCAGTATGTATTGGAATTATGTAATGTTGTGATTTTACAGGACTTATAGTTAAGATGAGACTTAGGACTTTTTTTTTTTTTTGAGAGAGAGAGAGACACAGAGAGAGAGACAGAGAGAGAGGCAGAGGAAGACAGATAGAAAATGGGCACGCCAGCAGCCTGTCAGCTACTGTGAACAAACTCCAGATATGTTTGCCACCTTGTGGGTAAGTGCAGCATTGCGCCCTTGCATCACTTTGCATCTGGCTAAACGTGGGACCTGGAGATTGGAACCGGGGTTCTTAGGCTTAGCAGGTGGGCACTTTAATTGCTAAGCCATCTCTCCAGCCCAAGACTCAGGACTTTTTAACAATGTTAAAGTTGACCTTTGAAGTTAGTCTGCATACAAATTACATTGTGAGATGATCATAAGTCTTATGGAGACAGGGGCAGACTGTTGTAGTCTGATTGTACATCCCTATAGACTTGGGCTTGAATTTTGAATCTCCAGTGGGCAGAACTCTACTAAGAAAGAGGTGGCACTGGGGAGCACATCTTGGAGTACAGCCCTATGGTGTGTTAGAGGGTGGATCCGAGTTAAGCCCTACTAGGTTTGTTTAGAGCAATTTGAATTCTGGCTTGCTGGTGGTACACACTTTTAGTGGTGTCTCACTGTTTGGATCTATCAAAAGGGATGGATGTTGGATCCAACAATGTGAAGCTTACTGAAACAGTGTTCACGTTAATATAGGTCATAGTATGACTACTAGGATGCAATCCTAAGATTTCTTAATGCCATAGCTTATAGTCCATAGTCTTCATCAATAGCTCAAAATAACCAATATTTAGTGAAATCTATATCATAGCCTAATGATAGCATATTCTTAATGTTATATACTGTTAATGAATATACAGCCCATTTACAAGAGATTTTATGAAAGTGATACTTTATGTACAAAACATAAAATACAAAGCAGCAACCAACATTCTAAATCATCATAGAAGAAAACACAAAATTCAACACACAATCAACTGAAACTTATGTGGGTTTAGGGATTAAAGATACAGTTTTATTCTAGGCTAAGAAAGAAAATATCTAAGAGGTACATATCACAAATATAAGATTTGTGTTACCATAGCATTTATTTTCAAATTTGAGGGAAAAAAAAAGAAAGACTTAAATTTGAGATAAATCCATACTCTGAATATAAGGGTAACATTTAAAATATATTATAATAATTTTTCTTATAATGATTTCTTTATAATGTACTATTACTTCAATCTCTTATAAAGCTGTGAAAGGGGCACATTGTGGTTTGAATGTAAAATGTTTCTCACAGGCTCATGTATTTGAAAACTTGTTCTCTAGTTGTTACTCTTTGTACTCTTTGAGAATGCTGTGGAACCTTTAGGAGGTGGGGCCTTGCTGGAAAAGTGTGTCACTGGGGATGGGCTGTGAGGTTTTATAGCCTAGACTCACTCCCTGTTGTCTTCTGCTTCCTGATTGTGCATGTAAGGTGACCAGCTACATTCTGCTTCTGCCACTATTCCTTTGTTTCCTTTCTTGTCATGATGGAATGAACCCCTGTAACTAAGCTGAAATAAACTCCTTTTTTACTTAAACTGATTTTTTTTTCCAGGGATTTTCTTCCCAGCAATAAGTAAAAGGACCTACACATTCTATAAACTGGATTTTCTTCCCAGCAAAATAAGTAAAAGGACTTTATCTTATAAATCTCTTAAATAAACTTAAAAGTTAAAACATTCTATAAACTGGAAAATTTGCATGATTAATTTGAATATACTAGTATGAATATAGAAAATGAATTAAGGAAAA
Source organism: Orientallactaga sibirica (assembly GCA_036365145.1). NCBI lineage: Eukaryota > Metazoa > Chordata > Mammalia > Rodentia > Dipodidae > Orientallactaga > Orientallactaga sibirica. Next base: position 5,607,196 of record JAEOAD010000509.1, read on the forward strand.
ATTAAAGAGGAGTCAAAGTTAATAATTTTGTGAAACAAAATGGAGTGAGATACTTTTTTAAAAATTAGAACAAGTTAAATTGATTTATTATGTAACTGTCTTTATCTTATAAATTGTGATTTTAAAATAACAACAATTTCACACTAGTTAAAAATATATATATTGTTAGCATAATTTCATGGAAGAAAAGGAGATAAATGCATGGGTGGGGATGAATTTCAAAAGATAGTTCTGGGGCTGGGGAGATGGCTTGGTGAATCAAGTGCTCACCTCTCAAGCTGGTACACCCCAGTTTGATCTCTAGACCCCAGGTAAAATGTGGACGCTATGATAGACTGCTGATGATGAAGGAAAGATAGAAACAGAGAAAGGAAAATTTCCCAAAAGCTTATGGCAGGAGATTATGTGAAGAACAATGGCAGAGCAAGACTCCAGGAAAAAAAAAAAAAAACAGCCTCTAATGAGGTTGAAAGACCTCACTTGAAAGTTGTCCTCTGACCTCCACATGCATATCATGGCATGTGTTTCTGAATCCACACCCACACCCAAATATGCATACATATACACCGACACACATTCACAAAAAAATAAGAAAGTAGAGTAAACCTTTCAAAAGATGATAATTAGCTAATTTTATAAAAATTTAAAATATTATGGTAAACGATCTTATGAATATATATGTATGGATGAAAGAAACAGCAAACTGAAACAGCTATCTAAATACATAGAAAATACAAGACAGCCTGTGCTTCATTCAAATTAAGATGTATTTATTGGGCTAGGGAAATGGTTTAGCCATTAAGGTGCTTGCATGTGAAGCCTAAGGACCCCAGTTCAATTCCCCAGGACCCACGTAAGGCGTGCCCATTCTCTCTTTCTCTCTATCTGCTTCTTCCTCTCTCTCTCTTTCTCTCTCTCTCAAATATATAAATTAAATTAAATAATATTTTTTAAAGTTGTATTTATTGATAAAGCATGATGGAATTATGAAGGAAAGATGTGGAAATGAGAAAAGGCACAGGCAATGAGCTGTGAGGCAGAATCACTCAAGGGTGGAACTCCTCATGACATTCTTTCTTCCTCATGTGTACCAAGCCATGCTTATGATAATGGTAAGAGTCTGTCCCTATGTCAGGGGAGGCAGAGGCAATTACATCACTGGATCACACATACTTCTTTTCTCTGTAGAGTGTATTTGTGTTGCTATTTTATTCCTGCTCTTTCAGTGAGCTATATTTTACAGTTGCCTTGTGAAACCTGCATAAATAGAGGTTTGGCATTGTATGTTTTTAAAGAATGCAGTATTCTATTTGAATCAAAGTACATAGAACTCATCTTTTTACTATGATTATTTATAGTCCCTTATCAGTGATCTTCCACTTTTTACTCCCATTCTGTGCTCTAAATCTTTGAAACAGGGTTATATGTTATTTTTGATCCTAAGGACTTGATTCACAAACTTTTTTTCAGTCTTCTTGCTCACAGGTAAACATCTGATAGTCTATGAAGTTAAAATCACCTTGATTAGTATGTATTTATATTCTGTCAATGAACGTATGTGCAAGAACAACCACAACTCCACTTATAATCATTTAATGTACAGTCTTTCTAAGTTTATAAACACTTTCGATACATCCTTTTAATTTGCAAGCTACAAAAAAATTTCCAACTTTTCCTTCATATTTACTTTCACATGACATGTAACTCATGAATAGAAAATTTACTTTGAATTCAACTTTTGTTTGCTACATACCTCTAAGGTTAAAGTAGTGCATTCAATCCCAAACTTCAAAATCCATCACTGCACATTAACTGGTATAAAAGCCATATGAGAGTCATCCGAACAAAACACTGGGACATCAATGTAAATGCTATAGACCGGAAGGTGAGTTTAAGAAATCTTTCAAGAGCCTTTGGAAGCAATGAAATGTAGTCCCAAGCAAAGGAACCCACCAAGCACCACAGAGAGCAAACAATTAGAGACATATTCTGTCTAGAGGGGAGCAAGGTGTTACCCTTAAGGCTCTAGAGCTGCAGATAATGGAATCCACCCCAGGAAAGGCTGAAACAAAGTAGCACAGCTTCCTGTAACAGCACTTTCAGACACATACAACCTTTTAGAAAATAACACTATTATCCCTACTTCTCCAGCTAACAGAATCAAAAATCACATGAAAAAAAAAAATAAAAGTTTTAAAGTGGACTCTAAAGACATATACTTTCAGTCATATGTACAGGAAAGTGAGCTACATATTAGCTAAATATTGCCTGTGTTCTACATGGTGCTACTCAGACAGAAAAGTAAATCATATATTTGAAAACAGCTGAACAAGATCCACTTATTGTATCGATTGTAATGTTATAGTTACAATTTCAAAAATAAAATCATGTGCATTTTATTTACCTACAGGATTAATTGGAAGGAATGTGAAATAAAACTGCTTTTAATATAGCAATATACAAACATGAAGGAAGAAAAATTAACTTTGAGAAATAAGAGAACAAGTATATAATATTTTTACATTAATAAACATAGCAAGAGACCTGGTTTAACATGGACATAATAAGAGATGCTAGAAATAAACTCAAAAAAATTGTCATGTGGACTAGAAGAAATCCAGGTTACTTGAATGCCAACCAATAAACTGGTAGCTTCATACAATTTGATACATCATTCAAATTATCTTTAGAACCTTATGTGGGGCTTGCTCTCATTAGAAACTTATGGTAGTGACAATTATTCACACTTAATTTCCCCCTTACAAATCCTATTCTAGTAAGCATTCTCTCATTATATGCAATAAAGATTTATTTTGGCTCAAGGTTTTGGTTTACTGCTAGTTGGCTTCATCACTTTGCAGGGTACTGAGGCAGAGAACACCAGATGCAGCAAAGCTGCTCAACTCAGTGGGCTGGATGCAAAGAGAGAGAGGTAAAGGGGCCATGATTCTCGTATCTTCTACACAGGTTTGCTAGCAGTAACCATTCCAATAGAAACCAAATCAAATTTGTTCCACCACCTTCCAATAGAACCCACAAGCTGGTTACTGAGCCTTTAACACACAGGCCTGTGGGGAACATTTACCATCTATAGAGTAGCATGGGCTTAATAGACCATATAACTGTGTATATATGTATGCATTATAAGAGCTGACAGGATTTTTTTCTAAACCATGTTAAACAACCTTGTAATTAATTCTCAATGTCCTGAACCTGGAACTCTGGTAGTCCAAAGTCAAGGTCCTGTCATTGCCTTCTTACTGCTTGGCACATGCTGACTCTTAGCTGTTTTCTCATATGGAAGAAAATGAGAGGGAGCTCATTGAGATCTCTTGTAAAATCACTAAACAACCCCATAATGATTCACCTTTTAAGACATAGTCACTTGCAGCAGACCATAACTCCCAATACACATGAGGATTAGGAGTTTAACATACTGGAAACACAGCCAAACACTTTATACTATACCTCTCAAGAAACAGCAGTGCAACATTTTCCATGAAAGCAAATCTTTATATGCAGAGCATGAAACGATTCCCCACTTGACCACAATTGGGACTTGAAAAATTACAGCTCCTCCTGATGAAGTGGTTTCTTTTCTACATTTTCTGAAATGTATCTGTGATGTTGGAAACAAAGAGTCCATGATTTTAAATTATGCAATTCTCATTCTCAACTTCCTGGAGCATAGGTGTTTCATGAATCTATATTCTGAATAGGAAATGAACAGAATATTTTCTTCTAAAACTGGCCCCAGCATTAGAAAGGATGAGAGATTATTAAATAAAATTAAAGTTAAATATCTTGAAGAAATATACCATTCATTCCAGTATCCATATTCTGTATTGGAAATGGCTGATTAATATGTAAGAAGCAAGTCAGTGCTTAAAAGTACCGCCCATAATACTGACATCTACTTTAAGAAGTGACTGTAATAATGGCTGACATTTATAGACAAGGAAACTGAAACAGTAAAAATTTAAAGAACTAGTAAAGTATTTTCGAACAGTGAGTTAGTAGTAGGTAGGTAGTGGCTTAACAAGGCTATTAACTTAGGCTGACTGACTTTTATTAGTAATATAAGGACATTTTAAGTAACAATTATTCTCAAGAGTATATTCATCTTTAGCTAATTCAATTCCTGGTGAATGGCAATGTTATTCAGCTTAAAGAGAATGTATGTACACACATTTTAATTTAAATTGATTGTGCTTCCTTGTTTAAATCATAAAAAATATTATAAGACCTTGAAAATCACTGGGTGGCAGCTCAGTAGCTTAGACTACTCTGGGGAACTTAACAAAGAAGCAAAGAAGTTTGAAATGAAATAGTCATATCCTCTATACACAGTGCCTATATTCTCTACTTGTGTGTATGTCACTGTGTCAACACAAAGTTCTAATTACACACATTTCTTGGAGCAGAAAGAATCTTCATTCCTGTGTTTTGTTTTGACTCATTTGTTTTTTTATTAGCCATTAACTTAACTCTGGCTGTCATAGAAACACATTATTGAACACTAGGAAGCTTAGACATTTATTTTTCACAGTTATGGAGAATGGGAAGTTCATGGTCAAAATTCTAGTAGTGGTAGGGCCTCTTGGCTTACTGACGACTTTTATATTCCTAGATGTTCAAGTGAACTCAATTATTTTTGTGTCCTAGAAGGAAAGAACCATCTCTGGGGTATCTTATTATAAGAATGCTATGCCATCATGAGGATCACACCTGCTGGCATCATCTCAACTAAATCACCTCCCAAAGTCAAAAGCCAAATACCATCACATTGATAGCTAAGCCTTAAGGTTAAGCATATGAACTTGGGTGGGAAACAATTCATAAATTATAAGGTTTATTAGGGAACATATTTTGAAGTTACTGTATTTTTTTTTCTTGTATAAGATCATTTGAAAAACATACTATGGATATATCACAAAATTCAATTCATAAAGGAGGCAGCAAAGGAAATTTAGACAGGCCATGAGATACCTGCAATGTACATAGTGAAGAAATGAGTCACATCTAACAAAATGAAAATCTTTTTGGCATTTATGTATATAGGATCAGTGATGTGATATGTGTAGTATATGTACATGTGTGTGTAGCATACAGAATGCAGAGAATATCAGGTACCCTATGTTGCTCCTCCATGTATTTACACAACATTGAGTGTCTCCCTCAACACTGAGCTCACTGTTTTCTGTCAAGCTCCAGTGATTGTTTGGTCTCCTTCCCCATATGCCTTATAGGTCTTGAATTACATGCCTGTGTAACCATATCCTGCTTTTGATATGGGGAGTGGAGAATTGAACACTGGCAGTCTTAGAAACATCTCAGATTCATACTTAATCAGCAAACTCTCTTAGTCATGGAGCCATTTTCCCAGCCACAGAAAAGAAAGTTAACAGGGACAAAAGTAAGGTTGTGCATAGATTGAAATCTTAAGTTTCTAAGATATGAATACATATAGAAAGCTAATTATTAGAAGGTAAACCATGTTCAAAAAAAGGATTTAGCTGAAAATAACTGTAGTTTACATGTAATTTTATTTGGTTGCTGTTACAGTCAGGTTCATATTGCTGGCAGAAATCACCCAACCAAGAGCAGCTTGTGGGAAAAAAAAAAGATGTTTATTTTGGCTTACAGGCTCGAAGGGGAAGCTCCATAATGGCAGGAAAAATGATGGCATGAGCAGAGGCTGGGCATCACCCCCTGGCCAACATAAGGTGGACAACAGCAACAGCAGAGTGTGCCAAACACTGGCAAGGGGAAGTTGGCTATGATACCCATAAACCTGCCCCCAACAACACTCTGCCTCCAGTGGCTTTAATTTCCAGTTGCCGTCAGCTGTGGAGACTAACATTCAGAACACTTAAGTTTATGGGGGACACCTGAATCAAACCACCACATTCTGCCCATGGCCCCAATAAACTGATAACCATACATGATGTAAAATGCAATGCATTCATGCAACTTTAAAAGTCCCCATAATTTTTATCAATTTCAATGATGTTCATACATCCCCATAATCCAAGGTCTTTTAACTGAGCCATAATACCAACCCCCCCGCCAAACTCATAATGACACAGAATAAACATTCACATGGTTTCAAATCCTTCCGCATTCCTCTTGAAAATTAGCTCCAAAAGGCCAAAGCCACACAGTCAGGTGTCTAGGAGCAACCCCACTCTGGGTACCACTTTACTGTTACAGTCAGGTTCACATTGCTGGCAGAAATCACCCAACCAAGAGGAGCTTGTGGGAAAAAGGGGTTTATTTTGGCTTACAGGCTCAAGGGGGAAGCTCCATGGTAGCAGGAAAAATGATGGCATGAGCAGAGGGTGGACATCACCCCCTGGCCAACATAAGATGGACAACAGCAACAGGAGAGTGTGACAAACACTGGCAAGGGGAAGTTGGCTATAATACCCATAAGCCCACCCCTAACAATGTTCTGCCTCCAGTGGCTTTAATTTCCAATTGCCATCAGCTGCAGAGACTAACATCAGAACACTTAAGTTTATGGGGGGCCTCTGAATCAAACCACCACAGTTGCCAAAATCAGTTCTAGCAGGATTTATTTAAAATAAGTATACCTAAAGTGAGACACGTCCCCCCAAAAGGGAACCAGTTTCTACTTTCCTTACCTTCTTTAACCAAGGCATTATTTGCTTTATTTGTCAACAAAGAATGTGATTTGCCTAGTAAATCTACATGAATCTATTAATTGTATCAATTTTATTGTTTAAACACTTTGATTTAAAATCATTCACATTACAGAAATATGATTCTTGGAACATTGAGTTTGGGGGGGGGGTGGCTGATATTTTAAAATTGAAGAAAGACTCCAGTTTTTATTTCTTTAAAAATGTGTAATTGTTTATCTGAAGCTTGTATGAAACCCAACATTTATTTACAAAGAGAAAAAGTCATACAATTAATTACAAACAATAAAATAGCCAAAAATCCAGAAAATACTAATTATATTAATTTAGTAAACATCTAGGAGTTTCCTTAATTTATTTTAGCTACCTTATTATGTATAATAACTATATTGCACAATATTTTTCCAGAAAAAATAGAACCACAACTCACTATTCTTTATTAGCCGTCTTGACATTAATCTTAGCTGAGTACAAACAATACCTCCATGCATATATCATTTAGAATATACTGTATATTTTCAGTTGCTTAATAAATTTGAGGGAAAGGTCTATAATTTATTATATTTGGGCTACAGTATGAAAAGAGATAGCAAATTTTCTTGTGGTCTGACTAAATTTGAAAATTCTTTGAGTTGATGATATGTATCAACCAACTTATTCTATGCATCTCTATGGAAGTGTATGTCATGATTTTTCTGCTTTCTTGAGCACTATTGTGATTTCATGATGTATCAACCAAAAATTAGTTTTCTAATGTGAGAATATTTTTGTTTCCTGTATTTTCAAATAGTCTAAGAGCATGTTGCATCTCTTCAGAAGTTATGTAATGAAGAACAATTTGAAATTAGTCTAACCTTACATGTTCACTTATATCAGTGTTATAATAAATGTTGACTTCATGTACAAATGTATATAATTTATTTTTAATTATATGTCAATAGAAATATAATGCCCTGCTTCCTAGTTTGCAATTCTTATAGCTGGAAACTTTTTTCTATGGTCTGGCTTCTGGCTATGTACATTTCAAACTTGTACCTCCTGTACTACTCACACTGTTGTCATACCAAGAGATGGTATGCTCTTTTCATAAGTGACATTATGGACTTTTAATAGGGACTAAATGGAATTAATGATGAATTGCTCAGAATATATTTATATCAACCAAATAGTGATGTTAATCATAATATATAATAATTATAATTGTTATCCAAGTGCCTACTTAGTGTGGTTGTGAGTCTTTTTAATATAATAAATAATTTATATATCAAAGTAGCCACATTTAATATTATTATTCTCAGGAGAAAAACAATATATATACAGGCAACAACTTTGTCTAAGATGACACAGTCAGAGAATGTCAAAGCCTTAAGCTGGCCCCAGGTATTCTCCCATTGTAGTTCTTTATACCTTTGAATTGCAAAGCCCATCCTATACCAACATAGGAACATGCATATTACATTATTGATGGTGAAAATGATAACTAAGTACTTTCTGTGTATAGATGTTATTTCTTTGAGGAGAAATAACATCAATATTAAATACATTTTATTTCAATGTATATTTTAGTCATAGAAATACCTCTTTGGGCTGTTCACCAAATATCCATTTTAATAGTCTTTATAAAGTTAATCTTACCTGCTACTTTAGATCCTGATTTTCAGCTTTCTTTGTCTTTACGTGCACCATCAGTCCAGACAGTTATCCAAATTATGTAAAATATTTGGATACATTTGCATTCTATGATGTATGTATGTATGTATAAGTTTATGTAATCATACCACTATAATTTAGATGTTGAATGCCCCTAAAAGCCCTTCTGGCTCATTCCCTAGGGTGGGACTATTGAAGGATACCATAGGTATAAAATAATAGGATCATCCAGTCATGTCATATAAAACCTCCAAAACTTTGAGGCAAAGAAACAAACCAAAACAAACACACAAACAAAACCTTTGTCTTTAGAAGTTAATTGTCTTGGGCTGGAGAGATGCCTTAGAATTTAAGGCACTTGTCTGCAAAGCCAAAGGACCCAGGCTCGACTCTCCAATACCCCTGTAAAGCCAGATACACACGGTAGCACATGTGTCTGAGTATGTTTGCAATGGCTACAGGCCCTCTCTCTCCCACTTCTTGCCTCTTTTCTCTTTCTCTCTAAAATAAATAGATAACATATTAAAACAAGTAAGTTAACTATCTAAGATATTTTGTGACTGAATGCTCACTAACACACCCACATGCTTATGTGTATTATATATTATATATATACACACACATATGTGGCATGTGTATACTGGAGTGTCAGTGGACTGAAAGTGGTGGTAATTTAAAACAACATACTCCATAGGGTAGGCCTCCCTCACATACAGAATATGTAATTTAACAATAATTTGGATATTATTGGCATCCATGCAAATGTCTGCTTTTGAAGATGTATTTATATTCATTTAATTAAATAATTTCATCGGTTTAAGCTTTTGTGTTTTCTTCATGCTTTCAATGCCTGCCTGAGTTTCAATGAACTTCTTGCATCTCTAGGTTTAGTTTTTTTTTTAATCATATCTATAAATTTATAATATCTCTTCACTATTCTTTCACATTATCTTCCTCTTTTTTAAACCTAATTGCCTATATATTGCACTGCATAAATTGCCCCCAATGATGATATTATTGTTTAGATTCTTCCCCCATTTAGTTCTGATCTTTTCTGTCAACTCCACTAATCTTTTGCAAAATCTAATATGCTATTAATCTATTTCATTATTTAACCTGAGACTTTATACTTTTCATCTCAATTGTTTCAATTTAGTTTACTTTTATATCTACTATGGTTCTGGTATTTTCAATATGTGGAATTATAGTTAATATGGATACTTGGTACCCTTTTAAGGTAAATTTACTATGTTTCAATATTGTATCAGATGTGATTCATTGAGTGTCCTCCTCATTATAATTTCTTTTGACTTTCCTCTGTCTGTGTTTGGAAATCTTTGATGAGTTGATCAACATTCACAATTTAACTTGGTGGGACTAGGTACTTTTGTACTCCTATCAATCTTCTTGAGCATTTATTGATGTAGATTGCACACAAACTCTTCACAAATTGTTATAATGATTGGTTATGTAGATCTTAAGTTATGCTCTGTGTAGAGCTAACTATTCACTACTACAGGGGAAGGACATTTCTGAGTCCTTGACCTGGTTGTAAAGGAACAGATGAATAGCTGGACTTGATTTTAAGCAGGGATATTTGTGGCCCTGTGTATGCTGAATACTGACTCCATTTCAAACAAGCACCTTTTGCCACTGAGCCATCCCCCCAGTCCTCACTCACCTTGTGGATGATTTTCCCTCACAATGTGATAGTGTGCTTTGAGCACTAAATTCAGTAGTGAAAAGGCAGATTATGTTAATCCAACTGCCACACTTTATTCACTCTCCACACATGTTAATGAAGCCAGGCCCCTTTTCTTTCATACTCTCAACTAGCCTGAAGCCCTGAGGCAGGCACTCACTAGCACTTCGCTTGGCCTGTGGGTAGCATCTGGATTCTGCAATGTCTGCACCACTCCATGCCAGGCTGCCAAGAGGTCCCCCGGTCTGCTCCTTCTCACTGTGGGGTGGGTATCAACACAGAGAGGGCCGTGGAGTCTGCCTCTCTGAGTTGAGTGACAGTGTTCTGAGCTTTTGCTGGAGTTTTTATACCCATTTTTTCCTCAATCACCCTGGCTGCTGATAGCCACCTTAGTGTTAGCTCATTCTCATTTTTACTTGGAACTATTGTTCCTAACATAGTGACTTTGGCCATTCATTCTGTTGTAACAAAATGTCCTAAACTGGGTATTTTGTACACACCAGATTTATTCCTACCTGCTCACGTAGGCTGGGAAGTCCAAAATAAAGATGCCAGTAGATTCTGGGTCCCCTGCAATCTCTAAGTGTCCTTGCATGATGAAAGGGAGCAAGGACATGATCTAAAACCTTTTTTATTAGTGATTTAATCCATGCCAAGAGGCTGGAGTCCTAATGACTTAATTATATCCTAGAGACTCCACACCTTATTGCTGTATCTTATCACACATTAGGTTCTTATATACAAATTTGAAGTAACACTGCCATCCAAACCATACAAAAAGCATGTTAATGATTATTGATTCTCAGCTAATATGATACTGATAGTGACAATGACTGACCATTAATGATGATTGATACTCTGCTAAATATTATAGAAATATAGCAAATCCCTGTTTTTTCTCTGTGCAGCACTCTTGCTTCTCTGGTTTGGGAATATTTGGAATTTCACACACAAGGGTGATGGTGTTCTCTGTATTTCATCTGGCCTGCATGGCTATGTCACCCATAAGGACCACTGAGTGTGTGATGGCAACAACCTCTTCAGAATTTATCAAATTACTTCACTTTTTACATTTTTTATGGCATGGTCATGAAGTCATAGTTTGTAGCCCACTCCATAGCCTTTGACTATAATGTATTTAATTTTTAAAAATTCTCTTATCCTAAAGAATTATTTCAAAATAAAAAAATCAGACAGAATCATTGAAAAAATATTTTTATAGGACATCTATGACCCTTTTTTTAATAATTTCTCTCTCTCTCTTCACTGTCTCTATGTAATAAATTGTTAAAATAAAATGCATATGTATTTTATTTTTTCTTTTTATCTTATTTGAAGGCTATGCTAATAATTTTATCATGTAGTTTTATTTTTTACTATAAGGGAAGCTTAAATATTTATTTCTATATGGAATTATAAGGATGTTTAACTATATTGCTTAAAAAATTCTCTTTTCCTGCCAAACATACACTTTCATTTAGAATTATTTAATTCAGTTTAATGATTCCTCCGAGCATTCTTCTGCAGACTGAGCAGCTCTGTGTAACTAACTTTAGGGCTGAAGTTTGTTCATCTATATTAAATGCTGAATTTAGATAATGAAATAATTAATTTATTTTTCCTTTTTTACATAAAGAAAAGCAGAAAAACTCTACAATGATTAAAATTTAAAAATTATTATATTTATTACTCCAAATACCATACTGAACTAAAGCAACTTTTGAAGCTACATTTTTTTAATTTTCTATAATAAGTAGTAGTTAGTATTTCATAGTAAATATGTTTTTTGGTAGCAATTTTAAACTCCTTGAAGATTAAGAGGCACAGTTTGTCATTTTGCAGCAGGAAAATTCATTTACATAGATAAGCATTACCCTTTCATAAGGTTCTTAAGAAATGTAAAATTATCAGAGGAAATTCTTTGCAAAGGTCCCCCCGCCCTGCAACCCCACAGGGACACATTTGCTTATTCTTCATGTTGCAGAGATTACAGGCAAATGTGGCTCCGCAGAGGAAAGTGGAATAAACAGATTATAGGAACAATGCTCCTTTATAAATCTCATTTAAAACATGTGCACTATTGTCTAAACTGTACCTTTCTAGAATTGCTTGAAAAAAGCATATTAAAGGTACTGATGGATCTCAAAGACAAGAAGCCATCGTTTATCCTCTCTCCCTTTCTCTCTTTCCTCTCCTCCTCCTTTACCCCCTCTTCTTCTTCCTACTTGTCCCCTTTCTCATTCTCCTCATCATCAATCTCTTTTAAATCATCATTAGAGCAGGAACCTCTGCAATGTTCTATTTCACCACCGTCCAGGAGCAATGGGGTCCAATGACTGTGAGCTGAAATCTCTAAAACTAAGCTAAATAAATATCTTCTCCTTATAATCTGGTTATTTCAGGTATTCTGTTACAGTGATGAAATGCTGACTAGAAAGCAGCTTGTGCTAATAACAGAAGGCCTTACACAGAATATAAATCTGTCACCAGTCAATCTCCAGAAAAGCCACTCCAACCACATTGGCAAGCTAAGATATGTGACTACTATGTAGACATGTAAAGAAACAAAATAGAATGCTTTTCTTGTAGCAGTCTAAGTAAAGATGTAATTTACATGTTCTTACATATTCATGATTTTTATGGTTTATAACTCACCTTGATAAGAAAACAATGGATGAAAATTCTCACAAAACTATTCTCTGTAAAGCTTTCTTAATCACAAAGTTTATGAGAAGTGTGCTTTTCTGGTTATATTGAAAGCTATTTTTGTAACTTGTGCTATCATCTTAACTTGATCAAAATTCCTGAAGATGTTAGTTTTTTTGTTGTTGTTGTTGTTGTTGTTGTTTATCTACAGCCATAGAAAAACTAAAAAGCATTAATGACTTGCTATGCTTGGCATGTAACTGTTTATAGTAAACATTGGGAGGAAATAGTGTGGTTATTTTTGAATACTAGTTTATTGCCCTTTTTCAGAATATAGTATATTATAGGTAGACTGCATGAAGCAGTATTGTGGTATTTGAATGTAAATTATCTCCCACAGCCTCATGGATTCATGATTAAAACTCATATTCAATCCTCAGTTGGTGAAGCCTAGAGATTTGTCTCCTAGGTGATTTTAGATCCAGTCACATTGAACATACAGATTAGTTATAAGTCCACCTCAACTTAACTTGGCATTTAAAGATAATACTTTTGGGGCTGGAGAGATGGCTTAATGGTTAAGGTGCTTGTCTGCAAAGCCAAAGGACCTCGGCTTGATTCCCCAGGAATCATGCATCTGGAGTTTGTTTGCAGTGGCTGGATGCAGTGGTGCGCCCATTCTTTCTCTCGCTCTATCTCTCTTTCAGCCTCTTTTCCGCATTCAAATAAATAAATAAATAAATAAATAAATAAATAAATTTTAAATAATATTTTAAAAATTATATAATAAAAATAAATAAATGTATATATTAGATTTTAATTTAGGGACAAAACCCATGATTACTTTCAAACACATATGTAAAGTCACAGGCTTTGACAACCTATATTTATACATTATATCAGAAATGTAGATATTATTTCTGATGTATTTGGTATCAGACAACATGAAACATGTGGATATTTTATTAACCAAAAAAATATACATAAAGTTAATGAACCTAACAGAACATTGATATTACAAAGCTACTTTGAGCTTGGATATAGAATAACTCTTTAAAAATAGGTGAATTGAGGGCTGGAGAGATGGCTTAGTGGTTAAGGCGCCAGCCTGCTAAGCTAAGAACACTGGTTCCAATCTCCAGGTCCCATGTTTAGCCAGATGCAGTGATGCAAGGATGCAATGCCGCACTTGCCCACAAGGGGGGCGCGCGCATCTGCAGTTCCTTCACAGCGGCTGACAGGCTGCTGATGTGCCCATTCACTCTTTCTGCCTATCCCTCTCTCTCTGTCTCTCTCTGTGTCTCTCTAAAAAAAAAAAAAAAAATAGGTGAATTGAGACCAGAAGTCATAATAAGACCTAAATAATTTTAGGAATTGAGAACAGTATAAATTGTTCTGTGCCTTTGGGTTTGATTAAATAATGGGTATGGAATTACTAAAACTGAAAAAGACAGTACCTTGGAATTTTGACATTGAGATGCTATGAAAATGAAGAGCTGGGTAACATTCCTTGTACAGCCATCACTTAGACTTTTCAAAAAATTTTATATCTAAATTATGAATTTATGATTTTTTCATTGTATAGTACAAATGTTTATGGTTTGATTTTTATCATGTTCTGTTTCTGTTTAAATTTTTGTTATGTACATTTGATTGATACAAAGAGCATATACATTGCAAAGAATAATAAAATAAATACTCATATCTACATTGTCATGTTTGATAAATGTCTCAGTAGTCTTGAACATATGTGTGTAATCCTTCAAATTCTGTCCTCTAACATCTAATTAAACAAATATAGAAAATGTGACTCTATGGCATGCATTTAATATTTGGAACATGTTTTAATTTTAATTTTTGATTTTATAGTATCAGTGTGAAATTTGTAGACATGTATAAGGCCTCAAATATATTGTTTTTTACATTTACTTATTTCATTGTGTTTGGCTGTTATTTATTCAATGTCTATGTCATTAACTAATGGTATTTTGTTCTTTAAGATACATATTTCTCATGTCAACAGATATTTGGATTGTATTGAGTCAACTCCCTTACAAACAATATTTTATTAATGCATTTCCCATGTTGAATTTTTGCAAAAGAATAGAGTAATATTTGAGGTTTATGGAATATTGAACACTATTTTATGCTAACGTGCTATTTGCTAACTTATATTCACAGCAACAAATTGCAAAATTTTTCACTTTTTTCATATTCTTCCCAAAATTCTGTATAGTTAAACATTTTATCTGTGGTCAAATTAATGTCTGTAACATCTTATCATGATCCATTCATAACTTTACTGATCAAAAACATGCATTCTCTTTTTTGTTTTATTTAATATTTTTAGATTACTTTAAATGATGGGTCACTCCTTTTGCCTTTTACACTCATTTTTCCTTCTTATTTATTATCAGGAAGGCTTTACATGTATAAGAGAGAGGCGGTAGACCAAGGTACATACAAATGAATATAAGAAACAGCCTCTTGTCCCCAGGCCTAAGGGCCAAGCATGTCGACCCAAGTGCAGGCATAACAGAAGCCAGTGAGCTTCTTTGTCCTCCACCCTTAGACACTACCTTCACAGACAAGCTGATAGACAATGGTTGAGATAATGGCACCATCTTCTAAATTGAAGTTACCTGTGTGATCTGCTATAGACACTGATAAGCAACAGAATTTGCCCTACCTTAGCCAGCTTTCTCATATTGTTGCCATTTTCTGTATCCTAAGTGTGTTTTGGCAGACGAAATTAATTTTACTCACAAAAGGTAAATAATACAATCTATTAAAGACTCATATTTCCAAATAATAAACATTATAATACTGAATTTTGTACTGCCATATTTTCTGTCTATGATAATGTTTTGATATCTTATAAACCTTCTGTGGCTAAATATGTAGGGACACTTTCCCTCCACAGGCTAGCTAATTCTTGGAGAAAATGATTCAGTGGGGAGCATATATTTTTCTGTTATATACAGGGGCGATTCTAGAACCTTTTCTGCTCTGTCTGGCCCCTGCATCACAAGAGGCAGTAGTTCTTAGCCTTAATCACCATAGACTAGGTGTCAAGAACTCTGGACAGCCTTTATGCCCTATAGACTTCCAAAATGATGCTACTCCTTATCTGCTCTCCCTGCCTTGCTTTGCCTCTAATTTACAAATTCTAACAAGTGCTGGGCCATGGACATTTAGGTTTCCCCTGACTGCTATTTCCTAACCAAACCACTATGTTTCCATGCAGCTAGGAGTAGTCAACTGCATTTTGTGCCCCAGGGCCTGTGTGTATACTAAACTTTTCTGCCTTTGCTGTTTTCTGTCCTATGGCTTCACCAGTCAGATCATTATAGAAAGGAATCCAGAACTTCTCTAAATGACAGAAAGTGTTGTGTTTATCCCAGAAGGGGTTAACCCATCATTAGATATTTTCTTATAAACGGCAAAAACTAAACACAATCTCCACATTATTACAGTATGTGTGTGTGTGTGTGTGTGTGTGTGTGTGTGTGTGTGTAAGATACCATTTCTATAATGCTATGCAAGGTCAAATCTAAAATAATCAAGTTCTCATACACAAGTGTCCATGACTGAGACAGTTTTACTTGTTCAGTTGTTCAATTTGATTGTCCTTGATAGACAGCTCACAGCCTCAATTATCATAGCTTTGAAATCAATTTTGATAAATAATATGGGATAATGTTCCAGGTTCTCCTCCTTGTATAGAAGTATAGAAACAGGACTTTTCATTATATTATAGAAAACTTCTTAATGTTTTATCAATTAGAAAAAAGTTACAACTGTCCAGACAGAAATTGGCCTTGATATCCATGACCTTGCAGTGCCTAGCAATACCTTTGCAAGACCCTCATAATAGAAGAAAAAGATGATGACATCAAAGTAAAAGAGAGACTAATGGAGAGAGGGAGGGGATATGACGGAGATTGGAATGCTAAAGGGGAATGGGGGGAGGGAAATATCATGCATTTTTTGTATGTAAGTATAGAAGTTGTCAATAAAAATTATTTTAAGCTGGGCATGGTGGCGCAGGCCTTTAATCCCAGCACTCGGGAAGCAGAGGTAGGAGGATTACCGAGAGTTCGAGGCCACCCTGAGACTACATAGTTAATTCCAGGTCAGCCTGGACCAGAGTGAGACCCTACCTCGCAAAACAATCAATCAATCAATCAATCAATCAATAATAATATTTTTTAAAAAGTTATATTTCCTATGATATGGCATAATTGCTGTCTTAAATGATACAATAAAAATTGAGTTCTGCATACTCTACCTATAATGTAGCAAATATAATTAATTATTGCATATGGATTTATAAACAAATTTTATATCACTTTATTAGGTATATCTACTTTAGGTTATGATAATATCTTCTCTTATATAATTGTCTTCTGTAAATTTTTAAAATTTTTCTTATTTTACTAAAATTTTAAAATTTTTAAATATTTTTAATTATCTTTATCCTTATTTAACTAAAATTTGGAAAAGTGCTGAGTAATGACAGAGGAGTGCTCAGCACTGAAACATCTCTAATACACCTTCTAAGGCTCAGGGTCCATTGTGGAAGAGGTGGCAGGAAGAATGTAAGAGCCAAATGAAGGGTATGACTCCTTACAATGCATTCTTCCACACCCAAAATGGCCTGAATATCCATGACCTCAAAGTGCCTGGCATTACCTACACAAGACCATCATAATAGGAGAAAATATGATGAAGAGGGAGAGGGTATATGATAGAGAGTGGACCTGTGTAGGGGAAAGTGCAGGGGGGGATTATCATGGTCTATAATTATGGAAGTTGTCAATAATAACATTAAAAAGATCAGTTCCTGGTGTTGGGAGCCAGCTTAGTAGGTAAAGTACTTAATCTTTGGTCACTGGGACAACAGGACAGATGACTTGAGGGTAATACCTCACCCACTGCATACTCTTACTTATGAGAATACAAACAAATTTGAAAGAAAAGAGCCAGAACTGAGAATGCCACTGAAGGGGTTCCCTGTTGCAAAGCAACTGAGTAGGAACTTGTTTTCTGAGGGTCAGAACACCCAACCCAAGACACCTTTGGTTCTAGAAGGCCAGGAACCCATCCAAATCAGCAGCAGGCTTTGCAGCCTTGTTCATCTGACACTGGTTTTACTGACATGAAAGATGAGTGACTGAGGGAGGTCTTGGAGTCTTGCCCCAAGGCTCCAGTGTGCATTGAGGCCAGCCAATGTGTGGCAGGGTTGGAGTCCCTGCATGAAGGCCTTGGAAGGCCATTGTGTGAAGTAGTGAAGATGAAGCTTAAATTTCAATGGAGACACAAGGTTATTTGTGATGCCAGAAGCAGGTAATAAGCACTGGGGAAAAAATGCAGGCATGGATGGAGTTGGCCCAAGAGAGAGGCTAGATGCACTGTGGACATCAGAGTGGAGGAACAATCCACTTAGAGCCCATATGATGCCATCATGAGCCCAAGAAGACCAGAATGTAGCTAGAGGATTTCATGTTTGCCCTACAGTCTGAACTTTTCATGAAATGTTAACATTTCTCTCTTTTGAACTGGGAATGCTTATTCTGTTAAATTGTATGCTGGAGCTATGCAAATTGCTTTTTCTTTGTGTCACAGGAATTCAAGGTTAACCCATTGTTTCAAGTCTCAGAAGAGACCTGAGAATTTGGAATTTAAGGCAATGTGGGGACTGTGAAAGGCTATAGGGGCAATTGAAGTTGGACTGAATACAGTTTGCATTATGGAATAACCATGAGGGTATATGGAGACAGGATGGAAGATCATGAATTAAAAGTAAGACCGTTATAATTGGAGGAAAAGATCATAACATCAAGATGAAAAGAGAGACCGATTGAGAGGGGGAGGGGATATGATGGAGAGTGGATTTTCAAAGGGGAAAGTGGGGGAGGGAGGGAAGTACCATGGGGTATTGTCTACAATTAAGGAAGTTGTCAATAAAAAATAAATATTTTTTTTTAAAAAAGGTTAAAAAAGTATTATCTTTTTATTTATTTATTTATTTGAGAGTGGAAAAGAGGCTGAAAGAGATAGAGAAAGAATGGGTGGACCACTGAGTCCAGCCACTGCAAATGCACTCCAGATGCACGAGCCACCTTGTGCATCTGGCTTACATGGGTCCTGGGGAATCAAAATGAGGTCCTCTGGCTTGCAGACAAGCACTTTAAGCATTAAGCCATCTCTCCAGCCGCAAAAAGTATTATCTTTAAATGTCAAGTTAAGTTGAGGTGGACTTATAGCTAATCTGTATGTTCAATGTGACTGGATCTAAAATCACCTGGGAGACAAATCTCTAGGCATGTCAGTGTGGAAGTTTCTAGATCAGTTTAATTGAAATGTGAGGACCCACCCTAACTTTGAGTGACACTATTTCATGGGCTGACTTAAAAGGAAAGAGTGAGCTAAGCATGAGCATTCATCTCTCTCTGCTTCTTGACTAAAGGCGCAATGTGATCGGCTGTTTCAAGCTTCTGCCATCATAACTTCCTCCCCAAGACTGACTGCAACTTCAATCTGTGAGCAAAAATAAGCTCTTCCTTCTTTAAGTTGCACTTGTCAAGTATTTGTCTCAACAATGAGAAAAGCAACTAGAACACCAAAAATTTGACAAACATACTCTGCTCAAGACAGTACCATGGACAGAAAGTAGCCAGGTGATATTCACCAAGTAATGCAAGAAAGACCTCGCAGGTGTTTCATAGATTTTTTGAAGCATCCTCTTCTATTCCTGGCCTTGAGTGTAGGGGAAGATGTCCATAGAGGTACCAGCAAGATGACACCATTCACAGCCCTGTGCCAGGTTGCCAGGTTAGTACTTTGCTATGCACATTTCTGCACAGTGCCCTGTGGTTATCCTAATTATGGCTCAATTGGGCTCAGGTGAAGACTGATCCACTTTCCAGAAGATATAGACATAAAATCTGTACTGCATCAGAGTACAGATGTGCAAGAAGGCCAGAGCCATTGGGCAATGGTGTCCTCTACCTAGATTTCAAAAGATGCCACAGAAAACCTAGGTGTGAAGGAGAATCACAGAGGTAGAACCAGTACAAAAAATGCCTCCAATTAGGGCTGGAAAGATGGCTTAGTGGTTAACGCACCTGCCTGCTAAGCCTAAGAACCGGTTCCAATCACCAGGTCCCACGTTTAGCCAGATGCAAAGTGACGCAAGGGTGCAATGCTGCGCTTGTCCACAAGGGGGCGCACACATCTGGAGTTCGTTCACAGCAGCTAAGAGACTGCTGGCGCGCCCATTCTCTATCTGTCTCCCTCTCTCTCTCTGTCTATCTCTCTCTGTGTCTCTCTCCAAAAATAAAGAAAAAAGCCTCTAATTAGGTAATGTCTATGGGATTCTGAGACTAGTACAATGTCTAAGAAACCAGTGCCTACCACCAACCTGAGAAAATTGTTATTAAATGAGAGCTGCTGACTTGACTGTTTCTAGCAAAGCCATAGGTACAGTTTTGTCTGATCCTTTGGTCATCCAACCCTTTCCAAGTGTGATGTTATCCCATCTGACAACATAAGTCAAGCATGGTGCTACACACTTATAATCCTAGCACTCATGAAGCAGTAGCATCATGAACTCACTGCCATGCCAGGCTTCATAGGGACATCCTGCTTCAACAAACAAAGTTAAAAGGAATAAAGAAAAGTTATCTGTATTCCTTTTGGAATGACAGGATCTATTGTTTAACTGTCCTATGATTGTATTTTTGAAGTACAAACACAAACACAAAAGTAAGAGGAATTTGTCTTGGGGTTGAGTCATTTTTACATTATATTAGTAAAATTCTCGATATTTGACTTGAACAATTAAGATTCTGGGGTCTATTGAATGGGACTAATGTATTTCAAGTCAGAAAAGGGCATGTGTTTTGGGATTTAGGGAAGAAAAATGTGTTTAATTGTGTCTCCTGAAAAGCATGTTTTAGAATCTTAATCCTCAATGCAACAGTGTTTGGAATCAGACCAAATGGGATATGTTTTGGTCATTAGGGCTCTACCTTCATAAATTAATTAATACTTATTATAAAAATGCTTATGGATGCAAATTTAAGCTTTTGTTTTCTCCCTATGCCAAGAATAAACAGAAGAATTCTTTTACCAGATGTGCTCACTTATTCTTTGACTTCCCAGACTCTAGAATCATTATCCAAATAATTATAAATTGCTCATTCTCATGTACTTGCTTATAGGAGAATGAAACAGAGAAACAGTTATGTATCAAGCTGCTATATAACATATCAGTATTAATATTTGCTTAAATTTTAGGTATATTAGCAGTAGTGGCAGTAGAGTAGGGCATAGAGAAAAAGGCATTAATATCAATACATGAAAGAAATCAGTAACAGAAAGTCTGGAACCCCTCTTCCTCCCACACAGATTTCCAAATGTGGGAGAAGGCATTTGATATATTAATGAGCACATAGTCAGGACTCTCATGATGTAAGACTTTGAGCCTAGGCTTGGTGCCAGCAATCTAGGCCACTTTCATTCTCTGGAATGTCTGTTTCTCTTTCTAGCATTATGTATGTTCAGTTATTTGTTCTAAAATACAAGAAACTGGAAATCTCAGAAGGTGCCCTCCAGACTCCAATTCATGTCTGCAACAGGATGCTACAGTAAAAATATTTAATTAGGCTGGAGAAATGGCTTAGCGGTTAAGGCATTTGCCTGGGAAGCCAAAGGATCCCTGTTCTATTCTCCAGGACCCACGTAAGCCAGATGCACAAGGGGCACATGCATCTGGAGTTCCTTTGCAGTGGCTAGAGGCCCTGGCATGCCCATTCTCTCTGTGTCTGCTTCTCTTCTATCTCTATCTCTCTGCTTGCAAATAAATAAATAAATAAAAATAATGTATTTATTTAAGAGAAAGGGAGAGAGAAAGAGAGAAGAGAGACAGAAAGAGAGAGAATAGAGGAAATAAGAGAGAAAGAGAGTGAATGAGAATGGGTGGGCCGGAGTGTCCTGATTCATGAGCTATTTTGTGCACATGGTTTTATGTGGGTACTGTGCAATCAAATCCGGCCTGTCACGCATTACATGCAAGTGCTTTTTAACTTCTGAGCTGTCCCTTCTCCATTGTAGCCCCACTCTTCTCCCATTCCCTTCTCCCCTGTATCACCTATGTCATTTTGCCCTTCCCTCCTACCTCTTTCTCATTTTTGGAAATGAACAGATTACTGCCAGAAGAAGAAATCAAAATTTCTAGCAAGTACTTAAGAAAAAAAATTCAACCATTGCAAAAGAGGGGGCAAAAAGATTCTAAAAACCACAGAGAGGATAGGAGTACTCTGAGGAATGGTCTCTCCCTACCCCACTGGGACTGTCTGAGGCCATTATGACCCCACTGTGAATACCAAAATTCTAGTCAAGAGGGCCCCAGGGAAACTGACATGGGGTTGAGGAGATAAAAATTATAACCTGTTATGATATATAAAAATAAAATAAAAAAATTAAGAGGGGTGGAAGGATGGCTTAGTGGTTAAGGCATTTGCCTGCAAAGCCAAAGGATCCAGGTTTGATTCTCCAGGACCCACGTAAGCCAGATGCACAAGGGGTGCATGCATCTTGAGTTCGTTTGCAGTGGCAGGAGGGCATGGCATTCCCGTTCTCTCCCTCTCTCCCTCCCCCCTCAAATAAATAAATAAATATTAAAAATAATTTTAAAAATTTTAACATCTAGCCATCAGTATGCTTTTAGTAAATGTTATTTCCCTTTTTATTGGGTTCTAATTTACCTGTAATATCATTAGAAAGTGAGTTTTATTTTATTTCTAATATTTATATTTATTAAGCAACTCTTTAGTATTTGTCATTGTTTATAGCTGTTCTGTGTGTGCTCAACTGATCCACAAACTGTTAGTGGTCATGTATCTTGACAATACACAGACAACATTGTGGTAATTTCAATGTTATATCTTTACTACTTTTTTCTGTAAAATAGCATAAATGGGAGAGGTGAAACTCAATCTGATATTGAAATTCTCACTATTTTTATTTCTACTGTTTTAGCTCACATATTTTAGGTATTCTTCTACTAATTATTTAATTGAATGTTTCATATCAAGTCATGGTCTCAAACTTTTGATTTTTGTTGTTTTTCCTCCATTCTGAAACAAAACACATAACTCTCACTTCAAAGTGACTAAGAAATAGTTTATTCTCAAGCCAAATATGAGTGACCATGTCCAAGGAACAAAGATTTAGGTTACAACAAATTCCATGTTCTAATGTGGTAACAGCATCATGAAGTTTTTATAGTTACAGAACAAATGAAGGTCATAAACTAAGACATTTTTCAAGTCCATTGTTGAAAACATCAGGTAGCTGGGTTACAGCAAAGCAGGGGAATCTCTATAGGCTTCAGATGCTGTTGATGACATTCTTAGCCTTTGGATTAGTGGAAGCTGGTGGTCTGTTAATACATTCCAGAAAGTTCCACCTGATCACCTGTTAGCCACAAGGGCTTTATGTCAAGCATATTAATGGCTAGTAAGGGGTTCAAGTTAGCCCAAGGTGACTTGGTTCTGCATCTGAACCATCATCACTGCACAATCATGGAGGTTCTATCAATCACCTTTATAGGATATTTGAAGTTGGAGCAGCTGCTTTCCAAAATGCGAGTTAACACTTTATTTTCTATCTTACTTTCAAACTTTGACAATCTTATGATTTTGGTGTATAACTGATATCTGACATCTTATAAGTAGAGGGATTCATCATACCACTTAGAGATGCTCATTAAAGAAATAAATAGCCAACTCTCAGGAAAAGTTCCAACAGTGACCAACAGCAGGGCTAGGTAGCAGTTAGGAAATGAGACATGAAAGTAGAAAGAAGACTGTGAAACAGAAGGAAGATATCTAAAGGGAGGTGTGAGGAAAGGTGATGGTGATAGGATACATGTCAACTCAAAAGAAAAGATGGTGCAATTAAAGTGAATAGAGAGCAACAGCCAGCAAGATTGGTGGGGGGTGGGGGGTGCTTGATGAGGGTGCTTGGGGAGAGAGATGAATAAAAAGAAATATATATATATATGATAGATAAGATATTTAGATAGATATGTATATAGATATATAGACAGATATAGATATATGTGTGTGTCATAATGAAATGCATTATTTTGTATGCTAAACTGAAAACATAACTTAATAAAAAGTTAAGAAAAGAAAATATTCATTAGACTAGAGTTAAACAAGGAGTTATTTAATAAACTTTAGTGACAGAAGTAGAAGTTACTTTCTTGAACAATTATTATCGTTATAGGGGCAACCAAACCCTCCAGATAACAGGAGATGTCATTCTTGTTTGTGGATTGAGGTTAATAATCCCCAACATTTATAGTAACAAGGCCTGCTGGCCCAAGTTGTTGACTATGATGGGACTTTTTATTTTTTTTCAGCTGTGTATTATACAGATAGCATATATCTGGGCTTTAATACATAATATAGCAATGACCTTCATTCACTTGGCACAATAAGGCAATTTAAATTGTCTTATAATGGACATATTTAATATTTATTTAGTTAGTTATTTGCAAGTAGAGTCAGAGACAAAGAGAGAAAGGGGGATTTGGATGTATCAGTGCCTCTAGCACCTGTAAATGAATACCAGATACATGAGCTACTTTGTGCATTTGGCTTTACATGGGTACTGGGGAATCAAACCTGGATCCTTTGGCTTTGGTGGTAAGGGCCTTAACTGCTGAGCCATATTTCCAGCCCCAGATTTAAATTTTTAAAAACTATTATCTGGTGTAGCATTTTTTCATTTATCTGCTTGAATAATCTTTTAAGTGACAAGGATGGTATTCAATGCTCTCATTTTACTAATTAATTTAGAAATTATATCATGAATATGTAATTTATCCATCAAATGACCATATACTGATATATCAGTCTATCTCATGGATGATATTTTGAAAGTAACTTAATTTTTTTTTTTTTTGAGGAAGGGTCTCACTTTGGCACAGGCTGACCTGGAATTAACTAATTAACTGTGTAGTCTCAGGGTGGCCTTGAACTCATGGTGATCCTCTCACCTCTGCCTCCCGAGTACTGGGACTAAATAAAATTTTTTGATAACCCTATACACAATTCCTTGAGATAGGTTATTTTTTATCTCAAACTGATAGCTGTTCTCCTGCTTCATCCTCCTAAGGGCTGGGTTTACAGGTATTACCACTGTGCTTAGTTCTGAGTGCAGTATGACATGTAATTAACTTCTCATTTCATTTTTACTTATTTTATTTTTATTGCATGTGCATGTATGTATGGTGTTTTTATATGTGCATGTGTTTTCATAGGTTTGTTGGATTGTCTGTGTGTAGGTATGTCTTTGGAAGCCAGCGTTTAAGGCTAGTTATCCTATGCTGTCACTCTTAATCTTACATTCTTGAGGTTTCTCAATAAACCTATAGCTCAACAATTCAGCTATATTAACTAGCTAGTAAGCCGTAGAAATCACCTCCATTTGCCACATCTAGACTGGAATTTCAGATTTGTCTCACCATGCCTGGCTTTATATGTGTGCTAAAGATGCCAACTCAAGGCTCCATGCTTTCATGCCCAGCACTTTAATCACTGTGCCATCTCCCAAGCCTCAATACTTTTTAATTCAAAAATTAGGCATAGCACTTGAAAAAATAATCATAACTTTACAAAATAATTGGTTCAATCTGTGTCTATATAAGATTCTTATTCATCAAACTTTTATTATTCATTTAGGAGAAAAAGAGAAAGAAAGATGCAGAGAGAGAAAAAAAATGGGTGTGCCAGGGCTTTCAGCTGCTGCAGACAAACTCCAGATGTGTGTGGCACTTGTGCATATGTGTGACATTGAGTTCTTGCATCACTGTGTATCTGATTATGTGGCACCTTGGAGATTCAAACACGAGTTCCTAGGCAAGCACCTTAACTGATAAGCCATCTCTCCAGCCCCTTCAATCTTTTTGACATATTTAAAATATTAATATCTGTATGGACTTTCAGTGGCATATCAGTCAATAAATATACATATATATACATATATATATATATATATATATATATATATATATATATATACATACATATACATATATATGTTTGAGATAGGTTCTTACTATGTAGTCCAGCATTCCCTGGAATCTGTGGCCTTCCTGTCTTAATGTCCCAAGTGCTGGAATTCAAAATGTGTGTCAGCATTCCCTGTGGAATCAAATATTTTAGCATAGTATTCAAAAGGTTTGTTTGGATAATCTTATAGCCAGAGTCACTAAATCTATTTATTCCATTATTTTCCATCTGAAAATCATGCATGCATTTGCTTTTGGTCACAGTAGCTATAGTTTTTCAAGGATCCTATATGAAAAACTCATGAAAAATGTATCTAAACTATCTCACTTCCCTGACAAACCAAAATGCTTTTAAGTTTCATCCACTTTCATAAACTTATTAATAATTTTCTATTTTGTTGATGAAAAATATTCCACTGTATGAATATACTGCCTTTTCCTATACCACCTATTTAATCTACTTCCAAGTTAATAGACCTTCAATTATTTTCATTCGGGGAGTGATTATGAATGGAGTGTATAAAACATTAGTACCAGCATTTGCTTAAATCAAATTCATCACGTTCATATTAAGGAAAAGAGCCAACCAGGTCACATGGTAGTCATATGCTTAACGATTTAATGTTTCATTGCTAAATCATTGTCTGAGTCAGCTGTACTACACTGTTTCGATCATCATCAATGATGTCTGAGAGCACGCATTGCTTGCTATAGCCGTCCTTTGTAATTTAAGTTCTCTAGTGGGTATATGGTGCAATTAAATTGTAATTTTAATTTACATTTAATTGCTATTTAATGACTAATTATTTTAAACATGTTTGCTTACATTTATAGTCACTTATTTATATTAGTGAAGGATTTGTTCAGAACTTTTATTTATTTAGCACTGAGTAATTTATCTTTTTGAACGGGACAGTATGGTGTACATTCTTTTTTTTTCTTTTTTTAACTTGTAGCACAGTTTACTATCAACTCTGATTACTGGGCCAGCGTGGAGTGTTAGCAAAAACTTGCCACTCAGGTCACATACTACCTACACTTGTGAGTTCATTGGCCAGATTGTGGCTTCAACTCCAAGCTCTAACAATGTACATTATATTCTTGATTATATATTTTTTAATTTTATTTTATTTTTAAATTTATTTTAATTTTACATTCATGTTAATGCCTCTTGTAGCCTCCTCCCTGTCCTCTCACCCTCCAAAGGGACCCTATTAGATATGTGTTTTAAAAATATTTTGTCCTACTCTATGGCTGGCCTTCACCCTTTCAGGAATAACAATTATTAATTTTAATTAAATTTATCACTACTTTATGATTTTTTTTTGCCCCAGAGATATTTTCCTAATCCAATATTGACAAGATTTTCTCCTAAATTTTTCCAAGGCTTTCTTTTTTTTTTTTTTTCTTTTTTTTTTTTTTTTTTTTTTTTTTTTTTTTCAAGGTACGTGTCTCACTGTAGCTCAGGCCGACCTGGAATTCACTCTGTTTTCTCAGGGTGGCCTCAAACTTATGCTGATCCTCCTACCGCTTCCTCCCGAGTGTTGGTATTGAAGGTGTGTACCACCATGTCCGGCTTTGAGTGAGCTTTCCTAAAGGAGTTATGAACACCACAAGCTGCCAGGTAGTGCATTACACTGGGTTTCTAAAGAGAGAGTCTGCAAGTCCTATCTACAGCAACATTGATCATTCTACTTCCTCCATTATGTCTATGACTGACTTACATATCTTGAACATTGAGGATTTATCTCCCTGCTTGTGTGTCTGTTCAGTTTAGGCAACTCATGTGTCGTTGGAGCATTGTTCAGGTAAAAACAAGACAAATGTGAAAAGTATGTAAATAAAAGTACCCAAACAAGGAGACATTTATATCCTATATTATAGGTATCTTTCATTTTGAGAACTTAATTATGTGCTTCCATATGTGTTGTATTAGTAATTTACTGTGGTTGTTATGTCTAGTTAACATGATTCTCAAAGCACTACAAAAGATTGATTTTTCAAGGAGGGAAATGAACTGGTTTCACAGTATGGTAGATGCATGAAAATTTATATACCTGTGCAAAAGTGATTTTCACCATCGTCAGAAGAAGCAATAGTGGTTGAGAAGGACATCCATATGTCTTAAGGTCACACACACACAATAGTATGTTATTTGTTATACTTGAAGCAAGGTTATGTAGGTGAGAGTGCCTTCTTTAGAAAGGAGCCCTGTTTGAGAAAAGCATAGGAAGACAGGAAATCTGACATATATATGTACAACCTGGGCATTAAGGATGGCAGCCACTACTGTGCATCAGCCTTGCCGCTTAGCTGGATTAGTTAGTTAGATATAAATAAGAGCTACACAGAATGTAGCCTGTCACTGTAAGGGTCACTCGGCTGAATGGTCTCTGAATACAAACATCAGTGGCCTATCAATAGGCTGCTGTGATTGGCTAGAATAGAAGGTTTCTAAGGTCTCAAGGGATTCAATCCTTTTAGTCTCACACTAGGGTAGCATTCATCTATACTTGGTGGTCAATCAATAGTGAAGCAATTGCATGGAGACTGGCAGGCCAGGTTTTGAAAGACAAAGTTGAAAGGGAAATGTAAAGTCCACTAGACTGAAAACAGAACTAGAGCTAGTTATATTCTCAAAATGACCATGGTCTTTTTTATTGATTCATGGTTGCCTTGGGTGCTATTCAAAGGCAAAGAAGGAATCGGTGAGTTGAGTTATACTGTTAATGTTGTTATCCACCATTGGTTGATAGAAGCAAAGTAGAAATTTAATCACCCAAGTCATCATATCACTCCTATACAGTTACATTGGCTTTGGAATTCCATAAAAAAGAGAAAGTTTGATTTCATAACATAGTGTTCAGGACCCCTGGCAATGGTCCATTTCATTCCATATAACGGAAGCAGAAGGCAGCCTTTCTGATCAATGTCTGAGCCATGGTTACACTTTTTTTTTTTTTTTGAGAAAGAGAGAGGTAGAGAGATATATAGAGAGAGACAAAGAGAGAACGGGTACGCCAGCAACCTCTCAGCTGCTGCAAACGTACCCTAGACATGTTCTCTCACTTGTGGCAAGTGAAGCATTGTGCCCTTGCATCACTTTTTGTTTCTGGCTAAACATGAGAGCTGGAGATTGGAACTGGCATTCTTAGGCTTGGCAGGCAGGTGCCTTATCCGCCAAGCCATCTCTCCAGCCCCATGGTTATATTTTGTATTAGGATAGACCATTGGACTGAGGACCCCCTCTTATTGTAGAATAGTCAGGTAAATCTTGAATATTGGCCAGACGTGCTGACCAGGTCTTCTGTGGCCAGGGTATATACTTGGAAAGTCACCTGGTCTATCAACATGGAGTTCCTTTGTTGGTATATCCCATATTGTTAAACAGATTAAACAGATTGGATATAGTTACTATTCTACTTATCCTTGCAGTGAGGAAGACAAGAAACATCTGAAACATAAGGGCAGGGAAGCTTGTCAGGAGATGGCATAGCAGGAAAATCAGGGCTATTTAGAAAATGGAATCATCTTGAGGTAAGAGTGAGTGTCTTTGACACATCAAAGGCAGAGGAGTTGCCTTTTGCAGGGAGAATGTGGTTTCTTGAGATTAAAAGTAAAAGAGTAAACAGTCAATAAGTAGGCACCCAATACAGGGATAGTCCCACATTTTGACTTCTGTATAGAAGTAGAAATGGGGGTTATAACTCATAGTGTCAATCTCTTCTCCAGTGATAATCAAAGTTTTACTGAAGAAATAAAAGATAAATGCTCCAAATTGAGTAAGGTCCTGTAGGATGTCACAAGAATATGAGGAGAGAACTTATAAAATTGTTTCTTATAACTCACAAATGAAGACAGACTTAGATAATAATGAGGGGTCTGAGGATATCTGTTGGTAGAATTTGCCTGGTTCTCATGAGAAGAGGGGCATAGTTCTTCAGGAAGCTTACAAGAATATGTTCTAGGGATGGGGCAGTCTAGATGAATCCAAAGTGACAGGACTTGTAATTTCACAGAAGTTAGAATCATGAAGCCAACTTTGAAGAGTCCAGTCCAGTCAGTTTTGCTTTTGTTCTGTAAAAGGGGTTAAAATAAAGCTAATCTCCTGGTTAGTGAGAGGAGATGATTCTGAAAAGGTGGAGACAGGCTTGGGACTGTACTTCTCTTATACTTAGTGAAAGTTTGATGGACTGCCCTAATAATATAACATATTGAGATGGATAATGAATCTTTGGAAAGGGATCTATTTGGTGGAATGGACTACCATGAAGTGTATAAAATGGCCAAGGTAGGTTGTAGACTGGGGTATAATATGGGAAAGTGAACGTGTAATTCATGGAGAGGAATAGGCCTTGACAGGAATTGAGTAAAAGCTTAGTGAGAGCTCTCTTAAGAGTTGTATAAGCCTTTGTGATCTTCCCAAAAGATTAATGGTGACAGTCTGAATGGACAGAATACTTTGAATTGAAATGAAACAAACAGTAAAAATTGGACCACTATCAGATGGTAGGAACCAGAAAGCCAGAGTGAGGAACAATAGGTTCTATGAGGAAAATGGTTACCTCTGAGGTCCTTTCTGTTTTAGTAGTGAATATTTCTATGTAACTGGTGAGGATATCTATGAGACACAGTCAATATTTGAGTTTCAAGGATGGGTTATGTGGGTAAATTCTATTTGCCAATCTTTCCCTGGCATAGTTTGCCTATACCAGACAAACTAAAAGGGGAGGGCTCCTTCAGGATTAGCCTTACAATAATCATGTCAGGCTTCTGAAATGCACCCAAAATTATGAATTATGTGCTTGTGGAAAGAGACTTAGTTATACTTTGGAGGACTTTGTCCCTCTAATACATGGCCTAATAAACATTTTAAAATCTTCCAAGATGAGGATCCAGGGAGCAACAACCCTCCAAGTTGAGTGTGAATACATGAGGTAAACCCTACTGAGTCTTTTAAGGGGTATATTGAATATGAGGAGAATGGGGTTGGGAACTCAAGAATATCAACTGATTATTTTCTTATGTTTATGACATATACTTAAAATTAATACAGTTTCATCCAAGCATAGTGGCACACACCTTTAATACCAGCATCAGGAGGCAGAGGTAGGAGGATAACTTTGAGTTTGAGGCCACTCTGACTACATAGTGAATTCTAGGTCAGCCTGGGCTATATATAGCAAGACCCTACTCTTAGAAAACACACACACAAAAAAACAATTAATACAGTTCCTCCCTTGGCTCACTTAGAAATTATTGTACTTCCCTGGTGACATCAATAGATACTATTCTATTATTTGAAAAATATTTTCTGAAGAACAAAAATGTACATAACCACTGGAAATAAATTTATAAATAAAACATGTTCTCTACAATGCAGCAATAACTTATTGTGAGAGTGAGAAAAAAATAAGACAATTTGATAAATTCTGCTCTAGAAATAAATGCTAGGATGCCTTCAGAAAGTTGAACAAGGTTAGTGAAACCTTGACAGCTGAAGTAATACATAATTAGGTCCTGAAAAAAATAGATGGATTGGAGGGAAAATCAATAATGAGAAAGTGATCAAATATGGAGAATATACTACACTTTGAAGGGAAGAAGTCTACTTTAGTTTTGTTTTTAATTTGAAGGAACAAGTGAAAGATGATAGTGCTGATATAAATCATTAATATATAATATACAATTATTAAAGCAGAAATGGATATAAGTACATGTTAATATTTTTTGAATAAAAGACTGGAGCATTTCTGGGCATGGTAGTATATGCCTTTAATCCCAGCACTCTGGAGGCAGAGGTGGGAGGATTGCCATAAGTTTGAGGCCACCCTCCCTGAGACTCCATATTCCAGGTCAGCCTGGGCTAGAGTGAGATCCTACCTTGAAAAAAAAAAAAAAAAAAAAACAGCAATAGCAAAAAAAGAAAACTAGAGCAATGCATAATATGCTATAGTAGTTCACCATTTTTTTTTTTTTTGGAGAGAGACACAGAGAGAGACAGAGAGAGAGGAAGAGGGAGATAGATAGAGATGGGCGAGCCAGCAGTCTCTCAGCTGCTGTGAACGAAATCCATATGCGTCCGCCCCCTTGTGGGCAAGTGTAGCATTGCGCCCTTGCATCACTTTGCATCCGGCTAAATGTGAGACCTGGAGATTGGAACCGGGTTCTTAGGTTTAGCAAACAGGCGCCTTATCCAATAAGCCAACTCTCCAGCCCTCGTTCACCAATTTTTAAGGCAAAATTTGTCAAGTGTAGTTATATGGTCAAAATTATTACATAATTGATAATATTATTTGTTAAATAATATCCGTAGGTTCTTTTTTATTATGTGGAAAATTGTATAGACACATCATATGTTAGTAACATCATTTCCCTCCTCCCTGCCCCCAATTCTGCTGAGGTCCCTCCTTAGTGGGGTTGCTGGTATTCCCTCTATTTTTGCTAGGTATGAGATATGAGCATCAGTCAGTCATTGTTAGGGGGTGGGCAGTGGTTCACCAATTTTTGTGGTTTCTTTAAATCTGAGTTTTAAATAATTTGATATCATATTAGGTAAATAACAAAGTCACATATCTTTGTAAGATTTGAAATTTAACATAAATTTGCTTTGAAGTTTTACATGCTGACCTATATCTATTAGAGAGACACTGTAAGTGAAACACATGGGGATATTTCAGCTGGAATGATTTCACAGGGATGATTGCATCGGGGGTAAGTGCTGCTTTTTGCTATTAGGAGTCATTTCATTAGACCACTTTGTGATATCAACCCAAATAATCTACACTCAACTATTGCTTTATGGTAGAAAGTAATACTGAGTTACCCATGTGACAATGACACACTTGTTTTCGGGAAATAAAACTTAATAATCTTCATGAGAAAAGTGCCCAGGTGCTAAGGGCAGATAAACTATTCATGAATAAGACAGATCTCTAAAGATGTAGCTGGAATTTTGGATCACAAGCCCCAGCTCTGGTCTCACAATGGCCATGCTTGATTTTCAGTCTTCAGGGTACAAATTAAAGTGAGGAGGTATGAACAAAACACAAAAAGGAGACTTAATGTGCACAGTAGAAAGAGGACAGATAAAGAGGGCTAGTGATAAAGAAGACATGTAAGGGATCCAACTTTGAGCTACGGATACCAGCCGTGGGTTTAAACAGAGGACAAACTGGGTCACGGGACAGTAACTATGTATGATGAAACAGTGCTGAAAAGCATATGGTCTGGTTATGATGATTGCTCTCACACATCATGGACAGAAGAAAACTTCATTGCTTGAGGAAATAAGCTGGTTCTCATGAGGGGACTCAACTCCAGGGTGCAGCCTCACCATCACAGATAATGGTCTTCAAGTGGATAGCCCTCTTTCCTGTGCAGTTCTTTTCCTGGAATCCAAATTGACTGCAGGCTGAAGACATTGACTAAATCTTTATGTTCTTCTTGTTCTCTTGGGAGTCTGAAAAAAGAAGCACTGTAAAAAGCTGATGCTAATATTTCTCAATTACTCTTATCTTGATGTCTTTGGCTATGATGGGAATGAGATAAGTTTTTGTTGTTGTTTGCTTGTTTGTTTGTTTTTTTGAGAGACACTGGAGTGACTTAACATGATTATGCAAAGGTACACAGGTTATCTACTCCAATGCAAAAGAGACAGCTACAAAATGAAGAGTTGCCAGCTTTAATTCTCTTTGCAGTTACTTTGTGACGCCAACTGAGGATTTAAGGATTTGTTATTAAATTGGTTCCTAAGCATGTGTTCTAAAGACTCTTGAAAAAAGAAAGGGTCCAGTCTAAATAAATTCACACCAATGCTAATGAAAATGAGTGTCCAATATATTAGTAAGATGCAATTTCCATCAAAATAGCAACAATATGAGTGGAATGGGGATAAGCGGTGCTGAATGGTAATAATAATAATAATAATAATAATAATAATAATAATAATAATAAAAAAACAAAATAATAACCTAGTAACAGAAGCAACTCAAAGCTAGCAATTGTGAAATATGGACTTTTACTGTTCATATTAGACACCAACTCTCATAAATTATTCTCAAGGAGTTTCTTGACTGGATGCCAAGAGTTTAAGAGTGATCAATAGTGAATTAACAATGTTTAAAAGTAATCTGCTCCTCATGTAGAACATTGACCTATGAATCCAAGCTTTGCAATTAATCAAGGAAGACATTAGCATGTTTCAAATTGAGTATTAGATTAGAGACATAGAATTAACTTTTTAATGAAATAGACTATACTATAAATATACTATATGGAATTATATATGTAGATTTATATTAAACAAACATCCCAATTGTTGCTTCATTTAATTTTAACAATATTCTCTATTTCTGTTAAAATGTTTATGTATACAGCTACTGAAAATTGCCAGCAGTGAAACACAATCTGGTTTCTTTAAATAAGTACAGCAAATCCACAGTCAATAACAGGATTTATACATATCTCTCATGAGGGATTTAATTATCAAATTCATAAATGATGACTTTTGAGTACTTCTAAGGTAAATAAATTAGAAATTGTAAGCTAGGAAAGACTTAACTACATTTTTGACTTGCTTATACAGTTATGTATAACTTAAGAAAACTATAGTATGAAGAGTGATTTAACTCTATTTTAGTATACCTCCAAAAAGTACATACCCTTTTCATACTAGGTCTGTTATAATTATCAATATTATTCTTCTACTCTAAACAATTGACCAAATTTAAGATCATTTTTGAACAATATATACAAAGAAAACTTATCTGTGTTAATAAAAGACACAATAAGCCTGTTTATACCATGCTGTTGCTGATTATGGGAGAATTTCAAAAAATTTAGCATAATGCATTTCACTTGCTCACAGTGTCCAGGGCTTTAGTCTTCTGCTGATCTATGGTTAACATGCCCATCCAAGAGCTGGTTGGTTACAAACTTGAAGTCTATGTGTTTTATGATTTCCTATTCATTCCCCAAAAGCTTTGCCTCCATTTCTTAGTCTGACCCTTTTCCTATACTAGGTTAATCCACACTGAAGGATTTAAAGACTGTATTTCCCTGAAATATTACTCAGTCCTCAATTTCTTATCTCTATAGCTTACTTCCAATCCAATTTAACTATGTAAATACCCACTTTTTAAGCATATGCATGACATTTTACTCATACTTCAGCCACCAACTCTCCTTTTTTTACTTCTTAAACTGGA
Organism: Orientallactaga sibirica; assembly: GCA_036365145.1. Lineage (NCBI taxonomy): Eukaryota > Metazoa > Chordata > Mammalia > Rodentia > Dipodidae > Orientallactaga > Orientallactaga sibirica. Next base: position 5,642,158 of record JAEOAD010000509.1, read on the forward strand.
TTAATCACTTAGAACAATGGAATATGGAGATGGACACACAGTGCACAGAATAAAATTAAAATGGAACACTGTAAATATCTAAATTGGAGTTGTCATTGGTGTGGAGTAGAAATAAATGGTGGAGTTCCTCATGGCCAAAGTCAGGATATATGCCTTTTGTCACTTGTACCAGTTATCTGTGCTCATGGCACAAAGATTATTTATAGTGACTCATGTCATCTAGTGCCCTCTTATATCCATCCCTCTATACTATTGTCTATAGCGAAAGCTCACCTTAAATGTCAGGAATACATGTGAAAAAACAAACAGTGATGCAAAAGCAAAATAAATTTCTAGCACTTTTCAAATTTAAGTTCATTTAGCCATTCAACAGGTAAAAGTGATGAATACATGCACATTCTCTTGTAATCAATAGTTAAAAGCTATAAATTATGCTACCCAACCCCACACATGTTCATTCCCCATCTCCAGCATGACTCTTAGGAAGTTCATGAAGCACTACAGGAAAATTCTATATTGGCACCTCCAAATCTCATGTGAGCATATACATACTTTGATGTAAATTAGTTGTCCAAGTCAAACAATCATGAAATGAAACCCAGTGCTCTTAGTTTCTTTTCACTAGAAAGCTACTGGGCCAATAAAAGAAAATTGATTTAAAAGTTCATTATTTAAAATGAAAAAGAAACTTGAGTAGTGGAAATGACTGTCTCCTTTCTTTGTTCTTGGGTTCTGTGACAGCATCACACAGTGGAACACCATAAAAGGATGGGGCGACAGGTACTGGTTTCACCATACTGTCTGTGGATAGTTCCCATTGAGAAGGCTGTCTTTTTTTTCTTGCTTCCTCATTCACATCTTCTGATGGAATGATAATCCTGGACATACTGTTAAAATACCAATTAATGAACAGTTAAATGCACTTGCTTGAAAAGCCTGGTGGTCTGGGTTTGATTCCCCAATTTGCACATAACCCCAGATGCAAAAAGTGGCAGTCATCTACGGTTCATTTGCAATAGGAAGAGGCCCTACTGTGGTGCCTATTCTCCCTACCCCCCCCCCTTTGCAAATAAATACTATTTTAAAAATATTTGAGAAAGAAAGGAGAGAAGGATGCAGATAGAGAGACAGAATGGGCACTCCAGGGCATGTAGCCACTGCAAACAAACTCTAGATATATGCACCACTTTGTGCATCTGGCTTTATGTGGGTACTGGGGAATCGAACCTGGCTACTTTGGCTTTGTGGCAATTGCCTTAAGTACTAAGCCATCTCTCCAGCCTATAAATACTATTTTAAATGGCAATAATTTCTGGCAATACAATGCTCAGCATTTTCCTTATGGCAGCTGAGGACTGATGTTTGCAATGGGATATTACTCAATGATTTCTATCACATTGGCATAAAAATTTTGCTAATAAATACCATAGTTATTTCTTCAATCTTTGTAGCTGTGTATAGATGAGCTTTAGAATTCCTGGTAAATAAATCATAGGGCATCTTCTATTTCCTTTAGCATCTCTGTGGTGATTTAGTAATTGTATAAGAATGCAGAAACTAGCCTCCACATTAATTAAAATGCCAAAGAAAGGGCTTTTCCTCCACAGGTCAACCACAGTGATGGAAGAGAGCACCAGACATTCAAAAGTGTCTTTTAAGGCTGCAAATAACTTTGGAGTTTGTCATGTCAAATTTTGTAGCCAAAACAAAAATAAATGTTTTATTTGAGAGAAGCAAAACTATAAAAAGAGAAAAATTAGCATTAATATTAAAAATCTCTAAAGTCATTAAATCAGTAAGTAGCTAAAATTTCTAACTTTCTCTTCTATCATACATTTGTTTATGAACTGTACAATGCTTTGTATTTAACAGCAAAATGCATGAATAATACTCACACCTTTTCCCCTTTGAGAAATTTTCATGTATCTCAAACTGGCCTTGAAACTCTATGTTGCCAACTATGACCTTGAATGCCTTTTACTGTGGCTTCTACTTCCCCAGTGCTGAGATCACAGGCAAATGCCACCACACCCATCTGAGAAATTAATATTTAACATGAATATTTTGGAAAACTTGAATTTGTTATAGTCTTGTTATATATATTTTTTATATATATATATATATACCTTTAAAATAGCAATCTTGGGAGAATCTCAAACAAACAAAATTTTCTAAATCTGTTTGATATAGCTTCAAAAGTTTTAAAAACAGATGCTTTGATCATCAACTTAAATAAATGTGAAGTTTAGAAGGAATATTTATTAAATTGTTTTATCATTCCTTAACACCTTGTGTACATAGTTTACTTACTTGAAAGGGTAGAAATATGAGAATAAAAATAGAGCCAGGCACACACCTTTAATTCTAGAATTTGGGAGGTAGAGGTAGGAGTATCACTGTGAATTTGAGGCAAACCTGAGACTACATAGTGAATTTCATGTCAGCCTGGGCTAGAGTGAGACCCTACCTAGAAAACAGAGAAAGAGAAGGAGAAAATAATTAATTCTGGTTCAGTGGGTTAGAGTGCTTGCTACACAAACATAAAGACATTAGTTTGATCCCAAGAACCCATGCAAAAGGTCCAACATATCTGAAAGATGCCTGCAACCCCACCATTGATGTTTTTGGAAGGAGGCAGGAGGAATTTGGAGCTTCTTGGTCAGAAGAAGTAATCAAAACACAAGTAATTCAGGGCTCAGTGAGACACCCTGTATTAGGGAATGAACATAGAAGAGTTATAGGAGATACCTGATATTTTCTTTGACCTCCACAGGCTTTTGTGCCAGGCAGCCCATCTACATGAAACACACACACACACACACACACACACACACACACACACACACACCACATACTACACAAACAAAAAACAACACATAAGTAATTCTGTTAATTAGACCAACATTTCTTAACAGAAGAACAATTTCTAGTTCTGAAAACACCACCTGTCTTCTAGGTTGTAATTGCTCTAAATGAAAACAACTTTAAAATATAAGGAACATGCAATTCTGTCCAATCTGCCCATGAGTTTTGGTGACATTCTCAAGGTCATAATTACCTTTCCCTTTCCATTGTCTGGTCCATAAACTGAAGACTAGAAGAAAAAGAATCCTGAAACAGAATCCCAGTGTGCATGAACTCTTCCTCAGTGTCTTTCCACTGTATGAAACTATTTATATTTTCAGATTCTGGGGTGATAAAAGGAAATTGATTTAAATGACAATTATTTAAACACAAAAATATGACAACATTCTTTTCTAAACAATATTTTATTTGCAAGATTATTTTTAAACAGTATTTTATTTATTTTTTTATTTTTATTTATTTGAGAGAGAAAGAGAGAGGGAGAAGGGGGTAGGTAGGTAGGGAGAGAGAGAGAGAGAGAATGGGCATGCCTGGGCCTCTAACTACTGTAAACGAACTCCAGACACATGTGCTACCCTGTCCATCTGGCTTATGTGGGTACTGGGGAATCGAACCTGGGTCCTCAAGCACCACTAAGGAATCTCTTCACCCCATGACAAGATTCTTAATAACTAAATACTTAAATAAAAAATTTCATTACTATATGACAAAATTCAATTTTCACATAAAACAAAACCAATGCCCCCAGATTCCAACTTCCATCTTGTGGCCTTCTGTAAATTCTTTGCAGTGATTGTTGCTTCAGAGGAACAGGTGTCAGATGAGGCAATATCAGATTATAAAGCCTGAAGGGAAGTTAGATAGATTCTGTCTAGTAGTTTTAGAAGTAGTTTTACTGCACTATGTCCTACCTGCCTGTTGAAGGTCCTGACAGAAAATGGTAGGTGAAATGAATTATGGGAAATGGTATGTAATCAAATTTTGCATATAAGCAAAAAATAATATCTAAGAACATTGAGAGGTTGCCGGTTAAGATATTTCTGAACTAGATTTCCACCATTAAAACTCTGGGTTTGCCACTAGATATATAATCTTGTTTTATTTATTTTATTTTTCCAGCCACATATGCAGACATTTTATTATGAATTAGTAAATATGAAAGTATAATGCAGCTCTTAAAATTAATTTTCTTATTCCCTCTGATTTTATATGTTCTTCTATTACACAGAAGCCATGTATATGTATATTTCTTGAGATCATATCTTCTGAACAGAATTTCCTAAATCAATAAAACCAAAGTTAAATGTAGAATTAGATATATAATCTCAAGCACATTTCCTGTTTTAACTATGTTTTGTTTTCCCTATTTGAAAAAGTGTAATGATGTGTAGCAATAAGTTCTTGTTTGATAAATATTCTGCAACCTAAAAGGTATATCTGGTGAAAATTGGACTCTTTCTAATTGCATTAAATTTCATTTACTGTTCAAAAAGCCATATCACCAATAACAAAAGAGCTATTTTTAGCATTGATGTCACTAACTATATTCTAGTATAAATTTTTTTCTGCTTTCTTTTTTAGATTTGGGTAGCTAACATTCCCACTTTGATACAGGAAAGCAATCCCCTACCACTGTGACTTATGGATGTCAAGTTTAGTGACACACAAACACTAGTGGGTGAGAACTGCAGTTGGTTGCTCACATAGTAAGCTACAATTGGTCCCACCAGTGAGAACTCAGATTATGCAAAACAACAACACCACACAGGCACCTTCAGCTTGGAGCTTTTGTAGTGATTTGAGGATGGAGCCCTGGTAATGGTTGCTCTGTGTTTCAACTGTGACATGAAACAAAGTGTGCATGTATATTTGTTATTTTAAATCAGATTACTCTCTTATGGAAGAAAGGTACAGATAGCAATTTGAAATCTTTATAACATACCAAAAGCATATTTTTTTCTTTTTGTTACAGTATCTTCCTGTATTCACACAGTTCATAGATATTGTATGTTAAATGGCAAATGTAGTGCTTACACCTTAATACCTACTTCTGTTTCATGTTCAACCAAGTACACTTAGCCCTTATTGTTTCACTATTTCCACTATGTTTATGTTGTTAGCTTGGTTTATATTATTACCATAGGAAAACTATAGAAATTTTTTCAGATTATATTTATATTTATTTATTTTCTTTCTTTTCTTAATATATTTTTATTAGTTATGTATATATACAGCCATGATGGTACCATTGTTAGCCTTCTCCCTGTCCTCCCCCCATGGGTTATGTGAGGATGGCTACCCACATAAAACTATAGAATTTATGAATTTCTTTGAAGATAGGAACAATGCCAGAAAAATATCTGTCCTTAAAACATGTTAGTGGATAGGACAAGTTTGAGAATTTTAAAATTAATTTTATTTTCCTTAGTTTTACAAAGATAGAAAAAGTCAGGCAGGTAAAAGTGAGAGAGATATATTCCACAAATGATGCAGTTTTCTAGGATAATGTTATTCATCAAATGAGATTAATTCTCTCAATTTATATACATATCTCCACTCACCTGCATTCAGATAGATTGGGGGAAAATGTTATGTATGGCATCATTCGAGAGCTGGCTTTGATTGAACAATCTATCTTGTGAATTGAAAAAAGGAAAAAGTAGAAAACATCAGTGTTTACCAGATGGTTTTTATAAACCCAGCTGGTGATCCATGAATTTGGAGCCTTAGGCTGGATTAACTGTCTTAATTTTTTAATTAATTGCTTTAAGGAATTAATTTATAATCATAGAGAACTGCTGTGTAATAACCAAGAAGTCATTTCAAAAGTAACGATAGAAAATACCCACTTGGATTCAACAAACTGCAGAACACCAATGAGGGACAAACATTCTATTGACTTGGGAAATGAAAGAAATGCATAGAATTAAATGCCTCCATGGAAAAATAAATACATCATGAAGTTAAAAAATATTCTATATATGTCCGTTCATTATAAATCTGCATATGAATTTTCTTTTCATCAAGTAGTGAGCAAAGGTTGAGGGCATTATTTTAATTTTCAGTGAAATACTTATTGACAAGGGTTCTAATGAAGCTCGGTACACTATTTAGTCATATTGGAATTTGTCATTATAAGGTGGTGACATCTTTGTATTGTGAATGCTAAGGTTATTTTTCATTGACCCTATTTTTTCTTTAGCTTCTGTTCAATATGTTCTCTTCAGGAAAGGAAAATTATTTAGGAATGAATCCTATTTGGTCTCTTTCAACATTTTTATCTAACTAGTATCTGGCTGGGCATGGTGACACACACCTTTAATCCCAGCATTCAGGAAAGCAGAAGTAGAAGAATCTCTGTGGGTTTGAGGCCAGTCTGTGACTACAGCGTGAGTATCAGGTCAGAGTGGGCTAGACTGAGACACTGTCTCAAAAAAACAAAAAGAAGCCATTCATCTGGGCAAAAGGAGTTAGCTTAGAGGTTAAAGTGCTTGCCCTGAAGGCAGGGAGACCTGCATTCAGATCCCCAGGACCCACTGATAATCCTAATGCTGAAGATCCAGAGTGTGGAGGATCCCTCCGGCTTGCTGGCTATCATTTCATACAAATTGATCATCTATAGGTTCAGTGAGAGACCCTGTGTCAAAAAATAAGGGTGACATAAATTTGAAGAATACACCTGATATGGATCTCTCTCTCTCTCTCTCTCTCTCTCTATATATATATATATATATATATATATATATATATATATATGGACATTCATCCACATAGATTCAAATACACATACATATACATGAAAAAGATCACTAGAAAGATTGAATTTTTGCAGTTAATTTCATCATCTTAAATAAGTACATCCCCTGATCCCTGAAAACATTGTATTCTAAATGCCAATTTTAAACCTTCAGTAAAGACTCTTAAAATTTTAAAACTTCAAAAAGGCAGATTATTCAGCAGAGAGATAGTGGTTCCATAGAAAACATGCAAGAAGGAAAGCAGTAAACAATATAAATGTGTGAATGTAGCTAAAAGATTTTTAATTTCTTTATTTTCTTTAATTTTTTAAATTTATTTTTATTTATTTATTTATTTATTAGAGAGAGACAGAAAGTGAGAGAGAATGGGCATGCCAGGGCCTCTAGCCACTGCAAATGAACTCCAGATGGATGTGCCACCATGTGCATCTGGGTTATATGGGACCTGGAGAATCGAACCTGGATCCTTAGGCTTCACAGGCAAGCACCTTAACCGCTTAGTCATCTCTCTCCAGTCCCATTAATTTCTTTTCTTATCTCCTTCCTCTTTCTCCCCCTCCTCCTAGTCTTCTTATTTAATTCTTGCAGCCAATTAGCATTCTAATTATTTCCTGGTATATTCACATACCTTAAAATAGCTGTTAAGCATTAATGTCTTGAGAGAGAGAGAGATGGAGAAGGAAGGAAGGAAGGAAGGAAGGAAGGAAGGAAGGAAGGAAGGAAGGAAGGAAGGAAGGAAGGAAGGAAGGAAGGAAGGAGAGTAGTTGGGAAGAAGGGCTAAGCAGGTGTGTGAGGGGCGATAAGAGTAATGAGAGATGAAAATGTTCAAAGTATGTTACATACATGTATACATTTGTCAAAAATTTAAATTAAAAAACAATAGAAGCCTGAGTTGGAGCAGACAGAAATATAATTGTTCTATCTTAGGCTGTGTATTTCTTGCCATAAGAGATATCTACTGTGCCACTAAACACTGGGTCACCAGGTCTATATTGCAAAGCAACTGTTTTAAAGTACAGACTTATTCCACAAATGATTCACTCTAGAGAGTGTGAAGAGTTATCCTAATGACCAGGGCCTGTCAGCCAAGCCATGGTGTTGTAGGCACCTGGCCACCTCTTATCACTAAGCCATTATATTCCACTGCTGAATGGTTGTTAGTTCCACAACACCCACAAGTAGACATGGCTGCTCTGTCATTGTAATAGATTGAAGAATAAAACAACTCATTTGTATTGAAAGTTTGCCCGCTGGGAAATTCCATGATAATTGTCATCTTGATATCAAAACACTGTGCTCACTTTTAGAATACCCTCATAGATCAGACTTCTAACCATTTCCTCCTAGAACATCATTAGACTCTTACCATGTGGTTCCAGCCACCACTCCCTACTGCCCCCTGGCTGCACATAGTTCTGCTCCACCTGCACTATAGTCTTGGGGGTGTAGAGTATGTAGGCGGTACAAGGTTGACAGAGGAAGGGACTCCACTGACACAACCTTTTGGAGTCATCAGTCACACACATTAGGGTGGGAATTTTCTGTACTGTACCTGATTCGAGTCACTCATGCTGACTGTAAGTAACCCCTCACCCCCTCTCCTGTCATCTCAAAGCTGGATGTGGATTTCTTTGTGCAGTTGGTACCTCACATGGGATGAAGAGATGGTGTTTAATATCACCCAGAAAAAGGAACACAACACCCATATTCTTACCAAAGTCCATATAATTTTCAAACAATGAAAGTGGTCTAATACTCCCCCTTTCTGTCTTGGATGGGTGCTTCTTTGCCAAGTACAATATAAATCCAATTTCCTGATTTGTTCTTTTAACATTTAATTATGAACTCCTCAAGAAAATTATACTTACTTGTTATAAAATCAGATTGCTACCTCTTTGCAAACTTCCATGCTCACCTAAGCTTAACTTCAGTAATAGTTCCTTTCCTGAAGTTCTTATAGTAATAAACAAAAGTCCACTAAGTGGAGACTTGAACTCAGAGAGAGAGAAGACTTTATGAGGTAAAGGGGGAACAGTCTCGGCTGCGTTCTCAATGGTACCTGTTCACAATGCAGAAGGCGAAGGCAAACTGCCTTAGAAGCAGCATATGTTTCTATATGTTGCTCGGTGAAAAGGTATGTTATATTTTGAGTGGGTGTCTCATTAACTCATGGATAGAACCTGATTCCTTAATACAACAGAATTGGGAAGTTGGGCAAAGTGAAAGATGTTTGGGTTGGGTGTGTGAAGCTTTCATTCATGGATTAAAGCTTTTCTCCCATGAGTCAATTTTTCTTTCTTACATGAGCAAGTCAGCTTCTCATATTTTTATTTTGCTACATAAAATACATTCTTTCTCTTCTCCTTTATGCCATGAGATGAATTAGCATGAAACTTTTAGTCATGGACTTTCCATCCTACAGAATTGGGAACAAAAATTGACTTCTCTTTTTTTTTTTTTTTTTTTAATTACTTTTTTTATTGACAACTTCTATACTTACATACAAAAAACACATGATATTTCTCTCCCCTCCCCCCATTCCACTTTAGAACTCCAATCTCCATCATATCCCCTCCCTCTCTACATTAGTCTCTCTTTTAATTTGATGTCATCATCTTTTTCTTCTATGTTGAGGGTCTTGTGAAGGTATTGCTAGGCACTGCAAGGTCATGGATATCAAGGCCAATTTATGTCTGGGCAGTTGCATTGTAAGAAGTCATACCCTTCCTTTGACTCTTCCATTCTATCCACCCCCTCTTCTGCAATGGTCCCTGAGCCTTGGAGGGTGTGACAGAGGTGTTTCAGTGCTGGGCACTCCTCCATCCCTTCTTCTCAGCACTATGTTGCCTATTGGGTCATCCCAGTGGTCATCATCATCTGAAAAGAGAAGCTTCTCTTTCTATTAGCTTGTCTTTCTCTTTGATGGACTGTGATAGGACTGCCATCTTGTCTTCTAGTTTAGATATTCTGTCCTCTCCTTCATCCATTCTACTGGTGAGACTTTCCACAGAGATTTTCTTTCACTGACTGTATTCTTCAGAGCTAGGATTTCAGCCTGGTTTTCTTCAGCATATCTATTTCCTTATTCATGTCCTGTAATGACCTTTTATTTCATTAAGCTATTTTTCTGTATTCTCTTTCAAGAGTTTGTTTTCTTCTTTAATTCCTTTGTTTTCTTCTCAGATTCCTTTCATTTTTTTTCTTTTATTTCTTCTTTCATTTCTTTGAGTATAGATATCATCATTCTTTTGAAATCTTTGCCAGGAATTTCATCTAAAACAGTCTCATTGGTGAACAGTTCTGATGGATTTGTAATTTTTGGTGGGATTGCATTGTCTTGATTCTTTGTGTTTCTTGTATTATAATGTAGTGACTTTTGCATCCTGGATTGATTTGATGCTTAGGTTCTCTATTTATCTGCAGTGTTCTTATGTGTGGTGATCCACCTTTATATACTTTCAGGATATGAATTTAAGGTGCCAAGTGTAGCTCTTGTACCCAAGTCCAACCTCAGAAGTTATCCTAGCTGTTGAATTTGCTTGTTAAGCAAGTATTGTAGTGGACTAGTGGAACCATTTAGTAGCAAGTTCTAAACTTCAACTGAGCAAAATACACATTCAATTAACATGAGCACAGAGTATACAAGTGTGAGAATTGAAACAAGCAGTCTTATAAGGTCAAAATCCCTAAGGGTGTGTGTTGGTCCACACCCTTAATCCTGTCAGCTAGGAATCACACCCTGCCCCCAATAATGACAGAAGCAAAAGATAAAGGCCCTTTAAATCCAAAAGTATTACAGGCAGCAATATTCAACACCTCATAATCAGCTTATTTGAAAATGGTAAGGCCAACCACAAATATATAACCCATAACCTGCCCTGACCTGGAAAGAGAGGTTAGCACTTCCAATGCAGGCCTTTGTTACCTTTTGGTGTGGCTTCCAAACTCACCAATGCTGAGTGCCCACCTTGTTCCCTGAGCTGTGGAGTTTGGCTCAGCTGTGCTGGGTCTGGTGTTGGTGATGTGGTACAGGTTGCTGCTAGTTGCTCAAATCTGCCAATTCGCTGGGGATCTGATGGTTGGGGGATGGGCGAGTTCAGGAAGTCTGTAAGTAGCTCACACTGTTTCCCTGTATCTCTTTCAGTAGCTCAGCAGCCTTTTCTTCGATTTCTGGGCTCTTTGGGGACAGTTTTGGTCTCAGCTGTGCTGTATGGCTGCTTGGGTCATTCTTTGCTGTGTTGTGGGCTCAGGAAGGCCAGCTGTGTCTGTGGGTCAGTGCTTTAATGGTGCCAGATGCTGGGTAGATGAGCTTTCTTCCCCAGGTCTCTGGTGCTTGAGGCGCTTGCTCTGGCGGTGGGGGAGGGGAGGCTGTGGACGGTGGCTGAAGTCCATCTGCTCGTCCACACGATCCTCTTCCTCACAAGCCGCTCCAGTTGGTCTCTGCTGTCCTCCTTTGTTTCTTGAGTTTGTGAGGAGGCTGGTGTGAGTGGAGAATCCCCTCACCTGGCTTTAAAATCCTGCGGCTCAGGCAGAGCCTGTGCTATAGCCGCGTGGAACTTGCTGCTGCTGCTGGAGCCGCTTCTGCCTGCTTCTGTGCGCTCTAGACATTCTGGATCTCTCTTACTTCTCTGCTGTGGTTGGTAATTTACTATACACCTCACTTTTTAGTAGAAGAGTGCATTTTTTTTTTTACTTTTTTTTTTTAATTAATTAATTTATTTATTTTTTTGCTTTCTCCCCCTAGCCTGTTTTGGTGCAGTCCCTATGCCGCCATCTTAACTGGAAGTCCAGTAAGTAATATTTTAAAGAAATCTTTTTTTTCTAATTTATTTTATTAGTTATGGACACACGTAGTATGTAAACAACACATGCTGGAACCATCCTTTCCCTCATACCTGCCCCTTTTCTGAAGAGGCCCTCCTTTTTGGGAATGCAAGTCAACCCCATGGGGATTGTGGGGGCAGTCAGTCAGGGGCAGAGGCAATGTCTCTGTGCAAAATGTCCCAACTTGTGGCTCTAACAATCTTTCTGACCCCTCTTCTGCAAAATTCCTAAGCCATGTTGGGTGCATTTTAAGTCTATTTCAGTGATGGTCTCTTAGGAGCCTCTGGACCTCTGGTTTGGTAGATGTTGAGTGTCCTCAGTGTCTGTCTCCTTCACCCTTGTGCTGATATCAGGTTCACCAAGAAAGCAGCACTCTGGCTCATTTCCCCAATTCCTCTGTGATTTCAGCTAGGGCCTGGGTGAAGTACTCTGGCTCATTTATCTCAGGTCCAACTCCCATCTGAAAAATAGAAGCAGATTCTCCAATTGAGAGGGAAGTCAGCACTGGTTAAATGGGATAACCATTATTAATTTAATCAAAATTTAAAGGATGTAGACCCTCTTATAGCCCAATATTAGTGGGACCTTGATATTGGAAAGCAAAATTGTTTTTTGGATATGATTCTGACTTGTTTCCCAGTTCTAGACATGGTTTCCTTTCCACTGAGCTGATCCATTAGCCAATCCAAGAGCAGTTGGTTACTCACCATGGCTGCATGTCACTATTGCACTTGGATGAGCATCATGTCAGATTGTTTGCTTCTGAGTAGCTTAGACTTTGAGTTGCTTGGACAGATGTTGGCCACTTTCTCCCGGTTGCTTATGTAGCACCTTCCAGCATTAGATGGACTAACTGTCTGAGAACTGGTTCTCTTCTGGATGCCAACCAGATCTCTCCATGGTCATTGCCAACAGCATATGGTGTCTTCAGCAGTAGGGTCTAACCATTAACCTCTGGTGGGTAATCACATGCTCTTTCAGAACTCTGTCTTGTTTGTTTGGGGACTGACCTCTCTTCTTTGTAAACTACCCAATCCATGAATTCTGTTAAAGCCCACAAAAATATATTTGATTTTTCTGGTTGATGGTAATTCAGAAATGCAAACAAAAACTAGGTGAGTGGATATGTGAGATAATTATGAGTAAGTCCTGGTCATTTGGGGATGGTTACTACAGTAGTTATATTTGGCTTACTGAATTGTTGCTAAAAAAAAAGTGTTCTGACTTCCTCCAAGCCCCCTTTGTAGCTGACTATCTCTCAGAGCTGCTTATTGTAGTAAAGAGTTAGGCTATTTGGTCTGTTTGCTGATAACTGTGAGTCAAAAATCTGTCATTTCAGTAGGTTTGGCCGTTTGCTATTTATTTACTGAGTCTTACGTTTAATTCTGCCAGTGTTATAGTGAGATGCTGTGAAGTTTCCCATGGTGTATAAACTACTTGGACATGTATTTATGAACAAATGCTAGCAATGCTGCTGAGTGAAAAAAAAAAAAAAAAAAAAAAAAAAAAAAAAAAAAACAACTTGTAGTAGCCTGTCTATCAGGATTCATGTGCATTGGAAATACAGATACTTGTGAAAAAAAAATATCCAGTGAGAATATAACCACCTGGATATGACAGGGCTGGCTCTCACTCTTTTAATTCATGAAATTTACCTAGGCTCACATTTGCCTCTTAATGATTGTCAGTTTTATAAGTGAGATATGGGTAACCTGTACATGAGTAAGAAATGTGTAGCATCCTTTCTCAACACTTGCATTTTCACTTAAAGTATAAAACAAAAAGTGCAAGTGAAGAACTATATTCCTACCATTGGGTACTTCATAAATTCTTGGTGCTATATGGATTTGTAAGGACAGTAGTTTTGGGGAAGGGTAGGGAATGTGCCCAGCATTTCACATATTGTCAGTTCTCTTTGGCCTTAATAATTTAGTACACTCAAATGTGTTTGACTGTAGGTATATTGCCCATGTACTTTGGTTGTAGGTCATTGAAAAAAATGGAAATTCACTGAAATACAATCTAGACCTACTCTCAAATCAAGGACTGAGACCCTCAAATCAGAAACAGTGACACCATTTGAGCTTGAGCTTCTGTCTTGACTAAGGTAGTTCCTGCCTACCCATGAGAGGTAATTGCAGGTTCAAATGTATTTGGATATTTCAAAAGCTTTCATTGGGTTCATTTTGTCTCCTCCCTTTTTTTTTAATGTCACAACTGCCAGTTAGCCAAGTACTGGAAAGTGGATATTGCACTTTTTTTTTTTTTTTTTTTTTTTTTTCCTAGAGTGCTATTATCTGTACAGGTCCTTGGGAGTTATTGTGAACCTTTACTAAGGTCAATATTTGATTTAATGAATTTGACACTAAGTTATTATTTCAACTATCTGTTATTCATAAGTAGCTACATTGAGAGTCTTTTTTATTATTAAGTACATACCTAGTATGGCTACATCATGTGTTGTTACCTCTTATCCCTCTTAACTGTCCTCATTCAACTAGAAGCCCTGCTCACTAAGGTTGCTGTTATTCCCCATGGCATTGTGATTTATACATTGTAGGAGTGGGAGGAAATGCCTCTGTGTATGGCTTCCCAACCTATGGCTCTTACAATCTTTCTGCCCCCTCTTCCACAAAATTCCCTGAACCGTAGTGTGTGTGTTTTAAATCTACTTCAGTGATGAGCCCTCAGGAGCCTCTGGATCTCTGCTTTGGTATGTGTTTATATCCTCAGCATATGTCTCATTCACTCTGATGCTGATTATCAGGGTCATCCCCAAAACACCAATCCTGCTCGCCTCCTCAATTCCTTTGTGGTTTCACCTGGGCCTTGGCTGAAGCGTGAGGAGTTTTTTTTTTTTTTTTTTTTTTTTTTTTTTTTTTTTTTTATCTCCTTAGGTCTCACTACTTTCTGAAAAAGAAAAACAGATTGTCCAACAGAGAATAAAGTCAGCATAGTTTAAATGGGATACGTGTTACTGATGATTTAGGGAGAATTTGATGGGTGTAGCCACTCTTAGCCAAAGGCTAGAGGAAGCTTGACATTGGAGAACATAATTTTGTCTCCATAGGATTCTGACCTGGTTTCCAGTTCCAGATATGGGTTCCTTTCCACTGAGTGAACTCTTAGCCAATCAGAAAGCCATTGGTTACCCACTAAGACTGTGTGCCACTATTGCACAGGTGTCATTTTGTCAAGGTGTTTGCTACTGAGTAACTTAGACTACTGCTTGATCATGCCCTTGTTGGCCACTTTCCCCAGTAGCTCATGTAGTGCTTTCCAGCCCTAGATGGGCTAATTGTCTGGGGACTGGCTCACTTCCAGTTTCCAGCCAGGTCTTTGTGTTCTGTGTCAGTAGAATATAGTGTTTTCAGCAGTAAGGTCTTACCTCATACTTCAGGCATGAAATCAAGTGCTTTGAAGGAAGCCTGTCTTGTTTTGAGGGCCTAGTAGGTTTCTCCCATCAACAGGTCAATATGAGAAGCAACTAATTTCTGGGACTACGAGTTGCAGGCCAGAGCCAAAAAATATTTGAAGGTTATGCTTCATCCCACCCTCTTCAGGACTCTACTTGTGGTATTCCCACCCACACTCCTGTTGAGGGTTAAAGATTTTAGTCTACCTTCAAGGATAAAAGTTTTCTATGGTACCAGTTCATTTTGAGTTTAGTTTTGTGTTTATTTCCCCCAAACCATCCCTTCTGCCCCCTCAACCTTTCTATCCCTATTGTCTGGACTTCAAGATGTATATTAGGTGTGCTAGCAACTGAAGCTGATCCAGGTTAGAAACAATGGATAAGTGAGAACATGTAGTGTTTGTCTTTCTGTGAATTTGTGTGTTCACTGAGTATGATCTCTTCCAAGTCCATCCATTTTCCTACAAATTTCATTGCATTATTGTTTCTTATTGCTGAGTAGAATTGCATTGTGTAAATGTACCACAACTTCATTAACCATTCTTCTGATGATGGCCACCAGGCTTGATTCCAATTCTTAGCTATTGTTAATTGAGTAGATATAAAAATGGCTGAGCAGGGAGCCGGGTGTGGTGGCACATGCCTTTAATCTTTAATCCCAGCACTTGGGAGGCAGAGGTAGGAGGATCGCTGAGTTCGAGGCCACTCTGAGACTACATAGTGAATTCCAGGTCAGCCTGAGCCAAAGTGAAACCCTACCTCGAAAAAACAAAAAAACAAACAAAAAAAAAAAATGGCCGAGCAAATATCTCAGTAGTGAAGCATGGTGCATTTAGGGTAAATGCCCAGTAAGGGAATAACTGTTTCTGTTGGTGGTTCTATATTCATGTTTTTCAGGAATCTCCATATTGATTTCCATACTGAGTTGTACAAGTTTGCATTCCCAGCAATAGTGAATGAGGTTTCCTCTTCCCCCACATCCTTGCCAACATATGTTGTTGTTGCCATCCTTACTGGAGTATGATGGAATCTCATAGTTATTTTAATTTGCATTTCCTTGATGGTTAGGGATGTTGAACATTTTCTGAAGTATGCATTTTGTCCTCTGAGAACTCCCTATTCAGTTCTCTATCCCATTTTTAAATGGGTTGTTTTATTTTTTTATTGTTAGTTTTTTGAGTTCTTTGTAGATTCTACATATTAGGCCTCTATTAGTGGTATGGCTGGGAAAATTTTCTCCCATTTGTGTGGGTAATCGATTGGCTCTGATTATTATATTTGTCTATACAAAAGATTTTTAGGGGCTGGAGAGATGGCTTAGCGGTTAAGGCACCTGCCTGCTAAGCCTAAGAATGCCGGTTCCAATCTCCAGGTCCCATGTTTAGCCAGATGCAAAGTGATGCAAGGGTGCAATGCCGAACTTGCCCACAAGGGGGCGCACACATCTGGATTTCATTCACAGCAGCTGAGAGACTGCTGGCGTGCCCATCTCTCTCTCTCCCTCTCCCTCTCTCTGTCTGCCTCTCTCTGTCTCTCTCCAAAAATAAATAAAAATAAAAGATTTTTAGCTGCTTGAATTCCCATTGGTTGAGTGATTGATTAATTTCCTGGGTTACTGGTGTTTTGTTCAGGAAGTCTTTCCCAACTGATATATTGTGGAGAGTTCCTCATATATTTTTCTTCCAGTACTTGAAGAGTTTCAGGTATTATATTGAGTTCTTTAATGCATTTGGAGTTGATTTTAATTGATGGTGAGTCAAATGGGTCTAGTTTCATTGTTCTATTTGTGATTATACAATTTGTCCAGCACCATTTGTTGAAGATACCGCCTTTCCCCAGTTTAAATTATTGACAGCTTTGTCAAGGATCAAGTAGCTATAGTTTCTTGACCTATGGTATGGGTCTTCAATTCTGTTCCACTGGTCTATGCATTTGTTTTTATGTCAGTACCATGCTGTTTTTTGTTACTATGGCTTGTAATATAGCTTCAGATCAGGTATGGTGATACCTCCAGAGGTGTTTCTTTTGTTCAGGATATGTTTGGATATTTGAGGCCTGCTGTCATTCCATAAGAATTTTGAGATCATTTTTTCTATATTGGTGAGGAATGATGTAGGAATTTTTATTAGTATTGCATTAAATTGGTATAGTCCTTTTGGTAGAATTGCCATTTTTCACAATATTAATTATACCTATCCAGGAGCATGGGAAGTCTGTCCATCTTCTCAAGTCCTCTTCAATTTCATTTTTGAGTGTTTTATATTTTTATTATATAGGTCTTTCACATCATATGTTAGTGTTATTACAAGGTATTTAATTTTTTTTTGGGGGGGCTGTTGAAAATGGGACCATCTTGCTAATTTTTTATTCTGTATATTTGTCCTTTGAATGAAGAAAGGCTACTCATTTTTGTGTTTTGATTTTGTATCCTGACACTTTGCTGAAGGAATTATTTACCTTTAGATATTTTGAATGGAGACTTATAGGTCACTTATGTGTAGGACCAGGTCATCTCCAAATAGGGTCTAATTTTATTTCTTACTTTCCAATTTGTATCTCTTTATTTCTTTCTTCTGTCTTGTTGGTTGGGATAGGACTTCTAGCACTATGTTTAAGAACAGTGGTAAGAGAGGTCACCCCTGTTTTGTTCCTAATCTCAATGTTAACTACTTGAGTTTTTTCCACTAAATATTATTTGGGCTTTAGGTGACTTATATATAGCCTTTATTGTGTTGATATATATAAACCCTCTATGCCTATTCTCTCCAGGTTTGATCATTAAGTGATGTTATATTTTGTCAAAGACCTTCTCTACATCTATTGAAATGATCATGTGTTTCTTGTGATTAAGTTTATTTATGTGGTGTATTATGTTGACTGATTTCCATATGTTCATCTAGCTCTACATCCCTGGAAAGAAGCCTACTTGGTCAAGATGGATAATGCTTTGGATATGTTGTTGAATTTGGATTACAAGGATTTTGTTCAGGATCTTTGCATCTAAGTTTATCAAGGATATAGACTGATAGTTTTCATTTCTTGTATCTTTTTCTGGTTATGGTATTTGGATGGTGCTAACTTCATAAAAGGAGTTGGGGAGCATTCCTTGTTCTCTGATTATTTGAAACATTTTGAGAAATATTGGTTTCAGTTCTTCAATAAAGGTTTGATAGAATTCATCTGAGAAGCCATCTGATCCTGGACTGTTTCTTTTGGGGAGGTTTTTGATATTTTTATTACTTGTCAGTCTTGATGGGTATGATATATTTGTTTACAAGAACAATCTTTAGTTTTGGTAAGTGGTTTGTGTCTAGGAATTCATCCATTTCTTCTAGATTATCCAATTTTGTGGAGTAGAAGTTTTGGAGGTATATCCTGATGATTCTCCCAATTTCATTGATGTCTATAGTGACCTCTCCCTTTTCATTTCTGATTTTGTTAATTTGAGATTTTCTTTTGTTTCATTTGATCAAATTGGTCAGGGCATTATCAAACTTTTTTATTTTTTTTTAAAGAATCAGGTCTTTATTTCATCAATTTTCTTAATTGTTTTCTTAGATTTTAAGTCATTAATTACTGCTCTGATCTTGATTATTTCTTTCCATTTGAAACTCTTAGGGTTGGATTTTGTTTTGTTTTTCCAATACCTTTAGGTGGGTGGTTAGGCAGATATAAAGTGATGCAAGCACACAATGCCATGATTGCCCACAAGGGGGCACACGTGTCTGGAATTCATTCACAGCAGCTGAGAGGGGCATTCCCATTCTATCTCCCTCTGCTCTCTCTCTGTCTCTCTCTCTCTCTCTCTCTCTCTCTCTCTCTCTCTCTCACACACACACACACACACACACACACACACACACACACACACATATATATATATATATATATATATATATATATATATAATTTCCTTTTACAATCTATTGTGAGGGATACTTTCACTGGGTGTGGTAGTTTGGTTAGGAAGCCATAGTGTTTTAGACTTTGAAGTGTTTCCATTCCAGGTTCTTCTGGATTTCAGTGTTTCCATTGAGAAAACTGAGGAAATTCTGATGGAACTGCATTTGTATGTAGTGAGTTGTTTTTCTTTTGCTACTTTTAGCATTCTCTCTTTGTTTTCATTTTTTACAGTTTTTATGATGATGTGCCTTGGTGTTTCTTCTTTGGTCCAGTCTGTTTGGAGTTCTGTTTGCTTCTTGTGTCTGGATGGGACTCTTTTTTGAGAGGGTAGTGTGGGTAGTTTGAATAGATAACCACCAATGTATTCAGTGTTTTATTCGTTTGTAGTTTGCATATGCAGGCACCTGACAGCCCTAAGGTATGGTGGTGGGTTTGAAGTCACAATCCAAAGATATGCAAAGTAGGTCTATTTGGAGTTCCTGAAGTGACTGTGTGGCTTTTGGCTTGTGGTTTCTCTCTGTGTTTGGTCCTGAGACAGCAGGCCATCTTCTTCTGCCATTATGAAACTTCCCCTAGATCTATAAGGTTCAATAAAACCCTTCCTCCCATAACTGTGCCTGGTTTGGGAGTTCATCTCAGTGAACCTGAAGCTGTCTATTGCAGGTAGGAATGTTTTCTTCAATAATTTTGTTGAATAAATTCTCCATGTCTTTGGTCTGAATTTATTCCCCTTCTGCTATACCCATGATCCAACTGTGAGGGCATTTTAGGGTATCCTCAGTTCTTTCATGTTCTGTTCACAAGGTTTTTTTCAAATTTATCAAAAAGTTTGGACTCCTGGACTGTTTCTTGTCTTGTCTTCCAGCTCTGAGAGTCTGTCTTCCACATGATTAACTCTGTTCATGAGAATTTCTAGAAAGTTTTCACCAGTTCAATTTGGTTTGTATCTTCTGTTGCCTTTTTTCTGTATAGTATCCATCCTTTTTTTGAGTTCTAATTGTAAGTCATGTTTTGATTTTCTTTCTTTTTTATTTTTTCTTTGTTAGTTATGTGTATAGTGTATAGACAGCCATGTTGGTACCATCATTAGCCTCCTCCCTGTCTTCCCCACTTGTTTTGATTTTCTTAATGTTTCTTGGATTTCATTCTTATATTTACATTTCTCTTCACTATGCTTAACCAATTGGTTATTGATAGCCTCTATTTTTTTGTCTCACCTTCAATTCATTTATTATATGGCACAATGCAGGTCTGGCCCTAGCCAGACCACATGGCAAAAGAAACCAGGAAGTGGCTTCTGTGAACATGGCATTCTGTGCAGGCCTGGCATGACAACAACTACAGTCCCATGCTCATGAGAAACCTGCTACAAGATGACCTGTCCAGAGACAGGCTGTCATTGGTCACAAAAAGGGGACCACCCAATACAATGATTGGCCAGCCAAGCCCCTTAAAACCCCCTGCACTTACTCAAATAAATGAGTTTGCTACAGGTCGCCCTCTGCTGCTTCCACCCAACTCCAGGAGTCTGTGTCTTGATTCCGCATTGCTCACCCCCTCGGCAGAGACCCTGCTGTCCCTCCTGGGCTGGCTTAGGGGGAACCCCAACAATTTATTTCTCTTTTGAGGTCTCTCTGGTTATCAGCTGTTTGGTTAAGCTTAGTGAAAATAGCTCTGTGGATTTCATTTATGTGATTGTTAGCTTTTCATTGATTTTTCTATCAGTTCTGAAATTTTCTTGGTCAAGGTCACATATCTTCTGTTTTCATTTTGGGGTTCTATTCCTGTTGCCTCCTTTATGTTTCCATTGGAGACTTCCATTGTGGGACTAGCCATCCTTGTTGGAGAACCCTCATTTATTGTTTCTCTCTCTCTCTCTTTCTGTGTGTGTGTGTGTGTGTGTGTGTGTGTGTGTGTGTGTGTGTGTTGGGTCTACCCATGTCACTGGTGCAGGAGTCTTATTTAAGGAGGTAGCAAGAGTTTTCCCTTGTAGTGTCTTCAGTGAATATTCTGTTTAGTGTTTGAATAGGGTAGAGTTGCCATGGCGTTGTATTTGGAGATTCACAGGTTATGGAGGGCAGCTCTGGGCTGATCCTTAATACAACAGGTATGATTGGTAGTCTGGGATCTTTTTGACCTGGTCTCAGCTTTGTCTTGCTTATGGTTCTGGGGCTGTGGCACTTGTTTTTGCTCCCCTAATATACCCAGGTAGAAAGGTTATGGAGGATTCACTAATTCCCCTGGCAGGTGATGGTCTGATATTCCTATGTTCCCCTTCTGGGGTTGAGATGATGCCACAAGTAGTCACCTTGAGTGTGGTGGAGCATTGGAGAGATGGTGAGGGTGTTAGGTTCCACTTCCCTGGTCAGATCAGGGAATTGGCTGATGTGGTGGAGACAGAGGAATTGGTTAAAGGGTACACACAAGGGCACCTGAAGGAATCACAGGGTGTGGAGGATCTGCAAGCAGGGGGAGTTAGGCAGCCTGCAGGCTATCCACCAAGAAAGTGTGACAGGGAAGTGGGTGTGAGCTGTGGACAGACCAGGGCCTGTGGGTAGTGAGGTCAGTGATAGGAAACCTCATGTGGGCCACAGACCTTGCACAGCAGTCAATGGAGCCTGCAGGAGACAGGGAATTGTGCACTGGCCTCTGTTGTGGTAGGTGGAGCCATGTGGATAGTGAGGTGGTGAACTTGGTTGGGGAGTCTGGCCGGATGGCTGTGGAAAGTGGTTGGGAAGACCCAGGGTCTAGTGAGATACCCGAGAGTGTGGGAACCATCAGATTCACAGCTGTTCCCATAGGTGCCTGCCCAGTGGAAGTCTGCTAAACCTACTCAACCTTGAGCCCCACAAATCTTGACTAATATTACTCTAGGAGCTGAAGTATGGTTAGGAGGCTTCCATCTTGACTGGACTCAATCATTTCTTTAAATTTATTTTTTTATTATTTATGTATTTGTAAAGACAGACAGAGAGAGAGAGAGATAAAAGACACAGAGAGAGAATAAGCATGCTAGGGCCTCTAGCTGCTGCAAAGAAACTCCAGATGCATGTGTCACTTTTTTTTAATCTTGCTTTATGTGGGTAGCAGGGAATTGAACCTGGGTCATAAGGCATTTGGCAAATGTTAACTGCTGAGCCATCTTTCTAGCCCTAAATTTATTATTTTTTTGTTAACACATATTGTAGTTACACTTTTGTCACTTGGACAAACACTCAACCAGAAGCATTTTATAGAAGGAAATAACTTACAGTTTACAGCTTTGAGGTGGGGAAAATCTTAAGTGTTTCATAACTTCAAATACCTACAGAAAAAGAGAAAAACAACAAGAGAGAGCTGTCATTGAACAGCAGTGGGCTTGACTAAACAATTATGGTCTGTCCTCAACAACACTCCTCCTCTAAGAAGGCCACCTCCAAAGACTCCACTAGCTATGGACTAAGTAGGAAGCTTAATCACAAAAACTTGAAGCTATGGGGGAACATTTTGTATTAAAACCACTGTTGTCTATATTGATTTTTAAAATTTATTTTCATTAGTATACAAAGAATTATAAATTAGGTTTCATTATGGTGTTTTCAAAAAAAAATATATTTTCCCTTCCCCACCATTCTCCTTCTCTGTCTCACCTTGGGCTCAAACAGCCAAATTAACCTTATCTCTGGTTTCATACTATTCATTTCCTTTCATCCTTTGCCACGTTTCATCACCTCTGTTCCCCTATAATGGTCTCCTATCTTAAATCATAGCCTGGCCTCAGTCTCACATCCTTTTGTTTATATAAATACAAACACTAAAAGTTGGTGTCAAGCTGGACATGGTGGCACACACCTATAAGCCTAGCACTTGGGAGGATCGCTGCGAGTTTCAGGCCACTCAGAGTACATAGTGAATTCCAGGTCAGCCTGGGCTAGTGTGAAACTCTACCTCAAAAAAACAAACAAACAAAACAAAACAAAACAAAACAAAACAAAAGTTAGGATCAAGCCAGGTGTTGTGGTATATGCCTAGGGAAGAGATAGGAGGATCACTGTGAGTTTTATGCCAGCCTGGGAGCATACCACACAGTGAGTGCCAGGTCAGCCTTGGCTAGAGTTACACCCAACTTTGAAACAAATATACAAACAGAATTTAGGATTAACATAAAAGAGAGAACATACAATTTCATAAGTGTTGTATTTCTGGGTTTTGATTATCTCTCTTAGTATAATTTTTTTTCCAATTCCATCTATTTTCTTGTGATTTTTTAAAACTTCATTTCTCTTTCCAGTTGAATAAAATTCCATTGTGTATATGTACCACATTTTCATTAGCTACTCATCAGTTGATTTTCTTAAATGTCAAGTTTCTCCCCTCAAGAAACAGAAGGAGAATAAATTGTCTATTTTTATGATTTCATATTTTCTTGAAGTTGACCCTTGCCCACTTGTTTCCTTTTTATTCCTCTATTTTTTTTTCATATTTTTCTGCAGCTAGTAAACTTTTAAAGAAATCTTAACAGGAGAAAAATTATATTGTCATTTCATAAGCAGTTCTGATTATATCTACTCCGGATGAAGATCCATGTCTAAAAAAAGTAAAAATAATATTCAAGGGTGTATGGGTTTTGTGAGGTGGGTAGTATTTACATTATATCTTTGGTTGCTATAGTAACAAAGTAAAGATAAAAAGTGATGGTATTAAGAGTTCTTTGAAAAAGAATACAATGCTCTTTTCAATTTTTGGCCTGAATTAGGTTCTTTGAAATTTAGATTCCAATATAAAATAATATTATCATAATATTGTGATTTGTCTAAGACCACAGTTAAATTCTCACATTGCTGTAACTAATAGGGGTAGAATGTATTGGAAAAATTATGACTTTCATATTTTTAACTAACTTTAAGCATAAGAATTAATTGCTAAGTAATTTCCATATATCTGGGTGAATTCTAAGAAAAATATCAACATGACCATTTAACATAACATTCATGTGGGTCTTTGCCCTTATAATAAAACATAGAAATTAATTTGTACATAACATATGTACATATACATCTATAATTTTATTTATATTTTTAATTTTCACCTCAAATTTCTTAAACTCTAATCAACTTGAAGTCAAAACTTGTTTTAATTTTGTTCTGTTTTGTTTTATTGTTTTCATAGTTGTCCTCAAGCTAGGAAGAGATGAGTAACTCAGTACTTGCACACATTTGTAACAGATGACCATATTGAGGATGCTTTCCTAAAAAGAAATTCACAATAATTTTCAAACAAAAGTGCATGCATTCCAACTGTGAGAATTAAATGGAGTATTCAGCATGATATAAAGATAGTCATCTTGCTATCTAGTATTCCAGAGATACATGGTAGGTTCCATTTATTATTTTCAAATGTTAATATTTAAAATATAAAATCAAAATATGATTGGAAGGACAACATACATATTGTGTAAACATGTTTTAATTCTGAGAGTTGGAGAATGTGATATAATTAAAGGGAAGATTAATTAAAGATACCATGATAAAAGTCTTCCTATTATTCAATGTGTACATTTCATGATACTATATTTATAAAATATGTTGATTTGGGGAATAAAATTACATAATTTTATGCATGGATATGAGTGTCCATAGGATATTCTGAGTGTTTAAAAGGTAAATGATACAAAGTGTTTTCATTATAAATACATAACTTAGCACTTTTCAAATATGTATTTCCTATTAAATATTTTCAAAATTTCCCAAAAAAGTTAATGATTGACTTGTCTTTATCAAAATACCTTAATTTAGTGTAAACTGTATTGTATTTTTCTCATCTGATTAGTAATTAGGAAGCATAACATCCTCTTTGCATTTTATCACATAAATATTTAATTTTTGCCTTTAAAACATTTTATTTATTTATTTATTTGTTTATTTATGAGAAAGAGGAAGATAGACAGAAAGAGAGAACAGGCATTCCAGGGCCTCTAGCCTCTGTAAAGGAACTCCAGACACTTCTGCTCCCTTGTGAATCTGGCTTATGTGAGTCCTGGGGAATTGAACCGGGGTCCTTAGGCTGCTCAGCAAACTTCTAAGCCATTTCCTCAGCCTGACTTTTTTTTTTTATTTATTTGAGAGAAATAAAGGTGAAAGAAAGAAGGAAGGAAGAAGGTGGGAGAAAGAGAGGAGGGGAGGGAGGGAGGGAAGTAGGGGAGGCTATGAATGTGCTAAGGTCTCTTGCCTTTGCAAAGGAACTCCAGACTTATGCATCACTTTCTGCATCTGACTTTCCATGGGTACTGGAGAATCAAACTCTGTCCTGTAGATTTTGCAAGCAAGTACATTTAACTGCTGCGCCGTCTCCCATCCCCCCAAGCAATGTTCTCTTCCTGGATGTGCACTATAACTGTACAAATGTTTACTGATTGGATCTTCTTTATCTACAGAGTTGTGTTACATAGTGTTTGTGTATGTACAATATTTATATTTCCAAAGTCAGATAGAATGTTCATTTAAGCCAATTAAACTTTTTCTAATGGGCAACTCTGGGCAATTCTATCAAACACAGTGTTTATTATGTTTTCCTGTTAGTGATTAATATTGCTACCTCAAAATTGTGTTTGATGAAAACATTCTCCAATATTCATTTAATGGAGGAAAGAGATATCTTTACTTAACATTAAAATAAATTGTCACTAAAAAATACAATCCTAAAATACAATGAAGTTTGGTGGTGCTCTGAATCATTCTTTGCAAACAAAATAAAAGAAAATGTAAAAAATAATAAAAAGTAAAATGTAAAAAGAATTAAATGAATAAAGGATTTTTTTTTTTTTTTACTTAGAGTATCTTGTGTTTACAGGTTAAACATATTTCAGAAAATTATTTTACTTTGTGTATTAGTTTTGTAGAATTGTGATTAGAGTGTATAAAACTAAAATTAATTTTCTTACAGTGGTCAAGCTCATGTTCAAGATCAGGGTGTGGAAATATATGATTTCTGCTGGGCCTATCTTGCTGGCTTGTTCAAGCCTCATCTTGCTGTTCTGCACATGGTCTTTCGTATGATATGTACATCCCGGTATGTCTCAGTCTTCATCTCCTATTCATGTAAGAATCAGTCAGATCCCAAACCTAATAATCTCATTTTAATTTACCATCATTCAGGCTATATCCCAAAACACAATCACAGTCAAGAGGTATTGAATGTCAGGGTTTCAACAGGCTAATTTGGTGGTAAACAATTCAGCTCTGAACATTGTGAGAAATATTATTTTCCAAAGCCAAATCAGGAAATTGATGGCCAATGGATTTTGATTTTCATGAATTCATACAACTTTGTTTTAAACCTTTTGGAAACTGGCTACTTTATGACATTTATATATGGTATTTCATTTTCTTTAAATGCTGGGGTGGCATTAGGTAGATGAACAAGAAAACAGTGCAAAGCCAGACTCATATTTACCTATAGGGAAAGAAAGGTAAGTACAGACTTGTAATATTCAAGTCATGCTCTTTCCTTTGAGTTAAATTTCCAGCTGACCCACTGTACAGTCTAGTGGCTTTAAACTGGGCTCTCCAAATATTTACTTGTAATGCTTCTTTGTACTTGACTACCTCTTAAACCAGTTAACTCTAAGTACAACAGACCAAATTTATATTCATGAATTAACTGTCATTTTAAGTGTTTACTGGCCTGTATTTTTAATGACCAATATTATAGATACATAAAAACTAAGAAAACATATAACTGTATTAGTACATAGGATTATAACAAAATATAGACTCAATATTTTCCATGGTAAAAACCTCTAATATCTTAAAACATTTACTTTGAACTGATTCTAAATCTCTGAAATTTCATTTCAAAACAATTGGCAGATATGTAACTTAATGGTTGCAATTTAATTTTGTCTAGGCTATCTTAACCTTACATATTGTTGTGACAGTAAATTGATTCACATGCAATGAGTTTTAATATGCTGCTCTAAATGCTTATTTCTTTTTAAAAGCAATTCAAAAGAATTAACTATTTGTCATAATATTACTTATTTTTAGTGATGACTTTTGTCTCAGTTTTGAGTCTGAATTCATTACTGATTTAATTTTCCTCATTCTTTGTAGAAATAGCTTTACCTAAATTATTCAAGTTCAATTTAAATTAAATGATCAGGCAAGCCATCAACTCTTTCAGATTACATATCTGCAATTCCCCAAAATTATACTTTTGATGCACATCTTCACATGTTTAATTTCTGGTACTTATTTTTATCATTTGTTTTCTTGATTAATATGGTTTCTACTATTTTACTTTTGAAGCATCATTTGTTTTCAGTTTGTCATGAAATGTATTTTATCAATCCATCATTTTTGCTCATGTAAGTATATAAAGAATTTTAGAGAATGTTAAAGTGCTTTCTGCCCTTTTGCAAATATGACTCCACAAAGCATATTTTCCCAATATTGACCTCATGTGTGAGCATTTTGTGTGCTAGTTAGGCAGGTATTATAATTGTGTTGTAAATGAAAAGTTGCTCCTTTTTATCTTCAATTTATTTATTCCTTTATTTTTTTTTTATTTGTGTGTGTATATGTGTGTTTGTATGTGTGTGTGAGAGAGAGAGAGAGAGAGAGAGAGAGTACATGGGTGTGTCATGGTCACTGGCTGCTGTAAACAAACTCCAGATTCATGTGCCACTTTGTGTATCTGGCTTTACATGGGTCCTGGGGATTCAAATCCAGGCTTGCAGGCTTGAATCCAATTGTCTTTAACTGCCGAGCCATCTCTCCAGCTCTACCTCATACATACATTAGGGTGAGCTCTTGAAAGACTTTGACTGATCTCATTAAAAGATTTAGGTTGTCCATCATAATATTTCAGATGACCATAGTAATAAAGATTTCTATACAAAATTACTACTTATGGTTATAAAGATTTCACTTTCAACCCAATTTTAAGAATATCATTCAACTACTTACAACTGTTAATTTTATGACTGTTGTAAGTATAACTGAATGTTCTTATATCTGAGTGTTCATGCTGGAAAAAATCTGTTTATTACTATTGTCATTTTTATTATATGAAGTCACCTGTGCAGATAAATGTCAAAGTTTTAAATTTATCAAATATGCTTTTAAAAGTATAAAAACTGATAACTTTTAAATGCTTTTATAATTAGAACTGGAAATTATATTTTTAGGTGTTTGACCTTTCAGGATTTTAGACTATAAGTGATTTTGACTTTTAGAATTTTAACATCCGGACTATGACATTTGCAATGGTTTCAATCAAGATTATTGCACAGACAACTAAATTCCACAAATACTGCATATTCTAATAACTGTATTAGATAAATATTTAGGGTTTATATATTTATGTTACCATAAAATACAGTTTGTATATTATGGTCTGAATATGAACACATTTAGCAAATAAAATCTGTACAGTAAATGTTCCTGTTTTCTATTATCTACCAGGTCTGAAAATCTTCATAAAAATAAGACCATTATTTAAAAATGTATATTTTATTTATTTAGGTATTAATCTGGGCATGGGGACATATGGCTTTAATCCCAGCACTCAGAGGTTGTGGATCACCACTAGTTCATGGCCACCCTGAGACTACATAATGCATTCCAGGTCAGCCTGGGCTAGAGAGAGAGTGAGAGAGCATGGGAATGAGAGAACATGAGAGAGAGACTGGGTGTGAAGGGGCTCTAGCTACTGCAAACTAACTCCATATACATGAGCCACCATGTACATCTGGCTTACGTAGGAACTGGCAAATCACCATGGGGCCTTTGGCTTTGCAGGCAGGGGCCTTAACTGCTAAACCCTCTCTCTGATCCCCAGGACTATTGTTTTATTCTGCAATAGGGAGAATGATAGTTGAATTATTTGTTATAAATTGATTCTAAAACACCTACATCATTCACACATTGCTGTAATATAAAGTTTTGAGTTGTATGGAATGATGAATCCCAGTACATGCAGGAAGGAATTTCTGTCTGCAAAAATATTCTCTTGAAAGCCCTGGGCTGTCACCTTCAAATCTGGCAGTCAAACAATACACTACATATTATGCAGAGGCAGCTCCCAAGCTAAGAGGGTGAAAAATCCCTGAAATAATTTATGAGCAAACATTCTTTTATGACTGCTTCAGATATCAAATCCTCAGATGGTAGGAAAGAGACATAAACAAATAATTTATTTTGTCCCATGCTAGTGCACAGAAATATCATAAAGTTACCAATGCTGGCACTAGAAGAAACTTGTAAAGGTCAGCTCATCATTTGATGTAGTTTCTGAAGTGGACATAGTGATAATCTTGTCAAGCTCTCTACTGGAAAAAGATAACGAGGTTGGAGAGTTTAGCTGACTTCCCTGGGTGAAGTTTCACAGGTAAATCCAGACCAGTTTCCTTAACATGGCCATGATCTTTCTTACATAAAGATGATCCTACCATCATGACTTCAGAAAAATCTGCCTTCACACTAGACAGCCTGGTCACTTATGTTCATTTTTATGCAATTATGGGAAAACCAATATCTGTACTTTACATTATAAATACTGCAATAAAAAAAAAAAAGAAAAAGAAAGAAAGAAAGAAAGAAAGAAAGAAAGAAAGAAAGAAAGAAAGAAAGAAAGGTGCTTCCATGTACTTAAAGGAATGTCTCAAAAGAGACTCTAAACATGTATTATTAGTTATTTGTTATTATACAGTCAGCATTTAGGGCTTGAATTCTGGAACCCAAAATATTTATACTCAGTTCCACACCTTTTTCCTTTGTCTTTTTCTTAGTATACTACGTAATTGGCAACTTCTCTATATTCAAACTATGTCCTAGATTTCGTCTGCTTTTAGTATCAAAATACTTTACTTCTTTCTCCAAACTTTAAGTTAATTTTCCACTGGATATTTGCTTTACCTTCTACTGACAATTTTCAATTATTTCACTGTGTCTTCCTATATCCACATATCTATATAAATCTGCATCTACATTGCCAGGTTGACATGTTATCTGTAAATGTATCTATAGCTCTCTATTTATACCTACATGCCGAGTCTCTAATCTATCTTTATACTCTCATTCATTATTTTAAATATTCCCCAAAGGAAATTTTGGTTTACTTAGAGTATTTTATTAAGTTGAATGTCCCTAATTATAGCAAATGTATAGTTCATCTTCTGATTCATAGAGTGCTACAAGCAATAAAAATATTTGCATCTAATCTCATTTAGTACAGATTTAAATAAATGCTGCTAGACTTAAACCAAAATAGGTATCACAAATACAAGACTACTGTATCCATCATTAAATTTCTACTGTTCTTGAAATCCTGTGTAAAGTCAGGAATTGGAATTCATAATGATTTCTCTCAATTTCCTTGAACACATATCTTTTAGTGAATTATAGATTTCACTTACCTCTTAAAATTTGCACACTGCATTTGTGATATTACTTCTACTTACATAAACTAATGAAGACAATGTCTATCCTGACTTCATTAACCTTTTTTTCCACCAACTTGACCTTCCCTAAAACATCCTTAAGTAAAATGTATGACTTTCTCTTAAATTCGTTTCACATTAGCACTCAAGCAGTCACAAATTATTGGCCCTTTTCTTACCCATAGGCTAGTGGAGAGACCATGAAATGATGCATGTGAATATAAAATAATTGACCTAATTAATCTAGTTATGAAAATATGATTTTATAATGTACACTTCTAATGTTAGTCATTAGAAATGAAAACATGTATTTGTATCAACACATGCATATGAATATCCACAGTACTTTTATGCATAATAACACCAAGTTGAATAAAATGCTTATCATCAGCTGGATGAATAGCACATATGGTGGATTTATACATAATGAATTACTACCTAATTATATGTAAAAGGAAGTATCTCCTAGCATATTCAACAACACTGTGGTAGTTTTTATTCCAATGTATATTCCTTATAGCCTCTGGGATTATTTTTAAATTGAGATTAAGCTTGTGCTAGTCTGGGTTCCCTGTACAGATGGTGTGTTGGCAGGTACAGCATTGTGGCATGAGTAGACAAGATCCCTTTTTCTGGTTCTTCCCAGATCCCTGGTCTGAGTTCCCTGCTCAGATGGTGTGGTGCTGTGGTGTGGACTGAGTCGTCCAGATCCTGTCTCTTGGCTGTTCCCAGCTCCCTGCTTGATCACAGTGTGCAGGTAAGTGCAGCAGCTTGGAGTGAGTAGGCAAGACCCTTGTCTCCTGGGTCCTCCCAGCTCCCTGGTCTGGGTTCCCTGCTCCAGCCTGTGTGCTATCTAGCATGGAGGTATGGAGTGAATAGGCCAGAATCCTGTTTTCTGGCTTGTCCAGTTTCCTGGTCCATATTGCCTGGGCTAGATTGTGTGAAGGCAGGCATACTGCAGGGTGAATAGGCCAGATCCTTGTTCCCTGGCTCTTCCCTGTCCCCTGATGATCCTGGTAGGTGCCACTGTGCCTTCCTTGGGGAGGCCTGGTCCCGGTGTGAGTTGTGGAATCAGGCCTTTTGCTCTAGTATCCTGACTTGCCACTGGATACCAACATCCCTGTTCACCTGAGTCAGAGGTATACTGGCCAAAGGACAAAAACCATCAAAGAACCAGCAATCGAATCAATGAAATGGAACAGAATCATCTCCTAGAGTGTTCAGCTTTTGACAGTAGGCTTAACTTGACTGAAGAAAATGTTGGAACACTCCAAAAGATATGAATAAATTGAAGGTGAGTCAATAAATGGAAGATCTCAACAACCGCTTGATTAACCTTAATGAATACTTCATCAAAGGTCAGAATGAATTCCAGGAAGAGTCAAGAAAATAGAACTTGAGTTGAAATAGTACCTCAAAAAATAGATGGACATGATGCAAAATACCACAACAGAAATCAAATAGAAATTATCTCTAGAACCCCTTAACAAAAGAGTTACTCATGAGGAAGACAGAACCTCTAACCTGAAAGACAAGACAGAAAATATTGATCAGGAGGCCAAAAACTTTGCTAAATTCAAAAACTCAAGTGAGCAGAATACAAGGGAAACAATGAGATACACTAAAACGACCAAACATCTAGATCTTGAGTATACAAGGAGAGGAAATTCAGGACAGAGGCATAGAGAACATATTACACAAAATTATTGAAGAAAAATTTCTGAATCTTTCAAAAGAGAGGCCCATTCACATACAAGAAGCGCACAGAACACCAAACAGACCGAATCAAAGAAGAAACTCTCCAAGACACATCATAGCTAAACCTCTTAACAATGAAAACAAAGAGTGTTAAAAGCAGCAAGAGAGAAAGAATTCACAATATACAAAAGCAATCCCATCAGAATTATATCAGATTTCTCAGTGGAAACCCTGAAAGCCAGAAGGGCCTGGAATGGAACACTTCAAAGCAAAAAAAAAAAAAAAAAAAAAAAAAAAAAAAAAACTATTGCTTCCAACCCATGATACTCTAACCAACAAAATGGAATGGAACTCATTGCTGGAACTGGTAAATAAGTCAAAACCATGTACAAAAAATGATCTCAGTCTCCAAGATCAAGATACCACCAAATGTGGGCTAGAAGAGGGGCTACGCATATAAAATTCCCTCCAAAATATCTATGGCCATCCCTTCTATCTGGTACTAACTTCTCTCTCCATTGGAGAATTTGATTATCTTTTTCAGATGGACAACAAACCCGAAGGGAAAATCGGCCAATCACACCTCACCAGGGCCCCAGCTGAAACCATAGAGTAATGTGGAGGAAGGTCAAGAATACAGCTTTCTTGGTAATCACGACAACAGAAAAAGGCTGAAGGAGATAAACACAGAGAACATCCAACTCCTGCTAACCCAGATATCTAGAGACACAGAAGCTCCCAAAAACCTCATCACTGAAATAGAACTAAAATGATCCCAACATGGCTCAGGGAAATTTGCAGAAAAGGGGGCAGAAAGAATGTTAGAGCCACAGTTGGGGCATTATGCAAAGAGACTTGGCCTATCCACCATAACTCTTGACTACCCCCACAATGCAGGACCCACCTTCCCCATTGATGAGGGTCCCTTTGGAAGAGGGAGGACAGGGAGGAGGATAACGGAGTCACCATTATGAATGTAAAATTAGAATAATATAAATGAAAAATAAATTATAAAAAATAGGACAAATGCAAGAAAGCTCCAAATCCCATAAAACACCTCATCATGACAGGTATTAACTCAAACCGCATAGTAATAACCTTAAATATTAATGGCCTTAAGTCACCAATCAAAAGACACAGATTATAAGAGTAGCTCAAAAAATTGGACCCTTCTATCTGCTGTCCTCAAGAAACCCACCTCACCACTAAAGATAGATACTTCCTCAGGGTGAAAGTTAGGAAACTGATAGTCCAAGCAAATGGGAATAAAAAACAAGTGGGTGTTGGTATATTAATACCTGATAAAATAGACTTCAAACCAAAAGTAATCAAAAAGGACAAAGAAGGCCACTTCTTACTCAATAAAGGAATGATCCAACATGAGCACATCAGAATCCTAAATATATATGCACCAATCACATATTTACCTCAGTTTATAAAACAAAATCTACTTGACAATAAAATAGAAATAAACACCAACACCATCATACTCTAAGACTTCAATACTCCAGCATCATAAATAGACAGATCATCCAAGCAGAAAATCAACAGAGAAATAATAGAGGTCAAAAACATAGATCAACTAGACTTAAGGGAGATCTACAGAACTGTCCACCCACTCCTCTGGTACCAACATTATTTTTGCAGTTTACTTATTCTGGCAGAAATCACCTGACCAAGAGCAGCTTGTGGCAGGGTGGGGGAGTGGAGGTTTATTTTGACTTACAGACTAGAGAGGAAGTTCCATAATGGCAGGAGAAAACAATGGCATGAGCAGAGTGTAGATATCACCTCCTCGCCAACATCAGGTGGACAACAATAGTAGGACACTGTGCCAAAGAAAACAAACTCCAAAGACCCTTGAGGGAAGTTCTTAGAAACATCAAAAGATTCATATTTTAATTTTTTAAAGTTTTTTTTTTTTAATTTGAGAGAGATAAAGAAAAGAGAGAGAGAGAGAGAGAGAGAGAGAGAGAATGGGCACACCAGCAGCCTCTTAGCCACTGTGAATGAACTCCAGTCATATGCACCCCCTATTGAGCAAGTGTGACATTGCGCCCTTGTGTCACTTTTTGTGTCTGGCTAAAAGTGGGACCTAGAGATTGGAACCAACATTTTTAGGCTTGGCAGGCAGGTGCCTTAACTGCCAAGCCATCTCTCCATCCCAAGATTCAAATTTTTATCATTGAAATGTGAACATTTAATTTTATGAAACATTTCAATTTTAATATTAAGTTTTGAATTCTTGCTGGTATACTTGACATAGTTTTATAATTTTATTTGGAATGAAAATGAGTACTTTAAATACCTGTGGGAGAGTGGGGTGTCTTTATCATATTAACTTATATTATATGCAGAACTAAAATATAGACTAGCACCTTCAGGCTCAGCATATCAGTCCTTTGTATCTGCTAAAACTCAGCTGTTTTTGCCTCAGAGAATCCATGAAGAAATTTGGTATAGTAGCAGGTTGCCTAAAACCTAAAAATGAGTTAAAAAAAAAAAAAAAAAAAAAGAAACCTTCACATTTAGCCTACACTTCGGTATAGTTTGCTTATTTGAAATGTTCAAATTACATTTTTAATCTAACAGCTAAAGACTAAAAAGTTCACTGCCATATAATGACTAGCACCTTTTCAAATAACGCAGTATGTAATTCAATAGAATATAAGAAAAGGAAAAGATCAAGGATCTTTTATTTATTCATTTATATGATTTTAGTTATACTTAAAATTTCAATGTGAAAAGCATTTTACGTTTATTTTTGAGTCAACACAGAGTAGTCTGCCCATGGTGATAAGATAGGGACATGTGATATGATTTATACTCAGGGTATGAAGAGTCAAAGGAGGAAATGTCATGAAAATCATCTACTTTTTTCTTCCTTTCATTTTTTTTTTCTTTTTATTCTTTTTGACCTGAATGTAGCCTCAATCAATAGCCTTACAGCTCTAGATTATCTGTCAAACTGAGGAAATTTTCCTGAGGCAGCTAGATCTTCTAATCAAATATTGACAGGTAAGATCTTCTTGGTAATAAAGTACATTTAAAATGCACAGTAATATTATTAGATGAACATCATAGAATACATATTCAAATCAAGATGAAACAAGAATCATACAGTAAATATTTATATTTGAAGTTATCATTATTACTAAAGCTATAAACTATCACTACTACCTACATTATTATATACTAGAAAGCTAATATCAAACCTTTCCCTGCTTGCATAAGTGATATATTTAATAATACCTAAAATTTGATATTTGCATAAATTATATAAGTACAAATATTTAGTTTGTAGATGTGATAGTGAATTGGAATATTACATATGAAAATGGTTAAACATTTACATAGTTTATTATTTTTCCTTTATTCCCCCAGAACCCTAAGTTACTTTACAATTAAGTCATTTAATATGCACTACCTAGTCATAGAAACTTGAGGGAAATAAGAGAAATGTTTTCTTTCTTAAAATATTTTACATACATGTGGCTGGAGAAATGGCTTAGTGGTTAAGGCATTTGCCTGAGAAGCCAAAGGATCCTGGTTCAATTCTCCAGGACCCAAATAAGCCAGACACACAAGGGGCACATACATCTGGAGTTCGTTTGCAGTGGCTTGAAGCTCTGGGGTGCCCATTTTCTCTGTGTCTACTTCTCTCTCTCTCTCTCCTTGCAAATAAATAAATAAAAATTTAAAAAATATATTTTACATACAATATAGCATTTACAGTATTGTATGACACTTTGGTACATTTTCAGGGTTTTGTGTTTTGTGAATTAATACACAGATATTAGAGAATAGTGTACAACCAATATGGATAGGAATTACAGAGAAAATTATTTTTATACTAAAGGAACTAAATGTATATCATATTTGAATATAATCCTTTTTCTGTAAGGCATTGCCTGTGCCATTCAGAATCACATTGCATTCATTGTTAATAGTAAAACTTAGCTGAACATGGTGGGTCATGCCTTTAATCCCAGCACTTGGGAAGCAGAGGTAGGAGGATCGCCAAGAGTTCGAGGCCACTCTGAGACTACACAGTTAATTTCAGGTCAGCCTGGGCCAGAGTGAGACCCTACCTCAAAAAAAAAAAAAAAAAAAAAAAAAAAAAGTGAAAATTGATAAATTATTAAATGTTTAATACATCATAGAAGGGGATCATAAAGTATCAGTATATGAATCATGCTTGGTAGTAAATCTTAATGCTTAGAATGGGAAAGCTTGGAGTCAGGCCCAGTTACACATCAAAATTTTGTGCTATTTAAGAGACCCAAAGCACATCTTGACCTTCCAATTTAATGTTAGAATCATCAGTCAATATCACCACCATTTACTACTGTCAAATTCTACACTTCAGTAAGTCTAACATTTTTTCTCATGTTTCCATCACATGGTTTTCCAAAAAAAATGAGAGAAGTCTGAGTAAAGTTTTATTTGGGGACTGCAACCGATTGGTTATACAAGCAGCCCACAACCATGGTTCTTTCCTGGGAAATAAAGTGCTCTATTATGACTCCCCCAAAGCACCATGCTTTATGACTATAGGAATTCAAAGAAAGTGGAAAACACTGACTATGAAACAGGATTTTCTATTTTAGTACTAGTACTCTATATAATAAGTGAGGTTGAATCTATTAAACACAAGAGAGATTAGAAAAATAAGATGACATTTTTCAGCAGTTGAAGAGTTCAGGAAAACAAATGAGCCCCACCCCCAAACATTTCTGATGCTGATTCTTAACAGAGGGAGCTCAGTAGCTTAATGTAGAAAATCCAAAATGGATCTAAATTTAAAATCATGCTGAAGACTATGAAGGTTAGCTCATAGGACATAATTATAATTAATATGTACATATATCTTAGGTCCTTATGCTCTATGAGATATAAGCCTTAACTACCAAAGGAAGATCATGTGGATGGAAATGAGGAAAGACTAGACAAATAAGCAAATGTAACATAATGAGGAACCTGGAAACACCCATTTCAAAAGTGTCCACTGATAATGACCAATATGCCTAGGCAGTAAAATGGAACAATGAAGGGTTTCCCACATATGTTTCTGTAACGACAGGATCTCCATGTGAAATGGTAATATGTCCTGTATAAAAAGTAACGCAAAATGGAACATAGGCACACACACACACACACACCTGAGAGGTCGCATAAGAAGTAAAAATATAGATATTAAACATGGTAACAACTTTTGAAATAGAATACCATAGATGTGATACAGGAATGGCTATTTGATGAAGTGAGGTGACTGAAATTAAAAGCTTCTGAGGAAGCCAATGAACAAGATATGATAAGGCATAGACTAAAGATGCTTACTGAAGTCACATCTAATAAAATATTATTTTGAAAAATATGCAAAGAATTCACTTTTAATTAATTTTGTAGATTTTTTTTTTTTTTTTTTTTTACTAGAGACTGAGAGAAAGAGAAAGTGAGAATGGAAGTGCCAGGGCCTCTAGTCACTGAAAACGAACTCCAGACGCATGCACCACCATATGTATCTGGCTTACATGGGACCTACAGAAACTAACCTGGATCTTTTGGTTTCACAGGAAAGCACCTTAACTTCTAAATAATCTTTCTAGCCCTTATAAATATATATTTTAAATTATTTTATATTTACTTTGCAAAGAACTCTTAAAATACAAAATAAGAAAGTAAACAACACTGAAAACAATGAGTAAAAATAGGACAGACATCTCACAAAAGAATATATTTGAGTGTCAACTGATCATAAGTATATATATTTAACATTATTTTCACTAGGAAATTGCAAATGAAAACAGAAAGAAATTCTTCTACATGCCTGATAGTCCAAATCCAGAAGATTGCCAATACCAAATGCTGGTGTGAATAAGAGCGATGAGGAATCACATTTGCTGCTGGTAAGACTGCAAAGTTACCTCATGTTAGATAGTCTAGAGATTTCAAACAAAACTGAATATACACTTATCATATAATAAAGTGATCATGCACCATAGTTTGTACTAAGGTGAATTTAAAACTTCGGTCTATCTTTGGCCAGCAACCTTCATTAGATAAATAAATAGATGAAATGTGTGTGGTAGTGGAATGCGTGGTCCCATATGTTCAGGGTGTTAGAAAAGCTTATAACTTGGAATCCTAGCTGCCCGGCTGGAGGAAGTGTCAGTGGCCAAAAGGTGGAAGAGAGCAGTTTGAGTGCTGGTGGGATCACCACAGCTTGCTGCTATATTCCTGCTTGATGTTTTTGGTTGTTATGGGCTGTTTTGTTCTTTCTCTCTGTATGGTTTTATGGAAGCAGCTTCTCCCACCACTGTTGAAACTCCACCCCCCACACCTGTAAACTGAAATACACTCCTTTCTCCCAGAAACTGTGTCAGGTTTGGATGTTCTTTCCAGCAACATGGAACTGACTACAACAGTGTGGTACATTTCAACGAAGAAATATTATTCCCTACAAAAACTAAGAAAACAATCAAACCATTAAAAAGGCATGGAAGAAATATAATGCAACTGAAAATATCTAATCTGAGAAGGTTATATGCTGTCTAATTCCAATCATTTGATATTATGTGAAAAGTAAAAAAAAAATGACAAAAATCTTGGAACTTTTATATCAGTGGTCGCCAAGTGTGGTGGTTTGATTCAGGTGTCCCCCATAAACTTAGGTGTTCTGAATGCTAGGTTCCCAGCTGTTGGAGATTTGGGAATTAACGCCATCTGGAGGGAGAGTATTGTTGGGGACGGGTTTATGGGTAGTATAGTCAGTTTCTGTATGGCACAATGCAGGTCAGGACCTAGCCAGGCCTCCTGCTAGAAGAAACCAAGAAGTGGCTTCTGTGGACAGGCTTGGTGTGACAACAGCTACAGTTCCATGTCCACAAGCAACCTGCTACGAGATGATTTGCCCGGAGACAGGCTGTCATTGGTCACAAGAAGGGAACCACCCCTTACAACCATTGGCCAGCCAAACCCTTAAAACCCCCTACACTTCCCTGAATAAACGAGTTTGCATCAATTTGCCCTCTTCTGCTTCCACCCAACTCCCAGAGTCTGTGCCGTGACTCCGAGCCTCTCACCCCCTACCCGATAGAGACCCTGCGGTTCCTCCTGGGCTGGCCCTAGGAGAGACCCCAACAAGTTTCCCCTTGCCAGTGTTTGGCACACTCTCCTGTTATTATTGTCCACCTGATGTTGGCAAGGAGGTGATATCCACCCTCTGCTTATGCCATCATTATCCCCTGCTATTATGGAGCTTCCTCTCTAGTCTGTAAGTCAAAATAAACTCCCCCCCCCACACACACACACAAGCTGCTCTTGGTCAGGTGATTTCTGCCAGAAATGTGGACCATACTGCAAAGGTAAAGTTAGTACCAGAGGAATGGAATTGCTGCTAGACACCTGACTGTGTAGCTTTGACCTTTTTGGAGCTGATTTTCAAGAGCAATGTGGAAGCATTTGAAACCTTCGCCTAAGAACATGTTATAGTTCTCTAAGTACAGCTTGATGGACTATTCTGGTCAGAGTTGAAAGACCTGAATACAGTAAGAACTATGGACTGTGAGGTTTGGCTTAGGAGAGTGAAAAGGAGCTTTGTCTGGACTGGGCTAGGAGCAGTTTGAGTGAGAGGCTTGCTGTTACACCTGTGTCCTGAGCACTTGTGCAGGGCTGCAGTGCATAGAAAGGAACTGTTTTGTGCAGAGGGATATGGCACAGAAAAAAAAAATGAAATTTTTGGGCCCAAACTGCTGCCTGTTCAGCTGTAATTGTATGAGATTACAACCTTTGAGACTGGAGCAATAGGAAGAATGTAGACTCTTTTGAAGGGGCCTGAGTGCTCAAGGAGTGTCCTGTTCTTCAAAGTCTGCTTTATTCCCCTCTGAATTAACAAATTGGCACCCTACCTGGTGTGGAGTATAAGAAATGCAGGAATGAGAGGGTCATTGAGTTTGCAACACAGTCTTGTGTTTTGGAAACGTTCATGGGCAGTGTGAACCAGGTTTGCTGGATGCCTGAATGAAGACCTGATGGAGCAGTGAGGATGGACCATGGGTTGAAGTGGAGACCCAGTGTAGATGCAGGGACCACAAGATGGCTTCTAAGGAGAGCTTCTGGCCCTGGATGAAGTTTTCCAGGACTGTGAGTAGCCTAGCTGGAGAGGCAGAGTTCAAACTCCAGAGACATTTTGCTGGTGAGAATTATTAGATTTGGAAATTTATCAATGACTAGAGTAGGAGCTATAGAGTTTGCTGTTTGCCCTGTTTAAATCTTGTGCCATCTTTTGCTGTGAAAGTGTTTATTCTTTGATATTATGGGTTTTTGGAGATGTTTTGGTATTGTGGCTCAGTTAAAAGTTCTTTCTGTGGAGACATTTGAACAATCATTGGGATTGATAAAAACTATGGGGACTTTTAAAATTGGACTGAGTGCATTGCATTTTAACTCATGGATGGTTATCAGTTTATGGGACCAGGGGTAGAATGTGGTGGTTTGATTCAGATGCCCCCCATAAACTTTGGTGTTCTGATTGCTAGGTTCTCAGCTGATGGAAGTTTGGGAATTAACGCCTTCTGGTGGTGGTTTATTGTTGGGGGCGGGCTTATAGGTATTATAGCCAGTTTCCCTTTTCCAGTGTTTGGCACACTGTCTTCTTGTTGTCCAGTTGATGTTGGCAAGGGGGTGAAGCCCACCCCCTGCTCAAGCCATTGTTTTCCCCCACTATCATGGAGCTCCCCCTTGAGTCTGTAAGTAAAAATAAGCCTTTTTTTATTTTTTTCCCACAAGCTGCTCTTAGTTGGGTGATTTCTGCCAGCAATATAAACCTGACTGCACCACCAAAACGTTGGCAAGAAGGAGGAAAGAACAGGAGTTTTTGTGGCAATAAAATTATCTTGTAGGATCCAACATGAGTGATATGTATATAATTTTCTACATGCACTGAAACTTACAGAATTTCAAGATTTTCAAGATTGTTCCTTGATTTAAATCATATCTTTTGTGTTACAGTGATTTGCCACTTTATCTTTAACATTCAAGACACATTTTCCTGGTGTAGTTGATGAGTTTGGATGAAGGCTGTGTGGTTGGACAAGAGGCATAGAGTAACTCTTTGAATTTTCCATTATGTTTTTCTCAAGAATTAAAACTTGCTCCAAAATATATCAGTTAAAGAACTAAATAAGTGTAGCAACTAGGCAATGATAGTACTCAAATAAATCATATGTTATTTGATTGACTAAATGAAAGTAATTGCATAGTACATTATACAGCACACGACACCTTCGCAATATGTGAGCTCATTTTTATGATGAATATTCTGCTTTTCCATAATATGTAATATTTTGTGTTGTCCGGGAACTGTTTTGCTATTTATATAAAAATCATAGTCTTCAAACAACATGGATACTCATTATATGATGATTAGTATTAGCAAAATAAACACGAGATTTGTGCATATATTGAAATGTCACAAGTGCCACTTCCTAGTAAAAGTTCCAGACAAAGCCCAGGCACATGCTCATCAATTTGTAATTAAAAGGCACCATTCCTTGGCCAGATGCCACTGCTTTTCATTTACTTTCTCTTTGCTTTAATGAGTTTAACTTTTAAAAACCAAATCCCTTAGAGCACTTTTTATCTGTATGTTTTCAGTCAATTTAAACATATACGCAATTCATTAATTAAAGTTATCTGTGAAAGGAAGTTCATCCAACAGATAGTCAACATATTCACAAAAGCTAAAATTAATAGATAATCCCATGGAAGAATCATGAGAAAGAGAAAAATATATATTTAACTCTTTTTACCATGTGCTAAAAAGGAAAATAGCATTATAATTGGGGTACAGATAACTAAAAGACTTAAACATAAATTTCCAGAAATCAAACAAATCATTGTCTAGAGCGTTATCTTTTATATTATATTTCATTTCAGTTTTATATACAGAATATAATTGCTAACTTAATGACATGGGAGGGTTGCTGTTTTCTGGTGGCTATACTGAGCTACAGAGTGAGACCCTATCTAAAAAAAAGGAGATTAAAAAGACCTACATGATTTAATGTAGAATAAATGTTTTAGTATGTTGCTGCACAAAACAAATAGATATATTAGACACATGTTTTTAAAAGAGAAGTAGACATCTTGGAATTAATGTCAAATATATTTGTCTGAAAATAATTGAATAGGTTGTCAAATGAAAGCTCTCCAAACTAAAAATAATGAGCACTGTCAATTTTATTGACACTCAGTTAAGAATGATGTAAAAATGAAGAACATATCACATTTGGAGACAAATATTAATTGAGTAAATTTATCTCATATGACTTATTTTATGCCAAAATCAACCAAGATATTTTTATATGTTCTTCAATAAAATTCTTATGCTAAAATTATATTTATTTTGGAAAGTATACAATTATATGGAACATTTTTCACTACGCCATCTAGAGTAAACAGAGTTTAGTAAGATGTCATTGTAAAAATAATTGACATTCTAATATTTTATTTCTGCCATGGGGGTGGGAAAAAACAGCTGAATTCACAATTTTTTTTTTTTTTTTTTTACCCTGGGGAATAACCCTAAGAAGTAGATATTATTAGCATTTATATGTGGAAACATGAGTCTTAACAATGTCTTGTTTGTTTGTTTGTTTGTTTGTTTGTTTGTTTGTATCTCTAAGTTAGGTCTCACTCTAAGTCAGGCTGACCTGGATTTCACTATGAGGTCTCCCGGTGGCCTCAAATTCATGGTGATCCTCCTACCTTTGCCTCTCAAGTGCTGGGATTAAAGGCGTGCACCACCATGCCCTGCTTTACAATGTCATTTTTAAGATCAATCTTCTGGTAAGGAGTGGAGCAAAAGGCTCCAATTTTGACTTTGCCCATTCAAAGTTCCTACTCTCACCCACTATACTGCACACTTTATCACTGCTAACACTCCAAAACATAATCACAAAAATTTTACTTGCCTCTAACATTGAATTTTTACTTTGTCCAGAAAACACAATTACACAACTGTATACAAGATTACTAGCTTCTCCATTGCAAGAATGTTGAATGAAATAACTGATAAACTAGTTGGGACTACCCATGTGAGGGAAAATCCAAGTAAACTCAGATTTTGTGATTTAGAGAATAAGTCAAACCTAGGAATTATAAAGTTCCTTGCTCTTTCTCTTACACTGTTTTGCATTCAACTTTATCCTTGTCATTGGATAATAAGTAAATTGGTCTATGAAACCATCTTAATGTCTAAAATAACTTATTATTCAGTTTACAGTACAAAACATATGGAAATCCTGGAAATTCAGTTTCTTACACTCCTGGGGACACTAAAAATAATCAGTTATATTTTCATTCCTGATCATCTGACAATAAAGTCCTCTGATATAACACAGTGCTGGGCACTAGAAGTGACCAAATATTTTTATTTTTATTGAACACCAGATGGCACAATGTTTATTTTCTCTAAGAAATATTTACCCAGGCAAAAAGTATTTTCTTTGAGAAAGAAGAAAACCTATCAAATTCAAATTATATTCAGAGTCTCTGTAAATATGAAAGGGTGATAAATCTGCTTAAGTAAATTCCAAGACATTCATAAATTTTAAAAATAAATATTGGAGAAATTTGAATAAATAAAAATGATTCTGCTTTCTGTAGAGAATATGATGAAAGCAGCATTATACAGGCCTTTTAAAGTAAATTGCATATGATAGTT
This sequence comes from Orientallactaga sibirica, assembly GCA_036365145.1. Taxonomy (NCBI): domain Eukaryota; kingdom Metazoa; phylum Chordata; class Mammalia; order Rodentia; family Dipodidae; genus Orientallactaga; species Orientallactaga sibirica. Next base: position 5,685,768 of record JAEOAD010000509.1, read on the forward strand.
CAAACTTGACAGGAACTAGAGATATGGTTCAAATTGATTGAAAACAAGTTTTTTTTTTTTTTTGGACAATACTTAATACAAAACTTACAGCAATTTTGTGAAATTTCTCCCTATAAATGGTAGCAAAATGGACAACTAGTACAATAAATAAAATTAAAAGTAAAAAAATAATGATAAAGCTGTTATTGTGTTTTATATTTGTTTCTTAGATAACATGGCATACCATAGTAAAATAGAGCTTCTTTTTGAAGTTGAGTACTTCTTAGCTAGTTCCTATAAACATATAGATGTTTTTGTAGTCTCATAATGCCTGTTAATTTGTCATAATAAATATCATGGTATATTATGTTAATAGTCCCATTTAAGACTCTATTCACCACACATACTTAATGCTTCCTTTTATCTAATAGAAATTATGCAATGTAATTGGAAGGAATAACATCAACAAAAAGCCAACCAGAGGTTTTTATACTTAAATGGACCAGGAAGCCAAATGTTTGTCAATTTGAAATGTTGTAGTGCTTGTTTCCCATGTCTCATGAAGAAAACATATTATTGTATTTATGTACCAAAAGTAAAACTCTCTCACACTTTGTATTCATTTTCACTGACATATTACCTATAAACCACTCTTTTCACTCTTTCATAAAGCTTTATAGTATAAATTTTAAGAAATATCTACAACATTAAACAGCTTCTGTAATATATTCTGTGAAATACTCCCTAATTGCAAATTAGGTGGCCAGTGGTCTGAACGAGTTAATGTGCCTCTAAAATCTCTTATTATCTGGGAATAATTGTAGACATTAGGATCATTAAACAAGACATTGACCCTTCCTTTGGAATATGGAAACTTCCCATTTATGTTATTTGTCTTCTCTTTTTGACTGCTCATTTTCTGTCCTTTCCAGTCTTTTAAAATTTTTATATCACTCTAGCAGTATCATATCTTACTACTTTAAAATGGAATTTTCTTCTGTTCTTAAATGTTCATGTATGTGTGTAGTTTTGACCACTGTCGTAAGGAAGGATGATAGTTACCTGAGGATTATTATATAAGTGCATCAGGAAATGTCAAGTTTCACACAGCTTTGTCATAGCTACAGGATAGAACAGCACTCAGGAATGCATCACCAGAAAACTGACACTAATAGCAACTCCACAGTTATAATTTATTTATTCAATATATCAATACAATATTTAAGAAAGTTAGCACATAGTAAAAGAAAAGCTCATCAAATAACAACATCTCCAGGAATAATAGTGATAAAAATAATGAGACACAAAAAACTATAAAATGACTCATATACTAGCATATAAGCTGGAGAAAAATACAAAGAGTGACAGTTACTTAAAAAAGATCAAATGAAATATAGTAATAGGTAATAGGTAAATAATAAAAAGTATGAAAGAAACCATGTAAAAAGATTTAAATTGAGGCATTTCTATACAATGGCAATGATCAAAGATTAGGAATTAGGAACATCCCAATTCACATTAAGCAGTGCACATGACATCTCATATTCTCATCATCTTTCCTTCCTTCCTTTTTATCTATGGGTGGTACTAAGGATTTTCCCTAGGGTTTTGTGCATGCATGCCTAGACAAGTGCTCTACTGATGATTTGCTTCCCCAACTAAAGAGAGATTTCCTTCATTCAAATTCTCAAAGAGAATATTTTCAGAAATCAAATTGTTTTCTTTTTTCTTTTTAGCAAATAAATAAATCATAACAATATGTTTTTCTACTGAAATATGGAACTGAGAAGAAGGAAAGAAGCAAAGTGTACTAATTACACTACTGGCTGCTGTGGCATGGTGGTGTAAGGAGGGAGAGGGTATATGTGAAGATTGTGGTCTGATTGTATCTGCATCCAGGAAGCAGAGAAACAACAGGAATAGGGGTGGGCAGTCCAAGACAACTTCAAAGCCTGTATCCAGTTACCCACCTCCTCCAGCAAAGCTCTACCTCCTAAAGGTAATGCAGCCATTCCAGACATGTAACCAGATGGCCACCAAGTGCTCGAACCCATGAGCATATGGTTAACTTTCCACATTCAAAAGATCACACAAAGTAACAAAATTTATCAAGCACCTTTTATGGAGTCCTGAGGGATTCTCAGACAAAATTACATAAGATTGGTGAGAACATTTTTTTTTTTAATTTTCCAAATGAATACAATGGATTTTCCCTTATTGTTTTTCTTTTCAAAATGTCAAAACAATTAGATTCATGAAAAGATAAATTTAATATTCAAGCCCACCTATCCTATGCCACTAACTTGAATGAGCATCATACAAGGTTGACCTTTTTAAACGAATGCCTGAGAATGTATATCTAATATGCAAGAGTCTTTTTTATATCACAGAGACAAAATTTTGCTTTAATTCAGGAACCAATCATTCCATTAAAATTCTATACTTGCCAAGAGGTTTTGATTAACATTTGACATCAATTTTGGGCTCTGAAGCATTTTATTAGAGGTTAGCCAGGATTTAATATCTTGGAGCACACACTTAAGTGTATTACCTAAGAAGGCAAGCAGACCTCACAGTAGGAAAAGTCACATCCTGAAATATCATTTTGATTTAGTGCCTTGGAGCTATGTGAGAAAGGCTTGCTAAAAAGAGGAGATGGGAGGAGCAGATAGGATCAATTTGGCTTCCTCCTGTATTATTTAATTACTATCATTGAGTTTTCCAATCCACTGGATAACAGTCAAATTCATCCAGTTAATTGTAGCTATTTTATGTGATTTGTAGCTTGGCAATAGAATCCAAAATTAGACAATATATTCTCATCTGTCTTTATCTCCATAAAAATGTATAATCTATTAAAGATTCCAGAGGCATTTTCTGTTTATAGCCATATTTCTAAATAAACAGAATCATTTTCAATACCAACTCACTGGGTGAATGTTCATTCTTATTTGTAAGAGTTATTAAATGACCTTATAAAATAATGCTGGATAAAAATAACTGTATGTTTAATAAAATCCATCTGAATTGCTTCAGGTAATGAAATATGTGAGTTCTACTCACTCAGTATATATCAAATTTAATGCAATGTATCCCTTCCTATCATAGTTTTAAATTCTCTGAGGCATAAGGGATATTGAAAAGTGGGATGTGGAAAAGAAAACTACTGTAGAGAAAATGAACACTGGAATAAAAAGTAAAAAGCTCAAGAGAAAATAAAACATTTTATGGTTAATTTTTCATTTTCCAAAAAGTTGTTGGCAAAATATTATCATTTTGTCTAAATTAAGTTTCTGTTAGGATTCTTTGTATACTTGAGAAATTATCCCCTCTCTTGAAGAAGAGTGTTTCTAATAAGTAATATTGTTTTGTCTTTCTAAAGATAGTTTATTCATTGAAAAGCAAATATATATACTATGAAACCTAAATGTTTGCAACATGTTGTGATTTACATGTAAATGTTTTATTTACTTATATTACTTTTGTTTACTTGTAAATCTTACTATAATGAAACAGACTGTTTATCTTTTGAGAATAAAGCAGACTGTTCTGATTAGAATATAACAAAAATGGTCTCCTTCCCAGTTCCTAATAGAGTCCTATTTTCTACTAATCTTTCAGAAATCTAACAAATTTCCACAAAGATGGAATGGCCCATCAGGTTCTGCTTGGTAGGATATCTCTCATCTGCAGCTTCAACCTCCTCCACATTCTTCCTGCAAACTAGTTACAAAGATCTAGAAAACACATGGTCAAGTTTTTATGACAAGCACCCTTCTCAGTATTAATTTTCTACATTAGGTATCGCTGTAAAATATACCTAACAAAGGCATCATAAAAAAGAAGAGTTTGTTTTGAGTGTAAGAAGTGGCAGCAATAGTAAACCTAGCTGTGGTGACAGGAATATGAATCCACTAGTCACAGTGTGTCAACAGTCAGTAAGGAAAGAGTGATAATTTCTGAGGATGCATTTTTTGATAGAGTTTTAAATGATATACTATATTTTGTTTCAAAAAATTATGAGTGTTTGGTAAATATTAGCAGATATTTTCTCTACATAGATTTATATAATTACATGTTCTTGGCCATTAATCTGCTAATATGATCATTAGCATTGATTGTATTTTAAATATTGAGCCAGCATTGAAGAAGACTCAGTGTTTAATTCATTTAATATATTATTTAATTTTATTCCTTTTTATATTAGCAAGATTGTGGGGCTCCATTTAGGAAGAATAGTGTTCTGAAATGTTGGGTGTATCTGTATCTTTTTCTGGCTGTCAAATAAGGCTTCACAAAAAACAATGCATTTCCTTATGCTAATACACGAAAACCATTGAACAGAACAAAAATAATGTTTTCTTAAAAACTTCTGTGGAGGGCTGGAGAGATGGCTTAGCGGTTAAGGTGCCTGCCTCCTAAGCCTAAGAACTATGGTTCCAATCTCCAGCTGTTCCAATTTCCAGGTCCCACTTTTAGCCAGATGCAAAGTGACGCAATGGCGCAACGCCACACTTGACCACAAGGGGGCGCACACATCTGGATTTCGTTCACAGCAGCTGAGAGACTGCTGGCGCGCCCATTTTTATCTGTCTCCCTCTCCCTGTCTGTCTCTCTCTGTGTCTCTCTCCAAAAATAAATAAAATAATTAAAAATTAAAAAAAAAAAAAAAAAAAAAAAAACTTCTGTGGAGCTTTATGGTCAACTCTCCTTGTCCTGGAGAATTCCTGTTTAAGACAATTATAGATACTATGAATTCAATTTATCTTACAGGTTATAGTGCCAAATTAGCTACTTTATAGTACATAAAATGTGTTAGTTGTATTTTCACAAAATGGCACTATGCTGATTACAAAGTGAACATTTTATGTGTGAGTTGTTTCTTCTTGTCCTTGTTGTCTCTTAAACATCTGATGGTATGTATTGACATTCCTGTTTCATTTCCAGATTGTGATTTTCTTCATTTTTCTTTGCTAAAGAGTGGTCAGTTATATGGATTGACTCAAATGGATATTTAATTTAGTTTGTCTATTCATAATTTGCTTTATTTTCTTTGATTTCTTAAATTTATAATACTTATTGTGATTCCCCATTTTTAGGATTGCTTTAGGCTTTCTCTCTCTCTCTCTCTCTCTCTCTCTCTCTCTCCACACACACACACACACACACACACACACACACACACACACACCATATATATCTGAGTAGAGAAAGGACACTTGAAGACCACAACAACAAAATGCTACTCTTGCGTCCCATACCCTCTCCAGTCTTCCTTCTTCCCACAATCCCCAGTGTTACCTGCCTTGTTTTATATATAATGGATTGAATTTTATGAGCTGTATTTCACAAGAAAAATAGGGAAAAGTGTATATATATATATATATATATATATATATATATATATAGTAATTATATATGGTTAGTTAGTTATTTAGTTAGGTGGAAACTTTAAGGATTTACTTGAGACATCATTTTTAGGTAAGCCCTTCTTTAATTATCCCACAAATGATAATATATTATTTTTACATTTTAGTGCAGTTCAATGTATGTTTAATATACCACTTTACATGGACATATTTGCTTTAATACTGCAATGGTTAGAAGTATGTTTAACTTCTGAGTATTGGGAAATTTTCTTGTTATATTTCTTATATTTTTGTTGTTTATTTGCAATTTTATCACTGTATTTGGAACACATTCTGTGTGATTTCAATTATGCTAAATGATTAGTGCCTTGTTTGAAGCTCAAGAAATGGTTTCTCTTGTTTTATGTTCTGAATACTTGAAGAAAAAAAATTCATATTTTGCTTTTGTTGAATTACTTGTATTTTTCTAGGTTGATGTGATTTTTTAAATTCCATGTCCTTGTTGAATTTATGTCTATCATTATTGTGCATTTTTTAGTTTGATGTATTATGCATGCAGATGTGAGTGTAGTTGTGTGCATCCCATGCACATGTTTGCAGAGATCAGAGTAGAAGGTCAGGTGTCCTCTTCCATTTTTCTTTCATGTTGTACCCTTTGAGATAGAATCTCTCACTGAACCTGGAACTGGTGTTTTTCCCATCAGTCTGTCGGGTCAGAGAACTCCTGCAAATCACAATTCTACTGTCTGTACCTGCCCACTCAGGATGGGGGTCACAAGCTTGTATGTGGCCATACCTAGCTTTTTATGTGGGTGCTGGGATCAAACTCAGGTTCTTATGCTGTGCAGCAAAGGTTTTCTATCCACTAAGCTATCTTCTTAGTTCCATACATCTACTTTTTAAGTACCAAATTGAGAAAATTATGTTGAAGTCTCCAGCTCTCATTTGTATTTTTTTATTTTTCAGTTTTATCATTTTTTGTTTTATGCATTTTATATACCTGCTGTTTGTTCATACATTTAATTTTTGGTGAATTGACTCTTTCACCATTTCATCATTACATAATCTCTTATCCAATTAATAATTGACTTTGATCCTCTCATTTTTTTCTGCATTCTTCTTTATCTGATAATTTCACATTGCCTTTCATTTGATTGCTAATCTTAATTTGTTTATATAATATGTGTTATATATGGTTTCACTTTCACTCTATTTATACACTTAGATGCTAAAATGAGTTTCAGGCAGATGTCATATACTTAGGTCATATTTGTAAATTCAGTCAGCCAATATCTATATTTTAATTGGTGCAAAATTATATTGACTGTAGTTAATAGAATTATTTGTATATTGGAAATTAAAATGCACCATATGCCTTTTTGTTTGGGGCTTATGTACCTTTTTCTCCTTTTCCTTCCGTGCTTCTCTCTCCTTTCTTCCTTTCTGTGGATTGCTTGAACATGTGTTTTTTATTCTTTCAGATCTCAACTTTATTTTTCTTAACATATACATGAATGCATGTCTTTGAATAGTCCTTTTAGTTGTTTTGTCAAAATCACATCTGTATATCTTATTACAGGTGATATGGTCATTTTGTCAGTTAAATTAATTATAAAAACTTTATTTCATTCTTTATCGAAAGATATTTTCATGCTTATAACTTTCTTCAGCATTTCTTTCAATATAAAGTTATTGTAACTGCTTTTCACCTGATTACAGACACGTGGCTGTGAGGAACAGAGGGATGCTGAGAGTATCTGAAGTTGAGTGCTTTGTATGCGCTTCACTGACACCGATATTGTCTTGCACCACTGAGAAAAGCGAGCATCCTGGGTTTCTTTTCTATGCTTTCAGACATCAACTAAATGGTCAGGTTTTGGAGCCTTGTTATAGCCTTATAAAAGTGGAAGACTATTCTTTCAAGTGAGCCTTGGATAGAGAGAGAGAGAGAGAGAGAGAGAGAGAGAGAGAGAGTGTGTGTGTGTGTATGTAAGAGAGAAAGTCACAATTTTCTATATTTTGTTTGGCTTGCAGAGATCTCTTATTTCTTAAAGCTCCCTGTCTTTATAAACTGCTCCCTTCCTGGTGTTTGAATAAAGATAATAGGCTTTGATTTTTTTTGTATATCTATCTGTTGGTCCTGCTGAATCTGCTATTTCTTAGTTTCTATATCTTAATATCTGAGGAGAGAAAGGACACTTGAAGACCAGAACAAAATGCTACTCTTGTGTCCCATACCCTCTTCAGTCTTCCTTCTTCCCACAACCCCCAGTGTTACCTGCCTTGTTTTATATATAATGGGTTGAATTTTATGAGCTGTGTTTCACAAGAAAAATAGGGTGTGTGCATTTCATTGTCCGAAAAGTATCAGGCCCCTTTAATCTCAAAAATCATGTAATGTTTTTATTTTGAAAGGAATCATCAACAGTGAATAAAAAACTTAGGATATGGGAGAAATTGTACACTAATAGAATGAAAAATATTTTAAAAATATTTTATTTATTTATTAGAGAGAGAGAAAGAGGCAGAGAGAGACAGTGTGTGTGAATGGGAGCACCAGGGCCTCCAGCTACAGCAAACAAACTCCACATGCATGCACCCACTTGTGCTTCTGGCTTATGTGGGTCTTAGAGAGTCGAACTGGGATCCTTTGGTTTTGCAGACAAACACCTTAACTGGTAAACCATCTCTCCAGCCCATGAAAACTATTTTGGATTCAAGAACTAACATTCCCAAGTAAGTATAAATGTTGGATTTTGGTAATACATGGTTATGTTTCAAGTTATTAGAGACAAAGTATATTATTGGTTTTTACTTTGACAGTGAGTAAATTAAGCAATACTATCATAAAGGTAGCAACAAATTTAGAAGTAGACAGAAAGACAGCATAAAGTAATATTATCTAAAGTGATAAAGTCGATAAGAAAGTATAATAGGCTCACCAAGGTCATACTAAAACAGTGTCAGTTCATTGTATAGACAAATATGAAAGGAAATCATTTACTATGACTTGTGCTTTTTACCAACGATAACGAAAGTACAGAAAACTGAGTTATCACAAATATTATTTTGCCCAGGATGTTGAAAACAGTGACAGTGGCTGTACTTTTAGAACACATATTATTATCTCAAAAGTGAAGCATAACATTCAGTATGAAAGTGTTAAGATCAGTAGATTAATGATAATAGTAAAATCAAGGAACTGTTATCTATAAGGAATTACGGGAGAAAGGAGAAGGTAAATGGCTAAAGGGGAAATGAAGAACAGGAGGAACAGCAATTCCGCTTCTAGGTCATGTTGTATGTACTGCACAAGAGAGGACTAGTTCTTATGGAAACGAAAATAGTTTCAATTTTAGTAAGAAAATGGTATCACTGAATAAATATGTGTATAAGGAAAAGGGCACTCTGTTGGCACAGCCAGAAATACAGACCTCAAAAATCATACCACTGACTATACCCACAGCCTCACATATATTTTCTTTTTAAATAATGTATAAAATATATATAATATTATTAATTCTACTTGTCATTTTAGAAATAATTCTTATTATATCGTGTTTTAAACCATAAAATGGATACTGAAAATTTACAGCTCAAGTTCATTCTTCAGAGACTGATATTCTCAAAATCATGTGAAAAAATTTTCAATTATTAGAAAAGATTTTACATATATAATTATTATGAAATTTATGCCATTGTTTATCAATGTCAGAGTGACTTTATACTGGAAATATTCTATTTTTACTTTTACTTATTTATTTATTGTTATTTTTTAATTTGTTTATTTTATTTTATTTTTTTGGTTTCGATGTAGGGTCTCACTGCAGTTCAGGCTAACTTGGAATTCACTCTGTATCCTCAGGGTAGCCTTGAACTCATGGCAATCCTCCTACCTCTGCCTCCAGAGTGCTGAGATTAAAGGTGTATGCCACCACGCCCGGCTCAATATTCTATTTTTAATGTTTACTGCATAATACAAAAACGTCTATATTTTTATTTCACTTTATAAAATTTGTAGAATCCAAATTAATGTAAAATAAACTTAAATATATGATAAAGTCTCAATATGTGTTTTCAAGTATGCACATATAGACACGAGTTTTTGTGTGTGAAAAACAGGGATGCACTTTATGTAAGAGTGTATTATCAATGAATAATATTGTGTTTAAAGACTTAGAAATATGGTGTTGACAGGGCAGGAAATCCACACAGTGCAGTAGAGGAGGAAAGCTGGAGGAGCACGGGGATTGCGCTGTACTAAGAATGTAGGCAGACAGTGAAATTATACAAGAGGTTAACTGGTAAGTAGTGCCCAGGGAAGCTGGATTTATTATGGTATTGGAGGTATAAATGGATGAGAAAGAAATAGTCCTGATGTTCTCTGAAATGTATATAAATAATTAGATCAAACTGGGACTTCATTTTTGTATATAATTAGAGATCTTTACTGAGATACATGTGGCTATATGTACACAAACTTAATCAGCCTAATTTTGTTCATGATTTTAATGCTATATTATTCAATATTCACTTAATAATCAGAGAAATATCTCTTAAAATATTTTGTACCATCCCAAATCTACAAATCCTCAAAAACTAACACATACTTCATGCAGCCCATATCTTAAACACGAAAGTTGGTTTATGGTCATTTTTTACCAAGTCCAGGAACTTGATATGTCCTTAGCTCCTCCTGGCCTTCCCAGCATATCAACTCAACTTGATCAGTGTTTTCTAAATATTGAGCAGAGAATATGAACATGAAAGCAATGAGCAAGATTAAACATGTAGTGGAGGGCTGGAAGAATGGCTTAATGGTTAAGGCATATGCCTGCAAAGCCAAAGGTCCCAGGTTGGATTCCTTAGGACCCAAGTTAACCAGATGCACAAGGGGCGCACTCATCTGGAGTTTGTTTACAATGGCTGGAGGCCCTGGTGCACCCATTCATTCTCTTTCTCTCCCTTTCTTCCTTCCTCTTTCTCTATCAAAGAAATAAAAATATTTAAAAACAACATGTAGTGGAATCAGGGAGATTTATTCAAAACCACATGAAACACTGATATATTCTTTTGAGGAAGGCAAACTCAAGTGTGAAGATAAGTGTAAAGATATAGCAGGGAAGGCAGTGGGAGGAGCAAAAATGGAAAGTTAAGAAGATGTACCCCACAGAGTACTTTTAGGAGAGCAGATAACATTAACTGGGCAGTAGGATTTGTATTACAATAATGAAACACTTGAAATAATTCCTCAAAGGAGAACACTTCTATTTTAGCCACATTATCTTGGACACTTCCATCCATGCTTCACTGGCTTTATTGTCTTCAAATCTGTGGTGTAGCCATTGTTTGAGAGCACAGTGGAGGAAGCTGCTGACCTCAAGGGGTCAGGAAGTAAATGATGTAAGAAGGATTCCATGTCCCCATACTGTTTTCAAGGGAATTCCCCTCACAGCCTAACTTGCTCCCGCTATTCTTATCTCTCTAGAAGCACTTTTCTGTAACAACTGGTATCCAATCCTTCAGTACACAAGTCTTTGGGAAACAATGAAGAATCAAACTACAATTAGACTCTTGTTTTCAGTCATTAAGGACAAAAATTTTAAAGTCATTTTTGACTTTAAGATAAGTAGTTTATATAGGATACATGTGAGTGAATTGATATATCTGCACAAGTGAGAAGGTCATTGGGGATAAGAAAAAGTAAGCATTAATTTAAGAAATAAACAAGCAGGAAATAGAATGATAGTAAGTCTGTTTAAGATTTCATTTTTTGCAATGTAACATTTATCCTCAGAGTTAATGAAATGAGGCTGTGTGCACTAACAAAGTTATTCATTGTAGTCATACGAAATTGTGCTTAGTGTGTAATATATAGATTACTTAAAGCAAAAATTGTCCTTAACATGATATTCATTTGTTCATTTAATAGAATTGTTTGTGAATCTATAAGTATTGGGATTTTTCTAGGTCATGGTAAATCAGTAATAAACAAAAAAGTTCCTGCTATTATATTCTGGTAAATACTAAAAAATACAGCAAGAAAAATAGAAATGAACAAGATAACAAATTTGTAATGAATGGGGTGAAGATGATAAAATAAAATGATATTTTAGAAATCAAAAGGAAGGGAAAATGAGAAGATCAGGATAGTTTCTTCTGTTAACATACGAATGTGTGCATCTCACATTTCAAGCAGTGAAATTAGGATCATTGCCAAGAAGGCTCTGCCATGAAAATCCAAGATAGACATGTTACATGTGTATGTCATTTGTATGTGTAGTTGATGTATGTGTATGTTGAAGGTCTTCCTCTCATCCTATGGAGATGAAATATAAGAACAAACTGTTGGGATGACCTATGCATATGAAATATGGAAATGGATGATAGGAAAGAAGTGTGGGAATATTTCTCACACATTTTACAGATAACTTTTCTGAGGTTATTGCTATGAGATGCTAAATTCCTTACTTATAACTTGTCCTAAAGTTAATATTACAACTACGAACTCCATCCACTTAAAGCAACATGACTACATTTCTTCCTTCTTGTACCATCTTTGTCAAGTAATCCTGGAAATGCCGACTGAACTTACGCTATGCTCTTTGCCGAATTTCCACACTGACCTCATTAGCCTCTTGACTCAAGACAAACATACAATCATAAGAAGTGCTGTTGAAAACTATGAGATCAGTCACTAAGGGCCCACAGACCTGTTAGAAACCACCAGTGTGCTTAGTTTGATTTCATTTATGGTTTGAGTGTATGTGTGTTCTGGATCAGCAAAGTCCAGCAGGTTTTACCCCTAAGTCCCTTCCTTTAGCAAATGTTTCAGGATTCTCCAAAGTTGAAAGTTCCTTACCACTTGCTAATACATTGTGCTACTTGTTCACGTAGTACTTGTTTGTGGCTGTTCCATAGACGTGCCAATGAGTACTTGTATGCAGAAGGAGCCACAAGGCAGCAACATCAGAGTAGCAGTGCCAGCAGAGGCAACAGGTTTACAAATGGCTTAAACTAAACTCTCCTTTTTTCCTTTGGCTACTGCTAGAGGCAGTAAGCCCACTCCTGGCTTGGGTATACAAGAAGTTAGTTCTCTTACCTCTCAGGCTCTACTCCTATAAGCAGCTTACCTACTTCTGGATAGGAAAGTTCCAGAAGTTAGTCAGTCTTCTTTCTATACAAGTACTAGCAAGGCCTGACCTTGCTTAGCTTCCAAGATCAAATGAGATTGGGCATGTTCAAGGTGGTATGGTTGTACACTGTCTGCCTCAAGCATTCTCTACCTTATTTATTGAGACATTGTCTTTTGTTTAAACTAGAGCCCACTGGTTTGGCTACACTAGCTAGTGATTAAGTCCAATGGATTCCCCGACTCTCCTTCCAGCACTGGGAATACAGGCTTGCATGCCCAATATTTTACAGGGATGCTAGGGATCCACACTTAAGTCCTCATATTTGCTTGGCAAACATGTTACTCAGTGATCTTTTCAGCTCCCTGAACAACATATCCTCATGACCTACTCATGGAACAGCCAAGTACATTTCCCTCTTGTAACAGGTGGAAAATTGCCTTTGCCAGCCTCTGCCCACCTCTTAAGATTTCAAGGTCCTTTAACTCATGTAACCTGCAATATCCAATCCAGACCTCAGTTTTTTTGTCTAAAATACTTCCTCCTGATTTTAGCATAAAAATTTATTTTATCTTATTTTTTGAAGAAATTGCCATTCAATAAATTCAGATTTTTTACTTGACTTTGAGCACAATCAGCTTCTCATGGATCTGTTTTAAAGACATTCATTTTAAACAGATGAAAGCCTTTTGTGTGTCAGAATATGTTTCAAATTGGCCATCAGCTTCACTGAGCCTATTATTTTCTTTTCCAGGACTTTCATATCATCACCCAAAGCTACTGTGTTGTGTTATTATCACTGCCATCAAAAAGAGTGAGGCCTTGACATCTCAGCACAGTTATCTTCTCTTTCTATCTTATCTTTATAAAATACAAATGGAATTTTTGCCAAATCACATATTGCTTCATGTTGCCACTCTCCTTATGAATCACTATAGGGTACTTGCTGGTATCATACTATCAAAGAACTCTAGCCATTAGTGCATTCTCAAGTCTGTTTTTATTCATTAGTACCAATGTCCATAGTCCTTAGAAACCAGATCCTTAGCTGAAAGTTTTTGTTAATGTTTTACTGGAAGTAAATCCAGAAAAGCAATCACGAAGGAAGAAGGCAAAGCAAGGAGATTTGTGTGTGTTGTGTGTGTGTGTGTGTTCATGTTCACATTAGTGTTTTTTGTGCACATGCATGTCTACATGCAGGTGTGTTGAGGCAAGTCAGTATTGTCAACATTAGATGATATCTTCGATTGCTCTACAAATTATTTATTGGGCAGGAACCTTAAGCTCCACTGGACCTGGAGCTCCTTGGTTGAGGAGTCTAGCTAGCCAGTTTAGCCTGGGAATGCCCCTGTCTCCACCTCTCAAGTGCTGAGATTGCAGGCATGTAGGCCCAGGCTTGTCGCTCATTCATCTGGGTGCTGATATCCCAAACACAAGTCTTCATGCTTGCTTTGGAAGTGTTTTTTGGTTTGTTTTTGTTTTGTTTTGTCTTATTTTCATAACTTATTGTTGTTTTTCTTTTTCTTTTCTTTTCTTTTCTTTCTTTTTTTTTTTTTTTTTTTTTTTGCTGACTGAGTCATCTCCTTGAGTCTATAAAATACAAATTTAAAAAATTAATGAAGCTGAGTTCAGATTCTCTCTGTCACGCTTACAGAGAAGTGGGAGAGGGAGAGACTGATTTCTCACTGGTAGATCAAATTACTAGTTTCTATTCTTCACTCTACACTATTTCTGTTCACTTTGTTTTATAGTTTTGCAGTTTTCTTTTCTCCCTGTATAAAATGTCTTATTTCTTGCTCTTTTCTGTCACACAATATTTGAGCACATAATTTCCTTTTATCACAAGAATACTAGCAAATATGATGTAAAGACATACTTTAAATATAATTGTAGGCTTCAGCTTTTCTTTTGCACACCAAGTTTCTATCCTATCTAAATTGAGGACCTGAGCCAATTCCAGGTAAAAGTGTGTAACTTATTTCTTCATATTAATTTAGATATCAAGATCTAAGATAACAGAAATAATTGGAAGTTAAATTGGATATTTACTCTAAATTTAGCCATAGTCAGTAATTTATCAGCATTTTTTAAGTTAAATAAAAATTTATGCAAGCATCTTTTCTGGTACTTGCTTAGGTACAAAACTTAATTATTAATATAATAGTTTAATTCCTTATGAGAACTGTAGAAATTCATAAAGGATAGTTAATAGTCACAACTCTATTCAGGCACATAAAATACTTACATGTACACCTACACACACAAAATAATCAGAAGGTTAAAAACGACAGTATTAATGAAATTTGAGTTAGTATTACATTGGAAAACCCATTGTTTATTTCCAATGTATTCTACTATACAACCCATACAACTAGACAAATTGACTCAGTTCACCCACACCTCACAGTCATGACTATATGATGGGAGTAATATACTCATAAAATGTGAAAATATCTTCTCATGAGTGCATCTCAATATTTAATATAGATAATAGAAATTATCTGGGATCTTATAATTTAGTGGAAAAGATTAACAATAAGTATGTCTTTGTAGCAGAAAGCATGAATCCTTTGATATCTTCTTAGAATACTATGAGATAAAACATACCTAACTGCATCACTTTTAAAAAGATTTAAAACAATCACACTAAATTAATATTTTGAAAGTATACCATCAATTAATGACAGTGCAAGCATAGTAACACTGGAACAGTGTTAATTTTATCATACTAGAAATAAGTTGTTGAGGATTACTGCTCTAGTAAGAGACAATTTTATTGACATTTACACATTCCACAAAATTTTGAACAATGTATCAATACATGAAGATCTTGGCTAATTGAGTTCTGACCTCTTTCTAGGCGTTATTATTTTTTTTATTTGCAGATGTATGTAACCAAGGGATAAAGTTCAAGAAACAAATCAGTGCGCAGTTTCATAGTAAACTGCATGTGGTTGTTTGATTACTGCTGTCCCTTATAAACTTAGGTGTTCTGAAAGCTACATTCCCCGCTGATGGAGATTTGAGAATTAATACCTCTTAGAGGCAGAGTATTGTTGGGGGTCGGCTTATGGATATTATAGCCAGTGTCCCCATGCCAGTATTTGGCACTCTCCTGTTATTGTCCACCTTATGTTGGTCAGGGGGTGATGTACACCCTCTGCTCATGCCATCATTTCCCCCTGTCATCTTGGAGCTTCCACTGAAGTCTGTAAGCCAAAATAAACCTTTTTATCCCCAAACAAAACTGCTCTTTGTTGGGTGATTTTTTCCAGCAATGTGAACCTGACAGCAACAGTAATATTGGTACTGAGGAGTGGGATTGCTGCTAGACACCTGACTTTGTGGCTTGGGCCTTTTTTGTAGCTGATTTTCAAGAGGAATGTGGAAGGATTTGAAACTTTGACCTAAGAAACACCTTGCAGTGATATATAGCTTGATGGATCATTATGGTCAGAGTTACACAACCTGAATGCAGCAAGAACTATGGCTGTGAAGTTTTGCTTATGATGGTGAAAAGGAGCTTTGTTTGCACTGGGCTAGAAGCAGTTTGGGTGAGAGGCTTACTGTTATGCCTGTGTCATGAGAAATTGTGCAGGGTTGCTTTGTATAGAAACAGACTGGTATGAGCAGAGGGATATGGCACAGAAAAAATGAAATCTTTGGGTAAACTCCTCCCCATTCAGCTGCAATTGGGAGATTACAACCTTTGAGATTGGCCAGGTGATCTGCACTGGGGCAACAGAAAGAATGTAGACTCTTTTGAAGGGGACTGTGTGCTCAAGAAGTGTCTTGTTCTTCAAAGTCTGCTTTATTCTTCCCTGGACTAATAAATTGGTACTCTACCTGGTATTATGGAGTATAAGAAATGCAGGAAAGAGAGGGTCATTGAACTTGCAACATGGTCTTTTGTTTTGGAAACAACCATGGGCAGTGTGAAGAAGGTTTTCTGGATGCCTGCATAGAGACCTGATGGAGATGTGAGGATGAACCTTGGGTGGCAGTGGAGATGCAGTGAAGATGCAAGAACCACAAGATAGCTACCAAGGAGAGCTGCCAGCCCCAATAAAGTATTCCAGGACTATGAGTAGCCTAGCTGGAGGGGTGGAATTGGAACTCCAGAGACTTGTTGCTGGTTAGAATTATTGGACTTGGAGACTTTTCACTGACTATAGTGGTTGGACTTAGAGCTACAGAGTTTGATGTTTGCCCTGTTTAAATCTTCTATTTGTTGAATTTTTTTTTTTTTTTTTTTTTTTTTTTTTTTTTTTACCCAATGCCATCTTTTGCTGTGTGAATGTTTATTCTGTGCAATTACGGGTTTTATGAGGTTATTTTTTTGGTACTATGGCTCAGTTAAAAGACTTTGGATTATGGGGATGTATGAACATCATTGGAATTGTTAAAAACAGTGGGGACTTTCAAAGTTGGATGAATACATTGTATTTTACATCATGGACAGTTATCAGTTTATGGTGGCCAGAGGTGGAATGTGGCGGTTTGATTCAGGTGTCCCCATAAACTTAGGTGTTCTGAATGCTAGGTTCCCAGTTGATGGAGATTTGGGAATTAACAACTCTTGGAGGCAGTGTGTTGTTGGGGGTAGGCTTATGGGTATTATAGCCAATGTCCCTATGCCATTGTTTGGCACACTCTCCTGTTTCTATGGTCCACCTTATGTTGGCCAGGGGGTTAGGTCCAACCTCTGCTCCTGCCATCATTTTTCCCTGCCCTCTTGGAGTTTCCACTTGAGTCTATAGGCCAAAATAAACTATATTGTCCCAAAAGCTGCTCTTGGTCAGGTGATTCCTGCCAGCAATGTGAGC
Organism: Orientallactaga sibirica; assembly: GCA_036365145.1. Classification (NCBI taxonomy): domain Eukaryota; kingdom Metazoa; phylum Chordata; class Mammalia; order Rodentia; family Dipodidae; genus Orientallactaga; species Orientallactaga sibirica. The sequence continues at coordinate 5,703,075 of JAEOAD010000509.1, forward strand.
CTGACTGCAACACTCAGGAAAGTAATTATCCAAACTCCTACTTTTTCCTTCATATATAATACCATTTTGAATTCAGTCCTTTCATTATATGATACTGGGAAGGGAGATATTAAGCTAATTATTATATTCCTTTTCATAATATTTTACCAAGGAAAAGCTATGCTAAATACAGCAAATTTCTTTGTACTAATTAATTGTATATTCTGTGTGTTTTCGGGGGGGGGGATTTTTGTTGTTGTTGTTAATATATGGTTTGTGTCTCAGTTTTCATGCACTAGTGGCTTGGGATTTAAAGAGCTTTTTGACAAATAAATAAGTATCATTGGGAAAATGTATTAATTGGAAGCATTAGAGTGATATAAATTTGTAACAAATGACTTTATTTATTTATTTATTTATTATTTTTATGAAAATTTAAAAATAAGTTCTTTCTCTTTTCTTACCTTTTTTGCATTTTGGATTTTCATTAATTTAATATATTTAGAGGCTGTAAAACTTTGGTTTTCGTGGTTACTGGGTTTCATTTTGATAATTAAATTGTTTTATTTTGAGAATAATATATTTATGTATTTGTCTGTTTATATGGCTATACATGTAGATTTGAGAGGGAGTCAGGTAGCTTTTCTGGACACTTAAGGTGAATGTTCCTGTAAAAGTAAAGGCAGAGATGTCTTTGGCCTATCTTCACAGTCTACTTTGCTAGAGATCAAAGTATGATCTGACTTCTTATCTCTTCCTGACATCTTTTTTTTCCACAAACCCTGGGACAGAGGTCCCCTTTCTAGAATTTCAGTCTAATCCTGATATTGTGGTTGGTCAAGTAAAGCCCCCAGAACTTCATGTCATGCTAGCCTCTTCCTTGGACAGCCTATAGCCCAGACCAATCGGCCGTCTCTGGCTAACCTGAGCCAGAAGGTAAAGCCCCCTACAGTAAGGTTCTATGTTCACTAGTGCAGGGAAAGCTCTTGGGCTGCTTGACCTCTTCTGAACCTCCAGATTCTGGTGAGTTTCCTCTTGTCTTGGCCTTGCTGGCCTGATAAGAGGGGAGAACCTCCACCACCCCTATTCCCACATGGGCTCTTTACCCTCTCCTGCCCTCCACATGACAGGAGCTCTTTGTACTTTCTTTTCTTCCCTAACTCTCTTTTACATTCCTTTCAGCCCCACCACGTGGGTTCTGATCATGTGAGTGTATTCATTTCTTTCCCTTGGGAGTGTTCTTTCCTCAATGAATATAATAATGATTATCCTTCTCAGTTCAGTTTGGCCAATTCTTTGGTTAAATGCAAATATGAACCTAGGGTTTGGGGTTCAAGGACTTTCCTCAACCCCTAATGCCCCCTTTCATATTTTTGCCCCCTTTGTTAGCATAGCAAAACCTTAGCTTTTTTTGTTTGTTTGTTTTGTTTTTTTTTTTTTTTGTTTGTTTTTCGAGGTAGGGTTGTACTCTGGTCCAGGCTGACCTATAATTAACTATGTAGTCTCAGGGTGGCCTTGAACTCTCTGCAATCCTCCTACCTCTGCCTCCTGAGTGCTGGGATTAAAGGCGTGTGCCACCATGCCCGGCAAAACCTTAGCTTTTTAAAAGGCAATTTCCTTACCTCAATCAGAGGCTAACTGCATTTCAGCTGTGTAAAGTAGTTTCAGCTGTGTAAAATTGGGTAAAGTTTCTCTGGATCTCAATTTCATTAAAAAAAAACAGTGAAATAAATAATAGCATTTCTATCATAATATTCAGTTAATGGATATAATGAAGAAAAAATTCAAAAAGTAAATTTCGTATCCTTCTACCTTTTTTGTCCCTAGACAATTAACTAGAATTTTCCCAACACTGAGCTCTTTTAATCAAAGTAGACTACATACAAAAGACGAATGTAACCAAGACATTTGATACCAACATAGTGTTCTTACAATGTTTATAGTGTATAAATTGAATACACTGGTTCTGAGACCAGTTGTTGTGCTGAGAAGTTGTGCTGAGAACAAACACATCTATAAGTGAAATCTCCCTGTCAATAAGGCATTTTCCTTCTAGGTAGTGACAGTAACATTTATGGAATGAACAAAAATTTTTAGACAGTGTTTTTGACATGCTTTGTGATGTTGGAAAAGCAATCAGTAAGTGTCCTCTGTCTGTCAGTTTCTGGCTGGAGTCCTAAGTGAAAATGAAAAGAGCAAAGAATTTTGAGGCAGCCATGCTCTGAATACAAATGATCTGATCATATGGTGAACAGTCTTTCCTTGAATGACCCAATGGATTAGAGGTAGGAAAGTCATTTCAAAGCTGACCACTGAATCAATATTGACTTATTTCTGAAAAGTTTTCAAAGGCACTATTAGATTTAATCCAATGATTTTGTATTCTTTTTTCTCTAGGATCAAATTTTTAGTAGTTTCATAATGAACTACATAATTCATCATTATTTCTAAACAACACATGATTTGATCTTTATAAGGTTAGAATATACTTTAATCAATTACTGAGAAACACTAATCCATCTATATTTTAATCATTTCACTACACTGGTTTTAATATTAATTTAAAGTACAGAATTTTTCATCTCTACATTCTTATGCTAGAAATTTTGGTACTTTTCTTCTTTGCATAGATATTATTTAAAGATTTAACTAAATCTGTAATTAAATTCTCTTTAAATGTTTATTATTATTATTATGAACAACATGTTTCATATAGATACATCATATATTGGTACCCTCTTTTACCTCATCCCTGCCCCCATTCCACTGGGGATGCTCCTCAGTGAGTTTGCAGGTATTCCCCATAGGGTTGTAGTTTATGCATTGTGGGAGCAGCAGTCAGTTATTTTGGGTGGGGAGGCAATGCCTCTGGGAATTATGTTTCAACCTGTGGCTCTTAAGATCTTTCTACCCCCTTTATCGCAAAATTCCCTGAGCTGTGGTGGGTGAGTTTAAGTCTACTTCAGTGATAAGCTCTTAGGACCCTCTGGATCTCTGGTTTTGTAGGTGTTGAGTATCCTCAGGGTCTGTGTCCTACACTCTGGTACTGATTATCAGGAACAGCATGGAAGCAGTACTCTTGCTCATCCTGCCCCCCTAATTCCTCTGTGGTTTCACCTGTGGCTTGGCTGAAGCTCAAAGAGTAGTTTATCTCCTCCAGTCTCAGTGCATTCTGAAAAAGAACAGATTCTCCAACAGAGAGTGAAGTCAGTGGAATTAGATGCTCTTGACCCAAACAGATGATATACCAAATTCTAAAATACTGTATAGAGAAAAAAATGAGATGTTCTCTCTCTCCCCTTCTCTCTTTCTCTCCATCAACTACTGAACAAGGCTGAATTTTGACTTTTACTATGAATGATCTGGATGCATGAACATATTTTTAAATCAGCAAACAGCACAATTTATGCCTTGTGTTGGAGATAAGATTGAAGCCAATAAAAACATTTTAATAAAATACAATGTTTGTAACTTAAAAATATCAGATATTTCACAATATTTATACTTGTTGCTCATAAGAGGAAACAGGACTGTTTGGACATTTACTTATTTATTATTTATTTTTACTTTTAAAAACATTTTATTTATTTATTTATTTATTTATTTATTTAAGAGAGGGAAAGAGGCAGAGAGAGAGAGAGAGAGAGAGAGAGAGAGAGAGAGAGAGAATGGGCACACCAGGGCTTCCAGCCATGGCAAACAAATTCCAGATGCATGTTCCACTGCAAACGAATTTCAGATGCATGCGACACCTTGTATATCTGGCTTACATGGATACTGGGGAATCGAACCGAGGTCATTTGGCTTTGCAGGCAAGTGCCTTAACTGCTAAGCCATCTCTCCAGTCCCTGGACATTTTTTTTTTAAAGCAAACAGTTCTTATGTTAGCCATCCTTACTGGGGTAAGGTGGAATCTCATAGTTGTTTTAATTTGCATTTCCCTGATGATTAGGGATGTTGAACTTTTTATTATTATTTTTTTTTATTTTATGCCCTTTTTTATTAGTTATCTATATAATGTGCATAGAGCCATGGTGGTACCATCATTAGCCTTCTCCCTGCCCTCCCCCTCGGGGATTGTGGGTCTTGCATTGTGGGGATAGCCATCAGTTATGGGGGAAAGGCAATGTCTCTGTGCATAATGACCCAATTTATGGCTCTAACACTCTCCACTCCCTCTTCCACTAATTTCCCTAAGCCATGTTTGGATCATTTTAGGTCTATTTCAGTGATGAGGTCATGTGAGCCTCTGTGTCTCTGGATCTCTAGTTTGATAGGAGTTGGGTGTTTTCTGTGTCTATCTCCTTCACCCCCGTGCTGATACCAGGTTTGCTGAGAAAGCAGCACTCTTGCTCATTTCCCCAATTATTCTATGGGTTTAGCTGGTGCCTTGGTGCGGTGTGATGGGCTGATTCTCTCCTCAGGATCTACATCCATCTGAAAAAAAGAAGCAAATTCTCCAACGGAGAGTGAGGTCAGCGCAAGGTACATGTATAGCCGTTATTGTTTTAGAGTGACTTTAATGGGTGTAGGCCCTCTTGTATCCCACTATTGGTGGGAGCTTGATATTGGAGGGTGAACTCATTTTTGGATATGGTCCTGACTTGTTTTCCAGTTACAGGTATGGGTTCCCTTCCACTGAGCAGATCATTTAGTCAAATCAAGAGCAGTTGGTAATCCACCATGGCTGTGTGCCACTATTGTGTTTGTGTGAGCATCACGTCAGGTTGATTGCTGCTGGATAGTTTACATCTCGAGCTGCTTAGACAGATGTTGGTCATTTTCCCTCAGTTGCTCATGTAGCACCTTCTGGCACTAGAAAAAACTAACTGTCTGGGGATTGTCTCTTCCAGATTCTAGCCAGGTCACTCCATGTTCCATCCTAACAGCATATGGTGTCTTCAGCAATAGGTTACCATTAACCATTACCATTAACCTTTGGTGGGTCATCAAGTACTCTGACAGAAATCTGTCTTCTTTTGGGAAACCTTGTAGTTCTCACTGAGCAACAGCTCATTGTGGATGTTTACTACACGCTGGTACTGGGAGTTACAGGTCAGTGCCATGGGAAAAGAAGGAAGAAAAATATAGGTAGTATGAAAGAGAGAGAGAGAGAGAAGAGTAAGAAGAGGGGATGAGAGAGAGAAACAGGAGAAGGTTGAGGTTAGTCTTCATCCTACCTTCTCGAGGCCCTTGTGATTCAGGTGTTCTTTCTAAGCACCTGATGAAGGATCAGCCTTTTTGAAGTAGGAGTTATTATCAACTGTAGCCTATATATGCCATGGATCACTGTCTTTTCAGTTACACTTAATCGAGAATTTTTTTTTATTTTAATATAAGGAATATGTTATTATTAGATATGTAAAACTTCAAATTATTTAAAGTGTTAAATTTGAATCCCAGGAGTTGGGAGGCTGAGATAAAGAATCACCATGACTTAGAGGCAAGCCTGGAATAGAGAGAGACCCTGCCTAAAATCATGAAATAAAATCAAAGTGTTATATTTGTAATTATAATTTGTAATCTTACAAATAATTTGAATATAATTTAATTTTAATATTTTATTTTTATTATTAGAGAAAGAGGGAGAGAATGGGCATGTCAGGGCCTCCAGCAGCTGCAAATAAACTCCAAGTGTATGTACCACTTTGTGTATTTGGCTTACATGGGCCCTGGGAAATTGAACCTGGGGTTTTGCAGGCAAGTGCCTTAATCACTAAGCCATCCATCCACCCCAATTTTTAAGCACATTCATAGGTACTACATTTAACACTAAAAGAAATACTGAAAATCTGGGCATGGTGGCATACGCCTTTAATCCCAGCACTTGGGAGGCATAGGTAGGAGGATTGCCATGAGTTCGAGGCCACCCTGAGACTACATAGTGAATTCCAGGTCACCCTGGACCAGAGTGAAACCCTACCTCGAAAAACAAAAATCTCACTTCTAAGAATCTACAGCATTTTCTAAGGACACATGGTCCTAGACAATATCAAATCATGAAGGTGATAGCAAGAACAATTTAATTGCTAGCACATGTTATCATCTGCCTATAAGTATATGTCTGTTTGTATACATGATTACTGTTGTCACATGCCAAGTGTTATCTCTATATGAATGCATATCTGTATCTATTTACCATTACTATTATTCTTATCAAAATAAGTCATGGGTGAGAATAGTGGTAGTGTCAATGTGTTTTGTTTTTATTACTGTTATTTTCATCTTCCCATTTTATAATATCTGTTCGTTTTCTATGTCAATATTAGTTCTACTTTTAGCATCACTAATATTTTGGGTGATGTAAACATTTTAAGATTAGGAATATTTTGTATTAATATGCATTAAGATAGCAAGTAAAAACTATCATATTCTACAAATACAGCTGCAAGGAAGTGACCTATCCAGATCTCCATTCCTCTACTCAGATGCAGATGCAGCTTCTATACCCACTTTATATATAATTCTCATGGCACCATCTCACGTTTTATGTAGAAACTAAGGTTAAAGAAATTAGCATAATAATACAAAATGTATGTTTGCACATTTATATTTCATTCATGGATTGCATTCTCTGACACTTCATGATGTTTGTGACATTGCTGCATGTAAAACAGTATAATGTATATATAGAATATTTAGTGGCAGCACTTACAACTTATGACAATTTTGGTACCCTATTTTATATTTCAGTGTAGTAGACCAGAAGAACTCATTTGACAAATATCTGAATGAATGTAAATATGCACTGCTTAGAAAGAAATATATCTAGCTAGTACTGCTGAATAAACTTGATAAGGCCTGTTGTAATATATCTACTGAGTAGTTCTGAATAAATGTGATAAAAGCTGAGAAAGGAGGCCACCATTTGATTAGCCAAACATTGTTATAAATTTCCCACTCAGGTGAAAAAGTATTTTATGCACAATTTACAGAACATGCATCAATAAAATGGCTAAGAACAAATGAATTAATGTTTTTGTTGATGAATGTAAAACTCTAGTAGAGTAGAAAATTGCTGGCCCTTGCTCAGCTCTCACAACTATGACTTTATTAAAGACTTGCTAACCTGTTGATTTAAACTTTCTCAAATATAATTTCAGGACTGTAATTAATAAACCAGTGTTCCTTAATTCTCTGGGCTTTATTTTGTTCATTTTTTGCTACTTCAGCACTTTTATCTCATTTAGCACTTTGGCATTTCTACAGAAAATAAAATGATAAAAGAGGGTTGGCATCTAATTGGTTTGAAGGCTAACCTGGATCAAGGAATAGCCATACATGCAATAGAAATTTTCCCTTTCATTTTCCATACTTTTTACTGATTATTTTATTGATTCAACATTTTCTGATGAAGTACTTGGATTTTTTATGTTTAAAGTATTTTGTTATGCTTAAATAATTTCATCCTTCATTATTATAATAATCATATCAATATTCTTTTCTTAAAGATTTATTTTTATTTATTTATTTGAGACAGAGAGAGGGGTGGGAAAAAGAAAGAAAGTGAGCCTGGGCATGCCTGGGCCTCCAGCCACTGCAAAAGAACTCCAGATGCATGCACCACCATGTGTATCTGGCTCACATGGGACCTGAAGAATTGAACCTGGGTCCTTAGGTTTCACAGGCATGTGCTTTAACTGCTAAGCCATCTCTCCAGCCCTCATACATATTCTTAATCACTATATATATCAAGGTATATACATGTGTTTGTTTTTGTATGTGAATGTGTACATATATACCTTTATCATAGTAGAAAAGGTTTCATTTAACATTTGTAGTCATTCTATTTTGAGCCTAATCTTTTAAGACAGATCAATCCACTCTAAAAGCCATTTCTTTTCTTATGAGTCATGCTCAACCTTCAGAACCATTGGAGGAGCAAGTAAGGAAGAGAATCAATCTTATTTCTAACTGAACTGAAGTTTCAAGTGTCAAAAACATATGTTGCCATTTTGTAAGGTGCCACGTAATTTGTCACTGGCTGGTTCTTTTTACTCAGCTGTGCAGAGCCCCACAATTAAAGATATAATAGTTTCTTTCTTGTCCTCTCACATTGTAGTTAGGATGATTTTCTGTCAGCATGGATACTCACAATTATTCTTTATAAAGTATTACAACAGAATTGAAGATATCAAAATGACTCATATAAAAAGGGAGTGATCCAATAGGAAGATGATTTAATTAAAAACCCCAAAACGTCATTTGATTCCTATTCTATGGATTTCAGAGGATAAATGTGACATTTGTTAAAGAAAACTCATTGATAGTGACATCCACAATTTTGAAATCACTCTGTGTCTGAGATGCATCCCTATATAAGGTACCTGACGGTCATTTTTTATTTTTTATTTATTTTTTATTTTTATTTTTTATTTTAGACAGAGACAGAAAGAGAGGAGAGAGAGAACTGGTACCTCAGCCACTTCAATTGAACTCCAGACACTTGCACTACCTAGTGGGCATATGTGACCTTGCACTTGCCTCACCTGTGTGCGTCTGGCTAACATGGGATCTGGAGAGTAGAACATGGGTCCTTAGCCTTCGCAAGCAAGCGCCTTAACCCCTAATCAATCTCTCCAGCCCCTGATGGTTAATTTTGAAATTACCTGTCATAGCTATAATAGTTTAGCTTCATATAATAACTAGATTTGCTGCTATATTTCACCCTCTGAGTATAGCTTCATTTTTAGATAACATTAAAGTAAATAAATCAATAGAATATAGTTGATTGGTAAGAACATCCAAAACTTAAGAAATTAATAGAGATATGTACTTTTTTCCTACCAGTTTTCAAGAAGTTATCTTTCCTCTTGTAAATAATAAATTATTCCATTCTGCTTTTTCTCAATAGAATACATTTTAATGTTTTAATTGATATTAGCTCCTAAAATTTCAGTAGTTTTATCATAGCTTTTGTTTTCTTCTTTGCTTAACTATTTTATAAAACCCAGAAAAGAACTGACTCTATCAGGTATATGCTCATTTCATATTATTAACTCATGACTGCTAGTGCTCAGATAAATAAGACTCTAGCTCTGGCTTCACCACTAGTACAACAATTAAGGGCTAGTTATAGGTCTGCACTGAGGGGTGTGTGTGTGTGTGTGTGTGTGTGTGTGTGTGTGTGTGTGTGTGATTTGTTGTTGTGGTGATGGTGGTATATGTGCTCATGCACTCACTCAAGGCAGAATGGGATGGTCAGAGGAGAATGTCAGATGTCCTGCTCCATTGCATAAGCTTGTTCTTGATTGAGCCAGAATCTTTGAGCTTGCTGTTGTTTTCACATGCTCCAGCAATTCTTCAGCATCTACTCCCCTGTGAAGCTGGGGTGACAGATACGTATGGTATGGCCAAGACCAGCTGCTTATGAGCTCTGAGAATCAAACTCAAATGATCTCTCTGGCCTTCTCAAGTGCTTATGTTTACCTAGAAAGCACTTTTAAACACTGAGCCACCACTCTAGCCCAATTTTTAAATTTTAACATAAATGATTTAAAGATACCTAATGTATTTTGAATTTCACCTAATTAACAAAATTAATGATGAAAAGTTGCCCCAACATGCACCTTAGCATGAACTCAATTGGAGAAGTGTTATTGCCTGGTATGAGGAATCAAAATATGTCTAGTATTTATCAGATGAAATTATTTTCTCAATTTTCAGAATTATACTTTAAAATATGTACAATTGTTTTAATTTTAAATAAAACAGTACATAACTGAATAGTTAAAAAAAAAACACAATCCCCAAAATAAATCCAAGATGCTATATAAACCTAAATTATCTTTAGATTCTTACAATCATTTTTCTCAATAATAAAGTCTTTCAAATAGAAAGTGAATAAAGGTAGAATGAGTTAATGTCATAATGAAGTGGTGATTACTTTAAGAGTATCTGAATTGTATTTGTTCCAATTATATAAGAAGAAACAATTTCTAGAAATAATATCTACAGACAACTGTGGAATTCAATTTACTGCATGTAAATGGATATATTTGTGCATAGTCACATTCTCATCAGGTGCATCTGAATGCAAAATAACTTACCAGTCTGCATAATAACTTGCTGATTTCATAAGGAAATGGTGTGCTTAAGACCTTGTAATAACAATCAAGGACAATAGACTGAAAAGAGAGAAATGAAAGTACATCTAACTTGTAGATCTGATGCCCGTAAATCATTTTTACAATTTAGCTTTTAGTAGAAATAGCTATAATTATTCTAGAGAAATATCCCTCACACTTGGTTTTTAATAATATGCTATGGTATTCTTCAAAGGTTGGAAAAAATGAAACAGAGTAAAAACTGTAGTATATATATATATATATGTATGTATACATTCTTCATATAAAAATTAGTTTCTGTGTGCTTTCAAATTTCCCTACTTTTTTCTCTGAATACTTTGTCTTTGTATTTTATAACCTGTCAAGATAAAGGATTTCAACTAGGTCTTAATATATGTGTAAATTTAAAAAGCATATATTTAGATATGGCTCTGGTTATTTCTAATACTTTCTAGCTCTTCTAAATGTAATTGGACTGATTGATTAGAAAATTGGACTAGCTCAGTACAGTTAATGGAAAAAAATTATGTAGAAATTAAATGAAATGCTTGTGGTTTGAACATTTTTGTATTCTAAAACTGCTTGTCTTGTAGTGTAAATTTGTTAATAAAGAAATTAACAGCCAAATCTAGGTAGGTTTCTTCGTCTTTTCTTTTTTTGTTGTTTTTTTCCTGAGGTAGGATCTCACTCTAGCTCAGGCCGACCTGGAATTTACTCTGTAGTCTCAAGGTGGCCTCAAACTGATGACAATCATTCTACCACTGCCTCCCAAGTGCTGGGATTAAAGGCATGCACCACCACACCTGGCTTCTTCATTTTAATTATGTTATAAATATCAATGGGACTAGGGATCATATCAACATAATAGGCATTGAACCAGTTTCTAAAAATCTTCTTCAACCACAGGTATATAGAAACAATATTCTAGTCTTGTTGGTTGGTCAGTATCCACAAAATTAGGAATTAAAAATAGTATTTTCTGTATCAATTTATATCTAACTGAGAATTATTGAAAATGTAGAAAAAGATTTATATAACCAGTACCACAGTGCTATTCTCTTAGATATGTATTCTAACAGATATGTAGGGCTGGAGAGATGGCTGAGCAGTTAAGGCACTTGCCTGTAAAGCCAAAAGACACAGGTGGAATTTCCCAGTACCCATATAAGCCAGATGCACAAGATAGTGCAAGCATCTGGTGTTCATTTGTTGTGGCTAAAGGCCCTGATGCACCAGTTCTCTTATTCTCCCCCCTCCCTTTCTCTCTCTCTCTCTCTCTCTCCCTCTTTCCTGATCTCTCTCAAATAAAAAAAAATATTTCTAATAGATATCTAGCAATATGAATATTCTTATATAACAGTTATAGTGTTTAACTTTGCTACACTGATTTGTTATCTAATGATCTGCATTCTTAACAGATCTAATACCTTTGCACTATTAGGAAAATTTGTAAGTTATAAATATTCTTAAGACTAAGGGGATTTAGGTAAAGCATTCTTCTTGTTACCTGAGTGACAAGCATTATTCTTCTCTCTTTGCATCCAGAATGTCCTACATGTTCATATCTGTTTCATAAACATACATACACATTTTCAAGAAAACAGTTGTATATTTTCCTAAATCTTATTTTTAGAATAGGATGATATACTGTAGAGAGTTTTCCATATTATTACAGAATTGGGGAGTTTAAGTTTTTTGTACTGAATAAAGTTATTACATATACAATATGTAAATATATGCATGGATTATCTGAGTTATTATTTTTATAGTATTTTATACTAATAAGTTATGGAATAGTACCATGGTATATATGCTCAGACATACCATGTGTTCAGGATAAAATAGAACTAAACTGCTGACTTAGAAAGTGGATTGTGACACAGGTCAAATATACATGAGTGTCTACACTATATTGTAGTCTCTTGGATCTCTATTTCTATCTCTGTCTCATGTCTTTAACTCTTCCTGACAATTTTCCTGTCACTCAGTCTTCTTGCTGTTCTTTGACACACTAAGTTGTCTTTCTTGTTTAGGTGTATAGCCCTATAGACTCAGATATTTTGGTTAAGTTTGAGCTTGCAACTTGAGTCTCCAGCAGGCAGAGCCCTGCCTAGAGAAGAGGTGTGTCACTAGGGCCAGGTTTTGTGGTCTAGCCCTTAGGTGTAGTCAGAGTAGTTTGAACTCAGGTGTTGGTCTTTACTGTTATTATTCTCTCTCTCTCTCTCTCTCTCCCTCCCTCTCATTCTGGAGTTAAACAGCTTCTTCAGCCATGATGGAACTTCCTCTGGACTCTGTAAGCCTGATATAAACCCTTTCCTGCTATAAGCTGATTCTGGTCTGGTGTTTGTCCAGCAACTCAAAGGCAAGTGCAACACTTGGCAAGATAGGTCATTTGCAATTTCCTCTATTCTAATCAGGTATATTTTTATTCAATTATTCTTATAGCTACTAAATTCATTGTTCTACTAGTTACCAAAGCCAACAATGATAATTATAATTTTCATATTTACTTTTTTTTCAACTACAACTTCAATGTAAGACCTCTTATTAGAGTATAAAACAAGATCTATTTTTTTAGAGGGAATGAATTGTCTCTGTACTTCTTCACTTGTTATTTCTAATAGTGATCTGTAACATTGAACATTAGCTATTAAAGCATAGAATATGAATGATAAATTAACCTCAATTTGTGGTAATAACTTCCCATTGGTAATAATCATTTCTTCTATTCAATGAATTCATATCTTCTTTTACCATGTTCTGTGTTGTAAGATGTCTAAATGACTAGGAGAAAGTCCTCCTTCTATTTATTTAAAACTATTTTCCTTTAGTAGTAATACTCTTTTCAAGGGATGTAGTTCTCCAAACTTGCAGAGCTCAGAGCTGTAGGAGGGTAACCTCTAAAATTACATTAGTTGAAGTAATAATAAAATAAATAACTTTCATTTCCTTTCTTACATAATACATGTGCATTCTACTAGTAAAAATGAGAGCATTATTTACTAATTATTGTGTCACTCTTAACTGAATCTGATAAGATTGAATACTTTATTCTAGCTTTTTCTCAATGTTCATGTAATGTTCAGAAAACTCCATAGAAGTGAGTTCCATGTTGCTCATTATTTAGAACACATGTAATATATTGTGGAATTATACAACATATTTTATAATTAACAGGAATTTTAGGCAGAAATGTATGGCAAAACAAAGAGCACAGAATAAGTGTACATTTTCTTTTCAGATCCCCATGCAAAATTGTCAAACATATGTTAATTAATAAGTTGACTTAAATAACACAATTAGTATGTTATAGATTTCTTCTGAATTCCAAAATGACCCATAATGTGCTGATTTTTTTTAAGTACTTGTAGGTAGCCCACGATGCAATACTTTATCTTAGTATCAGGGTACTAGACTATTAGAAGTATTATTGGTTGGTAAGCCCCTTAAAATTACCTCTGCAAATTTTCTAATCAGTGGAACTTAAAGTATTTTCCACACCTGGCTCATCTATTCTAGTTGACATATTTCATCATAACGTGCTTTTGAGGAATTTTAAAATGATCCATTTTTCCAAAAGATTGTAGCCTAGGAAAGAGCAGTAGAAAAGATGGATACATGAGGCTAGACTCTGAAGTTATACCTCTTGTCTGAGGTAGAGTATTGGTATTTGTGTAAGTCACACATAAATCCATTCTAATGCTCCTAGCTTGTTATGCCTTTGAGTTCTAACTCTTACATTTATGATAGGAAAAGATATGCATATCAACATTATCAAGCATATACCACTATTCAGTACAAATTCCAGACAGCCAAGCAAGTAGGCTGTTCAACTGATTTGTAGCTGAATCAGCATGCATATTAAATCCAAAATTTCTGGGAAAGACATCTGTGATGGTGGATCTTAGTTGTCAGCTTAATGGGTTTTAGAATCACCATGGAAACAAATCTCTGGGCACATCTAATGGAATTTTCTAGATTTAAATAATTGAGGTGAGGGACCCACCCTGACTCTGGGTGGCACTGTTCCATAGGCTGCAGTACTGGGATAGAGCAGAAAGCTAGCTGAGCACAAGCTTTCAGTTATATTTCCATCTTGACCCAAAGCAATGTAACCAGCTGCCTCAAAGGTTCACAGCTATGTGTTCTGTAGCATAACGACTTATGTCTCCCTGAATGGGGAGTCAAACCAAACCCTTCTTCCCTTAAATTGCTTTTTTTTTTTTTCTTTTAATCAGGTAATTTGGTCACTTCAATGGAAAAGTAGCTAATACAACACACCTATTGATTGAGATGAATCACATGAATGTGGTATTTTACATATATGTGTGTGTGTATGTCTGTCTGTGTGCATCTCTCTTTCTATATGTATGTTATATGCTATATGTATTTTATAATATATATATATGTGTGTGTGTATATGTATGCATGTGTATCTTGTAGAATATAATATATAACATTAGAATCCCATTACCATTTATATTCTTCAGAAGTATTCATATATAAATTAGCAAAATCTCTCAATTATTTTGATATAAAACATTTAATCTAGTTGATGTGTATGTGCGTGGGTTGGTACCACGGTCTCTTGTCTCTGCTAACACAACATAAAATGCTTTTGTCACTTTTATTCCACCATTCATGGGTAGCTTGGGAATTAAATGAGGGTCTCCATGCTTTGCAACCAAGTGCCTTTAACCACTTAGCCATCTCTCTAACCACCAAATCAATTTATATGTGAATTTTTCATTTATCCCCTTGGAAAATATTAAGTTATTGACCTACTTATAAACCTAATAAAAACATCTAAGAATTGGGATAGATTTTCAGGAGTACTAGGATTTTCTTGAAAGGATTATCCCTAGATGTATTATGTTTCTTGTCACAGTAACATGATTGGCATATACATAAGACTTTCCAAACCAATACAAACTTTAGTGTGATTTTTAAATCAAAATCACACTTATTTTTATGTATAACTTGATGATGCATAGAAGAAGTTATGTTTTATTTCTGTAACAAGTCCAATTACATAAAACAAATTTAGCAGCTTTGGGCACAATGGCTACAGGAAAGGGAAGGAGACACTGCTTAGAAATACCAGAGATATTCTCTTAGTCTTTGACTGTATTTGAGGTGGTAGTTTAATGACCTAAAGCCTGGCATGTGCTTTCTGCCAGTGCCAGAGTAAAGTTAAAGTCCAAAGTTTGTTTCCACTGTTGCAAAAGATAAGTGTAGGAGCTGTCTGGTCCCCCAAGGTATTGCTGCAGTAGAATTTATCACAGTTCGTTGATGGTGAAAATGTAAGTATAGTTCCACTGTTATCATGGATTATTAGTATCCCATTTTCCATGTGTGAAATAATCAGTGTTATGACAAGCACATGGATAGAACTAAGTGGAACTTCCCACTTCATCTGTCCACTTCTGTTTCTCAGGTTGATGCCTACTGCCAGTTTCTGTTAATGTCAAGATTCAGGTACAATGCAGAAACTACAGGAGTTATTTGAACAAAAGTCTTTAATGTTAGGAATTGTCAGTCAAGTACAGAGCTGTTAAATACTAATTCAACAGGATAATAAAGAAAATCCTAAATTATCACAGAAGACAAATTACATACAGAGGGCAGCCACCACCTCCAGACTTGGTGAACAAAGGAAGGAAGTTTGCTTAGGTTTGGGCTGGAAAGATGGTTCAGCAGTTGAAAAAGTTTTTTTTTTTTTTTTTTTTTTTTTTAATCCAGTAGCCCAGAATTTGATTCCCCAGTACCCATGTAAAGCCAGAATCATAATATGGCCCATTGGTCTGGAGTTTATTTGCAGTGGCAGGAGACCCTGCCACTTCCATGCTCACTTTCTCCCTCACCCCTCTCTCACGCTCTTTTGCTCTTAAATAGATAAATAATATATGCTTTAAAACAATCTACAGGTTTGGCAAAGGCCATGTACACCTGAGCTTCAGGCCTCCAAGGATAGTTACAGCCTGACTATTAATACATATTACTTTCTGAGAACAAAGGTTCTGTAGAGCTGGGATTCAACCCTTCCCTGACAAGTTGAGCACCAGCGAGCTCTGATGGAGCATTAGAAGTCTGGTTGAGAAGAAGAGTGAAGAAAGAGAAGCCTGGGAGGAAGATGACCCTGTTCAGATGAAGCTTCCTGTGAGGCTATGGAGAAGAATGTGACAGAAACCATGTAGGATATAGACACAGGAAATAGAAAAGATAAGCTTGCTGGTCATGGTGGCGTACACCTTTAATCCCACCACTTGGGAGGCAGAGGTAGGTAGATTGCCATGAGTTCAAGGCCAACCTGAGACTACATGGTTAGCCTGGACTAGAGTGAGACCCTACCTTGAAAATCAAAAAAAAAAAAAAAAAAAAAAAAAAAAAGTTAAATAAAAAGATACACTCATTCTTCTTTCTCTAGCCTTAGAGAAGTTTTCTTTATCCCTCCCTGATTACTGAAATCAACACATAACCAACTAACAGTGAATATTGTTAGCAAAGACTTCAAATGAAACAGTAATTAAACTATCCAGGTATATTGACATACTACTGTAATCCCCAAATTTAGCAAGTTGAGAAAGGAGGAGTGAAAGTTGCAGACTAGCCTGAACAACATAGAAACACACTGTCTCAACTTCTCTTCATACTAATAAAAAGGTTGATTTGGAAATAGAAAATATCTTCCCTGGTATACAAGTAAATTAAAAGATCTTGTTATTCCCAATGTCTTCCAAATTTATAAAGATTTCAACAGCTTTAATATGTTCATTCACCAATTTGATAAAATTTGATTATTTGAAAAATTAAAAAATTTCTCCTAAACTGGGCTTGGCCTTTCCTTTTTCCAATGTTTCATAATGAGGAATCCCTGAACAAGATGGTTCTATAAGGAAATAGGAAAGTTTCACTATTTTAAAATAATGATAGCTTTATTGTCTATATTTGAATGTATTAGCTAGGTTCCAGTTAGAAGATAGAAACTATTTTAAGTAAATGAAGTAATATATGAATGTTAACTACCAAAAGGTGATCAGCCACTATGAGTGAAAAAAAAAAAAAAATTCTAATAAGACCAGAACAAGCATGTGAAATAAAGAAAATAGTATTTTCTTAGCCTAAAGTATTTATGACATAATAGGCAGTCCAAGCTGGCCAGGCTTACATTCAGATCTTGCTGGAGAGTAGTAGTGTGTCCTTAGAAGGCTCATATCTCTGCCCATAAGTGGCATATAGAAACCCAAAACTGTGGCCAAGACTGTTGTGGAAGCACCTGCCAGTTAGAGAGGCAAACTAGATCATACCAGGCACTCAGCTAGTAGGAAGGAGAAGGAGGAGGTGGAGGATGTGAAAAGGTAAAATAGCTAAACCTTACAATAATTAATTTTAGGAAAACTATAGAAATATTATTTAAAGTTAATTTAATGCTTATAGTGATTTTGATGAGATTTATATAACTTTTGGTACCATGGATTTTTTTTTTATTTGAGACAGAGAGAGAGAGATAGATAATTGGCACACCAGCGGCCTCTCAGTTGCTGTTAATGAACTCCAGACACATGCGCCCCCTTGTGGGCCAGTGCAGCATTGCACCCTTGTGTCACTTTTTGTGTCTGGCTAAACATGGGACCTGGAGACTGGAACCAGCATTCTTAGACTTGGCAAGTGGGATCCTTAACCACTAAGCCATCTCTCCAGCCCCGTACTATGGAAATTTTAACATTCATTTTGCCAAACAATTAACATGGGATATCTGTATGTGTGTGTGTGTGTGTGTGTGTGTGTGTGTATACATGCATGCATGAACACTCACTCACACATGTGTATGATGGAGGTGTGATTGTGTGACTTTTTCAATATTGTTTAAAATTATTTTACTGTTGTCAGTATTCAGGTCTTTCGATTTAAAAAAAAAAATTACAGATTTTCTGTTACTTTTGTCAATGACAATATCGGTATTTTTTTTGGTTATTCTGATGCTAAGGTACATATATATTAAACATTTTTCTTAATTTTGTATCCTAAAACTTGAATGTATTTAATTATTTTTTTGTAAGTGGTTTTACTGATATATACAGGGTTTTCTTTATTTCTATTTCTTAAATTTATTTTGATAGAGAGGCAGAGAGAGAGAGAGAGAAGCAAAGAGGGAAAGAGAGAGAATGGGCATGCCAGGGCCTTCAGCCACTGAGTGAACTCCAGAAGCATGTGCCTTCTTGTGTACATGTGTGACATTGTGTCCTTTTTGTCAGTATTCATCTGGCTACATGGGACCTCGAGATTTGAACATGAGTTCTTAGGCTTCACAGCCAAGTGTTTCTTCTGTCATTATTGGGGGAAGCATCTGATTCAGACCCAGGCTGATCTGGAACCCATTTAAAATGGAAATTTAAACCTCCCAGCTGACAGATTAAGGGTACAAAGCAACACAAACCCTTAGAGATTTTGGCTTTATAAAGTTATTGGATTGCTTCAGTCTCCACATTTGCACACTCTGTGATCATTTTTATTGACAGTGTATATTGCTCACTTGAATTTTAGAATTTTTCCAGGAAATTGCTCCACCTTGCCCACTAGCAAACATGAAAAGCAGGCAAACTAAACACCTAGGATTACTTCTGTGGTTGGGTTGCAGTACAAGAGCTAAACTTGGTACCTTAAACTCTAACATGAAGGTACATAAAGTTGGATTTCCAAGTCTAAGAGCACCACAGATTATTAGAAAACCCAAGCATCAAATCAATTCAAGATGAAAAAATTGCAACATTAAAAGAAACACAAAGAATCAAGACAATACAACTCCACCAAAAATTATTAATCCATCAGAAATAAGCCCCAAATGAGACTATTTTAGATGAAATGCCTGACAAAGATTTCAAAACAATGATTTTATATATACTCAAACATACTTGGGCTGCATGGTCACTGTGAAATCTTGCTGGAGCTGAGCGGAAAGCCTCCTCCATGTGGACCAGCTGACCAAATGCTGGAAAAAGCTACACTGCATGCAGTGCAATGGGAGAGACAGAAAACACCAGTGAAGATACTCACCAGTGAATGCTGCAAGCTTTAAGTTTGGCCAGCAAGTCCAAATGAGCCAATGGTTACAACAGTGGCATGTCTGTTATGGGGTAAACCAACCACTCTCTAATTGGACTGGAGGCATGACCCTTGCGAGGGAATACATCCTTGATACTGAAAACCTACAACAGGGGTAGTCATAAGTCATAAGCCCTAGGGGTATAATGTCTGCTGGTGTCTGGCTAAATGTGTATACTATGCTAACCAAACTGCCCAGTGAGCACTTCTCGCAATGCCCATATCCATATATTAATGCTACAATCACTTTTGGTTAGAGTAGCTTTTCTTTTCAGATGGTGGTGACCTTGGGATGACTCTGAAGGCACCGTGGTGCTGAGAAAAAGGGACAGAGGAGTGTTCAGCACTGAAACATCTCTAACACAACTTCCAAGGCTCAGGGTCCTTTGTAGAAGAGGTGGCAGAAAGAATGTAAGAGCCAAAGGAAGATTAGGACTCCTTACAAGGTGCTCCTCCAGATACTAAATGGCCTAGATATCTATGACCTCACAGTGCCTGACACTACTTACAGAAGACCATCATAATAAGAGAAAAAGATGATGACATCAAAATAAAAAGAGAGACTGATTGAGAGAGGGAGGGGATAAGATGGAGAGTGGAGTTTCAAATGGGAAAGTGGGGGAGGGAGGTGCATACCATGGGATATTGTTTCCAATTAAGGAAGTTATTAATAAAAATAAATAAATAAATTTTAAAAAAAAAGAAAAAGATGAGAAAAAAATCAAAGAAGAAATCAAAAGAAATTAAAGAAGAAAACAAACTCCTGAAGGAATTCTAAGAGAACACAGGAAACCAGCTTAATGAACTGAGGTCATTCCAAGACATGGGTAAGGAAACAGAAATACTGAAGAAAAAACAGGCAGAAATACTATCACTAAAGAACACAGTTAGTCAAATCAAAAACTCTGTGTAAAGTCTCACCTATAGAATGGATGAAGGACAGAACAGAATATTTAAACTAAAAGACCAAGTGGTAGGTAGATCTAACAAAGAGAAAGATAAGCTAATAGGAAGGAATGACTGGGAATTTCAAGATATTTGGGACACTATGAAAAGATCAAACATAAGAATTTAGGGTATAGTAGAAACCAAAGAATTTCAATCCAAAGGCATAGTAGGCATTTTCAACAAAATCATAGAGGAAAATTTTCCTCAAATTGGGAAAGAAATGCTAATGCAGATGCAGGAAGCTTTTAGAACACCAAACGGACAAAACCTGGAAAAAACCTCTCCTCAACATGTTATCATTAATCTACTAAACATACAAACCAAAGAAAATATATTGAAAGCAGTTAGAGAGAAAAAAACAAGTCACCTATAAAGACAAACCCATCAGGATCATAGCAGATTACTCAACACAAACTTTAAAAGCCAGAAGGGAGAGGGCTGGAGAGATGGTTAAGGTGCCTGCCTCCTAAGCCTAAGAATGCTGGTTCCAATATCCAGTGGTTCCAATCTCCAGGTCCCATGTTTAGCCAGATGCAAGGTGACACAAGGGCACAATGCTGCACTTGACCACAAGGGGGGGCACATCTGGATTTTGTTTGCAGCAGCTGGCACACCCATCTCTGTCTTCCTCTCCCTCCCTCTCTGTCTCTCAAAAAAAAAAAAAAAAAAAAAAAAAAAAAAAAGTCAGAAGGGCTTGGAATGATGGATTCCAACTTCTGAAAGATAAGAACTGTCAACCAAGATTACTTTATCTGCCAACCTATCTATCCAAATTGAAGGATAAATATGGACATTCCACAACCAAAACGGGCTAAAAGAATTTATGATAACTAAGCCACCTCTACAGAAAATACTTCAAGGAATCCTCCACACTGAAGAGAAAGCAAAGCACACACATCAGGAAACAGGAAAAAAATAAACTATACTCAAATAACAGATGAAAAAAGAGAGTAAGGGAAATCAGGAAGCACAACAAAAGAAGAAAAATGGTGAGAATAAATACATACCTTTCAATAATAACTCTTAATATTAATGACCTCAATGCCCCAACCAAAAGACACAGGTTTGGAGACTGGATTAAAAGGCAGGATCCTGTTGTTTGTTGCCTCCAGAAAATGCATCTCTCTATAAAAAGAGAGACACTGTCTTATGGTGAAAGGATGGAAAATTATATTTGAGGCAAATGAGCCTAGGAAACAAGCATGGGTTGTTTCCTAATATCTGACAGGATAGACTTCAAACCAATATTACTGAGGAAAGATAAAGAAGGTTACTTTATACTGATTAAAGGAACATTCCAACAGGAGGACATTAAAATCCTAAATGTATATGAACCTAACAAGGGGGCTCCCAGTTTCATCAAACAAATGCCATTAGACTTAAGGTCACACATAAGACCAAACACAATTATAATAGGAGACTTCAATACCCCACTCTCATCAATTGATAGGTCATCCCAGCAGAAAACAAACAGAGAGACATCTGCATTAAATGATGTCATGGAATAAATGGACTTAACAGATATCTACAGAGCATTCCATCCAAATGCTGCATAATATACATTTTTCTCAGCTGCACATAGAACATTCTCTAAAATAGACCATATATTAGGACACAAATCAAATCTTAACAAATAAAGGAGAATTGAAATAATCCCTTGTACTCTATATGACTACAATGGGATTAAACTGCAAATCAGCAACAAGAAAAACTACAGAGCATGCAGAAATTCATGGAGAGTAAACACTACACTATTGAATGATGAATTGGTCATTGAAGAAATCAAAAAGGAAATCAATAAATTCATTCACTCAAGTAATGATGAGAATATAACATACTAAAACCTTTGGGGCACAATGAAGGCAGCCCTAAGAGGGAAATTTATATTTCTAAGTGCCTATGTTAAGAAATTAGAGAGATCACAAGTAAACAATTTAATGTTTCATCTTAAGGCCTTGGAAAAATAAAAATAAGGTTCTTTGAAAGGATAAACAAGATTGATAAACCCTTAGCAAATCTGACCAGAAGAAAGAGAGAAGAGACAAAAATTTATAAAATCAAGATGAAAAAGGCAGCATTACAACAGATACCAAAGAAATTCAGAAAATCATATTGATATACTTTAAAAATATATATGCCTCTAAGTCTGAAAATCTGAAAGAAATGGATTATTTCCTTAATTCATATGGTCTATCAAAATTAAATCAATATGAAATAAACATTTTAAATAAACCTATAACAAGTATGGAGATCCAAACAGTTATTAAATGTCTCCCAAGTAAAAAAAGTCCAGGCCCAGATGGATTCACTGATGAATTTTACCAGACCTTCACAGAGAACTAATACCACTGCTTCTCAAACTTTTCCATAAACAAAAAAGGAAGGAATTCTATTAAACCCCTTCTATGAAGCCAGCATCACCCTGATACCAAAAGCAGACAAAGACAGAACAAAAAAGAAAATTACAGACCAATCTCCCTCATGAACATACATGCAAAGATTCTGAACAAAACATTGGCAAACAGAATACAAGAATATGTCAGAAAGATTATTCACTCCAACCAAGTATGCTTTATCCCAGACATGCAGGGATGGTTCAACATATGCAAATCAATAAATGTAATACAGTATATAAATGGACCGAAGGACAAAAATCGCATGGTCATCTCAATAGATACAGAAAAGGCATTTGACAAAATCCAACATCCCTTCATGGTAAAAGTATTACAGAAACTGGTAATAGAAGGAACATATTTCAACATAATAAAAGCTATTTATGACAAACTATAGCCAACATAATACTAAATGGTGAAAACCTTGAGGATTTTCCACTAAAATCAGGAACAAGACAGGTGACCACTGTCCCCACTTCTATTTCTTTCCAGCAGCATGGAACCTTCTCTAAAATAGATCATATACTGGGTCATAAAGCCTGCCTCCATATATTTAGGAAGATTGACATAATCCCCTGCTGTATCACTAGAAATAAACACCAAAAGATGTGTCATGAATCCCAGGAGCTCTGGGAAACTGAACAGCACACATTTAAACAATAAATGGGTAGTAGATGAAACAAAAAATGAAACTGCAAAATTTCTAGAAATGAATGATAATGAAAATACATTGTACCAAAACTTATGGGTCACAATGAAGGTGGTCCTCAGGTGAAAATTCATAGCACTAAATGCCTTCATAACAAAGACAGTGATATCCCAAATCAATAACATAGCCATCCACCTAAAGGCATGGGAAAAACAAGAAAAATCCAAGCCAAAAAGCTCTAGAAC
The DNA here is from genome assembly GCA_036365145.1 of Orientallactaga sibirica. Taxonomy (NCBI): domain Eukaryota; kingdom Metazoa; phylum Chordata; class Mammalia; order Rodentia; family Dipodidae; genus Orientallactaga; species Orientallactaga sibirica. The sequence continues at coordinate 5,726,458 of JAEOAD010000509.1, forward strand.
AATAGAAATAATTAAGATCAGAGCAGAAATTAATGAATTGGAAACTAAGAAAACAACAAAATTGAAATAAGAAAATTGAAAATAAGAAAGAAAACCACTAATAAGCCACTGGAATCTCATGAAATTACAGGGGTTTTGTACAGCAAAGGACACTGCAACTTGATCAAAGAGACAACCTACAGAATGGGAGAAAATCTTTGCCAGCTATACATCCAGAATATACAAAGAACTCAAGAAGCAAAACAATAAGAAATCAAACAATTAAAAATGGGCTGAAGGGATAATTTAGCACTTAGGGAGTTTGCCTGCAAAGCCAAAGGACCCAGGTCAATTCCCCAGGACCCTTGTTAGCCAGATGTACAAGGGGGCACACACATCAGGAGTTTGTTTGCAGTGGCTGGAGGCCTTGGTGCTCCCATTCTCCCTCTCTCTCTCTGTCCCTATTTCTCTGTCAAATAAATAAATAAATAAAAATACTTAATGCTCATATTCACATATTAATGCTACTCTCACTTCTGGTTAGAGAAGCTTCTCTTTTCAGATGGCGATGACCACTGGGATGATCCAAAAGGCAACATAGTGCTGAGAAGAAGGGATGGAGAAGTGCCCAGCACTGAAACATCTGTCACACCCTCCAAGGCTCAGGGATCATTGCGGAAGAGGGGGCGGATAGAATGGAAGAGCCAAAGGAAGGGTACGACTCCCTACAATGCAACTGCCCAGACAGAAATTGGCCTTGATATCCATGACCTTGCTGTGCCTAACAATACCTCCGCAAGACCCTCATAGTAGAAGTAAAAGAGGATGACATCATATTAAAAAAAGAGACTAATGGAGAGAGAGGAGGATATGATGGAGAGTGGAGTTCTAAAGGGGAAGGGGGAGGGGAGGAAAAATACGCACCTTTGGTATGTAAGTAATAAAAAAAAAAAAAAAAAAAACTAGCTGGTTGTAGTGGTACACACCTTTAATCCCAGCACTTGGGAGGCAGAAGTAGGAGGATCACCATGAGTTCAAGGCCAGTCTGAGACTACATAGTAAATACCAGGTCATCCTGGACTAGAGTGAGACCCTACCTCAATAAAAAAAAAAAAAAAAAAAAGAAGTCTATGGAATTAAATAGAGAGTTCTCAAAAGAAGAAATACAGATGGCCTATAAACATCTAAAAAGTGTAAAAAGTGTTCCACATTCTTAGCCATCAGGGTAATGCAAATTAAAACTACTTTGAAATTCCATCTCACTCCTGTCAGAATGGCTACCATCAAGAAAACAAAGGACAATAAATGTTGGCAAGGATGCAGAAAAAGAGGAACCCTTCTACACTGTTGGTGGGAATGTAATCTGGTACAGCCATTGTGGAAACCAATGTGGAGGTTCTTTAGACAGCTAAAAATAGATTTACCATATGAGCCAGCTATAGCACTCCTAGGCATATATCCTAATGAATTTTCTCACTTCCTTAGAGATACTTGCACAACGATGTTTATTGCTGCTCTATTCACAACAGCTAGGAAATGGAACCAGCCTAGATGTCCCTCCACAGATGAACAGATAATAAACATGTGCTACATTTACACAATGGAGTTCTATTCAGCAGTACAGAAAAACAAAATTATGAAATTTTCAGGGAAATAGATGGGTCTGGAAAGGATTATACTAAGTGAGTTAACCCAGGCCCATATCTCTATGTAGATATTAGCTACAAATGTGTAGTCTTGTATGTGAGCTGGAACCAAAAATTGGTAGTAGAGGTCAGTAAGCTAGAAAAAGGTTATAAGGTAGGTAGGAGAAGGAAGGACTTAAGGGGTTAGTATTGTATATATGTAAATAGAAGAACAGATTACAAGGAGTGGAATGACCTAAGGCCATGGGAAGAGATTGAGTAAAAGAAGGGTGAGGGTGAGAGTCAATCAAAATTCAAGATATTCTGAATAAGACATATGTAAACACACTTTTTTGAATATTGGCACATCCAAAAGCCATAGATTGTTACTAGAAAATTTTCAGTGCCAGGGATGGGATAAATTCCAGTGAGTTGTTGGCCATGGACATCCTTGTTCCCTCCAAAACTTTAGAGGATATTGCCAAGGCCCTTGGTTTCCCTTCAGAGACAGATAGTAAGACCCTACTGCTGAAGACTTCACTTGCCTGAGCGGCAAGGTCACTGAGAAAGCAACCTGGTGCTGAGCAGAAAACCTTCTCCCTGTAGAATAGCCAACTGAAAGCTGGAAAAAGCTGCACTGCATGCAGCTATATGGGAGACAGTTGTCATCAGTGGTGAAAACAGTAGACACCGGAAACCTCAAGTTTGGCCAGATAGGCCAAATGACCGAATGGGTGCAATAGTGGCATGTCTGCTCTGAAGGAAACCAACTGCTCTCTAACTGGACTGACGGCCTATTCTACAGGAGGGAATGCATGCCTGGTACTGAAAAACCTAATCAAAAGCCTATGGCAGGGGAGGTCATGAGCCTTATGGGTATAGAGCCTGCTTTTGTCTGGCTAAATATATATTATTCCCACCAAACTTCCCTGAAAGCACCTCACTTAATGTTCATATTCATATGTTAATGAAACTCTCAATTCTGGTTAGAAAAGTTTCTCTTTACAGATAGCAGTGACCACTGGGATGACCCAAAAGGCAACATAGTAGAAGAAGTGATGTAGGAGTGTCCAGCACTGAAACATCTCTATCACACCCTCCAGGGCTCAGGGTCCATTGTGGAAGAGGTGGTGGAAAGAATATAAGAGCCAAAGGAAGGGTACGACTCCTTACAATGCAACTGTCCTGACAGAAACTGGCTTTGATATCCATGACCTCTCAGTGCCTAGCAATACCTTCACGTGCCCCTCATAATAGGAGAAAAAGATGATGCCAACAAAATAAAAGAGAGAATAATGGAGAGAGGGAGGGAATTTGATGGAGAGAGTGGAGTTGTGAAGGGTCAAGTGGGGGAAGGAAGGGAATTATCATGGTTTATTGTTTTTAAGGATAGAATATATCAGCATTAAAATTATACATTAAAAAAAGAGAGAGAGAGAGAGAGAGAGAGAGAGAGAATTGGTGCACCAGGGCCTCAGCCAATGAAACTGAACTCCAGTAGCTTGTATGGGTGACTCACTTGCACTTACCTTAGCTTTGTGCGTCTAGCTTACATGGGGTCTGAAGAGAGATGGAACATGGGTCCTTAGGCTTCACAGGCAAGTATCTTAACTGCTAAGTCATCTCTCCAGCCCAATAAAAAAGATTTTTTTTTTTAAATAGTGAACCAATGGAATTTCAACTTCAACTCAGAATCAGGTATATAGTAAGATTAACAATATTTAAAAGGTGAGAAAAAAGGAAATCACATCATTTCTTACCTTGCAATGACATTTTTGGGTCTCTAGAACATCATAGTAAATGAATTAAGCTAAGCAGAAAAAAAATCAAAAGTCAAGAGTAAATTTCTCACAAAAGGCAATGTTAAGTATTTGAGGTAAAGAATAGATTAATTAACTTGATTTAATTTAATCTGCATTGTATTCATAAATCATAACATTACTCTGTACCCTTAGATTTGTATCACTATAAACTGTCAATTTATAAGTAAAATAAGTTCTTGAAATATTAATGAAATGAAGAATACAAAATATTGACTTTTTGAAATGCATTAGCATGAGATAATGAACAAAAGGTCAATAAAGTAAATGTCTCCATTTTTCTTTTAAAATCAAAACCAGTAACATCACTAACATGATCTTATGTAGAAATCTGATTCACTAAGCAGCTGTTTTGAGTAATGACCAAGAGAATATGTAAGTTTAGGTTATGATTGGCACTTCCATTTGATTTTTAATATTTATTTATTTACTGACTTATTTTTGCTTTATAGAGATAAGGTTTTACTCTAGCCTAGGCTGACCTGTAATTCATTGTGTAGTCTCAGGCTGACCTTGAGCTCAGAGCAATCCTCCTACATCTGCCTCCCAAATGTTGGATTAAAGGTTTATGCCACTATGCCTAGCTTAATTTTTATTTTTAAGATTTTTTTTGAAAAAAATCTAATTTTATCAAATGTCCATTTAATATTTGTAAAAATGTCTAATGTTCATTATTTGCATGTAAAGGATAATATTAAATTTGACACTTCAGCTATAATATTCAATTACATCATTTATGCTTGAATTTTCTTTTTTTCCTAGATAATTAATCACCATCCTTTTTCATAGACATTCACTACAGACAATGAAGCTAAATTTTATTATCATTTCTGAGTGTCATATAATCAATGTAAGTGGTATGATCTTGACTTAATATGAGAGGGTCACACCAAGTACAATGTAACCTCCAAGTAGTCAAAAGTTAACAGCCTCATAAACATGTCAAAGAGCTATAAAGTTGTTGTAAATTTAATATGAATGGTCACCAATCTCAAATTTCCTTCTTGTAAGAATAAAATTACTTTTTTATTATTATCATAATTTTAGATAACCTTAACAGAGAAGCCAGTTTTGATTATAATGTGTGTTGTTATAGTTCAGTACATATATCTAAGCAAAAATATAAATTAGAAGCAATTACAAAATGTTCTTTGAAAATAGGAAAAGCTTTTGATATCTAGAGACACTATCTAAAAATAGGCAAATAAATATGTGTATGTATAAGTAGTTGTATCACAGAATATTATCTTTAATGCAAACATAATCAAATTTTTAGAAAAAAAACATTCTGACATGTTATGAAGCTCCAATAGTTACTGATCAATGATAGACTACTAAATTTTCCTCTGTGCATTTTAAGATGTGTAGTTTTATTAATTTGTAGCAACCTTCAGTAGTAAGCCAGATGCCTTCAATTTCAAACCTTCCTTAGTATATTACTTAATATTAAAAATGAAATTGGTTGTGATAAAGTTTTCTAATTATTTAAATATTTATTTGAGATTTTTATATTAAGGATCATATTTTATAACTGAGAATCAACAAATATAAATTTAAATAAAAATACTGAAACCTAGAAAAATGGTATATTTTAATGCTTTTTAAAATCAAAGTGATTATTATGATAACCAGCTGAAAATCATTTTATATATTTTAAAAGCATGTATTAATACATAATTAACATGATGACCCAAAATTTAATTGTGTCCTTTATAACTAGAAGTCATTGTCTTTCATTTGGTTTTCATTAGTGGAGAGTAATGTCATGATACCAAGAAGTAAACTAATGCTTATTTTATATTTTATATTTTATATTTTAATATTTTATTGAAAATTTCTATAAGTATAGACAATATACCCTGATTATAATCCCCTCCCTCTCAAATCTTCCCTCCAGAGAATACCTTTTCTTTTTAATTGGTCTCTCTGCTATTCTTATGTCATCCTTTTTCACCCTCCTATTATGCTATAATATATTTTAAGTCCGAGTTAACAGAGTTAAGAGAATCACAAAATCATAATGGTAGCAGAATTATTAAAGTATGCTAATGCCACTTTACCAGCATAAAGAATATTATCTGCACATTTAAGGCAGAAATTATAGAAGACCAAAGGGAAATAAAGCCTGAAACTTGAATAGAGCTAAAAGACTTATAAGTGAAAATGATGTTCCCCGCCAAACATGGGGAGATTCTATTGGAAGCTTTGCTTGCCCAAAGTACTAAGTAGCCATCTTAAAATGATTGGTTCATCTTATGCAATGAAACCAAATATTTTTTTTACTCCCTAAGTACAAATATTCACTGAATCAATTTTAGACTTGATGTTAATGAGGGATGATAACTAAAGAATTTCCTGCAAATGTGATGTGCTTCTGATGAGTGTTCACCAGAGTTAATCCTACTAAGTGATTTGATGATCAAGGTTCTCCTCATGGAAAATGATCCTATACCATTTTGTAAAATGCTATTTGAGAGAAAATATTTTCTTTATTGAGATAAATTCATAAATTATAGCTCTAAATAGGTTGTTTCTATAAGCCATTCTACTTCCTTTTCTTCATTATGTTTCCTTATAAGTTTATCTCTGTTTTCGGCATGCCACTCTATTAACACATTGTCAGTAGACATATTTAATAAGTAAAGATAAAATAAAACTAGCATAGAACAATATCTGCTTTCAGTATGGCTTAAAGAGTACACACAAAGTTATTTTTTCAAATTGCTTATAAAACACTATTGAAACAACAAAAGTGATAAAGCAAATGATCTGTTAAGTTAATAAAACCAAATTAAAAGTAAGTCAGCAAACCCAAATCATACCAAAAAAAAAAAAAAAAACATTCAAAAGAACAGAACATGTAAGGGCATTAAGATCCTATAAGGACAAAATAAATAAGGTTGTAGATTTAAATATCAATGATCATTTAAATTATAATAAGCTAAATACTCATAAAAAAGCAGTTAAGCAAAACAACCAAAGATAAAAACAAATCATATTCTACTTACAAAAAGCAGTGCTGAAACACATCAGAAAAAAAGAGATTAAAATGAACATACTATATTATGAAAACACTTGTGAAAAGGAAATTTGTATGTATCAGTTTTTCCTCACTGCTGTGAATAAATACCAGACCAGAAGCTTATGGAAGAAAATTTGTTTAATTTAGCTTAGAGTTTCAGAAATTAGGATACATGATGGCAGCAGAGCAATGTCAGGCCTAACCAGGAAGCCTGCATCTTATCCTCCCATAAGAAGAGAGGAAGGAGAGAGGGATTGAGATTGAGATTAAGAAGAGGAACAGCAAGTGGCACTAGGCTAACAACTGCAAGGCCCTCCTCCAGTAACATTTCCTTGAGCAAGGTTTCACCTCCTAAAGGTTCCACAGCCTTTCCAAACAGCACCAACAACTGGGGTGAAGCCTTCAAACCCATGAGCAGATGGAGGAACTTTTACATTGAAACCACCACAATGCATTAATATTTAGCAAATAAAATTTAGACTGTTTCAAGAAGAATAAATGATTCAATTCATTTATATAAACTCATTATATGGATAGAAATGTTAATTGATAACACCTTGGAAGGACAAACTACAATGATGTAAAATTTGTCAATAAATTATGTGCTATAATTTATAAATCAAACAACAAAAAGAGTCATTAAGGCTAGAAAGCTTTGATAGTATAATTACAAGCTTTTGAAACAGATACACATAAATACTATTAGGAAGAGGCCAAACAGTGCCAGTTTCCCAAGAATATATAAAACTGTTATCAAAGCAGTAGGGTGTTGGCCCATAGAATTAATCTTATTAACCTTTACAAATTGAAATTTTATACAGTGTGTTTCTGCCTTGAGGTTGACATTCATCAAGACAGCTATTGTACCTTTTTCATCTTTTTAAACTTATACTGCAAATGATTGCATGAATGAAATGTTTAAGCCAATTAAAAATTATTGTAAGAATAAAATGGACAAATTAGAAAGTATAGCAACAAACATTGCAAAAAAATGTGAAAACGAACTTCAACATGTGCCTCACCGCACAATTGCTTCACTTTAACTGTAAACATTCTCAATAAACTAGTTGGAAAGAAAAGGCTAAATTTCCTTGCCATCATATCCATGAATGAATGAGTACCTGAGAGACAACAGAGAATTGTCATCCAACCACACTCAGCTCTTATTTCTAGGCCATGCTATTTTTTGCAAAATTTTCCTTGAATACTCTAGACTATAGGCATTCTTGGTGAATGTGCCCACAGGGGCTGGTGCTAATTATTTCATATATATATATATATATATATATATATATATATATATATATATATATATATATATATCTCATGCAACATTAAATTGCAGGGTGAGAAACCAATTAGATTGGCTTCAACTCTCTTCTTGCCTTATGGGGCTGATGCAGAGCAGCTGAGTGTCTGCTGTGGATTCTGAGGAACCAAAAACTCAACACCAAGGTCTTCACAATGGGATTGGTTTCACACCTATACATCTTTGCTTTGGAAGGTATCATTTTTATTACCCCAGACAACAAAATAAAAATCTACTTTAAGAGCAGTCAAAAGACATTCTTTCAAGTGAATTTACTTTATATCCTTGAGAAGATAATCTGCAACAAAGTTTATTAGTATCTATGATCATAAAATGTATAGACATGTGAAGGCCTGGAGAGGAGTGCATCTCAACATTTCATGTGTGAGCAATGAAAACTTCACACTAGCATCCATCTATTTAAATAACTTCATAAAAATAAATGACTTATGACACCTATACACATATAAACTGTATTAAAATATCAATATCTGAGACAAATGTCTGGAGTGGTAATTTCTATTTCTGAATAAATGATTGCATATAATAAATATTTTTACAACTTTACCTTCAGATAAAATGAAACTAACAGGCATCAATTAAACACCATATTCCAGTTTTAAAATACATACCAAGCAGAACACTTAAAATTACTAGTCTAGAATTCTATCAAAAATAAAGTAAGATTTCCCAGACCCTGGTACATCTGTTGCTGGTGTGGGGAGGCCTGGAGTCTTCTTGTATGCTGTAGGAGCAGGTGTTTGGCTCCCAGTTTTCTGGTTGGCCAGCCACTCTGTCCCCAACTCCCTTTTCCCCTGAGCCAGAAGGTGTGGTGTAGAGTGAGTAGGCCAGAGCTCCCAGTTTGTTCCCCATCTCCCTGTTCCTTGGTACTCCTGCTGCTGGTATGGGCAGGCCTGAAGACTGTGTGCATACTGTGTAAGCAGGCCCTTTGCTCCCAGCTTCCTGATTAACCTGTACCTGGGTTTTCAACTACCTGTTTCCCTGCACCAAGGGTGTGTTTGCCATTGTGGGTGCTTGCCTTTTGCTTCTGGCTCCCCAGATTCCCTGATACTTGTTCCCCAAACCTTGGAACCCCTGTGCTGAACTGTACATGTAAGTGGGGTGAGTAAGCCTAAGCTTGCAGTTCCACAACTCCAAGTGTTTCAGGTACCCCTCATGCACTTGCAACCTCTACAACCTGTGCATGTGTGGTTTAACCCTATTCTACTCCAATGACTCAAACAGAAAGCAGAACACTCACTGAAAATCCTACAAGGACAAATAATTGCTTACTCCTTAATGAAATAAGACTTATACCTTGAAATGTGTAGACCCCAATTCAATAAAAAAAAAAAAAGCCAGAAAATAAATATTTCCACCAAGGATGCCTAGTCACATAATGGAGGTCTCCAATGAAAATATAGAGGAAACAACAGAAATTGAATCCCCAGAAGGAAACACAATAAACTATATGACCCTGACCTAGAGAATTAATGAACTAGAAGCAAATAATCAAAAAACCAACAATTGCACATATGAAATCTCTTACAGCTCACAGCTTTTGTCATTAGGCTTAATTTAATTGAAGAAAACCAGACAGACCTCAAAAGAGAGATAAATGAATTGAAAGTGAGTCAACAAATAGAGGATCTCAATAACACACTGATTAGGCTTAATGATGACATGATAAAATGCAAGAATTAATTCTAGGAAGCATCAAGAAAATCAGACCACCACCTAAAATTGGACCAAATAAAAAGAAATGGACATGATGCCAAAAAAATCAAATAGAGCTGTTGAAAACTTCTCTAGCACCCCTCACTAACAGAGTTACTCATGTGGAAGAAAAAACCTCTGAACTAGAAGACAAGACAAAAATTGAACAAGATTCCAACAACTTTTCTAAGTTCAAAAAGTTAGGCAAACAGAATATGAAGGAACTATGGGATACCTTAAATTAACTTCTGAATTATGGATATAGCAGAAGGGGAAGAATTCTAGGCCAAAGTATAGAGAACATATTCAACAAAATTATTGGTGAAAAATTTTCCCAATCTCCCCAAAGAGGAGCCCATCCATTTACAGGAAGCTCACAGAACACCAAACAGACAGGACCAAAGAAGAAACACTCTAATGCACATCATAGTGGAGACTCTAAAGAATGAAAAGAAAGAGAGTGCTAAAAGCAGCAAGGGACAAGCAACTCATTAAATGCAAAGGCAATCCCATCCAATTCACCTCAGATTTCAATGGAAACCATGAAATCAAGAAAGGCATGGAATATAACACTTCAAAGCATAAAAATCTACAGTGGCTTAGTAGTTAAGGTGTTTGCCTGTGAAGCCAAAGTATCCCAGTTTGATTCTCCAGGACCAGTGTAAAACAGATGTACAAGGGCACATGCATCTGGAGTTCATTTGCAGTGGCTAGAGGCCCTGGTATGCCCATTCTCTCTGTGTCAGCTTCTCTTCTCTTCTCTTCTCTTCTCTTCTCTTCTCTTCTCTTCTCTTCTCTTCTCTTCTCTTCTCTTCTCTCTCTCTCTCTCTCTCTCTCTGCTTGCAAATAAACAAATATTTTTTTTTTAGAAAACTACAGCTGCCAGCCTTACCTACTAAACCAGTGAAATTATTACTCACTAAAGTTGGAGAAAGCAAAACTTTCCATGACCAAAGCTTGCTCTGTGTTCGTATGAACACAAAGTCAAACCTACAGAGAATACTCCAGGAAATAATCCACACAGAAGAGTCAAACAACCAACCTCAAGAGTGTACAAGAGGACAAACACAGTAAACAAAACTAAAGCAGGCAGGAAAAAGTTCAAAGCATCAAACCTACTTATCTTCCAACATAGCAGGGATTAAATAAAACACAGTTATAACTTTATATATTAATGGACTTAACCCACCCATAAAAAGGCACAAATTAACAGGGTACATCAAAAGAATGGAATCTTTAATCTTTTGCCTTCAAGTCACCCATCCTATCATTAAGTATAGACATATACTCAGGGTGAAAGGATAAAAAATGATTTTCCAAACAAATGGAAATAAGTGGGTATGGCTATACTAATATCTGACAAGATAGTCTTCAAAACAAAATTAATCCAAAATGACAAAGAAGGTAACTTTTTATTCATAAAGGGAATTATTGATCAAGAAGACATCACAATCATAAATCTACATGGACCAAACACAGGTTCACCACACTTTATAAAGCAAAACATACCTGACAACAAGCCAGAAATAAATCCCAATGCCATCATAAAAGGGGACCCCCAGTACAATCATTAGATCATCCAAACAGACTATCAACAAGGAAATAATAGAGCTCAACACCACCATAGATCAAGTAGACCTAATGGGCATCTACAGAGCATTCCACCCCAATACTACAGAATATACATTCTTCTGAGCAGCCATGGAACCTTCTCCAAAATAGATCATATATTAGGGCATTGTAGCAGTTTGATTCAGGTGTCTCCCATAAATTTTGGTGTTTTGAATACTATGTTGCCAGCTGATGTAGATTTGTGTTTGAACACCTCCTGAAGGCAGTGTATTTTAGGGGGTAGGCGTATGGGTTTTATAGCCAGTTTCCCCTTGCCAGTGTTTGGCACACTCTCCTGCTGATGTTGTCCATCTGATGCTGGCCAGGAGGTGATGTCCACCCTTGCTCATGCCATTGTTTTCCCCTGCCATCATGGAGCTTCCCCTCATGTCTGTAAGTCAAAATAAACCCTTTTAATCCACAAGCAGTTCTTGGCCAGGTGATTTCTACCAACAGTGTGAACTTGACTGCATCAGGCATAAAGTATGCTTCCATACATTCAGGATAAATAATATAATTTTTTGCATCATATCAGACTTATCAAAATCAGACAGTGTTTCAAAGGTAGAAATTAACAATAATAAAAACGGAAATTGCACCAGCTACAAGAGACTGAACCACATTCTACAAAACAGGGACTCGACCATGGAAGAAATCAAAAAGGAAATTGTAAAGTTTATTATGCTGAACAGAAATACAACATACCAAAACTTATGGTACACAATCAGAAATCAAAAATGAAAAGGTAGAGGTCACAAAGATGTCAATGAAATAAAACAAATCATGAATACATATTCCTGAAAACTCTACACCATAAAATTGGATAACCTGAAGGAAATTCTTAGGCACATACCACTTAACCAAACTGAGACCACAGCAGACATATCTTCCAAACAAACATATATCCATTGAGATTGAAAATGTAATCAAAACCTTCCCCAAAAGAAAAGGTCTTGGACCTGATGAATTCTCAACATAATTCTACCAAACCTTCATTGAACAACTAAAACCTCTTTTCTCAAGCTATTTCACATAATTGAAGAACACAGAACCTTCCCCAACTCCTTCTGTGAAGATAGCATCTCCCTAATACCAAAATTAGACAGAGATATAAGAAAAGAATACTATATATGTCCATGCCTTGATGAACTTAGATGCAAAGATTCTGAACAAAATCCTCATAAAATGAATTCAGCAACACATCAAAAGCATTATCTAACCTGATCAAGCAGGAATTAATCCCAGTGAGGCAAAGATGGTTCAACATATGGAAATCAGTTAATGTAATACACCACAAAAATATACTTAAACACAAGAACCACATGATCATCTAAAAAGATGCAGATAAGGTCTTCAACAAAATACATCACTTCATGATCAAAACACTTTAGAGATTAGACACAAAGAGTTTATATCTCAACATAATAAAGGCTATATACAAAGTACCTAAAGCCCAAATCATACTTAATGAGGATAGACTCAAGGAGTTCCCACTGAGATTGGGAACAAGGCAGTAAGCAAGAGAAAGAAATAAAAGGGATACAAATTAGAAAGGAAGAAGTCAAACTAACCCAATTTGCAGAGGACATACCTGATCCTATACATAAATAACCTGAAAGACTCTACTATAAAACTTCTAGGGCTGGAGAGATGGCTTAGTGATTAAGGCACCTGCCTGCTAAGCCTAATAATGCTGGTTCCAATCTCCAGCAGTTCCAATCTCCAGGTCCCACATTTAGCCAGATGCAAAGTGACGCAAGGGTGCAATGCCGCACATGACCACAAGGGAGCGCACACATCTGGAATTCGTTCTCAGCAGCTGAGAGACTTCTGGCTCACCTATATCTATCTGTCTTCCTCTCCCTCTCTCTCTCTCTCTCTCTGTCTCTCTCAAAAAAAAAAAAAAAAAATTCTAGAAGTGATAAATTCCTTCAGCAAAGTAGCAGGATACAAAATCAGCACACCTAAATTTATAGCCTTCTTACATGCAAAAGACAGATGTACAGAGAAACTAATCAGCTGTCCCGTTTTCAAGTCAAAAAAAAAAAATCAAATCCTTTGGAATAATACTAATCAAGAATGTGAAAGACATACACTAAAAACATTAAATCATTCAAGAAAGAAATCAAAGAGGACAGGAGAAGACGGAAAGACCTCCCATGTTTTTGGATAGGTATAATTAATATTGTGAAAATTACAATCATACCAAAAGCAATATACAGATTCAACACAATACGAATAAAAATCCCAGTATCATTCTTTACAGAGATAGAAAAAATCTCAAAATTTATGTAGAATCAGAGAAGGCCTAAGATATCCAAAAATATACTGGAGCAAAAGCTACGTCTCTGGAGGTATCACAATACCTGATTTAAAGTGTTACTACAAAGCCATAGTAACAAAAATACATGGTACTGGCCAAAAACAGACATATAGACTAATGGAACAGAATAAAAGACCCAACCCTTAATTCAAGGAACCATAACTACTGGATCTTTGACAAAGGAACCAACAAAGTTCACTTGAGAAAGAAAAGCATCTTTAATAAATGGTGCAAGTTAAATTGATAACCACATGTAGAAAAATGAATCTAGACCCACTCCCCTCATCAACAACTCTAAATGGATTGAAGACCTCAACATGAGACCTGAACTTCTTAATTATCTGGAAGAAAAAATAGGGGGAACTCGCCATGATATAAGAATAGGGAAAGACTTCCTGAATAATACTACAGTAGCCCAGAAAATTAAACAATCACTCAACCAGTGGAATCTCATGAAGTTTAAAAGCTTTTCTACAGACAAACATACCATAAACAGAGTCAACAGATTATTCACAGAATGGAAGAAAATCTTCTCCAGCTATAGCACTGACAGAGGCCTAATATCTAAAATCTACAAGGAACTCAAAAACTAAACAGTAAAATATCAAACAATCCACTCAAAAAATTGGGCAGAGAACTGAATAGGGAAATCTCAGTGGAAGAAATACAAACATCTAATACTCACTTAAGAAAATGTTCTATGTCCTTAACCATCATGGAAATGCAAATTAAAACAACTATGAGATTCCACCTTAGGACGGTGGAATCAGGACGGTAGTCATTAAAAAATCATGCAGCAATAAATCTTCACAAGGATGTAGGGCAAGGGGAACCCTCATTCACTGCTGGTGGGAATGCAAACTTGTATAACTACTATGGAAATCAATATGAAGACTCCTGAAAAAGATGAAAATATAGCTACCAACTGATCCAGGCATTCCTCTATTGGGCATCTACCCTAAGAGCTCAACTCTTCACTGCAGAGATATTTGTCCAACCATGATTATAACTGCTCACTTAACAATGGAACGTGAATTGAGCAGCCGTAATCAATCCAGGTGCCCATAGTTTCATGAATGGATAATGAAGATACGGTATATATACATGGAATTTTACTCAGAAGTAAGGAAACATGATGCAATGAAATTTGTAGGAAAATGGAAGAACTTGGAACTGATAAGTAAGCAAATTATTATAAGTAAGCAGATTATGACAAATGCCATATGTTATTTTTTGACTGTGATTTCTAACCTGGAACACCTTAAGTTCCAGGGACACCTGACAACTTGAGGGTCATATAATAGGGATGGAAGATATTGGGGAAGGGGAATGGGAGAGCAAGGGAAATACACACAAAACTAAATCCAAAATGAATTGGTACCATAGAAACCTTTCTCCTGGAAAGTAGACTAAATGATACCACCCTCAGCAGAAGTATGCAGGAATTATCAGGTAAGAAGGGCCCTGGAGAGGGTAGGATGAAGCTTAACCTTAAAACATTTGGCACTGGCTTATAACTCCCAGTACCAGCAATTGGATACAATCCACACTGAGCTGTTGATTGGAGAGACCTATGAGGTCCCCCAAACAAGACAGCCTTCTGTCAAAGCATTTGATTGTCAAAGCTAAGATACTATTTCTGAAGATACCCTATGCTGTCAACACAGAACATCTAGAGATCCAGATGGAATCTGGAAGGAACCCCATCTCCAGATGGTCTGCCATATAGTGCTGGGAAGCATTACATGTGTTGCTGGGGGCAAATGGCCAACCATCCTTGCAGGCTAACAGGAGATATTGCTATGGTAAAGCGACCAGCCTGACAAGATGGACATGCCTGTGCTATGGTGGCACCAAGCCTAGGTGAGTAACCAGTGGCTCTCTGATTGGCTAAGAGATCTGCTCAGTGGAAAGAAACCCTTACCTGAAACTGAGTCAGAATCCTATGGAGACCTAAATCATGGACTCCAACAAGAAGCTTCCACTAGTCTTTAGCCAAAAGAGATGTTACACCCACCTAAATTTCTCTTAATTAATAATTATTATCCCATTGAACCTATGCTGACCTCAGTGTCCTTTGGAGAATCCATTTTTCTTTCTCAGAAGGTAGCTAGAATGAGATAACCCATGCCTTGCACATCAGCCAGGGCCTAGGTGAAACCATGGAGTAATTGCAAAGATGAACAAGAGTGCTGCTTCAGTAGAAAGTCTGGTAACAAGCACCAGGTTCATGGAGACAGGCACAGAGCATGCTCAAAATACACCAAAGCAGAAATCCAGAATATGCCAAGAGCACAGCTCTAAAGTAGACTTAGAATGCACCCACCATGGCTCAGGCAATTTTGGAGAAGAGGGCTGAAAAGAATGTAAGGGCCACAGAGTGAAAGGGAATGTTTAGGGGCACCCCCTTACAATGACTGACTGATGCTTTCAAATCTATACCCTGAGAACATTGGGGCAATAATAGCAATTCCACTGAGGAGGACTCTCAGCAGAATGAGGGCAGTAGGACAGAAATGATGGTACTTAATAAAAAATAAATAAATGAAGCAATAAATTAATGTGAAAAGGGAACTAATGTATTAAAATGTTCAAAGGTATAATTACTAATATGATAGTACTAACTACCATTTGAATATAAATATAATATACAAAATATTGATTCTCAAATCAACACATGAAATGGAGCTCTAATATAAGATAATGGTATTTTATAAATTAAGAACATATATATGCTTATAGTATTCTTTACAATATGTTTGATAGAAACTAAGCCCTCACATCTATAGGGAAAAGAAATAAATTTTGTTTTTGCCAAACTAAAATATAAACAGAGAATTAGCTCAGACACCCCATTTCTCATGCCTTTATTATCCTCCAAGATGCTCGCTTAGGTGAAGAAGGGCTCACTGGTGTTTTATGGAAAGAGGTCCTTTCACAGTAGATAAAGCTTTGAAAGATAGGCTCTGTGCATGAAATGCTGCATAGATTCAGAGATAAAGGAAGAGGTGACCCTGAAAACCCATGTAGGTACTCTGTGGTTGAAAACATAACTTCTTTAGAAACTGGGAAGTTATGAAATGAAATGTGCAGAAGGAAACACTAAAGCTATAGATTTGAGTGGTAATTAGTAAATGTGGTTTAAAATGTCCCCTACATACAATTGGTAAAAGTAGTAGCATTTATTCCCTGTTGGCAACACAGACAGTTTGACTTAGACATTTTGCTGGAGAGTCTCTCACAAGTGGTGCATTGGGCTATGGTCATGTTCCAGGCTTAACTTAGGCGGCTGCCGGCAGGAACCAATCATTCAAGTTGTTACTGAATGTTACACTGAAGACCTTTGCTACTTCCTGCCTGATGACCATGGATTGCTCTTAGATTTATAATATGTGGAGATCTCCCTAGTTCAGCTCACAATACTGCTTGATTAGAATGAGCCACAAGGAACCCATACCACAGTATTCAAGAATAGAAAGGAAGCAGGTAGAATCATCTTGTCCTGGGTCCTCCCATTGCCTTGGAGATTTCGATCAAACTAAAACACCACTCCCCTTTTCCATACTGAGCAGTGTTTTACAAACATGTCAGATTCCAAGTTGAAAAGAATGCATACAACCTTGTTCTGTTCTTATCATAACCCAATACAACTGTGTCACTGAGTCCCACCCTGGGTCAGTCATATATGTTACAAGACCAAACAATGGGTAAAAACACCCTTGAACCATCAGCTTTCTGTTCTATATCTGTACTTTCCATCACTGATTTATTGCTAGGGAATTTTCTGTTTGGACCCTCAAATCATGTAACCTTAGAATCTTGTAGCACACCAACAGTGTTAAGAACCCAAGGTGATATGATACCTCCCACCATACTGTCTATAAAATTGCTGAGCCATCAGAGGTCAGTAATCAGGGTTTGGAAGTTATTCCCCTGAATAAACTTTCTGATTCTTCACTCTATCTGGTGTTATCTCTGAGTTTCTAGCTTCCTGTAACACCATGTCCTGTTTCTCATTGTCTAATGCTCTACCAGAGGGAACTAACTTTCTTGAATCCCCAAAAGTATTACCTCTATAGAAATCATTTTGGTGTTGTATCCAAATCTTAAAAATAGTGGGTAATCTGGTAAGAAATGTGCCAAATGAGAAAACAAAGAGAAGAATCAGGACAAGCCTGTATAATCACATATACCCTCTTCTAATAGAAATTATTAAGTGCAATATTGCACAGAATGTTGTATAATCCCAACATTTTTAGGTATGTTTATGCTTAGTAAATAGAGGAAAAATTACATATTTCTGCCTCTACCTCATAATGATCTGACATGGCTTATGTTGTCACTTCAAGCTCTGATAAACAATAGAGGTGCATTGCTCAAAAGACTTATGAAGGAAATATAGGATTGGCCCCAAAGATGGAATCATAATAGCCTCTCAAATTACATTATGACAATGTAAATAAACATCATGCAAAGCAGCTGCTGCCCTTGTCCAACAGCTGCTTCATCTCATTAAGTGAGCCAGCTGCTTAAATGAACAGAACAAGAGAAGAACACAACAACCAAAGCCAGCACTGAGGACACTGCTTTAGTCTTCACCATGATCAATTTTAAAAATCTAAGTTATTATAAATAACTTCCAATACTTTGCAACATCTTGGTCATGTGTAGTTATGGCCTGAATTCTTAATATCATTATTTCTGTTAACATGTAATCTGAAAAGACCATAAAATAAGTACTGAAAATCAGATCAATAATAAATGTTTGACTTCTCTGTGATAATATACCACCCCACTCCTGATGCCCCGAGAAGTGTTATTGAAACATGCATATACAAGAGTACATGGTTGTCAGAGGAATCAGAGTTGTTTGCCATTGACTATTGGAAGAAAAAGGAGTTATAATTACACACAGGCAGATATGGGTTATCACTTTCATTTTCCTCTTGGACACATTTTACTGTATATATCAGCCATTCTGCACTATGATGACCTCAAAAAGCAATGGAGATCTGCTGCTGATGTAAACTGAAAATAGGATTAGATGTATGTTCTGTGAGAACCCAATACATGGTTTATTTACAGATAAACTGTATTTCTTCCTGCAATGTCTTGTTGCTTTCCAAAGGTGTGCTTTACTAGCAACCTCCATGAAGCTAGTATTGCCTTTGGCATCTTTTCAAAATTACAGATCATGTAATTTAAAACTCATCCAGATTCCATGTGGAGATTAGGAAAATCATCAATGAATACATGGGAGATAAGAATTGTAAAACATCACTAGAATCTGGTGATATTTCTTGAATCATAACTCCAAAGATCATCAGATGGTTAGGCAACAAAATCAGGTGAATATAGTATCCATACCTCTACTGTTTCTATTATTTAGGGTTAGGGTAAAGAATCAATCTATATGTTAGATAAACACATGTGAATGTGTTAAAGGGGAGGATTAAAATTTGGTAATAATCACTAAATTCATTTCCATTTCATCTTATATTTATCTTTGTTCCAGTTAATAATGGGTAATAATTACCAGTGGAAAAATAGTTTCAGAGTGATCATAAAGGGAATTATTTAATCACATATGGGAACTTCAATACTATTTTTGGAACTGTTTAATTCATTGCTAGAAGCACTAAATTTCTTCCATAAAGGGTCATGCTCCATGAAGAGTTGGTTCCCCAGCTTGTTCTTTTGGAGAGGCTATGGAACCTTTTATGGGGAGGGATGTAGAAGAAGGTTTTGGGTCATTGGAGGTAAGTCCTTTAAGTGAATAGAGTTACTCATTTCTTTGTGCCTCGAAATGAAGAGAATGCCTTTAGTGTATCAATAATAATTTATAAAAAATGCAGTTTATTTTAATTTATCTCTAGTGTGATGGTTTATTTTAATATCAACTTTCAAGGTTAATGGAACAGCAGATGTGATGGTGAATTCCTATTGTCAATTTTATGGAATTTACAATCACATAAGTTATAAACATTTGGACATTTTTAAGAGGTCATTTACAGAGAAGGTTAACTGAGGATTAAAGACATACACTGACTGAGTGTGGGTCATACTCTGCATGGACTTGGACCCCAGACTGAATATAAAGAGAAAGTGAGTGGAGCAACAATATATATTTCTTTGCTCTTTCTGACTGCAGACACATATGAGTAGCTGCCTCATTTTCCTGCTTCCAGGCCTTCCCCCACCAAGATGGAATCATGATGTCTACTTATGATCCCAAAATAACCCTTTCCATCCTTAAGTTACGTTTATCTGATATCTTGTTTCAGAAATGAGAAAAGTAATTAAAACATTTACATAACTGTTAAGACGTTATTTCTGATGGTATCTGTGTAGATATTTCTAGAAGCATTTGAATCAATAGCACAGTAAAGAAGATAAACCCCATTTATGTGAGCAGATACCATCCTTACTAGCAAGTAACAAATGCAGCACAGAGACAGAGGAAGAGCAGCCTGGCTCTCATATCTTCATCTGAGCATTCATCAAATCCTGCCTGGGGAGGTACTGATTCTGAGAACATTTGAGTTGCCCTTTCTTTGTTTTCCAGGTCTTAGAAAACACACTGGGGACTTCTGCACCTCCATTACAGTGTGATTCTGTTCTTATGATGAGTCAGTCTATCTCTTCATCTGTCCACTTACATCTGTCCATACCTTTCTACCTATGTCTTATGATTCCTGATGCTCTCAAGATCCCTAACTATTATGATCTTAGTCTTTTGAATAGAAAAAAAAAATCTGACATACTTGCACAATCTTAAATATTTAAAAAGGATTTAAATGCTGTGTTTAAGACAATGTAGTCCAAGGGTAGAAATGCATCTTTTGTCCCTACTCTGCAGTGATTTCTTCTCTCTCTCTCTCTCTCTCTCTCTCTCTCTCTCTCTCTCTGTGTGTGTGTGTGTGTGTGTGTGTGTGTGTGTGTGTGTGTACGGAAGTTCTAAAGAAACCTTCCTCTATTTTTTTTTTTTATATGCTCATGAAAACATTTCTGAGGATCTTGGTCAAATGTTTTAATTAAAACTGAAAAGCTGCAAAAGCTTAATTCTAGGCCCATATCCACCTTTAAGCATTAAATTTCTTGGCAAAACATAAATATTCTAGTCTCAAAACAAATTTTCTCTTCTTTTTACATAAGGTGCATCATCCATGTCCTGAGAAGAGAACAAGAGGTATCATTCAAATTGGGATGGAAGTGAAAGAATTGTGTCATTCAGTTTGGTATATTAGAGAAGAGTTTACTAAGAGAATCATTTACATCATAGTAGAGTACAGAAGACTCATACTGGAGTCTCCTAAAGCTAAGAGAAAGAAAATGTAGCTACTTTAGCTGTTCCTGAGGAAAGGGATAAAGAGAAAATTCAATGGGTTTGGTGAATAGGAACACTGTGTAGAGAACACTGGCTCACAGGATCTCTGAGCTTATTCCAAGGACTGAAAGCATCTAGTAATATCATTCAGAGGAACAAATACTTCAAACTCACTTTTATTTTTTCTCATCACCATCTGCTTTGTGATTGCCTTTAAGTAAGGGATATATTTAATGCATTCTCCACTGGCCAATCAGTGGTAGAACATAGCAGATGAAAGAAAAATTGAACAAAAGTAACCCATTAATCACATGGCATTTTAAATGGATGATACAAAATATTTTCTTTTTCTTAGCTTGAAATTCTGTAGAAATTTTATAGTTATGTTGTGCCACAGTGAAATATATACATAATACAGGAATTGATCCAGGCTTCCTTTATAATCCTAAACAAGTGGAGTTGAAGTTTTAATTAAAAACGTATGAATTCATATTATAGATTTGAATCCCTCATTTTAAGTACTATTACATATAAGATAGTAGTAATTAAAAACTATTTGGGTGGAACCTTAAAGCTATTATAGTATGAAGGTATACCATTGGTTAGAGGAGGAACAAGCAAACATTTTATATTAAAGAAAATTAAATCCAAAGTTCATTTATTATTGCAATCAAGTAGAAGAGTTTCCCCATTAACACAGTAGGAGTCAAAGTGTATTGTTGTTTTCTAATTTTTAATATTATTGTGTATATAAAGTAATTAAAACACTATGAGGGAAACTGCACTCTTCCAATTAATTTAATTAGTGTTTAATTAAAAACGTGATTATAAATTAATAGTATTAGCTAAGTTCTATTGAGCAGGATAGATATGCTACCACAAATGTATTCTGAGGATCATGCCACTGAATCCTCATAACAGCTCAAGGAAATGATATTTATTTGACCATCACTAGCTAGAAACAAAGACTCCCGGAGACTCCCACCCTGATCCACATCTGCCTGTTCATTTGTCTTTTCTTAATTGGTTGAGACCTCCAGCAGAGAAGAGGCAATGTACATTGGGTCCATCCCCAACTACAAAGAATCAAAACCTTCTATCACATCCTGACTGTGGATACACAACAAACAAATAAAGTAACCTCTGTCATGAAAGGGCCCTCAGGGAGGAGGGACAAGCAACCTAGATCAGGTATAATAAAGTCCTAAGACTTTACAAGCCTGAGCACTGTCACAGACATAGAACCCATTGCTTCAAGAGAATAATATATAAGTAAATATACTGCCATGTATTCTTAAATCTATTTATTTAAAAACATAATTTTTTTTTTTTTTTTTTTTTTTTTTTTTTTTTTTGGTTTTTCAAGGTAGGGTCTGCTCTAGCCCAGGCTGACCTGAAATTCACTATGGTGATCTTCCTACCTGTGCTTCCTGAGTGCTGGGATTAAAGACATGCGTCACCACACCCAGTCTCCATAATAATTTTTTTAGAGAGAGACAGATAGTGAATGGACGTTCCAGCAGCCTCTCAGCCACTGTGAGCAAATTTCAGATGTCTGCTCCCCCTTACGCCTGGCTAAACGTGGGACCTGAAGAATCCAAAGGTTGTTCTTAGGCTTTGGCAGGCAGGTGCTTTAACCGCTGAGCCATCTCTCCAGCCATCAAAACATAATGATTTTACCTCTGTCTGCAGCTTCAGGATTTTCAACCTAGGATCTTCCCCATGGGTGCACAACAGCCCTCATCAGACTGGATATTCTTAGTGAATATGGCTGCAGGGGAGTACACCAATTTGCCAGCGGCAGAGACCAACACTAACCCCTGATATAATACAATTCACCAGGATTACCAGTGAGCCACCTATTGGCAAGTTGACTACTTTGGGCCACATCCACCTTGGAAAGGGCAGCATTTTGTCCTGGACGACATTGATAATTTTCCTGGTATCAATACGTCTTTCCTGTATGTAATGCTTTTGCCAAAACTACCATGGGTAGATTTACAGAATGTTATATCCACCCCCACCGTATTCCACACTGCATTTCTTGTGACCAACTAACTCAGCCACGGCCAAGGAAGTGCAACAGAGGGCTCACGCTCTTGGAATTCACAGGTTTTATCTGTGGAAGTGAAATGGTCATTTACAGACACTGTTACAGCACCACACAAGTGACAATAGCATGGAGCACTGGGGAAGGGTTCTCCGAAGGCTGGGTATGCTTTGAATTATAGTAAGGATTCAGTGGTCCAGGAATCAAGGAGGGTAAATGGGAAGGTTACCACTCATCATCCTCCCCAGTGACCTTTAGGGAAATTTTTGCTTCCTGTCTCTGCAATTCTATGTACCGTGGGACTAAAATTATTGGTTATAAAGGAGTGAATACTTCTGCCCGGGGGGCGCAATAGATATTTGTTTGAACTGGAAGCTAAGATTTCCTCCATAGTCCCTGGGTCCCAATGTCCAAGGTGAGCAGCAAGATAGGGCGTGCAGCAGCACACACCCTGGGCAGTCAGGAAAAGGTTATGTGTTCCCTTGGAGCTTCTTTTCTTTTTAACCTTTTTATTTTCAGGTATTTTTTTATACATACAGAGAATGTGTTTTGATGGTGCCCTTGTCCATTATTTTCTTTGTTTTCACTGCCCCATATTTCTTCCTCTGAACCCCTTCTTTCCAGCTAATCCCTCTTATATTTTGATGCCATTTTACTGCATCCTTAACCATTCATGTCATGTGTTGATGGGTCCGATATTGTCCAAGTCTTGTGCAGGTAATAACACTCCCTGTAAAGTCTTGAGTGCAAGGGCCCTTGGGTCAACAGGCTAAGAAAGGAGTTACAGTGCCAGCAGGAGTGGTTGGTCTAGATTATGGGCTGTGGAGGAAGAGGATGTCTAGAGGGCAGTAGATCCTTCAGGGTGCTTCTTAGACTTACCATTTCCTGTGGTCAAAGTCACTATGAAACTATTAGTTTTTGACAATATGATTGACACATCCTATAGCAATATTTTTGAAGTTTTCATTATTTATTTGGAAGCAGAGAGAGAGGGAGTAAGAGAGGGTGAAGCAGGTCTCCTAAGCCCCTACAGACGAACTCCAGATGCATGCACCACTTTGTGCATCTAGCTTTACATGGGTACTGAGGAAATTAACCTGGGTTGTTAGGCTCTGCAGGCAAGTGCTGTAACCACTGAACAATCTCTCCAACCTCTTATTGCAATATTTTATTTTTACACTAATATGTCACCAGAATTTTTAAAAATGAAGAAAATCCATACTTTTAAAATCTTCTTTTCTAAATGTTTATTTCCTTGCTAGAACATAAACATAAAACTTATATACATTAGTATCATAACATTTGATATTCCAATATATACAAATATGAAAATTTAAAATCAGTTTAAACATATATGTGTATATCAATTCAAATACTTTTTTTCATTATAGGAAGATATAAAAGCTTTTTTTGTATATTTCTGAAAAAAACATAGTTCTTTATTATTATTATCTATATTTGTTGCCTAACTTTTCTTGGGGAAGATGGGAACACCTGTTCATTTACAATAAGGCTAAAATGCAAACAAAAGAAATTTTTCTAACCAAGTTTATCTTAGAAAGCAATGAAATTATTGGGATTACTTACAGAAACATGGGTAAAGGTTTACTTAAAGAAGTGTGGGTGACTCAGCCAGTTGTGTCATCAAAAACTCTACCCCAACATCTATGGTAACTCAAATTTTGCATCATTGAATGTCCTTAAATAATTTGCAGGCAGTACTACAGAAAATAACTGTCTCTTCAGAAATATCATGTGAAGTATATAAGCTCCAGTAATGACTGATGAATTTTGGAATTTCCTTTTGAGTTCTTATAACTTTCTTGTGAGTTTCATGAGTCTAGCCAGCCTCTTTTGCAGTTACTTTCTCACTGCTATGACAAACACTCCACCAGAAGAAGTTTATGGGAGGAAAGAGTCCATTTCAGGCTTACAGATTCCAGGGTAGCTTCATAATGGTGGAGGAAGCTGGCTCACTTCATCATGAATCCACAGTAAAGAGAGAAAGCTTCCAAAATCAGCAAACACAAGCTTTCTCTCAATACATCCCTTAGTGCTGAATTCTGTTTCCACCCATCAGTGACACTGCTCCTCAAACATGGCTCTGCCCTCTGGAGGCTTAAGTAGGAAGCTTTATCTAAAATACCTGAGGCAATTAATTTGAATTTGAATTTACATTCAAACCAGCACATTCTATTCATTCTGCAAGAGGATTTCTCCTACTTGAGGAAAACCTTCACATAGTCTGCCTACTTACCAAATAGCACACCAGAATTTCTTGCTTCTATTTAAGGACAATTTAGTACCCATTGATTAGGCTGTCTCCATCCTTCCCTTTCACTTGAAGTTACAAATTTAACGAGAGTAACATTAAACACTTGAACAGTTTGAACATATAAAATATAGTATAGCTAGATTAATGATATATTCATGAATTGAAAACTGAATGTCTTAATGTATTATAACTTCAAACTATGTATTTGTGATATCATGCTGACTCTTGCAAAATTATGCATTGTCAAAAAAAAGTGTTACAATAATATATAATGTGAAATGACACCAATGAACTTTTTGAACACTGTCACATGTAAATCCTTTGGTGTTTCTTTCTTGTAATTTGATTAATTTTTTACCATGGGCAGTTGTCTCACATGATGCTTTGGTTGTTTTGTAAATAGTTATTTAATGCATGACTCATATCTTCTACAATGTTGACAGATTTCATTAGCCAATGTAAAAAACAAAATGCTCACATATCATCCCTCTAGTTATCAGAAGAGTACTGAGGACAAGCAAGGTGTCAAATTCATAGTGGTGGCTTATAATATTTTCCAGATATGATTCTCTGAAATCTCAGCAAATACTGTCAGTTGTTTATGTTTGCATAATCGACACTTCATTCATTTCAAGAAAATGCCTGCCAGTCACCCAAATGAGAATAATAGGTTGCCATTCTTTTAAGGTAAGTTAAATTCTGATGAATATTACAAATGATTTTACTCTCAATTTAAGGGAATGCATATGCATCTCCTATAAGAAATGTTAATGTACTTGGGCTAGAGAGATGACTTAGTGGTTAAGGCACTTGTCTGAAAACCTAAGGACCCAGGTTTGATTCCTTAGCACCCAGGTAAGACAGATGTCCATGGTAGCACATCTGTCTGGAGTTCATTGGTAGTGGTGAGAGGCTCTGGATTTTCTCTCTCTCTCTCTCTCTCTCTCTATATATATATATATATATATATATATATATATATATATATATATCATAAAATAAATAAAGAAGCCTTAATGCACTAAAACTTCATGATGGTTAAATATGCAACCATTTACTGATGATAATGCCTTGATTTGTGCCATGGGGTAAGGTTTTTGCAACTCAAGTTTCCAGAGGCAACTGAATGAATAGACAAAATGTTACATATCATTGTTCCCTAAAATGTTGATAATTCTATTAATTGAAACAACATGTATGAGCAGGAATCCTGTTGAGTGAAATCCATACAACTGGCAGTAAAATGAAAAATCAAATAGCATCTTATTTTTTAATTCAAGATTTAAGAGAATCCTGAATTCATCATAAAATTACTTTCCTCATGGAAACAATTTTGACATCATGGATATATTTGTTTTTGAACTTGTACTGTTTCCCAGTCCACATTTTAGACATAGCAGAGCCACTGCTTATGAAGATATATTCTCTATATAGCTAATAGATATTATGATGAATCTATGTTTCTGAATATACTGCTATTTGGAAAATTAAAAAAATACACAGACATTTAAAGTTATTGTGAATTAGTAGGAACCATCTATTTTAACTGTCAAATTAACAAATATAAATATTAGAAATACTGTACTGGAGAGATTGCTTAGTGGTTAAGGCACTTGCCTGCAAAGCCAAAGGACCTAGGTTCAATTCCCCAGGAGCCATGTAATGCCAGATGCACAAGGTGGCACATGCATCTGGAGCTTATTTCCAGCAGCTGGAGGCCCTGGTGTATCCTCTATCTCTCCCACTTTCTCTCTCTATCTCTTTCTGCCTCTTTCAAATAAATAAAAATAAAATATTATAAAAAATTTAAAAATAGAAATATTATAATGTACTTGGTCTTGGCATTAAAATGGCTTTAAAGTATGGTTCATTATTTCACACAATTGTTTATTACTTGATTTGATGATTTCACTCTCATTGAAAAGCTCTTAAAATGGGCTTCACAGAACAGAACTGTTGACAACATTTAGGAATCTCTTTTAAATTCCTACTGGCAAAACTGGCTGATGAATAGGAAGAATGGTAAACTTGGAATTCACCTCACACTCTCTATAGGAATCATTTCACACAGATATTTTTTTTTTTTTAAATGTAAGGCCTGGGACTTTAGATATGGCACAGTGGATAATAGTACTTGCTTGCAAAGCCTGATAGCCCAGGATTAATTCCCCAATATGTATGTGTAATAGTTTGAATGTGATAGTGTAAATGCATGGCCTCATAGACTCAGCTGTTTTATTTAAATTGAGCTTGCAAGTTTAGGCCCCAGCAAGCAGATCACTGCTAAAGAGGGCATGTCATGGTGTGTGTGTGTGGGGTGGCTCCTGGGGGCCAGCCCTAAGATGTGTTTGGAGGCATATCTGATTTCAAGCCCAAAAAATGTGTAGAGTGCAGTTTGAGCTCTGGATGTCCACATTTTGTTGTGCTGGCTATTGAAAATCTCTTGGCTTCAATCTATGAAAGAGAGCCAGCTACTTTTTCCATTGATGGTGTTCCCTTGGACTTTGTAAGCCTGAAATAAATCTCAGTTCCCCATGAGCTGTCTATGGTTGGATGTTTGTCTCAGCAACAAGGAACTGACTGAAACAGTACTTGGGTAACAGAGTTCGGGTGGTTGATGTGATGAATCAGACCATGTGGACACACAGACAAAAGAAGCAAAAACACACAAGATTGCATCAAATTCCCAGATTTAATCATAGCAAATAAACCATCAATAAAGTGAGCAAATAATTCACAGATTACAATACACTATTTCTAAATTATAATACAAATAAAGGTTTTAAACTCAAAGTATATAGAAATAATTTTCCACTTAAGTTATGGTTATGTGCGAATAATCCCTTCAGCCTAATTTAAAGATATCCTATGTTGGAAAAGCATTTGGAACAACCCCTAGCATGCCTGAAGTAACAGCATCGTTCAATGTAAAGTGATGATTGTTTACCTATGATCTCACAGATAATTGGGAGCTGATGCTCACCATCACTCCCCAGCCTCACAAGAGAGTATTATATACCACTATCCCAGGAGAAGATCAGCATTCAGGACTTGCAGTGTAATTTCTACCAAGTCTGAATGGTGTTCACCCCACTGCAAAGTTGAATTCACATTGGTAAATTGGGAATTATCAGCTCAAACTCCTCATGAAAAAGGAAAGAATAACAAGATTTCAGACATGAGAAAAAGACCTGAATAAATGATTATAGAGACATATAAAGACCCAACAGATATATGAAAAATATTCAATATCACTTTTTAGTGAAATACAAATTATATCACTGAAAGACATCAACAGAAGCTAGTTAGAATGGTATCACTAAAAGGTGAAAGATACGATGATTAGTATCAACAAGGACATACTTAAAAGATAACTCCTGCACACTGTTAGTGGGAGAATGTAAACTAGTGTAGCTATGTGAAAATGTGGGGCTTCTTCAAAAGTTTAAAAATGGGTAAACACATTGTATAAGTTGCATTGTGTGTCTCTAAATGAAATTTTGGAGCATGTGTTCAGAGGATTCAAACATGGTCACTTGACCCTATGGGCTTGGCACGTATATCACAATGGTGGGAGAATAGGGCAGAGAATGTTCACCTCATGATGGATAGCCAGCAGAGGGTGAGACACGGACAAAGACCAGGCTTAGCACTAAAAATCAGGCCACCAGTTGTGACTTTCAATCATTTTTACTTTTTCTAGCTAGGCACTACCACTTAAAGTTTCTAGAACCTCAAAATAGCATCAAAAGCTGGGGACCTAGTGTTCAATACATGGGCCTAATGGTGATTATTTCTTATTTAAAACAACATTCTATGCTTAGCCACCTAAATCCCTTTCTACAAGTTGATAACATCTTACCAGTTCTAACTTCGTTCAAAAGTCTCATTCCAGAATATATACTGTGATTGGAGGACAGTTCTTAGGTTTTATTTCCTATAAAATCAAAAATAGATTTCCATCCATGTAGGATATCGTTCCACAATAAACATTCCCATTCCAAAGGGAAGACTGGGGAATTAAAAAATGAAATGGAACCAAAGTACAACCAGTTGGATTAATATTAAATCATATTGCTTTCTAAATGGAATCCAGGACACATGGGTACCATAATGAAAACTTCAATAAGGCGTAGATAGCCCTACCTCTTTGGCCTTCCTCTCCTCATAGCCTCCTTCTTGGGATGGACTTGTCTTGTTTGAGCTTCTCTTTGGCATACATCCCACTTTCCTGGCACCTGCAAAATCCTGGTGCTACTGAAGCTTAGCCCCACCCCTCACAGATTCATAAAATATCTTCTGGCAGGACTATCTTTAGGCACTCCAACACATTCCCTGACTTCCTGGGTTTCCTTCAAAATTTCCAACACATATAATTCTTAAATCTTAATGCTTTAAAAACCAAAATCGCATGAATGATACCAAGGTCTGTTTCCATCATCAAAGACTCCAGGCTCACTTGGAAAAGTCTGAAGTCATTGTCTGAGCACTCAAGTTCATTTGAGCTATGTTTGCTATATCCAGATATTTTAAATTGCTCAACTATCTACCAATGGATGAGTGGATAAAATGCTAGCATGTGACCTAGGATACCACTGACCTTTGAAAAGTTGAAGCCCCATTTTTTGTGATAATTGAATCTGAAGGACATGCTAAGTAACATAAGCTATGAACAGAATGACAAATATAGCATAATCTCATTTATATGTGATATCTAAAACAATGGTCTCATCAAAGAATAGAATTTTAGTTATCATCTACTGCAGTGTGTAGGTGGGCCAGGAAGAAGAAACATTGCCAAAAGGTAAAAAGTTTCTGGGAGACAAAGAGTGTTAACTTCTGGTTATATCTTGTGTAGTGAGGTGATTAGAGTTAATAGTAATGTACTGAATATTTTGGCATTGCTAAATGGCTCTATTTTAAATGTTCTTGCTAAAAAGAAATGATAAATTGTGAAAGGATATGTTATTAATTAGCTTTGATTATCCCACATCTACTTATTTATCAAACCATCACACTAAACAGTATAAATAAAAACATCTAATATTTGTCCATTAAAAATAAGATTTAAGTTGCTCTGGAGGGTGCACGCATGGAAAGGTAGCGAGATCTGAGGAAATAAACCACCTCTAGCATCTCAGTTAAGGACCAGGTGAAACCCTAGAGGAAGTGAGGAGATAAGAATGCTGCTTCAGGCTGGGCACAGTGGCATATGCCTTTAATCTCAGCACTCGGGGGGCAGAGGTAGGAGGATCGCCATAAGTTCTAGGCCACCCTGAGACAACATAGTGAATTCCAGGTCAGCCTGAACTAGAGTGAGACTCTATCTCAAAACAAACAAACAAACAAACAAACAAACAAACAAACAAACAAACAAAAGAATGTTGCTTCTATAGTGAGCCTGACAAGCAGTGCCAGGGTAAAGGAAACAGACACAGAGGATATTCAACACATATCAAAGCAGAAATCCACAGGCTCCTAAGAGCTCATCACTGAAGTAGACTTAAAACACACATACACACACCAAGACTCAGGGAATTTTGCAAAAGAGGGGGTCATAAAGTTTGTAAGAGTCACAGGTTGGGATGTTATGCCCAGAAGCATTGCCCCCTGCCCTAATAACTGACTGCTGATCCCACAACACATAACCCACAACCCCATGGGGAATACCAGCAACTGTACAGAGGAGGGCCCTCTGCAGAATGGGGCAGGGAGGAGGGAAAAGATGGTACTAACACATGATGTATCCATACAAAATATATTTCTTTTGTTCCCCATTTGTTTCCATATTATTGCTCAAGCACAGGAGTTGAGGTGCACCTGGACCTTCAGCAACATGCAGAAAAGTGGCCAAGGGGTGGGGAGTGGAGACACAACTTGGCTGAGAAAAGGAAACTGATAGGAGGCAAAATATAGGAAGATGCTCTAGGGGTGACCACCATGAAACCCAAGGGCATTATTAGCCATTCCACTGGTGTGAGGAAGGCAAGAGAGGCAACAGGCACAGAACTGCTCTTCCCATTCCCTTAGCACCCACATGGATACCATGCTAGAATATTCTTAATAATAATGAAATAAGATTTAAATAATTAAGAATGTCAGAATCTACTTTGTAGTATTGACTTACACTCTACGTCTTACCATGAAACCCAGATACTATATATCTATATCCCATCTGAGAAGCCATGTTGCAAGCTACTCTTGTTATGGAGCAAACATCTTTTAGAATATCCTTAGATTCATTCACTCACTCATCCACTAGCACATCTAAAACTTTTATGAATAACTGATGAATATATGTGGAAGTAAACAATATAATTGATGTTGAATATGTCATAATTAACAAGACTCTTATGGTTAATTACAGAAAGCCAGCAACAACAACAAAAATATTTTCAATTAGCAGAATAGATTAAAAGTTTTTTTCTATAAGGGAAAGGAGAAAACCTTCTCCACTATCCTCTCCATAGAAAAGTATACAGTTTTGCTTCTTGCTCATCAGATAATATCCACAGGCACAATCTTACTAGAGTGAGAAATTTACTAATCAGACAATATGCATTGGACTTAAAGCAAAATTTTTTAAATGTTCATATAATATGTCATTCTTCCAAATATTGAGCAGTACATTACTGTAAATAAAATTCAGTTCTTTGGAACCTAAACCATTTAGCTTGTTTTTGCAGGCATTTGTGGAAATCACCATTCCAGTCTTTGTAACATTTACACAGAAATATCTCCAAGTTGTAAAAGACAACCATGGATTGAGTAGAAAATAATAGGGTCAGAATAATAAATACCAATTCCATGAACATTTCTGCCTATGACAATAGTTGTCATTTGACAAAAGGAACCATTTAATATAGAAAAACCCTCAATTTTCTATGCAATAGCTGAGATTTCTAAAGACATTGATGTGATGTCACCCTGAGCCACTCTTCTAAATAAGAGGAAATGCTAGAAAATGTGCCATTTACAACTCAAAAGACCTCACACACAAGGTTAAACAATATTATTACCTTCAGATTGCTGGATAGCTGACATATGACTTTCATCTCAACAGTGTTTGAAAGGATTTTTATTTAATATAGAAGGTGCTGGCTAGATAGGAAGCATCAGATGTGTAAAAGGAAGAAAGCATTCCTTTTCTCTCTCTTTCTCTTTCCTTTCATATGCAACTCTGAACTAATAATATTCTAATACTTAATCAATCCTTTGTTTGACTTTTTTCCTGTAAGAATTTGTCTGGTGAGGTATTTCATTTCTCAAGCTACCCCAAACTGTTTCTATACACAGGAACCATCCATTTACTCCCACAAAGACCTGAATTTTTGGTTATATAATTAATTGCTTTCTATTCTAAATCACTATTAATTGGTTACTATTCTGGCTATAGATAAATTTATTCAATCACTCTCTTAGTTAGAAAAATTGGGTCATAAATTCCAAACAGTCTGTATCATAGAGTATAGAAATATATAGAGAAAAGCTAATGGACAAAACCGGAGCATGGTGGCACACTCCAGGAATTCCTGCCACGGGTAGTATGAGGAAGAAGTACTATGAGTTCAAGGTCTACATATGGAGACCATGTCTCAAAGATTAAAACCATCCAGCAAAAAGTAGCACAAAAGCAAACAGCAACCCTAGACAATGAACTTGAAATGTAATTCTTGAATCTGTACAATATAAAACAATCATCCTCCCCTATTGTCAATTGCTTAATTGTGGAGAAATTAAAGGGTAATTAAAAGCCCACAGCTGCCATTGGTTTAGTAGAACTGCTGTAATAGGTTAAGAGAGTCATTCTGTTTGTTTGTTTGTTTTTAGAAATTTTTCCAGTTTTGTGCATTGCATGGCTTATTGAAATATTTTCTCCCTTTCTTCTACCCTGTTCACATAATATGCTCCATCAAGTTGAAGTTCTCTTTTACTTTCATGATGAAGGAGCCAAGCTAAGATAAAATAAGCAAGAGGAATCACTGAGTTCATCCTGTACACAATTCTTCCTTTTACTCCATAGTGAAGAACACATTGCACAACAAACGAAGACAGCTGGCAAGACTGACAATTACGTTAGTCACATGTTCATAGGGAAGTTTCCTCTTTACTGGCATTAGAATTCACTTATTCTGTATACTACTAAACAATAAGGTAAATTCTTCACAAGGTGGCCATAGGCTCTTTACCCTGTAACTAGTCTTCTCAAATTCTCTGGGCTTTTAGAACCATCCAGTTAACTAAAAAGTAGTAAAAATTTTGTCTTATCATCTCCTGGATTCAGAAACTTGAGATTTGGTTCTTTGTGATTGAATGAGCCCCAGGAATATAATTTAAGTTTATTTACATATATACACTGATGCACTGATGTTTTAGGGGATCCACAGAACACTATTAAAATGTGATATTGCTGCTTCTAGTTCATCTTCATCATAATAGGGAAATAAAACAAGGTTTGATTTAAATCATGTGGGCAATTGAACCCATGTAAAGATAATGCCCAATGTGCTTGCTAGTAATGGGGAAAAAAAGGATGATAACTTTGTAGTCTTCTAAATAATTTCTTGCACTTTAACATATGGATCCTACATGACTTTCCTTAAACAACTTGCTTGCTTGGGGCAATCAGTTATATTTGGAAGAGACAACTTTAGCGCAGTACTCTGTACATTAGCAAAATGTGCAGCAAGGGTGTCTTTATGTCAAGCTGTGAAGAGCAGGCTGCCAGCAAATGTGTTACCTTCTACTGATACAAGTTTGACTTTTAGCCTGAGGTACAGATGCATTGAATATTATATTCTCATTCTTTTGGAAAATTCTCTCTCTCCCCCCTTTGTGTGTGTATGCATGTGTTGTATCTTTAAAATATTATGCATATGTAATTGAGATGTTATATCACTTGTGCTATTTTTATTTTTTGGAATTACTTTTGCTTAATGTCAATATTATATAATTCATTCATTTCTCTCTTTATCTCTTGCTCCTGCTAAAAAAGGAGAAGGGGAGAAATAAAGATACAAGCAAATGTATTATAAAACCTGGTTTGTTAAGTTCTTTTTTCCCTCTTCTTTCGAACTCAAACTTTATTGCTTCTAAAACCCAAACAATTGTTTAAAAAATTGACTGTTAGAAAAGTTCATGAATATGTCAATAAAACTGACAATGGTAATAAAATTTACTTAAACATTTTGTGAAAGATTGAGAGCCAAAAAATTCTCAATGTTATGATTAATGAATGAAAATAACTATAAAATGTGTTGTCAAACTCTTCATGAGAACTCAAAACCTAGTGTAGTAATGGAAACATTCTGACATTTTGGCTGTGAAAGTTTCAGCTTGCACTCCATTGGGATAGGAATGTCCTGAACTAAACTTAAATTGCTAACCTGAAAAGAAGATCAAAAGCACTGTAGAGGATTCACCATGAACAATGCTCCAAGGTGCTCAGTGTTTAAGATATGTAGAAGTGGGTTGTGGAAATGGCTTAGCAGTTAAGGCATTTGCCTAAGGACCCAGGTTCAATTCCCCAGGACCCAGGTCAGCTTGATGCACAAGGGGGCACATGCATCTAGAGTTCACTTGCAGTTGCTGGAGGCCCTGGAGTGCCCATTCTATCTTTCTCTCTGCTTCTTCCTCTTCTTCTCTCTCAAATAAATAAATAAATAAATAAATAAATAAATAAATAAATAAATAAATAAATTTATTATTCTTAGCTGGAAGCTCAAAATAAAAAATAAAAACTATTAGAACAGGCTCCAGCTGACATGATGATAAATATCATGACTAAGAAGGGTAAACAAGAGATCTGGGAAGATGGTTCAGCAGATAAAATTGCTTGATTACAAAGTCTTCTGGCCCAAGTTCAGTTACCAAGCTACCCACATAAGCCAGATGCAGGGGATCTGGTTTTTGTTAATAGCAGAAGGAGGCCCTGGCACAACTTCCCCTGATACACACACATGTTCAAATAAATTATTTTTTTTAAGAAAGGACTCTGAATTACTTAAATTATTCTGAATTACTTAAATCAGGTTATTTATTTTTAATTACTGAACATGAAGACATACAATGTCCAAGTATACACTGTCCTGCATAGTGCATTTCTGAGACTATATAAGATGAGCCCAGAAGGATACCATAAATAGATATAGATGTACCTCCCTCCACATCCCTTGCATAATATTCATTAAGACAAACATACCTTTCATGTGATTTCTTTCCAATGAACTGTGAAGCTCATAGTTTTTCTTCACATTACAATTACTCTGTTTAAAAGGCCCCTTATGTTTCCTGGTAGGTAAAAATATACAGAAAGAAGGTTCTTAGAACCCTTGGTTATTTAAATGAATGTAGATTAGGAAAGGAATTTTTCTATTCGTCAAGTCTACTTTATTTGTGCTGTTCACTGAACATTATTATTTTGGCTCCTTTCTCTTTACTTTCCCTCCTTTGTTCTAAAACAACTGTGGCTCCTGAAAGAATGAGTTACCTAGGGATAGGATACTTGTTTGTCACTTTTCATTTACCCTAGATATGATAAAAATCTAATTCTATCACTTTTGGTATTTACTCTGAAATAATTGTCTAGAAAAATATTTTTCTATCCTTTAGGAGAGTACTGACAGCAGTTACAGCAACAATGTGTTATCAATATGACATGAAGACAAGAATTACAATCAGTAAGAGAAGCAGACATGCAAAAAGAATAGACGAAATGTGTGTAAGTGAAAATGTGTGTATGTGTGGGTTCTTGTATGTGCTTCTGTATTTCAAATGACTTTCTTTTTGGTTCTTTCTGTATTGCCTTGAAGCTAAAAGGTATTTCACTAAGAAGGTACCAGACATGTATTTTAATATCATGTTGAGTGAGAAGTAAGAAGACAACTGGTTTATGAAATAGGTTGGAATATTTATTGTCTCTCTAGAGTATTAACAATCAAATGAGTGTTAATGGGCCTCCCTTTGCCATGTTCCTGACTAATATTTCAAAGACAGATATTGCAGGATCTCAGGAAAATACATTTGTTTAGTTTTTTAGTTGTTTAGGTTTTAAGGCAGGATTTTACTATGTAGATCAGCTTGACCAACTTCACAATGTTGCTTGATTCTCCTGCCTCAGCATCCCAAATGTTGTTATTATAGACCTATGCTAATATGCCTGTCAAGACTTAGGCTCTGATATCTTAAGTTTCATTTATCTTGACCTTTAAAATTAATTATCATGAGAAATTTAATCTAAACTTATCATCATAGTTTAATAGGCATTATTTAATGTGCTCTTGAAATATATTCTAAAAGAGCTTAGTTGATTTTTTCCTTATAGAATTATACCCATATATGTGTAAGATATAATTTAATAGGTTATTTTTCTCTTTTAAAGGGGCCATTTAGGTTTCTAATGATATTGCTAGCATAGTCATATAAAACTAATCTCACAAAAGAATTTTATGCAAAGTATTTATACATTCTACTGTTGAAGAGTATTTCTCCCTCTATGTCAGAGAGAAATCAAATGTGTAATTAATGTGTATGTTAGCTTTAATTATCCAAACTAATTAACTCCACTATTCTCACAAACAGTAAAAATCATATTTACAGTAGAATAGCTCTGTAATTAATATTAATCTTACATTATTCCATGTAGAAATATCAGGCAGATAGGTCAAAAACTAAGCAATGTAAAACCCCTTGTGTTTCTTTATTACAAAGTATATAATTGATGTGTAATAGAGACTGAGATGGCATTAAATTATTGAGTAATTGTGAATTAGTTATGGGGAAGATGGTGAGCGTAATAAAGTAAAAGCTTGGGCTATAAAAATTTTAAAGGTTTTTGGTACTTGATGATTCTATTGTTGTGAAAGTTTTTAACATCATTTATTTGCAAATATCATGAAATATATGAAACAAAGCTTTCTTTTAACTTAGTTTGCAAATAAAGACTGTGTAGTATTGTTAATATGAAATCTAATTTATGCCCTGTCATATTATATACATGTGATACATATGATGATCAGGGATACATAACAACCTTAACCACTGTAACTTTATTACCATCTGATTCATAACTTACTATACTAGGTAAATTCAGGCCACACATTTATGAATTTCAGCTTCATGAGAATTGCCACCATTGATATCATAAAGGGACCCCAGGCTTCCCTTTAGTACTTTTAATTTAGATGCCAAGTCTATTGGAGGCAAACATACCCAGTGATATTTTCTTATTATCCTCAAGACATCTTTTTATTATCCCTATTCCTTAGCCTCTATGAGTTTTAATAAAGTGAAGTGATAACAGCCACCCAAGTGTACTACAACACAGTTTGGTCAGGGCTTACTCTATGACAATTTAACAGTCATGGTGCCAGGCAATTTCATATCATTAGCTTTCTAATAAAAATACTCTGCCATTGAGAAGTAGGTCAGAGAAATGCTCATAAAAGTGCAGAAGGAAAAAGAGATAAAACACAAAAGGATCTGTGATTGTAGTAAAACCTGTTGAATTGTAAATATTAAGTGGGGGAATTGTATAGTACAGGAACTGTATATCAATAAATCTGCTCTTTAAAAAAGAATGACAGGGACAGGAAAGTGTAACATGTACAAGAGTAAAGGATACCCTTTAAAGCCACAATAATTTAAGTAGTGTGTCTGAGCATTACAGACACAATTTGCTAATTATACTTTTTATAATAAATGTAATCATGTTTTAAAGTATGTTTTATGCCAGTCTTAAAAGGTTTCCCTAATAGTCATAGTATTTTTTATGCCATTCTTTAAAGTTTCACCTAATAGCCACATTAGGATTCTTTGAATAGATTGAAATTATAACACTGTGATGGTTAAGTTTGTGTCAACTTGATTTGTTTAGGAATCCACAGACATTCCTCATAAGTGTGTTTCTGAGGCTGCCTCTAGGAAGGATTAACTAAAGGAAGAATCCTTCCCCCAGGGGTAAGCCTTCTCCCAGAGTGGGCGGCCCCTCTTGGAGGAGGGGGCTGGTTGATAAAAAGGAGCTCTGGGAAGAAAGGCTCTCTCTCCCACCTGGCTGCTGGTGCTACTAGCTACTGCTTGGTACCTGCTGCTTGGTGTTGCTGCTCTCCAGTGTGGACTGAAGACCAGGGTGGACTGAAGAGCAGCGTCTCTCCAGGAAGCCTCCAGGCCTTCAGTGCCGGATTGGGACTGCTGAGGCCTCCAGCCTCGTGCACTGAGCAGCTACGGGTTTCTTGACTCTCGGACCTGCAACCTGCTATTGCTGGACTGTGTAAACTAATCCAATAAATCCCCTTTTAATACGATTCATTCTGTCCATTCTGTTCCTCTAGAGAACCCTGACTAATACAAACACAACATAAGATGTTATCTAGTGCATATATACATTTTTTTATCTACCAGTGGAATCACAAAACTAAGGATAGTACACTGATTTTCATTCTTTCTTTCACC
Organism: Orientallactaga sibirica; assembly: GCA_036365145.1. NCBI lineage: Eukaryota > Metazoa > Chordata > Mammalia > Rodentia > Dipodidae > Orientallactaga > Orientallactaga sibirica. The sequence continues at coordinate 5,764,964 of JAEOAD010000509.1, forward strand.
TGACAGCAGCTTTCATTTCCTATCATGTTCCATGGATGAATATGTTTTTCACCCCCCAAACTGTTACTTACTATTTTCAAAATTCCATTATTTTCTTGATTTTCTCATTTTAGGTACAAAGAAATAACAGACATATAATGAAACTAAAAGGATAATTATAAATTCAGAAGGTAAGTTAATTAAAATTTTACACAGACTTTCATAATGAACTTAAAGAATGTTCTCATAAATGAAGAATATCTGTATTCTGTTTAACTGAAATATTTAAGTGAATATTGATATAATAGGCATTTCTTTTTTCTCCCTCAATTTGTTAAAAGACATTTATATATTACAAAACTAAACATATTTTACATTATAAAATATTTAAACTTCACTAAAATTAGATGCTAAAATTGTTTAAAAAGTAATATTATATCTGTATTAATTAGGTATTATGTTTCAGACAATTTTGATATATGTGCATTAAAACAATAGATTTTTACTAACATCGTGTTTGAAGTTGTGTGGGGTATTTATAATGGGCTCTGTCCTGTGGGCTGCAATGAACACATCCAGCTGGCTGTTCTGGAATGTTCTCTTCAGGGACTGCCCAGCTTTGCTACTTGTGACCTTTCATCCTCTAGTTAGCTCATTTTTTTTTTTTTTTTTTTTTTGAGGTAGGGTCTCACTCTGGCCCAGGCTGACCTGGAATTAACTATGTAGTCTCAGGGTGGCCTCGAACTCACAGCGATCCTCCTACCTCTGCCTCCCGAGTGCTGGGATTAAAGGCGTGTGCCACCACGCCCGGCTTAGTTAGCTCATTCTTAAGGCATGGAAGGTCCTGAAAAGGGAAAGGGGTGAACATGCCCTGTCTTTTGAGGCCAGGTTCCTATTGGTGAAATGTCCTTCATGACTGATTAGTCTGGTCAATAGCAAGGTCACTCTACCTATTGCTATTACAAAATACTAAGTCACAATGCAGAATTAAGTACTATATCAAGGGATCAAAAACTAGGGAACTTTTTTTTTTTTTTCAATAATATTACCCAAGTTTCATTCTTGTAGAAAAATCTAAACTTATATAATTAAATATACCACCATCAAGTTTCTGGAGAAAATACTCTCCTTGAAATTGTAGATAATGCAAAGGTTGATCACAGAACCTCAAATTCATGTTTAAATAGATGAGATCTCAGTACTTCACTGCCTCTTTTGCATTCAAGCCTCATTTTCAACAAAACAACATGCTAACACTTCAAAAGTACATTTTTGTGCATTATAGAGAGAATAATTTGATTGAAAATTTCAACTCATGTTCACTGTAACAAAATTTCAAATATTAACTTGTAAAAATAACTTTTTACCATAAGTGATTATTTAGTTTGTGTAAAATGTTATATTCATTTGAAAGTAATAAAGCACAAGCATCATGACTTCGAGTTTAGCTTTTATTCAGTCTCAGCTGTATAAAAATGAAACAGAAGATAATTGCTCTGTATAAATGAGTACACGTACTTTCAAAACCCAATATTTAGATTTTATTGGCATTTTTTATTTATTTGGATGTAACTTTGAATCACAAGTTCATTTAGGTGTCATTGATGTTTAATTTTGTAGAAATATATATTTTAATGTATTTTCAAAGAAAGAGAGAACAAGACACAAAGAAAGTGATGTGAACCAGAGCCTGTTGCCATTGCAAATGAACTTCAGATATACACACACCACTCTGAGCATCTGGCTCTATGTTGGAACTGAGGAGTTGAACCTGGGCTGCCAGGCTTTTCAACCAAGTGCCTTCAACTGCTAAGCCATCTCTCCAGCTACAAAATATCATGTTTTTCTGTAAGCCGGGCGTGGTGGTGCACACCTTTAATCCCAGTACTCGGGAGGCAGAGGTAGGAGGATCACCACGAGTTCAAGGCCACCCTGAGAATACAGAATGAATTCCAGGTCAGCCTGGGCTAAACTGAGACCCTACCTCGAAAAACAAAACAAAACAAAAAGAATATTTTTTTCTGTAAAACATATCCTTAACAAAAGTTACACATATATAACAATGTCAAAGAAATTTTTCCTTCAGTATTGAAATTTGACTCTTTTCAAGAGTAAATAATACTAACACAAGAGTCAACCAAACCATAGTTGGATTTAACTTACTGATTTTCAGCCTAAAACCATGATTAGGCTTATTGAATCTGGCCTCTATCCAGTCATGATAAATTTCACCTGCTAATCAAGGCAGCATAGTAAGAACACTTGAAATGAGAGCAGCCATTTGCATTAAATAAGAAACTCTATACTTTCCAGAAAAGTGAGATAAGTTCTGTACTACATCTGCAAGTGTTCCATCATTAGCTATATTGTAATCATGTTGAAATATTCCAAAAGTTTTGAAGTGGATGCTTTCTCAGCATTTTCATGTATTCTTTCTTGTAACCAGCACTTATTGTTTCTGCCCATAGGGAAGATGATTAATAGTCAAACTAGTCTCCTTTGTTAAAATCTTGGATAGAGACTAAGATCAATTATTAATATTTAATTCACCACCTGACTAGAATTCAGCAGAAAGCCAGTCCCTAGGCAGCCTGTCTGGAAAGTGCTATATGAGCTACTGGGGAAAAGTGGCCAACAATCGTCTGAGCAACCAGAGTTCTAAGATACTCAGAAGCAAACACACTGACAGGATGAACATGGCAGTATAATAGTGGCACATAGCCTTGGTGGGTAAACAATATATTTCTGATTGGCTAAGAGATCCACTCAGTTTAAAGCAACCAATATCAGGAATTGGGAACCAGATCAGAATCCTATGAAGACAAATTATGCTCTCCAGTGTCAAGCTCTCCCTAGTCTTTAGCTAAAAGAGGGGTTACATATATCAAATTCTCCCTAAATTAATAATGCTTATCCCATTTAAACTATGCTGACTACACTCGCCACTGGAGAATCTGTTCTTCTTTTTCAGAAGATGGAGAGACCTGAGGAGATAAACTACCCCTCATGCTTCAGCTAAGCCATGGCTGAACCACAGAGGAATTGGCAAGACCAGCATGAGTTCTCCTTCCGTGCTGAACCTGATAACCAGCACCAGGGTGAAGGACCCTGAAGATACTCAACATCTACCAATGCAGAGATCCAGAGATCCTAAGATGACATCACTGAAGTAGACATAAAACTCACCCACCAAGGCTCAGGGAATTTTGCAGAAGAGTAGTCAGAAAGATTGTTAAGAGACACAGGTTGAGACATCATGCCCAGAGGCATTCCCTTCCCCCAAAACAACTGAGTAGTGATCCCACAACACATAAATCACAACCCCATAAGGAATACCTGCAACCCTACTGAGGAGCGCCCCAAATGGAATGGAGGTAGGGATGAGGGGAAAGAGAGGGTACCAACACATGATGTATTCATACAAAATATGTTGTTCATAAAACAATAATAAAACATTAAAATATTTAATTCACATGCACCATCATTTGTAAATGCTTTGGAAAATGGTTTAAAAACAATATAATAGTTAGAAGTAATATATTGTCCAAAGGAAATTATAATATTCGTGTGGCAATCACATTCAGATGACTTATGTTCTTTTTCAAATACTTTTTATTTACTTGTGAGAAGAGGGGGGGGGAAAGAAAGGAACAGAAAAGAAAAGAAAGGAAAAGAAAAAAAGAGAAAGAAGGAAGGAAAATATGGGCACGCCACAGTCTTCTACTACTGGAAACAAACTCCAGTTACTTGCTCCATTTGTGTATCTGGCCTACATGTGTACTGGACAATTGAACTCAGGCCAAAAGGCTACGGAAGCAAGTGCCTTTAACTGCTGAGCCACCCCCCCCCCATCTCTTATGTTCTGTATCAGGACTCTTCTTTCTATGTCTACTTCATGGACATATTTTACAAACACATAATACTATATATATTGTCTCATGTGTATGTACTTACTTGGTTGCTTGGCAGTTTTGTATGTCTCACAAACCTCAGCCTGGCCTGTAAACCACTGGCTGCAGAGGAAGCCACATAGTATAGTTCTCCCTTCAATACTGTAGACCAGGAAGGTAGTAGCTCTGGCTCCTTGAGTACAAAGACCATTGTTTATTCATAAAACATTCTTAAGGGAGAGATATGGCTTATAATTTGTTTAACAATACCTAGAAAAATATAATATTTAGATATTTTCATATATTATTATTAAGGTTTAATTGCATATTAAAATATGTTTATTCTAATTCTACACATGCACTTCACATACTTACTACTAGATGAGACTATTGCAGGAGTCATAAATAGCATTAGAATATTATTATAATGTATCTTAAATAATAATATGAATATAATAAAATTAATAGTAGTATATTGACACAAGGCAGCAAGTAAGAAAGTTTTTTTTTTGTTTGTTTTTTTTTTTTTTTTTTGGAGGTAGGGTCTCACTCTAGTCCAGGCTGACCTAGAATTCACTCTGTAGTCTCAGGGTGGCCTTGAACTCACAGTGATCCTCCTGCCTCTGCCTGCTGAGTGCTGGGATTAAAGGAGTGTGCCACTACACCCAGCTGAAAGTTTTAAATTAACAAGGATATTATTTAATATAGAACATCAAACAAGTTTAAATGAAGAATGTTGCTATCAAAATTTGGTTTGTTTATTTAACTTTAACACATTTTGTAGTGATTCCTGCAAAATGCCAAGCTAACAGTTAGGTATAAGTTGAAATTTTGGGGCTTATATTAATAAATGAATTGAGTACTTAGATACCCAAAATATTGTACAGATTCAACTTACATTTAACTTATATTCTTGATAATTCTGCTGTGGTTTCATCTGATTTACAAGATATATAGGGACAAATTCAGACAATTTTAGACAGCACCATGTCATTTGGGGAATAGCTTTATAAATATGATTCTAAATCTCTATTTGAAAAAAATTATGTTTGCTATTTTTGTACTAGTAATTCTACTTTTTTTAGATTGGGTCTCACTCTAGCCCAGGCTGGCCTAGAATTCACTGTGTACTCTCAGGTTGTCCTCAAATTCACAGCAAACCTCCTTCCTCTGCCTCTGAGTACTGGGATTAAAGACGAGCACCACCACACCTATATATTTTTTAAAATTAGATATGAATACATTTTGTATGTAAACAACACATGTTGGTACCATTCTTTCCCTCCTCCCTACCCCTTTTATGAAGAGGCCTTTCTCATTGGGGATGTAGGTCAACCCCATGGGGATTGTACGTCATGCATGATGGGAGAGGGGAGAGGAATGTCTCTGTGCAAAATGTCCCAACTTGTGGCTCTAACAGTCTTTCTGGGCCCTCTTCTGAAAAACTCCCTGAGCCTTTTAAGACTAATTCATTGATGGCCACTCAGGAGCCTCTGGATCTCTGGTTTGGTAGGTGTTGAGTGTCCTCAGTGTCTGTCTCCTTCACCCTTGTGCTGATATCAGATTCACTGAGATAGCAGCTCTCTAGCTCATTTCCCCAATAAAGATATGGTTTCAGCTAGAGCCAGGATGGAACACACTAGGTTGTTTATCTCCTCAGGTCCAGCTCTTGTCTGCAAAAGAGTAGCAGATTCTCCAAAAGAAAATGAAGTCAGCACCAGTTAAATGGGATAACCATTACTAATTTAGTGATAATTAAAAGGGTGTAGAACCTCTTATACTCTAAGGTTAGTGGGAGCTTGACAATGGAAAGCAGAATCATTATCCAGATATGATTCTTACTTGTTTCCCAGTTCCACATATGGTTTCCTTTCCACTGAGTGGATCTGTTAGCCAAGCCAAGAGCAATTGGTTACCCACCATGGTGGTGTGCCACTATTGTACTTGTGTGAGCATCACATCAGGTTGTTTGCTTCTGAGTCACTTATACATTGAATTACTTGGACAGATGTTGGCCACTTTCCCCCCAGAAGCTCATGCAGCACCTTCCAGCACTAGATGGGCTACTTGTCTGGGGACTGGCTCTCCTCCAGATTCCAACAAGGTCTCTCTATGGTCCCTGCCAACAGAATTTGGTGTCTTAAGCAGTAGGGTCTTACCATTAACCTTTGGTGGGTAATCAAGTGCTCTGACTGAAGTCTATCTTGTTTTTTTTTTTTTTTTTTGGGGGGGGATCTGGTAGGTCTCTCTGTTCATCAGCTCATTGTGGATGTAGACTACAACCTGATACAGGGAATTACAGCCAGCACCAAGGAGAGAGAAAAAAAAGAAAAAGAGAAGAAAGAGAAACAGCAAAATCGAGGTTAGGTTTTGTCTCCAAGGCCCTTCAATTCACATGCTCCCCATAAGGTCCTATTGAGGGTTTCACCTTTTAGTCTGACTGCCAGGATATAGGATTCTATGGTACCACTTCAATTCTGGCTCAGTTTTGTGACCCTCCCCCCCATCCTTTCCTTTCCCCAAAGCCCTACCCTCCCTATTGTCCACCTCAAGATGCTATTCAGTTATGTCAGCAACTTGGGCTGATCCAGGTTAGAAACTGCAGATGAGTGAAATCATGTGACAGTTGTCTTTCTACGATTGTGTGAGTTCACTTAGAATGATCTGTTCCAAGTCTGACCATTTTTCTATAAATTTCAATGTGTCATTTTTTTCTTACTGCTGAGTATATTTCCATTGTGAATATATACCACATCTTGGTTATCCATTCATCCAATGATGGGCACCTGGGTTGATTCCAAGTTTTAGCTACTATGAATTGAGCAGCTATAAACATGGTTTAGCAAGTATCTCTGAACTGAGATGTGGAGTTTTTAGGGTAAATGCCCAGTAAGGGAATAACAGAGTCTGTTGGTAACTCTATATTCATCCTTTTCTGGAGTGTCCATATTGATTTCCATAGTGATTGTACCAGCTTACATTCCCACCAACAGTGAATGAGTGTTCTTATTTCCCCACAGCCTCACTAACATTTGTTTTCAATTGATTGTTTAATGTTTGCTAGCCTTACTGGGATAAGGTGAAATCTCATAGTTGGTTTAATTTGCATTTCCCTAATGGTTAGGGATGTTGAACATTTTCTTTCTTTTTTATTTTTATTTTATTTTATCATTTATTTTAATTTTACATTCATGTTGGTGCTTCCAGGAGCCTTCTCCCTGGCCTCTCCCATCTGAAGGTACCCTCCTCAATGGGGAATGTGGGTCATGCATTGTGAGGGTAGTCAAGAGTTATGGGGGATAGGCCAAATCTATGAGCATAATGCCACAACTTGTGGCTCTAACATTCTTTCTGCCCCCTCTTCTGTGAATTTCCCTGAGCCACATTGGGTTCACTTTAGTTCTACTTCAGTGTTCAGGTCTTGGGAGTCTCTGTGTCTCTGGATATCTGGCTTAGTAGGAGTTGAATGTTCTCTGTGTTTATCTCCTTCAGCCTTGTTCTGGTGTCAGGTTCACCAAGAAAGCTGCCTCTTGCCCAATTACCCTGATACTCTATTGTTTCAGCTGGAGCCCTAGTGAGGTGTGATAGGTTGATCTTCCCTTCAGGTTCAGTGTCCATCTGAAAAAGAGAAGCAAATTCTCCAATGGAGAGAGAAGTCAGTACTGGATAGATGGGATGGCCATTGTTATTTTAGAGAGAATTTTATATGCGTAGGCCCTCTTCTATCCCACTATTGGTGGGAGCCTGATATTGGAGAATGGGCTCATTTTTTGAACATGGTTTGGTGTGCCACTATTGTACTTGTGTGAGCATCACATCAGGTTGTTTGCTTCTGAGTCACTTATACATTGAATTACTTGGACAGATGTTGGCCACTTTCCCCCCAGAAGCTCATGCAGCACCTTCCAGCACTAGATGGGCTACTTGTCTGGGGACTGGCTCTACTCCAGATTCCAACAAGGTCTCTCTATGGTCCCTGCCAACAGAATTTGGTGTCTTAAGCAGTAGGGTCTTACCATTAACCTTTGGTGGGTAATCAAGTGCTCTGACTGAAGTCTATCTTGTTTTTTTTTTTTTTTTTTTTTTGGGAGATCTGGTAGGTCTCTCTGTTCATCAGCTCATTGTGGATGTAGACTACAACCTGATACAGGGAATTACAGCCAGCACCAAGGAGAGAGAAAAAAAAGAAAAAGAGAAGAAAGAGAAACAGCAAAATCGAGGTTAGGTTTTGTCTCCAAGGCCCTTCAATTCACATGCTCCCCATAAGGTCCTATTGAGGGTTTCACCTTTTAGTCTGACTGCCAGGATATAGGATTCTATGGTACCACTTCAATTCTGGCTCAGTTTTGTGACCCTCCCCCCCATCTTTTCCTTTCCCCGAAGCCCTACCCTCCCTATTGTCCACCTCAAGATGCTATTCAGTTATGTCAGCAACTTGGGCTGATCCAGGTTAGAAACTACAGATGAGTGAAATCATGTGACAGTTGTCTTTCTACAATTGTGTGAGTTCACTTAGAATGATCTGTTCCAAGTCTGACCATTTTTGTATAAATTTCAATGTGTCATTTTTTTCTTACTGCTGAGTATAATTCCATTGTGAATATATACCACATCTTGGTTATCCATTCATCCAATGATGGGCACCTGGGTTGATTCCAGGTTTTAGCTACTATGAATTGAGCAGCTATAAACATGGTTTAGCAAGTATCTCTGAACTGAGATGTGGAGTTTTTAGGGTAAATGCCAGTAAGGGAATAACAGAGTCTGTTGGTAACTCTATATTCATCCTTTTCTGGAGTCTCCATATTGATTTCCATAGTGATTGTACCAGCTAACATTCCCACCAACAGTGAATGAGTGTTCCTATTTCCCCACAGCCTCACTAACATTTGTTTTCAATTGATTGTTTAATGTTTGCTAGCCTTACTGGGATAAGGTGGAATCTCATAGTTGGTTTAATTTGCATTTCCCTAATGGTTAGGGATGTTGAACATTTTCTTCCTTTTTTATTTTTATTTTATTTTATCATTTATTTTAATTTTACATTCATGTTGGTGCTTCCAGGAGCCTTCTCCCTGTCCGCTCCCATCTGAAGTTACCCTCCTCAATGGGGAATGTGGGTCATGCATTGTGAGGGTAGTCAAGAGTTATGGGGGATAGGCCAAATCTATGAGCATAATGCCCCAACTTGTGGCTCTAACATTATTTCTGCCCCCTCTTCTGTGAATTTCCCTGAGCCACATTGGGTTCACTTTAGTTCTACTTCAGTGTTCAGGTCTTGGGAGCCTCTGTGTCTCTGGATATCTGGCTTAGTAGGAGTTGAATTTTCTCTGTGTTTATCTCCTTCAGCCTTGTTCTGGTGTCAGGTTCACCAAGAAAGCTGCCTCTTTCCCAATTACCCTGATACTCTATTGTTTCAACTGGAGCCCTAGTGAGGTGCGATAGGTTGATCCTCCCTTCAGGTTCAGTGTTTATCTGAAAAAGAGAAGCAAATTCTCCAATGGAGAGAGAAGTCAGTACTGGATAGATGGGATGGCCATTGTTATTTTAGAGAGAATATTATATGTGTAGGCCCTCTTCTATCCCACAATTGGTGGGAGCCTGATATTGGAGAATGGGCTCATTTTTTGAACATGGTTTTGACTTGTTTCCCAGTTCCATCCACTGAGTGGATCTGTTAGCCAAATCAAGAGCAGTTGGTTACCCACCATGGCTGCGTGCCACTATTGCACTTGTTTGAGCGTCATGTCAGATTGTTTCCTGCTGAGTAGCTTAGACTGTGAGTTGTTGGGACAGATGCCAGTCATTTTCTTCCAGTTGCTCATGTAGCACCCTCTGTCACTAGACAAGCTAACTCTCTGAGGAGTGACCATCTTCCAGATTCCAGCCAGGTCACTCCATGTTTCATCCCAGCAGCATATGATGTCTTTGGCAATAGGGTCTTACCATTAACCTTTGGTGGGTCATAAAGAACTCTGCCAGAAACCTGCCTGCTTTTGGGAATCCTTGTAGGTCTCTCTGATCAACAGCTCATTGTGAAAATTAACCGCATGCTGGTACTGGGAGTTACAAGTCAGCACCAAGGAAGATGAAGGAAGAAAAAGATTGGTAATATAAAAGAGAAAGAGGGAATAGAGAGAAGAGGGAGAGAGAGAGAGAGAGAGAGATTGAAAGAAAGAAACATGAAAAGATTAAGATTAGTCTTCATGATGTACTCATGAAGGGCCCTGTGGGTCAGGTCCTCTCTCTACAGGCCTGCTGAAGGGTCAATGTTTTCGCCTGTTATTCAAAATATAGGATTTTATGGTACCATTTCCATTTGGGTCCCTATTTGTGTCCTCCTACCCTTATTCTCCCTCACAACCTTATGCTCCCCCCACCCTTACCATCTTCTCCTGTCCCACCCTCCCTATTGTCTGGTCTTCATGGTACTTATTAGGTATGACAGCATCTCAGTGGATTCAGGTTAGGAGCCACAGATGAATGAGACTATGTGACAATTATCTTTCTGTGATTGGGTGAGCTCACTGAGAATGATCTGTTCCATGTTTGACCATTTTTCTTCAAATTTCATTGTGTCATTTTTCCTAACTGCTGCGTAGAATTCCATAGTGTAGATATACCACATATTTGTTATCCATTCATCTAATGATGGACATCTGGGTTGATTCCAGCTTTTAGCTATTATGAATTGAGCAGTTATAAACATAGTTGAGAAAATCTCTTTGATCTGAAGCTTGAAGCTTTTAGAGTAAATACTCAGTAAGGGAATAACTGGATCTGTTGGAAGGTCTATAGTAATCCTATTCAGGAGTCTCCATATTGCTTTCCATAATGGTTGTACCATTTTACATTCCCCAAAACAGTGAAAGAGTGTTCCTATTTCTCCACAGCCTCACAAGCATTTATTTTCATTAGTTTTTTTTTTTTTTTTTTTTTTTTTTTTTTTAATGTTAGCTATCCTTGCTGGGGTAAGGTGGAATCACATAGATGTTTTAATTTATATTTCTCTGATGATTAGGGTTTCTTAAGGGATTTTTATGCATGGCAATATGTGTGGATCAAGTTTCATTTTCCTACATGTGGTTGTCCAGTTTGCCCAGCACCATTTGCTGAAGATGCTGTCTTTATTCCCAGTCTATCTTGGTAAAACCTTTGTCAAATATCAAGTAGCTATAGTTACTTGACACAAAGTCCGGGTCCTCTATTCTGTTCCATTGGTCTATATTTCTGTTTTTTTTGTTGTTGTTGTTGTTGTTGTTTGTTTGTTTGTTTGTTTGTTTCCAGGTAGTGTCTCACTCTAGTCCAGGCTGACCTGGAATTAACTATGTAGTCTCAGGGTGGCCTCAAACTCATGGCAATCCACAATCCTCCTACCTCTGCCTCCCAAGTGCTGGGATTAAAGGAGTGAGCCACCACACCTGGCTTGTATTCCTGTTTTTATGCCAGTACCATGTTGTTTTTATTGCTATGGCTTTGTAGTATAGTTGTAGATCAGGTATGGTGATGCATCCAGAAGTGTTTCTTTTGCTGAAGATATGGTTGGATATCTGAGGCCATCTGCCATTCCATATGAATTTTGCGATCCTTTTTTCTATCTCTTTGAAGAAAGATGTTGGGATTTTTATTGGTATTTCATTAAATCTATATAATGCTTTTGGTAAGATTGCTATTTTCACAATGTTAATTCTGCCTATCCAGGAGCATGGGGGATCTTTCCATTTTTGCACATCCTCTGCAATTTCTTTCTTGAGTGATTTTATGTTTTCATTGTATAGGTCCTTCACTTCTTTGGTTCATATTATTCCAAGGTATTTTGTTGTTGTTGTTGCTAATGAAAATGGAACAATGTTGCTTATTTCTTTTTGTGAATCTTTGTCTTTTGCATACAGAAAGGCTACTGACTTTTGTGCTTTGATCTTGTATCCTGCCACTTTGCTGAAGGAGTCAATAACCTTTAAGTGTTTTGAGATGGAGGTTCTCAGGTCACTTATGTATAGAATCATGTCACCTGCAAATAGGGCTAACTTAATGTCTTCCTTTCCAATTTGTATCCCTTTGATTTCTTTCTCCAGTCTTATTTCTTGAGCTAGGACTTCAAGTACTATGTTGAAGAGCAGAGGAGAGAGTGGACACCCCTGCCTTGTTTCTGATCTCAATGGGAATTCCTTCAGTCTCTCCCCATTAAGTATTACTTGGACTTTAGGAGCTTTTTATATAGCCTTTATTATGTTGAGATATAAACCATCTATGCCTATTCTCTCCAATGTTTTGATCATGAAGTGATGTTGTATATTGTTAAACGCCTTTTCTGCATCTACTGAAATGGTCATGTGGTTTTTGTGTTCAATCTAGTTTATGTGGTGCATTACATTGACAGATTTCTGTATGTTGAACCAACCCTGCATTCCAGGGATGAACCCTACTTGATCAAGGTGGATAAACTTTTGATGTACTGTTGAATTGGGTTTGCAAGGATTTTGTTCAGGATCTTTGTGTCTATGTTCATCAGGGAAATAGGCCTGTAGTTTTCTTTACTTGTGGCATCTCTGCCTGGTTTTGGTATTATGTTGATACTAGCATTCAGCTGAGAGGCCATCTGGTCATGGACTCTTCTTTTAGGGGAGGTATTTGATTACCTCTTCAATCTCAAAGGGTATGAGAGGTTTGTTTAGGATATCATTCTGCTCTGGGTTTAGGTTTTGTGGGTGGTATGTGTCCAGGAATTCATCCATTTCCTCCATATTCTCCTGTTTTGTGGAGTAGAGGTTTTGGAAATAAGTCCTGATGATTCTCCTAATTTCCCTTATGTCAGTTGTGATCTCTTCTTCTTCGTTTCTAATTTTGTTAATTTCAAGCATCTCTTCTTTTCATTTGATCAGAATGGCCAGACGTTTATCAATCTTGTTAATTTTTTCAAAGAACCAGCTTTTTGTTTCATTAATTTTCTTAATTGTCCCCTTTGTTTTCAATTCACTAATTTTTGCTCTGATCTTAATTATTTATTTCCTTCTGGAGCTTTTGGGGTTGGCTTCTTCTTGTTTTTCCAATGCCTTTAGGTGGATGGTTAGTTTATTGATTTGTGATCTCTCTGTCTTTGTTATGAAGGCATTTAATGCTATGATTTTTCCCCTAAGGACTGCCTTCATTGTGTCCCATAAGTTTTGGTATGACGTGTACTCAATGTCATTAATTTTAGAAGTTTTTCAATTTCATTTTCTTTTCATCCACAACCCATTTATTATTTAAAAGTGTGTTGTTCAGTTTCCAGGAGCTAGAGGGATTCCTGGCATAACTTTTGTTGTTAATTTCTAGCATTACAGCATTGTGGTATGATATCATGCAGGAAATTACATTGATTGTCCTAAAAATATGGAGGCAGGCTTTGTGGACCAATATATGATCTATTTTAGACAAGGTTCCATGGGCTGCTGATAAGAATGAGCAATCTGTAGATTTTGGGTAGAATGTTCTGTAGATGTCTGTTAGGTCTAGTTGCTCTATGGTGATGCTGAGCTCTCTTACTTCTCTATTAATTTTCTGTTTGTATAATCTATCTATTGCTCATAGTGGAATATTGAATTCCCCAACTATAAAGAAAGACTATAGAGGTGCCAACATACCCAGTTCTGCCCTTACTGAGCATTTACTCTAAAATCTCCAAGCTTCAGTTCAGGAATATTTGCTCAACCATATTCTTGTGCATCTGGCTTATGTGGGTCCTGGAGAATCGAGCCTCGAACCGGGGTCCTTAGGCTTCACAGGCAAGCACTTAACCACTGCTCAGTTCATAATAGCTAAGAGCTGGAATCAATCCAGATGTCCATCATTAGATGAATGGATAACTAAGATGTTACCACAATATATATCTACACAATGGAATTCTACATAGCAGTAAGGAAAAATGACCTGAGGAGAGAATCAGCCCATCACACCTCACCAGAGCACCAGCTGAAGCCATAGAATAATTGGGGAGATGAGCAAGAGTGCTGCTTTCTCAGTGAACCTGGTATCAGTACAGTGGTGAAGGAGAGAGACACAGAGAACACTCAGCTGCTACCAAATCAGATATCCAGAGACACAGAGACTCCCAAGACCTCCTCACTGAAATAGACCTACAATGAACCCAACATGGCTTAGGGAAATTCACAGAGGAGGGTGTAGAAAGATGTTAGAGCCATAAGTTGGGTCATTATGCACAGACACCTTGCCTCACTCCCATAACTGATGGCTATCCTTACAATGCAAGACCCACAATCCCCGAGGGGGAGGGCAGAGAGAAGGCTAACAATGGTATATTCATGGCTGTATACACAATATATAGATAACTAATAAAAATAAAGCTATTAAAGCAAAAACAGCACTGATCACTCTAGGAGACAATTCTGTTCAATTTCATTGATAACAATTTTTGGTTCTTCTATAATTTGCTTCATATTCCACAAGTTTTAAAAAAATTTATTTATTTGAGAGAGAGATACAGAAATAGGAAGGTAGAGAGAGAGAGAGAACACGCATGCCAGGGCCTCCAGCCACTGCAAAGGAACTCCAGATGTGTGCACCATCTTGTGCATCTGGCTTATGTGGGTCCTGGAGAATCGAGCCTCGAACCGGGGTCCTTAGGCTTCACAGGCAAGCACTTAACCACTAAGCCATCTTTCCAGCCCTCAACAACATTTTTAATCAGGGTGTAATTGGTTGTTTTGTTTTCATTTTGATTTCATTGGAGTCTTCCACTGGAGGGCTAGTCATCCTTGGCGGAGATTTCTCAGTTTTCTGGCTTTCATTGGCTTTTTTTCCATTGTTGTCTACCCATTTTATGAAGAGTTTTAATTTTATTCAGTAGGAAGCAAGTTTTTGTCCTTTGGCCCATTCACCCTCTGACTCACCTGAACAGGGATATTGGTACCTAGTGGCCAGTCAGGATACTAGAGCAAATGCCTGATTTCAAAGCTCACACAGGGACCTGGCCTCCCCAGGCAGGTCACAATGGGACATACCAGGACCAGTTGACTGGAAGGAGCAAAGGAACAGGGATCTGTCCTGCTATATGCTGTGCCCTCCTGCTCACAGACCAGGGCAGCAACTCAGACCTGGGAGGTGAGAGGAGCCCAGAAAAGGGTCTTACCTACTCACTCCAGAATGTAGTGCCCTCTGCCTGCCCACACACTGTCATGCAAGGAACTCAGGGCTGGCAGGCTGGGAGGTGGGAAGAGTCTGCAAATGAGACTAGCCTACTCACTCCAGACCACCATGCCTGACCACACAGTGTCAGAGAAAGGAACTCCCACCACACCTGTCTTTAAAATATATTTTTATTTTGTTATTTATTTATTTGCAAGGTGAAAAAGAGAAGAAAAAAGGCACCTCAAAACTTCTATCTGTGGCAAATGAACTCCAGATGTATGTACCAATTGGTGCACCTGTTTTATGTGGGTATTGTGGAATTAAACCTCGGGTGTTTGGCTTTGTAAGCAAGCATCTTAAGTGCTTAGCCACCTCTCCAGCCCATGTTGATTTTTATAAGTGATTTAACTTTATCTCCTCTCATTTACAGTCAGCCCGTACTCAGATGGACCTATAACAATCTAACTCGGCCTGACTCTCCTCAATTGCCCTGCAACACCTGAAAGTCTATGAGGTTAGGAACCCTAATGAGACCCAGTTTAGTCAGGGGCCACTTATCCCTGACTCCTGTTGGTTTTCTACTTTCTCCTCCAAAATATTTAACCAGGATCATTTCCCCCATATTATACTAATGTACTTTTGGGATCCTTTAGCTACACATAAAGAGAAAGTATCACATCCAATGATCCACAAATTCCACCCCCAAAATCTGGCCTAACCCCAATTCCCTAATGGTAACTAAGATTACCTCTTCAGATGAGAGAATGAGGCATTTTAGGGTTAAGAGAATCCCAAAAGTGGCTGACGGTGTCCTTCAGCCTCTAATGGGGAATCCAATTTTCCCTTCCTCTAATTTTCTTTAATGGTGCTCCCCTTTCCTATACCTCCATTTCCTTAATCCTAGATTCAAGCCTAGATATCTTCCTTTATAAATTAGCACACTTTCCTATAACAAAAATCCTGAATGGCAGTCTCTATGTTGACTACTTGATCCACAACCACTCCTGTTTTGCTGGGGATTTGCCTTCTTTCCCTCTCCTAAGCTGGAGAGATGGCTTAGTATTTAAGTCCCTTGCCTGTGAAGCCCAAGGACCCATGTTTGACTCTCCAGATCCCACATAAGCCAGATGCACAAAGGCGAGGCAAGCACAAGGTTGCACATGCCAACGTGTTGGAGCAAGCATCTGATGTTCGATTCTAGTGGCTGAGGCCCTGGCACACCAATTCTCTCTCTGTCTCACCTTTACCCTCTCTCTCAAATGAAAACTAAACAAAAAAAAAAAAAGCTAAATATCGTTCTAATATTATGAAATAAAAACAAGGGCTGGAGAGATGGCTAGCTTGTTAAGGCCCTTGTGCCTGTGAAGCCTGGAGAAACAGGTTCTATTCTCCAGTACCTAGGTAAAAGCAGATGAACAAAGTGGCACATGCATGTGGAATTTGCTTGCAGTGGCTGGGTGCTTTAGTGTGCTCTCCTATCCCTTTCACTCTTACTCTTGCAAAAAAAAAAAAGAAGAAGAAGAAGAAGAACAAGAAGAACAAGAAGAACAAGAAGAACAAGAAGAAGAAGAAGAAGAAGAAGAACAAAATATTTACATACAGACAAAATAATTATTACTTTCTATAAAATATTTACTCACTTTTTAAATTTTGGAAGTAATTGAGAACACTATATCTTTGCACATCCTCTCCCATAGTTTTGATTATTCTAGGAATCCTAATTTAGTTAACTTTGACTTGCAACCTTTCAACCTATGTTAGGTGACATGGAATGCAGGCATAGTTTCTCAGAGTCTTGATTCACTTAAAACATGAGTGATGCTATTCACCCAGTCACTTTTCTTATGACATGGCTTAAATGAGCATCAATGAAAATAAATAACATATAAATAATAAATGACAGAAACTACCATTTCTTTTCCTCTCAAACTCTCCCATGTACTGTGTAGAATTAAATTGTTTACATGACTGATTTTAATCCTTGAAAAACTTTCATAGATAAATTTACATAGAATCCCAGAGATGTATTAAATGACTAATAGGCAAGTTGCCTTAGTATCAGATCCAGAATACAGGAATGTGTCAGGCCACTGAGTGAGACTATGAAAGGCTAGTATAGAACACTGAGTCACACACTGGTTACTTTTCGTTTGTTACAGGTTCAATATCATGTTTATGTCAGTATTGAAGGTGAAGTAAATGGTAATCAATTGATAGTATTCCTAGGAATATATTTAGTCTGTTAACAGGTATATACTTGATACCAATATTCTAAAGAAATGCTATGCAATGCTTATCTAAGCATGACCAGATGTTTCTGTTTTTGGATCCATTGGTGTATCATGGGAGGTAGATTCTCTTTAATACCTATATCTTTATCCAGCATCATGTTTCCATAGGTGGTAGAAGACACTCTAAGTGTAAACATCTTATAATCAGGGAAGTTCTGTGTTAAAAGGTAAACTGACCTATGCTATTAGTCATTGAGTGTTTTGTCCTCTTTCTTTGACTTCAGCATTTCATGGAAATATTATTCCATTGACAATGTGAAGAAAATGAACAGATTAAACACCACTTCTTCATTACCTGAAAGGTTTACAAAAATTCTAGCATAAATAAATTCTTGTATATAATTCAATATATAACTTCTAATCTGTATTTTATGCCTTTTGTATGATAATGTTTAAGTACAAATTTGCAATTTTTTTATTTTTTATTTTATTTTATTATTATTATTATTATTATTATTTTTTTTTTTTTGGTTTTTCGAGGTAGGGTCTCACTCTAGCTCAGGCTGACCTGGAATTCACTATGTAGTCTCAGGGTGGCCTCGAACTCATGGCGATCCTCCTACCTCTGCCTCCCAAGTGCTGGGATTAAAGGCCTGCACCACCACGCCTGGCTCAAATTTGCAATTTTTTAGCCGGAAAGCATTCATTTTTTAAGATTTATAAAAGAGTTGATTTAATCTGTGCCAAATATTAAGAAATGTTCATTTATTCATTCATCAACATAAAAAATGATAAATTAAAGTTCAATGCTTAAATAATTGTTTCAAAACTTAAACAGAATGGCAATTTACATAAATAAAAATGTGTATGTTTTTCTTAGCAGAGCTGACCATTAACTATTAAATTCCAGAGGAAACATTGCAATATCAAGTAACTACTTTGTCAAAGAGCATACTTAATGTTATAATGTAATTTTGTGAAAACTAGTATTTTGCATCTATAATCAGAAATTTATTTGATCAAATGAAAGAAATTCTGCTAAAATTTACTTTGGCATGTGGTTTGAAAATTTAGGCAAGCTAAAGTGCCATTATTAGATTCTTAATGAACTGCAAAGTTTCATATGATGCCTAACATTTCATCTCTTATATCAGTGTAGAGGAGGAAAGATGTTTTCTAGTTTGAAATAAGGCATGGAAAACATCACTACAAATCTTTTAAAATAACAACTCATGGTCTTGTATTTTGGCTTATTTAAAAATACAGAGAAAAAGTGAATGGAATCCATTAAGATGCCTGGGAAAACACTCAATGTATTTATAGCATGCAGTGCTTAGTGCTTAACTCCTACTCTGCTATTTTATCTCATTGGTGGCTGGAAGTGGTATGATCATAACTTTGAATTTAAGAATAGTTTTGGTATACAGATTTATTAGAGGCAAAATAAACAGATGCCAATCAGGTCAAATGATTGCTTACACCCTCAAGTAGGCAATCA
Organism: Orientallactaga sibirica; assembly: GCA_036365145.1. Classification (NCBI taxonomy): domain Eukaryota; kingdom Metazoa; phylum Chordata; class Mammalia; order Rodentia; family Dipodidae; genus Orientallactaga; species Orientallactaga sibirica. Next base: position 5,783,689 of record JAEOAD010000509.1, read on the forward strand.
ATTCTCAGGACAAATATTGAAATATAAACTAAAACTTTTAACAAGGTTATGGCATAGAAATGAGAAAAAATAAATGGATGAATGTGGAAATCAGTACATAAAAGTACTTAGCTATTATAAATATATTGAGTCCTATGAGCTGTATGCACAAATTATTAGTGAGAGCTGAAATCTAATCAGAGCAATGATTCATTTAGAAAAGAACGTAAGAACTAAGGAAATTTTACAAGAACATTATGTTACAAAGAAAAAGACTTCTGTTTTGAATATAAAATGCCCCCTCCCCCAATACAATCACATGTTTGAATACTTAATTTTCAGTTGGTGGCTCTGCTTGGGAAGGTTGTGGAACGTGTAGGGAGTGGAGCTTTGCTGGAGGAAGTGTGTCCCTAGGAGGTGTTATAGCCGGGTCATTTGTGCTGTTCTTTCTCAACTTGACTCTAGCTTTCTGATTCAGCCATGCTTACCCCCTTCCCATGAAGCACTCCACCTTCTGGAACTGGAAGCCCAAATAAATTCCGGTCAGAAGCCTCTGCTGGTCTGTATTTTGTTGCAACAATGAGAAAAAGGCTAAAGACAAGACAAACTGCTAGGGATAAACTATGATTTTTTAAAAAGAAATGAAAATAAAGACCCAATTTATTGGATAAGATGGATTTAGGTTTTACATTAGGCCTATCCTATTTCTGCTTTTGAGACACCTTAATTTTACCCTAGTTTTGGAAAATATTTTTAGTTCTGCATCTTATCCATATATTTAGACACTTAATATTACTTTATTTAGAAATGCGACCTGAATGCACTCCTATAATGTAATCATCTCTCAGGATTACTAGGCTAAGATCTTAATCACTAAAATGTATATTGCCAGTTATTTCCTTTATGCTTTAGATAAGAAGAGAGTTTTGTCTTTGTTGACTGCAAGCTAGTTGGCAATAAAGCTTTTGACAACTACTGGGAATGCTAATTGAATTAATTATGGCTTTATTCATGTGTATTAGTACAAAAATGCTTGATAATTTGTTTGATATTTGATTCCTTGTGTAATCACCCACACATATGTTGAAGTATTCCATAAACCTTAATATAGAGCTATGATTCTCAATGTTAGGTGCATAATCTAGTAACCAGAATTCATTAAAACTAAGAATGTCAGTGCATACTCCAAAATAATTATATCAGAAACTGTAATATCAGACCTGAGCAGGAGGAAATATCCCAAGATGAAAGCAATGTGCCATCAAAGTTGAAAACTTTGATTGAAATTATAAATGCAGCACCTAAAAGCTTGAACAAAGGTTAGAGTAAACATTCCCTGATAGCTCCTGTTGCCTAATAATCTAAACTTTAACTTTTATACTTCAGTTTCATTTGTGGTTTTGATTAGAACATGCCAGCCCAAGATGGCTTTACAAGTGACTTCTACCAATTATTTAGAAAATAAATAAGCAAAATTATAACTTTACACAAATCTTTTCTAGAAGAGGAAATTGTTCCCAAATTAGCTATGACATGGGGTTTTACAGACAACAAAATAAGTCATTTATAAGAAAAGTAATCTAAAGACTTACAGATTCATCACTATAGGAAAAAATTCTCAACATTATATTAGAAGAATTAATCAAATTAACCTAAAAAGTTGGTAAATCATAAGCAATGAGAGATTTCACTATAAATTTAACTAGTGATTATGTGAAAATATGTAATTTATATTTCCAATTATAGCTGAAATTCACAACTACAATTAATAATTATTTGAAAATGTACAATTCAAAATAAGCAGACCAAAAAGGAAAGATACGATCAAATTAATGCTACATATAATATAATTAGAAATAGTCAATATTCATTCCTAATACAACACTTATTAAAATGGGGATATAAAATTTTTCATGGTTGGGGACATGGCTCAGTGGTTTAGGTATTTGCTTGCAAAGCCTAAAGGTCTGGGTTTGGTTCTTCAGTATCCACATAAAGCCAGATGCAGAGTGGGTACATGCATCTGGACTTCATTTGCAATGGCAGGATGCCCTGGTGTGCCCCTGCTCTCTCTCTTTCTCTCTGCTCATAAATACATTTTTTTGTGTGTGGTTTTTCAAGGTAGGGTTTTACTCTAGCCCAGGTTGACCTGCAATTAACTATGTAGTCTCAGTGTGGCATTGAACTCATGGTGGTCCTCCTACCTCTGCCTCCCAAGTGCTGGGACTAAAGGTGTGCTCCACCATGCCCAGCTGTAAATATATATTTTTTAAAGAAAATTCAAAATATGTGCAACCTACTTTCTGGGACCACAATCTGTTGTCAGAGATCTTTGCAATTTTTTTTTTTTTTTTCACTTTACAGAGGGCAACCTGCTTAGGTCTGCTCTCTGTTGATGGAGAGTTCTTGCTCTTTTGCTTTTCTTTCTTCAATAAAGTGGTTTGCTTGCCCTTAAAAAAAAATCACAGTCTATAAAAATTACAAAAAAATGTTTGCAAAACCAGTAGCTATTATAGGTAATGATGAAGGAATGTTTCTCCCTTGTAGTGAGGAGCAGAGGTCAGGAAATCTGCATGATTAATTCATTAAGAATTTTCTTTAAGGTACTAGTTAGTGCAATAAGATATTAAATGAAATAAAATTCATTCACCAATTTGGAATGCCAGAAACAAAACTGTGTTTAATTGATAAATCATTTTTATCTACATAGAAAATGCTATGAGATTTTTCAGAATACTATAAGTAATAAGTTTAGCATGGCTAAATAATATAAAATCAACATGGAAAAGCACATCTTCTATCTATATACTACCAGTCTTATACTTATTGGGAACTTTATTGTATGACTATGTTGTACATTGATCATAATCCCATCAGGTTATCCTCTTAATTTCCCTCCCCACTGTCCCCATTCCACTGAATACCATCCTCAGTAGAGTTTAGGTATTCGGTGTGGGGGTCAATGAATGTACCAGTCAGTCTCTGTGGATGAGACAATGTCTCAAAATACACCTTCCCACCATGAAGCTAATATATTCTTTCCAACCCTTCTTCAGCAATGTTCCCTGAGCCTTTTAAGATGTGTTGTTAATCTCCTTTCATGTTGAGCTTTCAGAAGCCTCTTAGATTCTGCTTTGATGAATTTTGAGTCTCCTTACTTTCTACAGCCAACTCCATGGAGGAAGTTCTCAGGCCAGCATAGGAGTGAGAGTAGCACACATATTTCATCTGCCACTTCTTCTGTAACTTTTCCAGGGCCCAGGCAGATGGGACAGAGATCACTCAGTATCATGCTGTGTAGTTGGCTTTCTTTTCTTGTCCTTCTTATGGGTCTTGAGTCTCTAAGATATTCACTACCATCTGTATAAAACAGAATCTCTATCCAAGAGTGAGACCAGCATAGATCAAAGGGGACAAACATAGACATATTAGAATTTTTAATAGATGTAGCTTCTCTTGTAGCCAAAGAATACTAGGACCTTCTATGACCTTCCAAGCCATAGGCATCTGATGTGGTTCTCAGTACCAGTACTAGGGCCTTCAGATGCTGAAAACAAACTCAAAATTCATGTACCACTTTGTGCATCTGACTTATGTGGGTTCTGGGTAAGAGAACCTGGGTCATTTGGCTTTGAAGGCAAGTGCCTTAACCACTAAATTATCTCTCCAGCCCAAAAGTGGTTGATTCTTGCTCTTAGAAATAACAGGTTTTCTTTTACTTATTTGTTATTAGGATAAATTGTTTTAACTTTTTTGGTTATGCATTATTTAAACGTGTTTTTAAATGTTTTATTTATTTATTTGCAATCAGAGAGACAGACAGAACGGGCACACCAGTGTCTCCAGTCCCTGCAAACAAACTCCAGATACATGTGCCTCTTTGTTCATCTGGCTCTACCTGGCTACTGGGGAATTGAACCTGAATTATCAGGTGTTGCAGACAAATGCAGCACCTTAACTACTGATCTATTTCTCCAACTTCTAAATATGTTTTAAGGTCTTCTTTACAATTATTTTCCTAATAGTATTTATTACAGCATTTATTATTAAAAGCTTTTGTTATGTTGAAAAACAAGGCAAGAAAATTGGTTATTTTATGTTTAGAAGTGTATTTCAGATGGCTGAGTTGCTGTAGATCGATAATCCCAGTAGTCAGGTGGTAGAGCCAGGAGAATCTAAAGTTCTAGGTCAGCTTCAGCTATAAGATGGATCTACGTCCATTGCTCCTTCATTTATTCTGGCTCCTAGAGGACCAATACATTATTTTATTGAGTGGTGGTTCATAAACTGTGATTACCATAGCATTGTGTCCATGGGAGTTGATACAAATATTGGCAGCTTGAGTTCCTTGGAATCATTGGCTCAATAGAGAATCAGGTGTTCACTAAGCCATGCAATTAATTAGTAATTTCAATTAAATATGAGATTTTAATTATATAATGGGTAAATGTATCTTCCCCACAGTATAAATGTTAGGAAATTTATTTTTTAAGACTATGTAATGTATGTTAAAATTAATCTTTCAAGCAGAAAACCTTTATGTGGCCCAGTACCTGATTCTCCTTTTAATAATAAATGGTGACAGAGAGGTGATGTTGTTGTTATGGAAAGAATAATCTGGAGGATATCTCATCTGACTTACTATGGATAAAAGAAGGAAAGATAAAAATATTTCAATAATGCTTCTGTCCACTTTCTAATTTTTTCACACTAATGTAAAAGAGAAACATGACCTCAAGAGGACAAACTTGAGTTCCATCTAATCTCACTTTGCACATTTAATTACATTTGCTAAGCTTTGATCATTATTAAAACAAGGATAACATTTCCTGTTCTGGTCTAGCTTACATGGTTGTTCTATGAAACTCATAAAGGAGAAATTTAAAGGATTATGGAAAGCCTTTCAAAAGCATAATAATTTGAATACATCCAAGGTTCCATTTAATAGAGTTCAATAATAGTTTGATTTGTGTCACTCATTTCAATGTACAATGGTCTACTGTTTTACTCTGATGTTTGTTTCTGTGACAAATTACATGTTGAAACATCATGTGATGCTCTTTTGTCCTTCTAACCCAGGTCTATAATGGTGTCATCTTCTCTCATCATAGGTGAACACAGAAATTCAATAAGGTTCAGAAAATTATTCAAGGCTACAAAGCTGAATTATTTTTTAAAACATGAATAAAAATGTATTCTTTAATGAGTAATGAAGATTAAAATATTCCCATATCTTTAGAGATGGTCTATGTTTTAAGATATGCTGTCAAAGCTATTTCCCCCTTTCTTTTTTCTCTGATTTCAACTCTACAAGACATAACTCATTTTATTTGAATGACAGAGAACAAAATCCTTTTATTGTAAAAATTTACTACATGGTTTGGTTTATACCTATTTGGTACATTTTGTTTTTATTTGCATAATATAGTTACTGCATTCTCTGGTCAGGCCTCCCTTATAACATCTATAAGCTCAGAATCTATTATCCTTTTAGATATTTGCTTAATATAAAATATGGACAATATTTCTTGGAATAAATTTTCATTTTGCCTTTTCAACCCTATCTACCTTTGCTTATGAATTTGGTAATCTATACAAATGCAATTTACATGTTTTCTCTATGGATTTTAAAACATGCCCATTAAAGTCTAAGGATCTGGAACTATCTAGACCAAGGAGTATCAGTCTTTAAGATAGTCTGTAAATAGAAGTCCTTTAAAACTTGCTTTATTTATTGTGATTTATGTGAACTTTCTTTTTGACCTGCTTTTATTTCTCTTTTTTCTTACTCAACCTCCTTACTTCTTCTTCTTTCTCTCCTTCCTCATCCTCTGCACATCAATCTCTTTCTTTTAAATTTTAAATGATAAAAATAAACTTTTTATATTTTGTAAGTATGAACTTCATTTATTTCTAAGGTGTGAATGTACAAATGTTTTTGTTTGTTTTGTTTCAAATATCTTTCTTTTTAATTAAATAATCATTTCAAATGTTATTTGAGCTAAAACTACCTTAACAAAATGTCATTCCTACATTTGTAAAAGGGTATAAAATTCTTTATGCCCTTGCAATCCTGCAATCACCATTTTGGAGAAGATGTGTTTCTAAGGACAGGACTTGGGGTAATATAGCCCAGCTCCAAGCCCCGTACTTCTTCTCTTCTGATGCTGTAGAGGTGTCTGTCTGTTCTTGCAATGCTTTCCCTGTCAAGTTGAAACTTCCTTTTGAAAATGTAAACTGAAATAATCCCTTTACTTCTCTAAGTAAATATGTTTTGTCACAGAAATGATACAATAACTACTACACTCATCATAAACATTTACAAACCAATAATAAAGCTACCAGTTCTCTCCCATAAACTGTGATAGCTCACTGTGGTGAATAGCACTTACACACCAAACTTGTATCGTGTATGTGTTGCTGAAGACAGGCTATCATTTCTCATACTTTTTTCTCAATATATATCATTGGTATTATTCAATAACATATGTATTTTGATATTATCAGCTCTGTTTAATATTTAATGTTTAAACTTTTGATAAAACATTCAAGCAAAACAAAGCCCTACCAGATCTCTACAGTTTGTCATACCTTAGGCATCCAAGACTATCCTTTGTTTTAGAATGTCCACTGAAACATGCTTTTATGGAAGATATATTTGGGAGTCAATAGTGTTATCTCCTAGTGGAGCAAACTACTGGCTTATTCGTTTCCTGTTATGGCAAGTGTAGCCTACCTAAATCAGGGCTTCATAAACTTTTAAACATTTTTCCCTTTTGGTTTATTTTTTTTTCACAAAAACCCAAGTACACAGCTGTATAAAAGATCACACAAATAATCAAATATATATTGACAATGAATAATAAATAAATTCACTGTAAAAAATTTTGATGGAAATATAATTCATCATTGATTAGATATGAAAACAAGTTTGTAAACTAATGAGATGATGCACTCACTTATCTTCAAATAAATAACTAATATTTGGGTTAATATTTCATATTGTGGGATATAGAATATCTTCAGAGTTTGTCATCTTTTGATAATTGATTTTGTGATTATCAATGCTGATAATGCCATTTCACATAAACACATGGGACAAAATATTTTAGGGCTATTTCAGAAATTGTTACAAATTCTGCTTTAGTCTCAAGTGAAAATTCAGTTAATGGCATCATTTGAAACTTCCATCAAACAACAATTTTAAAACCAAGTATTCTAACACAATACAATCCAAACAACTATTAATTTGATGTTGACATGTTAAAGAATACATGCTAAGAACAAAGGAAATTTTTTCCTTGTTTCTTATATAGTCCTTTATTCATATCATGTTTCTGTAAAAGCTAAAAACTTTATTTCTACAGTAAAAAAAAAATCCATTTCATTACTCATAAGAGTTTTGAACGTGTGTTGAGATGTTTCAGGAAGCATTTTAGGTGTTGTATGATATGTATAGTGCAAAGTATGCATACTATAAATTCAGATCAAGAGCTGAAGTGAAGTTCTGTGAAACATCAGGGGTGAGCCCTGCCAGAAACACCTCAGATTAATACATCATTAGATTTGAATTAATTGTTGATCTTTACATATTGAGAAACCATTTACTGTTTCCACAGTTTTGATGAAGTTGTAATGAATCACAACACATAGGTTGAGAAGCTGGGTCTTGAACTCAAGGTTCTTCTCTTGGAGACCAACATCATGGGAGAAGGTTTAAGAGCAAGTATAATGTACTTACTTTTCTGATGCCTTGTAGAATTGAAGCTTAAGAAATTGACACAAACAATGATGATGTAGTTATTGCAGTTGGTATAAAAATATATATCTTGGGCTGGAGAGATGGCTTAGTGATTAAGGCACTTGCCTGTGAAAACCAAAGACCCAGATTCAATTCCCCAGTACCCACATAAGCCAGATGCCCATGGTAGCTCATGCATGCTTAGTTCATTTGCAGTGGATAGAGGCCCTGATCCACCCATTCTCTCTCTCTCTCTTTCTCTCTCTCTCTCTCTGTGTCTCTCTCTCTCTGCTTTCTTCTCTATTTCTCAAATACATAAAACAATAAAATGTTTATTTTAAAAATGAAACATATCTTTCTTCATCTCTCATGTGGGAATCTCCTACCTCCTATCAGTGAAACCAATGAAACTGACAGAATTACAAGTTTGTACAATATTTCTGTTACCAGTTAAGGACCTTGTGAAATTCTTACTATTTCATTAGATATTTTTGCATATAGACCAGCACAATACTGTTTGAATCATAGTATACCATCAATATTCATAGGTTCCATGTCTACAGATTCAAAAAACACATATCAAAAATATTTGAAAGGCATTTAACCTATTTAACCTGTGCTGAGTGTGTATAGTCTTCTCATTGACATCATTCTCTCCATGATTCAGTATATTACCTATAGAGTGTTTATGCTGAATTAGATACTATAGGTTAATCTTCATATTGTATAAAGTAGATAAGGGATCCATATAGCTCCTATGCAGACACTACACCATATTAAATAAATTAATTGATTATATAAACATTCAGGTGTATGTTATGGTTTTGTAAATCATTCACCTGAGAGACATCTATGGAGGGGTTTCATGGTTGGTGTTAATATCTAGTAAAGTTAGCACTGCTTCATGCCTCTTTTTAGAACTTTCTTGGTTGTTTATTTGTTCCCACATACTTAAGCTTATCAAGTATAAGGGAGGATTATATTGATATTTTACTAGATTACTGCATACAGTATTGAAGTGATCAATTAGTTGATGATACCTAGCTTTATGAATTTGTATTTGTCTACCTACAATGTATCCATTCATCTTTAATTCTTTTCCCTCTATAAGTATTTTGACAAGTTCTTCCCCACAAAAAAATAATTGGAAACAGTTATAGCAACTGATGAGTTTCTGACCTTTCCCTCATTTTAGAGAGAATATCCTCAGTTTTTTCCCCATTGTACATAGTGCTGCTCTTTGAAGCCAATATATGTGACACTCCAATACTCTTACATACAGATGGCATTAACTAAAGAAATTTAGCTTCAAAATTGAAGGTAATAAAATGGATTTAGTCTTACTAAATGCTTCACTTTCAAAACTATTTTATAGTCTATGACAATGAGAGTTATTTGTATTAATAAATATAATAGCTTAATTAATTTCTGTATATCAAACACATTGAATATGAGCATCTGAACTTCTAAGATGTGGAATTCTCCTTTGAAACTGTGTAGAATTCTTGCTATTCAAGGAGATTTCCTCTTTAACAACTTTATCCTTTTTGGGCAAGCACTCAGATATGGAGTTTTAGGATTTCTTACATGTTCAGTTATTGAGTAGCTTTGAAATATAAAAGTCTCCTTGGCTAGATATGTAATTCTTGATCATGTTTTCTTTACTTGAACATTTGAAACATGGATTCCCTGTCTTATTTTACTGTACCTTTCAGATCATGTTATTAAACTGATTTTGTTTTTGCATGAACTCTTTGAAAATTAGTCATTTTGTTGTTTGTTGGTGTACAGGGCAGAGGCACTGTTAAATTGTGACTGGAGGGTTGAAGTGCACTAATTCTTTTATGTTACTGTTCGAGTCAACCTCTTTTGGGAAAACATGAACATTATTGATGGCATTTATACAGGGAGCTCTTTATTTCAAGAGATTTCTGGGCTAAGAATATCGCTATCCTCTCAGCTTCTTGATCTGTCAAGAGAAGCTTGCTTACTCAGCAAATATTATAGCCGTGGCATGTGGTACATGGATGTCTTCTTGCAGACAAAAGTGGACTTTGGGGATAGTTAATGCTACAGTGTTCTATAGCACAACAGAGTTATAATAAGAATAAAGAATTAAGAACAAAGAATCAAAACATTATGCTTTATAAAGCATAATTTACATAGAATTAAGCTTTAGAGGTCTTTGCTAGTCTATACTCTGGTTAGCATTTGAGTTTATAATTGCTCACTACTTGATTACATCAGGACACCAAGTCATTAAATTTGCTTATATCAGCTAAATTATATTTCAAAACCAAGTACTCTATTAATATGTTTCCATTCCCCAAACTACATTATTTTCACTTTTAGATCCTATCATAAATCTGAATTTTACCAATAAATGTTCCATAACAAAGTTGATTCATACATTATATATTTCATCTCAATTCAAGTAAGGATGGTAGCAAATATATTTTTAGCAAATGATAAAATATTTTCAAAGTTAATTGGTATTTGTGGTTATTTGAATATATGTCCCAAAATAGACTCAGATATTTTATTAAATCTTGTTATTTAACTTTGGTTTCTAGCCACCTGTCTGGCAGAGGGGTCACTGAGGGTGGATACTGCCATCCAGCCTAATGGTAGTCTAAGTTTTGCTTGGTTCCCTGCTGTTTGTTGTCAGGATCCTGTGTGCTTGCTGGTGGTGCTGGTTGTCTGATTATGTCTCTATGCTTGATTTGTAAAAGGGAGCCAGCTTTTTCAGTCATTGATGGAACTTCCCCTGGATCTGTAAGCTGAAATATACACTTCCATAAACTGTGGGAGTTCCTCACAGCAACGTGAAGCTGACTGTAACCAATAGCCAAGTCGGGAATGATAATGTAGATGATAATTTACATTCTACTCATCAACCCTACAACTCTTGCTTGTCCTCTCATAGGACATGGTAGGATCTGAACACATGTGGTTGGACCTCATGCAAAAAAAAAAAAAAAACTAGTGACAATAGAAAGAAGTACTGATAATTGCTACTTTATATGAAAAAATAGAAAAATATATGCCTCAATTGGAATGGAGAAATGGTTGACTGGTTAAACGGACTTTCTTGTTAGATAAGCAAAGTGGCACATGTGTCTGGAGCTTGTTTACAGTGGCAAGAATCCCTGGAGTGCCTTTTCTGTCTCTCTCTCTCTGTCTCTGACTCTCTCTTCCTGTACCCCTGCTTGCAAGTAATAAATAAAAATATAAAAAAGAAATACTTCAATTAAAGCAAGGCTGTTGTTGCAGTAGGTAGAATTATGTACCTTTAGAAAGATGCCCACATTCTAATCTCTAGAACTTTTGAGAAATGTAATGAAGGGAACTTAGGTCAAAGAATAGATTTACACATCTTTTAAACTTAAACAAAGACACCATATTTTAATATCTAGGTAGGCACAGGGTAACAGTAAAGGTCCTAAAGTGAAATAATGGGGCAGAAAGGGGGCAAAAAAAAAAAAAACGAGGGAATTGTGAGCATTAAATAAAAGACAAGACAGTCACAACACTGTTGACTTTGAAGGAAGCTGTCATGAGGAAGGAATGTAGGCAATGATTAGAACTGGAGAAGTGGACTGGGGAGAGATCTGAGTTGTCAGGTTGAGTACTTGCTATTTAAGCACGCGGATGTGAGAAGTCCTGAGACCATACTACATTGACTCTCCAGAATCCATTTAAAAAAATGGCCATGGCCATGTACCTCTCGAACCCCAGCCCAATGGCAGAGACTGGAAAATCCTTGGGTTTTGTTATTGATTTATAATAGAAGTTGCTGGTTGAATAAGAGAGCCTATCCCAAGGATAATACTCATTGTGTCAGGCAACTGAGAAGGGTGCACTAAATTCTCCTGTGGACCCCATACATGCACAGTAGTGCATGCACATGGACAAACACATGCAAAACACACAATACAATATGATGCTTTAAACACACACACACACACACACACACACACACACACACACGCAGAGAGAGAGAGAGAGAGAGAGAGAGAGAGAGAGAGAGAAGAATCTAGAAGTGAGGACATGAATCTTTCAAAAAAAAAAAAAAAAAAACCTATAAAATGACCCTCCTGCCAATACTATGGATGATACCAGATAGAAAGAAGCTGGATGTGTCAGCTACAGAACTGCAGAATGAAAAAATAGACCAAAGATTTAACCTATGGTAGAGTGGTTATAGGTTATATAATAATGAATACTGAAATAATTCAGAGTCAAATTAATTACTAAAACTCTGATATGATCTACTTTAAATTGTTTTAATTGCTTTTCAGATATGATTCCTTTAAGGAAAAACCCCATTGTATATATTTTATTCTTATATAATTTAATCTTTAATTCCAATTATAATACCTATAAAGCATAAAAGAAAGAAAATTATTAACATTTTCCTTGTCATATTTTGATAAAAAATAAAATTTACTTTTGAACATTTATCTTTGAAATAATTTTATAAATATACTTCTATATAAATTTTTGTATATAAAAATATTTTCAGAAAAAATACAAATCAAAAATAAATAGAGTATCCAATTGCATATGTGAGAAAATATAAAATGTGATCTTAAACTTAAAGTAAAAACTTTATTCAGGTCAGTCAATAGCAATTAGATAACACACTATGCCAGGAATTTAAGTCACAGCATTTATTCTGTAGTTTCAAATCTTGCTAAAAGCACTGAGGTGAAAATAACTTGTAAGTGTAAATGCTTTTTCTCACTCATTAGAGCAAGACTCAAGGAGGGAAAAAGGTACATTTTCCATTATCTAATCTCACAGAATCAAGATGTTTAATTAGTGATATGATAAAGTTAGATACAATGACTATTTGATTAAAGTGAAGTGAACTTTTAAAAACTTGGACATTTTAGTTTTCATAAAGTGTCACTTATAATATAGACCACAAGACTCCCCAAATGGTTCAGTGGGTGAAGTGCTTGCCACTCGGCCATGAATACCTGAGTTGGATCCCCAGCGTCTAGACAAGAACTTGGGTGTGTTGTGTGCCAGGAATCCCTGATATGGGGAAGCAGAGTCAGGAAGATCCCCAGGACTTAGTAGTAAGCTTGCTGGATCAGTGAGGTCCAGATTTGGTGAGAGAACGTGTCTCTCAAAAACTAAGATGGCATATAACTGATGAATAAACTTAACACTGATTTCTGTACTACACATACCGACACACAGATGTTCACACACACACACGCATATATACACTAACATGAACACCATACATATACTCATTAGAAAAAAAATATATATATATTCATATATATCTATATACTTCAAAAACATAATTACAAGATTGTGTTTTCAATTCAAAGTTATATGATATTCTTACTTAGCATCAATTTAAAATTTGACAGTCGACAGTCATGGTATAGAATTAGGACATATCTGTTGTTATTTATTTATTAATTTACCTGTATTGCTCAATTGGTAGGACTACAAACTCTGGAGTCACCTGCACATTTATTTTTCTTAGTGGTATTGGGGAATTCAACCAGAGTCCTCACAAATGCTTAGCATTAATCACACCATTCAGTTGCATCATTATTTCCTGGACTTCATTTTTTTTGGAGAGAGACACAGAGAGAAACAGACAGAAAGGGAGAGGAAGACAGATAGAGATGGGTGCACCAGCAGCCTCTCAGCTGCTGCAAATGAAATCCAGATGCATGCTCCCCCTTGTGGTCAAGTGTGGCATTGCACCCTTGCATCACTTTGTATCTGGCTAAATGTGGGACCTGGAGATTGGAACCGCTGGAGATTGGAACCAGTGTTCATAGGCTTAGGAGGCAGGCGCCTTAACTGCTAAGCCATCTCTCCAGCCCTTGGACTTCTTTTAAAGCCCACTTCCCCATTTGCTGGAGAGTGTATGTGTTATAGACACTTCACAAGACTTAGATTTTTTTAAATAAAATTCTATCAGAGTACAACTTGCACTTTATGGAAGAACTAAACAATAGTGAATGTAATGTGTGTTATCTTCCTTTACTACTAAATATTTAAATTGCCTGGTCTTCATAATTCTCTCCAGTTTTCCAATATCAGAACTTTGTTTAAGTCAGCTAAATGTTTACTTTATTTGTCTTGATAAGTCTAAATGTTTCCTTGATGAAAGATGTGTCTCTTTTGTTTCCATGGTCAGGTAATATGCATTTAAGTATAGCCTCATCAAGAATGTAGTCTTAATTAATGTCATTAACATGTACAAAAGAAGTGTTTTATGTTGTTATAATTTCAATTCTTACTACCTAATAAAAAAACAAGAAGTGGCTCTACTTAACTCATAATACCAATTGCTAATTCCTACAATTCCCCAATGTTTACAGAGGAATAATGACAAGGAAAAGCATGGAACAGTCCATCTGTACAAAAAGTATTATCTTGATTTCCTGAAAATGTAAAACCTTTAGGAATCACTGAAAAATTCTGTGAAAACAAGCTGTATTCTTACATATTATTTATTCAAGGGATATAACATTACCCAGTTCTTCTTACTTTAAACTCTGAGTGTTAAAGTTCATCATCCTAATAGTTCGTAAACCTGTGGGAAAGGATTGCTTTTTATATACAATGATCAAAGAAGGAAATGATACTCCATAGTGCTTTTCACTGACTCTAGCTTCACTACCATATCAATGGGACATTTCAAGTGACTGCTGTAGTAGGACACATGGTAGCTGGTATAATGCTAGTGACTGTTTTTTGTTTTGTTTTGGGTTTTTTTTTTTTTTTTTTTGACTATCATGTCTATCAGGTATATCTAACAGTGCTCCCATGAGAAATTGTTATCAAATAGTAATCTCTCAAGTGCTGCAATAGCCTTGAACAGTGTACCAACCCCTTTCCATGCCTTCTGCCATCTATAAGAGATTTAAAGAATATCCGGTGGGAAACTTCACTTTATTTTAAACTTTCTTGTGTAGACACAGACGTAAATATCTTTCCAAAGATCTAAATGTACAATGAGGTTCCAAGTCATTGTTTCAGAGTTTTATCAATGAGTCATAATTGTATAGACATGTAGAGTCTAAGGCTTGCCTGAGGCCAAAATTTCTGGTTAAAAACTCCTCATTGATTTGTAAGCGGAATAACATTTGCAATGCCTGGACGTGCAAATCCTTCACCAAAGAGCCAGATAATCAGGGTTTTAGACATCATGGTTCCTGCAGTTCTTCTTTGCAATGCATCTCTCTTCTTGAAGTGAAAACAATCATGAATGCTTGTGGTCTTGTAAGATTTTACTTATGGGTACTATGGCTTGAAAATTAAATGTCCTTCACACGGGTGTGTATTATATGTCTTTTTCATCTGGTGACACTGTTTTTGGAGGTCCTGTAAACTAGCAGGTGAGGCCAAGCTGGAGGAAGTCAATTCCTAAGGTTGTATCCTTGAAGTTTAGGCCTGCTCCCAAGTGCCTCCTTCTCTTTTTGTTTACTGCTGGCCATGAGGTGAATCCCTACCCGTCATGCTCTCATCCCCAAGATCATCATGCTCATCACTGCCCTAGAATCCACAGGGCCACGGACTGCAAACAAAAATACCCGAAACAATGAACCATACAAAGTTCTCTTCCCTTGAGCTGCTTGTTGCAGGTATTTTGTCCCAGCAACACCAAATCTAACACAATAAGCAATGAAACTACAATTTCATGAGTCAGGAAACATTATTCTTCTTTATACTTTTTCTTAGTTTCCAATTCGTTAATTTCTGCTCTGATCTTTTTCAAACGCTTAAGAAGTCAAAACATCCCTACCTGAACAGCCTTTGTGTATGTAAGCAGCAAATAGAATTCAGCCTATGGGCACCAACTTATCTCACCCTGCTCTTCAAGATTTGTCAGCTTTCATACTAACAGTCATGGAGACAGTTGAGGTACATCCCCTTGCTCTTCTTCTGAAAGGAGTTTTTGGTGTTGACTTCCTGTGTATCTCACCCATCATAAATACACACAGTAGGTAGCCAACATGCACTAGTAATTGCACTAGCTTCTTTGGAAGAAATTTATTATTTTGACAATCATATCATTTTCTTGGGATTTTCAATATTGTGAATTAGTAGTAAAGAGATATCTCACCTTTGAAGATGGGCAAAATTAAGACTTCCAGATATATAAGATATATATATATATATATATATATATATATATATATATATATATGATGAATTAATTCTAAAATGTGAGTCACTCCATGATATATTATGTCTTTGTAAGGTCATGAATCAGTACATAGACCCCTTTTTTGCAGCATTTTTTAATAAGTACAATATAGGCTATGGTGAGAATACACCAAGAATTCTATCTTAATACCCCAATTAGACGTCCTTATTCATGACATTAGTAATCTTATTCTGAGCTATATTATGGTTAATATACCTTTATTTATTCAGATATCTCAGAAATATCAACTTTAGTACTCATTCTTAATTATAGGTAATACCATTGACTTTTATTGTCTGAAAAATTAAATACAAATGTTAGAGTGCAGATTTGTTTGTGGTATTGTTATAAATTTATAGTAACCAAAGAGTTTAAATCTGTTGATGAGAGTAAAAATAAATAGGGAAAGTGCTAAACAGATATGATTTAAGATATTAAAACTGGGATAAATAAAAAATAAATATATATATATATATATATATATATATATATATATACACACACACACACACACACACATATGTATGTGGGTGTGCCTTTTCTTTTTTATGTTTAATATTTTATTATTAACAACATATTTCATATGGATCCATAATTTCCAATTAAAAGTAGTAAATTATTATATAAATTCAGGATTCACGAGAAACCATGGTTTGTAAGGATAGCATGAATAAATAGCAATTCAATAGAAGATAATAGAATACTGTGCTATATACAAAATATGCATTTATTCGAAAGTGGTTATTGAATGTTTAATAAAGTCAGCATTGAAGCAAACCTGAAAGATACTTTTCTCCCATGTTTTTGAATCTTATTTTAAGTATGAAAATCAGATTAATCTAGGTGAATATTTTTTATTTAATGTTACTGATTTACCACTCAAATAAGTGGATATTCCAGATATGTAGAAAACATTTTATAATGAATCAGGTAATATTTTCAGTATTTAGTATAATGTCACCATTCATTCCTCTGTCTAAACTAAAAGGCCAGATGTTGGTACAGTTTACATTTAAAAATTTTTCCTGGGGCCTGGAGAGATGGCTTAGTGGTTAAGCGCTTGCCTGTGAAGCCTAAGGACCCTGGTTCAAGGCTTGATTCCCCAGGACCCACATAAGCCAGATGCACAAGGTGGCGCATGCATCTGGAGTTCATTTGCAGTGGCTGGAGGCCCTGGCATGCCCATTCTCTCTCTCTCTATCTGCCTCTTTCTCTGTCTGTTGCTTTCAAATAAATAAATAAAAATGAAAAATTAAAAAAATAATGAAAAATTTTTAAAAGTTTGATCTATTTAAAAAAAATTTCCTGATCAAAATTCTATTTGGTTAAATTCAGAGCTAATGTTGCCAGAAATGTGTCAATAAAATTGACATCTGATTAGTTCACTGAAAATATAAATGGCAGTCAGCATCCTTATTTTCTATTTTTAGTTCAGCCATGATCTTCCTCTATTCTGTGAGACACCATCATTTAATGTCATTTGTGCATTCTTGTATATATGTCTTATTTTTCAGTACTATAAACTATTATGGTATAGAGCTCAGGATAGCATATCAATTAATATAAGTATATAAGGCAAATGATTGAAACATATGCTAGAATTTATGATATTAAGCATGCTAAAATGATATAGCTCAGTGGTAGGACACTTGTTTAATATGTGAGAGGCCGTGAGTTTTGTTTTACACTGAGGAAAAAAAATGAGATGAAAACAATTACAAAAAATTTTTAAAAAGTAATCTTTTAGGCCAAGTTTAATCCTATTTAAATCATTTTATTCCTTTATTGTCATATATAGTTTAGCCTCCTCTGATATCTAAACTCATTCTATTGAAAGTGTTAAATTCTGGTATGCCATCTAGTTCCTGGACTTAAATTAGATACTTGACTGAAAATTATCACAGATCCCACTTTAAAAACTTTTCCACATTTTACTTTTCCTAAAACAAGGTGAGAAATCCCTTCTATTTGTCTTTGCACTTCCCAGCTTTGCCTTCAGCACATAAAATTTCATGAAAATTTCTATAAGATTTTTATTACTTGTATTATTTGTAAAGTGAAATCTAATTGGTTAGTAAAAAGAGTTGATTTTTCTTCTCCCATGGGAATTGGGATTCCAGTTTACTCACTAGTGAGTCTAGATTTTTGAGTATCCATGTGTGAAGTGATGGAATAAGTGATGAGGGTAGGGTGGGAATTAAGTGATCGGTTCTCTTTTCTCTGATACAGGGCTTCCTTGTGTTGAGGCCATATGTAGCTGTTGTAGAATCCTGGCCTTCAGTGTTCTTGACTCAATGGTAAAAGTTTGCTATGATATATAGGCTATTTCATTGAATTGAGTATCTGCCTTGAATCTTTAGGAAAACTTCTGGTGAAAAAGAACACCAGTTCTAATTTATGCTATGCTTTTTGTGGCTGGTTAGGAAATTAAACCTTGGTGGCAGACTTCATAAACTGGTGCCTTTAATGGCTGAGCCATTTTCTTAGATCCCATTGCAATGTTTATTATGTATTCTATCTTAAGGACTAATTCACCTAGGAACTAATTGTTAATTATTTTATAAAACAGTTTTAATAGATAATTCTAGACTCTATTTTGAAAATGTACCTCCCTTAATCAAAGTATTTGTATCACTAACTTAGGAAGTATTGATGTCTTCTTAGTAAAACACTTTAAGCCTTAACTAGAACCTTACATTTCCATACCAAATTATTCTCTGATGTTGGCTGCTTAAGAGTGCAGAGTAAAATTTCTGTTGCAGATCCAAGATAGATTGAGACTGTTAAAGCCTCATGAAACTTTAGAAATGTTCTGAAAAGTTAGGGAAATGGACTGAAATAGCACCCGTTTCTGGATGACATAACCAATCTTTTCAGTATTTAAATGGCTACTAAGGGAAATAGTGAATTGGAAGGTGACAATTTAAATAGAAAAAACTTTGTACCAAGATATCATGGGTCCTATTCCATATGGTCATAAATGAGAATGGGGTAGTATATTTACAATATTACTTTAAAGTAATAGTATTTTATATGTTCAAAATACAACTCTGTCTCAACCACACAACACCCCCGTGAAAGACATTAAGTATTATTGCTGTCTTTGCTGAGGAGAAAGATGTTCAACAGATGTTTAGTGACTTGCTATAAGCCACAGTGCTTTGGAGCAGGCAAGCTGGGATTGGTCTTTGGTTCTCATGAATGCACTTGGATTTTATTGGCAGTGGAATCAATAGAGCAGCTTTGCAACTGTAAAATCCTCTTTTTACATTTAGACTTAAGGAAAGGATATTGTATGTTTCTATTAGGTTATAACACTAAGTGTAAGGAATATGCAAAGTCTTCAAAAATCTTCCAGTGTTACATAGAGTTTACTAGGGCTGCTTACAGATCACAGTTTAGCTTGATGTAGAATATCATGAAATGATTTCCTTTCAGTCATATCTTGCTAGATAACAAAACATGCAAAACTTACTGACTTAATCCTATTATGCTATTACCCCTTATAGCTACTATATGTTATGAATTTAAAATGGAGTAGGCTGGAAGTTTGGAATCAGATTTCATATAGATAGGCAATTCATCTGATAGCTGGGGCTAGATCATTGATACTAACCAGTCATTTCTATCTTAGTTGAGTAAGACACTCATTTTGTTGGCAGAGATTTTTAGGTATGGTATATTTGAAAAATCAGAATGTTTACATGTTTGCACACTATTCCAGCAAGCATTGCACAACTTACATTGTCTTTTCTGAACTATCTTCAGGAGTCCTGCAATGTTACTTCTGGTGCATTGTACTTAGAACATGCCCACCCTCCTCACTTAATGATATGTAAGTGAGGATTAATGTCAAGATTCCATTTGTAGAAGAGTTTGTAGAATGGGAGATGTGTTGGAGCCTTTTTCTATAATAAAGTTCACTTTGACATCTCACAGAAAATGAGTAGTCTTGTAAGTCTTCTAAAAATAATTGAGGGGCCGGGCATGGTGGTGCACGCCTTTAATCCCAGCACTCGGGAGGCAGAGGTAGGAGGATCGCCAAGAGTTCGAGGCCACCCTGAGACTACATAGTTAATTCCAGGTCAGCCTGGACCAGAGTGAGGCCCTACCTCAAAAAACCAAAAATAAATAAATAAATAAAAACTAAAAAAATAATAATAATAAAAATAATTGAGGACACATTTCATGGTTAAAAGACATACGTGAAAAAGGCCATGAGGACAGGAATCTTTTCCAGGTGTCTCAGGATGGTGAGCATTCTTTGTGAGGATGACAACTCAAAGTAGGACAGAGGCCGGAGCAAGAGTTGGACAAATGGAGTATCCATTCAGACTTGGTATTGAGTGAACATTGAAAATAGACTTGAAATTAAGAAATGGTAAAGAAAGTCTAAATAAATCCTTGTCCCTTATTGAAGTGGTTAAAATGAGTACTCTTATGGTATTCTATTATGTAAGATTCTGAAACAAGTCAGCTATGAACTAGTTTCCTTGATTTACAACATCTCCTAAAATAAGAAATTTCAACTGACTAATTATCAGTGTTGAATGCTGTAAATTTTTATAATAATGGTCAGTCATTAGTTAGCATAAAGTGCAATTATTTGATGTCCTCCTCCTCCTTGTATTACTCTTTATTCTTCTTTTTCTACATTTTCAGAGACCGACCTCAGTGAGCATTCAGATGTTGAAGTAAGACAGTTTGGGACTATAACCCCACATCAAAATCAACATGAGTTTTCTTATGTACAACTGGTATGTCCCCATGCTGATTCTTATTAGAACTGCTTTGCTATTCTAGTATTTTTCTCTATAAAAATAAAAGTTCAGGCCAGGTGTGGTGGCGCACGCCTTTAATTCAAGCACTCTGGAGCAGAGGTAGGAGGATTGCCATGAGTTCGAGGCCACCCTGAGACTACAGAGTGAATTCCAGGTCAGCTTGAGCTAGACTGAGACCCTATCTCGAAAAAAAAAAAAAAAAAAAAAAAAAAAAAAAAAAAGTTCAATATCTGTCTTGTTTTACATTGTATTTATAAGGCATATGTTATATTTTAACATACTATATCCACAAACATATTTTATGTACATTAAAGCATAAGTAATTATGTTTTGAAATATCATTATGAAGGATAGGCAGTATATTTTTTTCTAGTGATATTATAAAAAGTTAAAAGTAGCACATGTATGAATGTTTTTGAGTATATGAATTTAGATTCTTCAGGAATTACAAAGAACAACTCTCTGTAGGAATGATCTATGCTAGGTTTGATTTATGAAGCAAATTCCTTGGTATGGGTAAAATATGAAGGCCCAATGTTTAAGGTACCTGAGTTTTACAGGAGATTTTATAGGACTACTGTAATGGCTTAAATAACCTTTTGGTTTTTTAACTCATAAAAACACATTCTGTCTGTGAAAATATAAATTATAGAAATTTAATGTGATTCTGTGGGACAACAATCTTTTCAGGTCACTCCACTCATAATTACAACTAATTAAAATGTGCCAAAGAAAGGATAGAAATTTATCACCGCTCATTAAACCTGTAAAGACTGTGTTAATTAGATGTCAGGCTCAGTAACTCACATAAATGTTTCCTGCCAGTCTAATTTTAGAAGAAAAGGAAAGTGAACACTAGAATTTTCTAACTGGGAGTCTAAAGTTGTTAAAAATTAAAAAAAAAAACCTTGGAATTTAGAGAAGCTACATACATGCTTGCAACCTTTTTATAGATACAGGCAGCATCCACCACTGACCTCAACAAATAAGATAAAATGATGATATGTGCTGACTTTTCACTGACCTCACTCTTAGTAACCCAGAAGACAGGGATAAGAACATCTTCACCCCATTACCAAGCTGAAGAACCCTATAGCTTTATATATTTTAGGAATTTATCTTTCCATAAATACCTTCACATCCTTTTTATTTAGAAAGTAAATGCTTTAATTGAAGAAAATACTTTTTTTTTTCTTCTTCACAAGAGATACATTTCAAGTACAACCCATTATCAAATTATTTCATTTAAGGAAAAACGCTTTGCATGGACAATGAGTAAAAGTGTGAGGAAAAAAATTGAACAAATTTGCAAGAAAAACAAACATGCTTAAAGAGCATGAGCCTAGTATACAACATCATGAAAATATAAAATGGCTTATTTCCTTTACCTAACAAGCATGTAAAAAAATTCTGTAATTTTGTTTAATTGTGTGCAGCAGATTAGAACTTCACTTTTCATAATCAAGGCAGAAGGAATAGTTGATTGAGAAATACAATTACTTCTTATATCTAGATACATTGAATAAACTATCCTAAATTTCTGGCCTTTTCTCTTGTGTCTAATCATGTTATTTTTGAACAATTGTATAACTATATTTTATTTCAATAAATAAAAATCTGTTTTGTGATAATTATATATCAAACTAGTATATTAACTTGATAATTCATTCATTCATGCCCCAATAAGCATAAGATGGTCTTTCAAGTGTAAGGTCGACTAAAATATTGATTCTTGATTTATATTCTTTCAGTATATTCCTCTAACCCACTCTGGCTCTCACGGTAACATCAATTTGGAAAGGCACACTACAGAGATAGACCATGGGTTATAGGATTAGAAAGTATGATTGGTGGTGAATCATTTCTTTATTCAATTTTTATTCTTGATTTCTTTTTTCATTTATTTGTCTCATTACAAATGGCTGTTTCAAAATTACGGCATTATTTCATTTACTTTTCTCACATAATAATTATCTTCTTAAAAAATGTCTTGAGTGTGTATTATGATCTAAGACTCAATTAATTCTCTTTTGTTATAAAATTCATTCTCCTTTGAAATGTTTTCTTTAAGACAAAGGAGGTGTTAAAATGACAGCCTGCAGATATTTTTTTAAAAAAATTCCAGCAAGAGGAAGCAATTAATGATATAAAACTTTCTTTATATCTGAAAGACAGCCATATTCTATAAATTTTATTTTGTCTGAGATTTCATACCTGATTGTGATTTTCAGACATTAATTTCTGTACTTAACTGATGTTAGATCTGTCATCAATGACATATGATATATTAAATGTGTCTTCCAATTATCAAACAAATATGCTTTATCTATCAGAATTACTTAATTCAGAGACAAATTCTTCTTAAAACTCATGTCTTTGCTGAAGTCCACAACCCTCTCTTCCATGTGTGCTCTTCCATGAACATGTCTTTCCAATCTCACGTATAGACTTTTATATGTTCCTTAAAAGTATGGGCTCAAAACTTCATATTGGACATTTTTTTCTCAAGTTATTTGGTATATTTTTAATGCATTATCCTGCTAATGAGTTCTAGATAACAATATCTTCTCAGTATTAACATTGGAACTGCAAAACAAAATAATCCAAGTGAGAGTGGGTGTGGTATGCATGCCTTTAATCCCAGTACTAGGGAAGCTGAGTTAGAAGGGTTTCTGTGGGGTAAACCAGCCTATAGCTACAGAGTCAGTTCCAGGTTGGCTTGGGCTAGAGTAAGACCCTACCTCAAAAGAAAAAAGAAAAAAAATTGCAAATTAAACACAACTCATTACCCACTTTCCCTGTTGTTATGTTACAAATAACTGTTGTTATGTCTAACACCCACGTTCACCTTTTATTGTCTTGTTTCTGAACCTATCCTCAATATATAGTAGTATTTTCCACATGTACATAGATTTCCCCAATCTGAAAAAAATTATTCTTTTTCTGGGTTGACATAATTTCTCATCTAGAATCATTTCCTCATATAATAAAAATTTAAGAATCTAAAAGTATGCATATGCCAGAAATACGTGTTGGCCACAGTTAGAAGATCAGTAGTCACTAAGTTTTTGGAAGAAAGGAACAGGCAGAACACAGAGAACTTGTAGAACCATGAGATTCCCTAACTACAGAGATCCATGTCACTGGCTGATCCCAAACCTAGTAGAATATTCAATCTCTAAGTCAAATTTAGTATAATTTATGGTGTACATATCTGCTTAACCCATTGAATTTGTTACTTTCTTGTTGTTGTGATCAAGTACCTGAACAGAAGCAACATCTGTTCAGAAAGAAGGGTTTATTTCAGCTTATAGTACAAAGTCTGTTATGGTGGGAAAGGCATGGTGGCTAGAGCTTGAGGCAGTCACTAATCAGCAAGCAGAGTGGTGAATATTCATGTCAGCTAGGTTTCTTCATTTATACAGTCCAGGACACTAGCTGGTGGAGGTGGGATGGTACAATCCATAGTTATAGTGGGTCTTCTCTTTACAATTAACCCAATCAAGATAATCCCTTACAGGGATAAACAGATAATCTAGAAAATACATCACAGGCATGCTCAGAGGTATATTTCCTATGTGAGGTAGATCATGTCAAGTTGACAATCAGTATAAAATATAACATATGGGCTGAAGGGATGGCTTAGTGGTTAAGGTGTTTGCCTCCAAAACCAAAGGACCCAGGTTTGCTTCCCCAGGACCCATGTTAGCCACATGCACAAGGGGGCACATGAGTCTGGAGTTTGTTTGCAGTGGCTGGAGACCCTCGTGTGCCCATTCTTCCCCTCTCTCTCTCTCTCTCCCTCTTTCTCTGTCAAATAAATAAATAAAAATTAAATTAAATTAAAATATCACAAATACCTTCTCAATAAATTAAGTATACTAGAAGGTTCTCTTTTACCCTTTTTTCCTTCCATATGTGTGTGCGTTTTTATTTTCAAAAAACATATATTGTGACTGCTAGCCTTCATATATAGTAACTAAGCTTTTGAGTCTTGCTTTTGGCCAGTATGAAGTGCTTCTATGTTGTATGATCTGTGATTGGTTGTTTTCATGTTACTAACAGGAAAATCGATCTTTCATAAAGGCACTAAAGACTTATATTGGAAAAGAATGATCTTTTCAATAAATAGTGCTTAGAAAACTAGATATCTATGTACAGAAGAATGAAAACAGAGCCCTGGTTCTCAAACATGAAAATGTAAGGCCAAAGTATATTAAATACCTACATGGAAGACTTGTCTCTATGAAGGTACTAAAAGGCAGAAGAACATCCATAAGAATTATTATGCGATTATGCAATAATTCATCAGTTCTAATTTTAAGTGAGTTTCCCAGGAAAATCTTCAAAATTCCCATGCATATTAAACAAAACACATAATATCTGTGTTTTTACTATCTCAGCATATACCATACACTGTCCTAAATTTTAGTTTACTTTGTTGTGTTCCCATCTGTGTGTGTGTGTGTGTGTGTGTGTGTGTGTGTGTGTGTGTGTGTAGGCCAGAATATAACCTCAAATGTTATCCTCAGGAATGATGCCCACCTCTTTATCAGACAGGGCCATTTACTGGTCTGGAGCTCAGGGATCAAATGGCTACACTCACTAGTCAGTGAGCTCTGGGGATCCTACTGTCTCCTACCTCTGTTGTGATAGAATTATGGGCACAAAACACTGCAACTGACATATTGTAGTGAGTAGAAAGGGTAGAACTCAGGGCCTCATATTTGCAATAAGCACTCAGTGAGTTTTCTTCCCAAACCCATGTTTAACTTTCTTTCTTCATTGCTATCCTATAAGATAATTAAATGCAACCATGTTTCTCTAATCAGACTTGTTTTCCAGAATAGACTATGAGATAAACACACAGGTAATATGTAGTGATATATTTAATGTAGAAGGAAATTTTAGTTTAACAGTTTTTTTTTTTTTTTTTTCAATTTATAAGTAACTACACAGTGGTAAAAGAAAGTTCAATATGTTTTATTGACAACCGTGTGACTAGATGTTCCTGGATTCAACAAGGCTATAAGGAATAATACTTGAGCAGTTTGAAGATATTAGACAGCAAAAAGTGGCAAGAGCAATCCAGTTTTTTTTTTTTTTTAATGTTGTTGTGTTTTACCTTTAAGTGAAATCTTATACTGCAAAAGAATGTTGAGTAACCCCCAAAGGTTCATGTGTCAAAGATGTGGTCCCTAAGGTGGCTCATTGAGAGATAGCAGAATCTTTAAAAAGGAGAGTAAGTGGAATAGCATTAGGCAGTAGATACATACATTGGAAGGGAGTTTTGAGGTGCTGGCCCCTTCATCTTTCTCCCATTATTTTCTGATTTGGAATGTGAGCAGTTTTACTTTGCTACATATCTCCGATATAATGTGCTGAATCATTACTTGCACAAAACTACAGGAGCATTTGATTATGGACTGAAACCTCAAAACTAAAAGCCAAATAAATCTTTATTCTCTTCAAGTTGATTGTTTCAGGTATTTCAGTACAGTAACAATGCTAATTAATTAACACATGCAAAGTAAATGAAGGATTTTAAATAAGTGAGTCACCTATTTTTGTCTCTATCTTATAAAAAATGTGAAGAATAAATGGATTTTGTTGGGATAATTGGTGAGTAAGAAAACCATGCAGAGAGTCCTTAGAGCCCACAAAGATGCAGAGGACCTAGATTTATGTGCAAGTTAGTAAAATAGACATGTGAATAGTGATTTAAAGGTAGACAGAACTTCTTAATAGTTTCATTTCCTAGACAGCGGGAACAGAAAGAATAGTAAACTTTCTCTCAGAGAAGATGGAAGATCCCTCCACTTGTTTAGAAGACAATTACTAGAAACTAAGTGACATGTCAATTTTGAGGTAATTTATTTCTTAACATCTGCATCTTAAGACAGAGACAAAAACCTACAAATTAAGGTGTATGAATGACCATTATGGAGGAGTACAGACCAAACACTTTATAAATATTTAAAAGTAAAATAAAATAGCATATATGAAAAAATATTCAAAAAACCAAATATTTATATAGAAAATTAGGATATTATATTCAACAAAGGAAAATGACAAATAGTATCATACCTAATGTTGATGAAGATAGACTTTAGAAAAGGTTTTAATTCAATTTAGATTTACAACAAAGCTTATGGTTGAAATAAAAGTCCTTCTAAGTTGTACTGCAATGATGGTATATATGTTTACATATTTACCAAAATTAATAAGGTACATAACGAAATTCTGCACATTTTACTATATGCACATTTTCCTTGATAAAATATTGAAAATACTCCTGGAATGAATTTGATATCCTTTTTAGCAATGTATAGTTTGGTGTGTTCAAGAATCAACACTATTTTTTTTGCAACTTTTCAGTTTCAGTATGCAAATGAATGTTGATTAATTTCATGTTCCCCCTTGGATGTTTTCACCATGCTTCTTGCCTCTCCATCTTTGGAAGATACACTATGAGAGACACAATTTTATTCAATTATGATAAAATAAGGATGGACACTTGCTCAAAGCTAAAGAAAAGTAAGGATAAAAATCTGGAATATCTTCTAATTTCCTTACTATGAAGTCTTTCTCAACCATACCAAATGAATCAACACTTTAAAGAATCCTATTTGTTTTCACTTTTATTTCAAAAGGAGCCATTTTCTGTGGCCCCAATATAGCTAAACAGATATTAAATTAATTGGGTGCTTAAAATTAAGTTTGATTCATTTAATCAAATTTCAGCAGTATTTTAAAGCCTATGTCTAGTTTATTCAAATGACATTTTTAGTTAAATTCTTTGTATCATTATTCTGTCACTTAAGAGTTGGTGTTAATTGTTCTTACTGACCAATTCATATATACCTTCATCAGACAAGTATACCAGCCTCTCATATTATTTCTCTGAATGTTATAATCCATTTGACAATTTTTGGAAGTAATGCTTTTTTTTTACAATACTTCTCTTTAAATAGTAATTATTGAAACACATATACCAACTTGATTGTTAAAGCGTGATTTCTATTAATCATATATACTTTACTATGAACATTAGTCAAGTTTTAGACTTAAAATAGGAATGCTTGTAGACTAGTATCAATTAATTTGTTACTTTGTTTTGCACAGTCTACTATATTCACAGGCATTAATGGAGATCTATAAATGCTAAGCAATCCTACTGAGCAGCTGGGCTTTTAAAAGTAAATATCTTCTTGCATAGGCAAGAAAACTCTTTCCTAAAATCATTAAAACTGCTCTAATGGTGGCTTTTATTCTAAATTATTTACTGCAAAGAAAAAAAGAAAAACAAGCAATTGATGTTTTTCTAGTAACTTCCACTATTTCCTACATTTATACTAAATTCAAGTTTAGGTAATCAAAGAAGAATTATACAGCTGTATTAAACTGTAAGAGAAAATGTGTCAGAAATGAGGTATGTGACATGTATTTTATTTTTTTTTTAATTTTTTAAATTATTTTTTATTTATTTTTGGAGAGAGAGACAGAGATAGAGAGGGAGAGGGAGACAGACATGGGAGCACCAGCAGTCTCTCAGCTGCTGTGAACGAAATCCAGATGAGTGTGCCCCCTTGTGGGAAAGTGCAGCATTGTGCCCTTGCCTCACTTTGCATCTGGCTAAAGGTGGGACCTGGAGATTGGAACCGCTGGACATTGGGACCAGCGTTCTTAGGCTTAGCAGGCAGGTGTCTTAGCCGCTAAGCCATCTCTCCAGCCCATGACGTGTATTTTAAAGATGTAAGCAAGGCCTGGTGGTGCACGCCTTTAATCCCAGCACTTGGGAGGCAGAGGTAGGAGGATCACTATGAGTTTGAGGCCAGCCTGAAACTACATAGTGATTTGCAGGTCAGCCTGGACTAGAGTGAAACCCTACCTCAAAAAAACAAAATAAAACATAACAAACAAACAAGCAAACAAAGATGTTGTTCTTTTGAAAGTGTGTCAGGGCAGGCAGTAAATTGAAGATATAAATATAAATTGATAACTCTTACACAAATAGATGTACATCAACAAAGACATTCTGATTCTTATGTTAACCTTATTTTTTCTGAGATTTTTATCTCTATAATAGTTGTGCATACGTCCCACACCCACATATAACCAAAGATACAATCTAGCCATCATTGATCTTCATGTGTCAATCAATACAGATTACTATGATGTTGCAGATGCAGAACCCTTAGCACATTTCCTAAATTGTTAAATATACATCCTGATTCTTTTTTCTATCTTTTTAAAAAAATATTTTATTTTTATTTATTTATTAGAGACAGAGAGAGGGAAAGAGAGAGAGGGAGAGTGAGAATGGGCATTCCAGGGCCTCTGGCCACTGCAAATGAACTCCAGACATGTGTGCTCCCCTTGTGCATCTGTTATGTGGGATCTGGAGAATTGAACTGGGGTCCTTATTCTTTACAGGCATGTGCCTTAACTGCTAAGCCATCTCTCAAGGCCTATCTTTTTAAAAAATTATTTTAGAGAGAGAAAGAGATGTGATTGAAGATGGGGCAATGTCAGTTATTTCTTTCTCTGTATCTTTGTCTTTTGCATATAGAAAGATACTGTTTTTTCTGTGTTGATTTTGTATACTGCTACTTTACTGAAGGAGTTAATAACTTTTAAGAGTTTTGATATGGAGGTTCTCAGGTCACTTATGTATAGAATCATGTCATCTGCAATAGGGTTGACTTAACTTCTTCCTTTCCAATTTGTATCCCTTTTATTTCTTTCTCCTGTCTTATTTCTTAAGCTAGTACTTCCAGTACTATGTTGAAGAGCAGAGGTGAGAGTGGACACCCCTGTCTTGTTACTGATCTCAATGAGAATTCCTTCAGTCTCTCTCCACTAAGTATTATTTGGGCTTCAGGATCTTTATATATAACCTTTACTATGTTGAGATAGAGACCGTCCATGCCAATTCTCTCCAATGTTTTGATCATGAAATGATGTTTTATTTTGTCAAAGGCCTTTTCAACATCTATCGAAATGATCATGTGGTTTTTGTGTTTAAGCTTATTTATGTGGTGTATTACATTGACAGATTTCCATATGTTAAACCATCCTTGCATTCCTGGGATGAAGTCTACTTGATCCAGGTGGATAATTCTTTTGATGTGCTGTGGAATTTGGTTTGCAAGGATTTTGCTCAGGATCTTTGCATCTAAGTTTATCAGGGAAATAGGCCTGTAGTTTTCTTTTCTTATGGCATATCTGCCTGGTTTGGGTATTAGGGTGTCACTAGCTTCATAAAAGGAGTTGGGGAGGATTCCCTGTTCTCCGATTGTGTGGCAGAATTGGAAAATACTTGGTTTCAATTCTGCCATGAAGGTTTGATAGAATTCAGCTGAGAAACCAGGGAGATTTTTGATAATCCTTTCAATCTTGATGGTTGTGATAGGTTTGTTTAGCAGATTAATCTGCTCTGAGTTTAGCTTTGGTAGGTGGTATGTGTCCAGGAATTCATCCATTTCCTCCATATTATCCAGTTTTGTAGAGTAGAGGCTTTTGAAGTAAGTTGTGATGATTTTCCCAATTTCACTTATGTCTGGTGTAATCTCTCCCTTTTCATTTCTAACTTTTTGTTTTTGTTTATTATTTATTTATTTATGGTCATTTGTGTTCATGATGGTAGCCAATCTGACAGGAGTGAGATGGAATCTCAGTGTAGTTTTAATCTGTATTTCCCTGATGACTAGAGAGGTAGAACATTTTTTTAGATGTTTATATGCCATCTGTGTGTCTCTTGCCTTATTGCTATAGTTAACACTTCCAATACTATATTAAATGAAAGTGGGGACAATGGATACCCTTGTCTTGTGCCTGATTTTAGTGGACAACCTTCAAGTTTTTCTCCATTTAGCATTATGTTGGGTATGGGTTTATCATAAATAGTCTTTATAATGTGGAGATATCTTCCTTCTATTCCCAGTCTCTGTAGGGCTTTTATAATGAAGGGATGTTGGATTTTGTCAAATGCTTTTTCTGCATCTAATAAGATGATCATATGATTTGTGTCCTTCAGTCCATTTAAATAATATATTAGATTTATCAATTTGTGTATGTTGAACCATCTCTGCAACTCTGGGATAAAGCCTATTTGGTGAGGGTGAATGATCTTTCTGATATATTCCTATATTCTGTTTACAATATTTTGTTGAGAATTTTTGCATCTATGTTCATGAGGGATATTGATCTGTAATTTTCCTTTTTCGTTCTATCTTTGTCAGGTTTTTGGATCAGGGTGATGCTGGCTTCGTAGAAGGAGTGTGATAGGATTACTTCCTCTTCTATCTTATGAAAAAGTTTAAGAAGCATTGGTGTTAGTTCTTCCATGAAGGTCTGATAAAATTCAGCAGTAAATCTATCTGGGCCTGGACTTGTTTTAGTTGGGAGATTTTTTTATAACTGCTTGGATTTCCATACTTGTTATAGGTCTATTTAAGTGGTTAATCTCATCTTGATTTGATTTAGGTAAGTTATATAAATCAAGGAAATCATCCATTTCTTTAAGATTTTCAAACTTAGGGGAGTAGATGTTCTTATAGTATATCCCTATGGTTTTTAATGTCTCTAGTATCTGTCATAATGGTGCCTTTTTAAAATCTCTAATTTTATTAATTTGTGTCTACTCTTTTCCTTTTGGTCAGATTTGCTAAGGGTTTATCAATCTTGTTTAT
Source organism: Orientallactaga sibirica (assembly GCA_036365145.1). Classification (NCBI taxonomy): domain Eukaryota; kingdom Metazoa; phylum Chordata; class Mammalia; order Rodentia; family Dipodidae; genus Orientallactaga; species Orientallactaga sibirica. Next base: position 5,815,075 of record JAEOAD010000509.1, read on the forward strand.
CCTTTCAAAGAATCAACTCTTTGTTTCATTGATTCTTGATTCTTGGAATTTTTTTTTTTTTTTTTTTGGTTTCTATTTCATTAATTTCTGCCCTAATCTTTATTATTTCTTCCCATATACTGATTTTTGGTTTGCCTTGTTCTTCTTTTTCCAAGGTCTTAAGATACAGCATTAAATTGTTTACTTTTAACTTTCTAATTTGTTAACATAGGTACTTAAAGCTATAAATTTCCCTCTTAGGACTGCCTTCATTGTGTCCCAATGGTTATGTTTGCATTATCATTTGACTTGATGAATTTATGAATTATTTGTTTAGTTTCCATGATTTTATGTATGCTCTATAGTTTTTCTTGCTATTGATTTGTAGTTTGATCCCATTGTGATCAGATAGAGTGCAAGAAATTATTTCAATTGTCCTATATTTGTTAAGATTTGCTTTGTGTCCTAATGTATGGTCTATTTTAGAGAATGTTCCATGTGCTGCTGACAAGGATGTGTATTCTTCAGCATTTGGATGAAATGTCCTGTATATATCTGTTAGGTCCATTTGTTCTATGACCTCATTTAATCCAGACACATTTCTGTTTATTTTTTGCCAGGATGACCTGTCAATTGGTGAGAGTGGGGTGTTGAAGTCACCCACTTCAAGCGTGTTTGGTGTTATCTGGACCTTAGTTCTAATAGCATTTGTTTGATGAAATTTGGAACCCCCTTGTTAGGTGCATATATTTTTAGGATTGTAATGTTCTCCTGTTGAAGTGTTTCTTTAATTAATATAAAGTGACTTTCCTTATCGTTCCTAACTAATTTTGGTCTGAAATGTACCCTGTCAGATATTAGGATAGTGAACCCTACTTGTTTTTTAGGCCCATTTGCTTGAAACACTGTTTTCCGACCTTTCACCATAAGATAGTGCCCATCTTTTGTAGAAAGGTGAGTTTCTTGGAAGAAACAAATTGAAGGATCCTGCTTTTTAATTCCATCTGCAAACCTATGTTTTTTGGTTGGGGCTTTCTGGCCATTGATATTAATAGTTATTATTGAAAGGTGTGTATTTATTTTTGCCATTTTTCATTTTGTAGTTCTTCCGGTTTTACCTTTGCCCTCTTGTATTAACTAGTATAGGAGTATGGTTTGTTTTTCCAGGTTCCTTATAGGTGTGCTTTTCTTTCTCTTCAGCATGGAGGATCCTTTCAAGTATTTTCTGTAGAGCTGGTTTGGTTTTCAAATATTCCTTTAGCCTGCTTTTTTGTGGAATGTACTTATTGCTCCAATATTTGAATGGATAGCTTTGCAGAATAAAGTAACCTTGGTTGACTGTTGTTATCTTTCAGAACCTGGAACATATCACTCCGAGCCCTTCTCACTTTTAAAGTTTGGTTGGGTAATCAGCTGTGATCCTGATGGGCTTGCCTTTGTAAGTGACTTGATTTTTCTCTCTAGCTGCTTTCAATATATTTTCTTTGCTTTTTATGTTTAGTAGTTTAATTATAATATGGCAAGGAGAGGTTCTTTCCAGGTTTTGTCTGTTTGGTGTTCTAAAGGCTTCCTGTATCTGCACTGGCATCTCTTTCCCAATTTGGGGGAAGTTTTCTTCTATGATTTTATTAAAAACACCTACTATGCCTTTGGAGTGAATTTCTTCTCTTTCTATTATACCCTGAATTCTTAGGTTTGATCTTTTTCATAGTGTCCTGAATATCTTGAAATTCCCATTCATACCTTTCTATTAGTTTGTCTTTCTCTTTGTTGGACTGTATTAGATCTGCCACCTGGTAGTCTAGTTTAGATATTCTGTTCTCTCTTTCATCCATTCTACTGGAGAGATTTTCTACAGAGTTTTTTATTCACTGACTGTGTTCTTCATTGCTAGTATTTCTGACTGTTTTTTCTTTATTATTTCTGTTTCCTTATTCATGTCTTCGATTGACTTTATTTCATTAAGTTGGTTTCCTGTGTGTTCTTTGATTCCTTCGATTTCCTCTTTGAGTTCTTTGAACATATTTATAATCATTCTTTTGAAATCTTTCTCAGGCATTTCCTCTAAATCAGTCTCACTGAAGGTCATTTCTGATGCATTAATAATTTTTGGTGGATTTATATTGTCTTGACTTTTTGTGTTTCTTGTATTATAATGTAGAGATTTTTGCATCTTGGATTAATTTAGTGCTTGGGTTCCCTAATTATCTGCAGTAATATTCTATGTATCAATCAATCTGATGTCATATATGTTCAGGGTAGGCACTTAAGGTGCTAGGTATGGCTGTTAAGACTCTTAGAGTAACCAGAAATGTGACTCTAGTTGTTGGGTTTGTCTGCTGTAAAGTATTAAAGTAGGCTGAATGGAACAAAATACAGGCAAATTCTATAAACTTAACTAAACAATGTACACATTCAATGAAGAACAGCACAGAGTCCTTATGCAAAAGTAGGTATTATGACAAACATACCCTCTAACAAAGTCACGTTCCCTAAGGATGTATGTTGCCCCACATCCTTAATCCTGTCAACTAGGAGGCTAAGATTTTTGGTCTGTAGAGGGTTCCAAGTTCAGTTTTTGACTAAGTGAGACACTTCCCCAATGAATGACAGAAGAGTAAACAAAGGCAGTATAAATCAGGAAGCAACTAATGAGCAGCCCAAAATATAGCTTATTTAAGAATGTCAATTCTGACCATCCATCAGATTTATCAAATAATTTGCCCTGACATTGATGGTGCAATTTGCCCTTCAGATGCAAGCCTATATATCAGGCTTATTTGGCGGGTACTGACCTGGTATAATCCCAGTTACCTTTTGGAAGGGCTATGTTCTCAGCTATGATGCTTGGTCACTTGGGTCCCCCTTTGCTGTGCTGTGGCTCAGGTAGGCTGGCTAGGTCTGTGGGTTGCTGCTCTGATCACCTGTGTGGGTGTTGTGTAGGTGAGCTCCCTTCCCCAGGTCTCTGGTGCTTGCTGGTGCTTGTGCAGGCTCTGGGGGAAGGGAGGTTGTGGATGGAGGCTGAAGTCCTCCTGCTGGTTCTCACTATGTTCTTCCTCACTAGCTGCTCTGTTGGTCTTTGCCATCCTCCTTCCATATTGCTTGAGTTTGTAAGGAGCCAGTGTGAGTGGAAAATCCCATCACCTGTTTTTGTTGTTGTTGTTGTTGTCGTTGTTTTTCCTGCAGCTCAGGCTGAGCCTCGTGGCTATGGCTACTTGGGACTTGCTGCCACTGCTAGAGCTACTTCTGCCCACTATTGTGTGCTATAGACACTCTGGATCACTCCTACTTCTCTGCTGTGGTTGGTGATTTACTATTCACCTCACTTTTCAGTAAAAGAGTGTATTTTACTGGGTTTTGTTGTTCTTGTTGTTGTTGTTCTGCTTTTTCTCCCCAAAGCTGTATTGGCATGGTCCCTATGCTGCCATCTTAACTGGAAGTCCTCCTCATTTCTAATTTTGTTAATTTTAGTTGTCTCTTTTTTTTTCCTGCTTGATCAAATTGGCCAGGGTTTTATCAATTTTGTTTTATTCAAAGAACCAGCTCTTTGTTTGATCAATTTTCTTAATTGTTTTCTTAGTTTCCAATTCATTAATTTCTGCTCTGATCTTAATTATTTCTTTCTGTCTGGAGCTTTTTGGGTTGGATACATCTTGTTTTTCCAATGCCTTTAGGTGGATGGTTAGGTTATTGATTTGGTGTCTCTCTGTCTTTGTTTTGAAGGCATTTAGTGCAATGAATTTTCCCTGGAAGACTGCCTTCATTGTGTCCCATAAGTTTTGCTATGTTGTGGCCTCATTGTCATTCATTTCTAAAAATTTTGAAATTTCATTTTTATTTCTTCCACTACCCATTTATTGTGTAAGAGTGTGTTGTTCAGTTTCCAGGAGCTGGTTGGGTTCCCGGCATATCTTTTGTTGTTAATTTCTAGCAATACAGCATTGTGATCTGATATCATGCAGGAAATTATGTCGATCCTCCTAAATATATGTTGGCAGGATTTATGGAACAGTATATGATCTATTTTAGAGAAGGTTCCATAGGCTGATGAGAAGAATGTTTAATGTGTAGATTAGGGGTAAACTGTTCTATCGATGTCTGTTAGATATAATTGATCTATGGTGTTGTTGAGCTCTTTCTTCCCTGTTAATTTTTTGTTGAGATGGTCTATCTATTGCCAATAGTGGAGTATTGAAGAGAAACAGGGAGAAGGAGAAAGATTGATAATTGGTAGGGCCTCAGCCACTGCAATGGAACTCAATACCCTGTGTTACTTAGTGGCTATGTGCAACCTTGTGCTTGCCTCACCTTTGTGCATCTAGCTTAATTGGGATCTGGAGAGTCAAATATGGGTCCTTAGGCTTCGCAGGCAAGCACCTTAATCACTAAGCAATTGATCTAGCCCTTCATCCTAATTCTTTGGCTTACCCAGTTCTGTACATTTTTAGAAAATTTCCTAAATAACAGCATTTGTTACCCTTCATATAGCAGAACACTAAGATATGGATCCTCATGAGGGATTTGCTCTCACCTTTTCCCTGCTTTCTTTCAGACTACTAGGAAAAGTACAGCAATAGCTCTAACTCTGAACATTATTTAAGAAAATCTATTACTCATAATTTAATAGACCATATATCTAAATTATCAAAAATGGCACAACAAATTAGAACATAAGTTGATGATATTAAAATTCTAGTTCTCTAAAATAAGAAACCAAGCTTTTTGTTGCTTTCTTTGCATTTTGCACTTTAATATAGATGGCTTAAATCCTTATTTCCCTAATCAATAAAATAATAAGCTTATGGAATGATGGTCTTCTTGCTGAGAAAAATCACTGGATTACAGCTTATAATATAATACAACTATCTGCTCATTATCTATAAGGAGCTCAATTTGACTAATAACCTGAGTGGACTGGGAAGGAGTCAGTGAGTCTTGAGTTAGATAATGACACATGGATTTCAGCACAAAGATAGGGCAAAGTATCGTATTAACTTATGCCCAAAATTCTGACCCAAGGAAATTCTTAGATGAATTTGTTATGCTAAGACTTTGAATGTGGTTATTTGGCATATACCAACAGAAAAACGCACATATAAGAAAAATTGTTGAAGTTGTTAACAAAATATAAATGTCAAAGTTTAATGTATGTTTAATTTCTTTGGCAATCTGAAAGGATTATTCCAAAAAGAGAGAATGTTACATTATCAAATTAATGAAGAACATATGACTACCAATTAAGTTTAAATTGACTATTTTTTTCCTGGAATAATTTCTGCTGGCTGGCATCTTTGTATGATATTTTCTACTTGATATAGTCCATAGCACAGTAATAAAATTGCAGCATTACTGCATTCTAATAGGTGCCTGCTCAAAGAACAGGTGGGAAAACTCCCCACTTTAAAACTAATTTGTGAATCCAATAAGAAAATAAAAACTTTTCACATTATTCTCAAGATTTAAAGATAATCCTGCCAAACAGATGACAAAGAAGCCTCATTTATCTTAGTTAAAGTTCATCTTAATCAAGATACTGCCTGTCAGACAGTATTTCTTAAAATACAATTCTTAGTCTCATGATCAGTCACAAGGGATGCACTACCAGGGTACACATTTGAATATAAAGCTCTAAGCAAGAGTGAAGAGGCCATTCTATAATCTTATTTAATGACATATCACTTCTTGAATAAAACATGATCATCACTTAAATCTAGTATTTCTAATAAAATGTCCTAGATCTTTTTTTTCTCAGAATCTGCATCAATGATTACAATGGGAAAACAGTAGTTTATAAATCTGGAAACTCTAGTTATGCCAACATTTAATCAATTTCTTAAGTAAAAGTACCAGTTTAGAAAAAGTGGTATGAACAATGTATTTCTGACTATTTGAGTTATTAAATACATTCTATAAAAAGAAAATATGGTATGAAAACAATAGGGTTTATTTAGTCTTAACAAATAATGGAAAATAGATGTAAATGGAGATTATACTAAAAGAAATAAACAAGAATCAGAAAGTGAAGTATCTCATGTTTTCTTTACCTTTTGAATTTAATGTGTGTGTGTGTGTGTGTGTGTGTGTGTGTGTGTGTGTACATGTGCATGTGTGCATTCACGTGAGCTCTTGCTTATGCCATGATGGAGGAAATGAGACTGTCTGAGAAAATGAAGGTGACTATCAGGATGGGGACATGGAAGAAAGCATTAGCTATGAAATTGGTGGTTGTGGTCAAAGTACAATATATTTTTTAATACAAATGTCTTTATGAAATATGTGAGTCTTTTTTAAATGTTATTTTTATTTATTTGTTTATTTGACAGAGAAAGAGGCAGGGAGAGAGAGAGAATGGGCATGGCAGGGCCTCCAGTTACTGCAAACGAACTCCAGACACATGCACCCCCTTGTGCATCTGGCTAATGTGGGTCTTGGAGACTTGAACCTGGGTCCTTTTGCTTTGTTTTGCAATTTGTTTTGCAAATGCCTTAACCACTAACCCATCCCTTCAGCCCTACATCAGTCTTTATAATGGATGTACTCCAATAAAAGACAATTTGTCAGTTAAAATATATTTTAAATTATATCATTCTTTCTTAATTTTTCTCTAGTAGCAGGAGTGAATAGCATTGTCTACATTGGGTAACTTTTCAGTGTCCTATGACTAAGACATACTAGTTATTTTAGAAAATGGCTGCTCACATTGGTGATGTTAGCAGTGGCTTAGATATCCTTAAATATCCATTATTAAGACGCAAAGAACATGCCAGCATAAATCAGTGGTTCCAGAAAGAGGGTGAGAGAAACTTGCTGAATTCCAAGTCATTCAGCATTAAAGTTGGCAGCAACATGCACACGGATTTGTCTAACAGTAGCAAGTTACCATAAACACTGTACAATTGTGAACTCAGTAGTTACTCCTTTATGTGACAAAGGTTTTGGAATTTTGATTTATATAACAATGCTATTATAATGCTACTAAATATACTTCCTAATTTCTATATACTATACATAAAAATGAAAAGTTAAGACAATTATTTAAACTAAGTAACTGAAAATATCTAACTTTTAAGAATGTTAAGGACATTAAGAATTATGGCTGTAATAAGACTTCAGTACCATTGGCATAATGTAATCACAATGTAATCACAAAGGAACCAATTGAAATGCACATGTCTTTAAATTCTTGGAAATACAGATTGGTAGAAGTATGCATTGGTAATTGCCTTGTGAAAATCATTATTTACAAAATAAACCTAAACCTATTATGTTGAAATGCATTTATTAGTATATATTCAAAGCTTATATTTTCCAAAACACATACTAAAAAAATGTTGAAAGCATTTTAATTAACTTTAAATGACAATTATATGCAACTCATTGAATTTTAGTGTTAAAAACATAAAAACAAGGATGTGGCTAAAGTAGCATTTTATAAGATTAATGAGGATAATTCATCAAGATAATGGGAGAGTGACCACAAATACACTTCAGAAATGGTGCATGCTGTCATTTCCTGTTACCAGGGCAATGAAGAATCCCAAGGGACAAGCCTATTCACTGTGAGACTTTGAGGCTCACTGTGGAGAGAAAGTTTAAGTTTCTCACTCCACAATGGGGTACAGTGCCTTTAATAATCTATGCTTATTCTACATATGTAGTACAGTTCAAGGCTCTATAGAAAAGGTCATAATAGTTTGCATGGTCTGCAGTTCACATGAACTGGAGAAGCTGGTAACATTCCACCTACACATTCAAGATGCCTCTGAGAACTTCTGATATTAGAAGAGAAACGCCACAGGAGAGGAGTGGGACTCTCTGCAGGGTCCCCACTGGGGAAATATCCAGTGTAATCATGGGGGTGAAATCACTCTTGGGACAAAACTGTGGAACCAGTGGAGTGTGATGCAAGCCTGGGAAACCTGTAGGTACCCAACTTCAATCTGTGAGAGCTGTTGTGCATGTTCTGCTATGAATCCATGTAGACGCTGTCTCCAGGTCCTAAGGTACAGAACATTGGACCCCCTAGTAGGTTTGTACCCCTAGCATGTCCAGAGACTGTAGGAAGACACACATCTTCAGATTCAATGTTACTTGCCCCATTGGATTTTGGACACATTTAGGACCCTTCGCTCCTTTGTTCTTACTTCCTTTCCATCTAGAATGAGCATGTCTATCCTATACCTGTCTTTGTGTCAAGGTCTGGAAAATTATAACTTTTCTGATATAACAGACACACAGCTGAAGAAGAATTTGTCTCAAATGAATTATACTCTGAGTTTCTGTCATATCTGACTTAGATCACATTGGATGAGACTTGAATCTTAGATTTAAAGTTGATTCTGAAATAAGTAAAAACAGATATTTTGTATATTCTGGATATTAGTCCTCTGTCAGATGTATAGCTGGCAAAGATTTTCTCCCATTCTGTAGGTTGTATTTTTGCTCTATTCACAGTGCGCTTTGCTCTACAAAAGCTTTGTAATTTCATAAGGTCCCAGTGGTTGATTTGTGGTTTTATTCCCTGAGCAATTGGAGTTATACTCCGAAAGTCCTTGCCTATGCCAATATGTTGAAGGGTTTCCCCTACCTTTGCCTCTAGCAGTTTCAGAGTTTCAGGTCTGATATTAAGGTCTCTTATCCATTGAGACTTGACCCTTGTACATGGAGAGAGACAAGGAACTATGTTTATCCTTTTATATACAGATGTCCAGTTTTCCCAGCACCACTTCTTAAAGGGGCTATCTTTTCTCCAAAGAATATTTTGGGAATTTTTGTCAAAAATTAGATGGCTGTAGCTGCCTGGATTAATATTTGGGTCTTCTATTCTGTTCCATTGATCTACCTGTCTGTCCTTGTGCCAGTACCATGCTGTTTTTGTTAGTATGACTTTGTAATATAATTTATAATCGGGTATTGTCAAAAAACAGAATAATAAGAATTCAAACAACCCAGTTAAAAAACGGGCTATGGGGCTGGAGAGATGGCTTAGCGGTTAAGGCGCCTGCCTTCTAAGCCTAAGAATGCTGGTTCCAATCTCCAGGTCCCACGTTTGGCCAGATGCAAAATGACGCAAGGGCGCAATGCTGCACTTGACCGCAAGGGGGCGCACACATCTAGATTTCTTTCACAGCAGCTGAGAGGCTGCTGGCGCACCCATCTCTACCTGTCTTCCTCTCCCTCTCTCTCTGTCTCTCTCCAAAAAAAAAAAAAAAAAAAGAAAAGAAAAGAAAAGAAAAGAAAAGAAAAGAAAAGAAAAGAAAAGAAAAGAAAGGGGGCTATGGAACTAAATAGAGAATTCTCAGAAGATGAAATACAGATGGCATATAAACATCTAAAAAAGTGTTCCACATCCTTAGCCATCAGGGAAATGCAAATTAAAACCACTTTGAGATTCCATTTCACTCCTGCCAGAATGGCTACCATCAGGAAAACAAATGACAATAAGTGTTGGCATGGATGCAGAAAAAGAGGAACACTCCTGCAATGTTGGTGGGAATGTAATCTGGTCCAGCCATTGTGGAAATCAGTGTGGAGGTTCTTGAGACAGCTAAAAATAGATTTTCCATATGATCCAGCTATAGCACTCCTAGGCATATATCCAGAGGACTCTTCTCACTACCTTAGAGATACTTACACAACCATGTTTATTGCTGCTCTATTCACAATAGCTAGGAAATGGAACCAGCCTAGATGTAGATGAATGGATAATTAAGATGTAGTACATTTACACAATGGAGTTCTACTTAGTGGTAAAGAAAAATGAAATTATGAAATTTGCAGGGAAATGGATGGATCTGGAAAGGATTATACTAAGTGTGGTAACCCAGGCTCAGAAAGCCAAATGTCACATGTTCTCTCTCATATGTGGATCCTAGCTACAAATGTATAGACTTGTGTTGAACTGGAAACAAAAATAGGTACCAGAAACCAGTAAGCTGGTAAAAGACTATAAGGGAAGGAGAAAAGGGAAGGACTTAAGTGTATGGTATTGCACATATGTAAGTAGAAGAACAGATTACAGGGAGGGGAATGGCCTAAGTGAGGCCATGGGAAGAGAATGCATAAAAGAAGGGCAGGGGGAGGGTCAATCTAAATTCAAGATATTGTGAATAAGACTTATGTAAACCTACTTTTTTGAATAATGGCACATCTAGAAGCTGTAGACTATTACTAGAAAAGTTTCAGTGCCTGAGATGCGGTACCTTCCAGTGAGTTGTTCACCAAGGAGGTCCCGGTAGCCTCCAAAACATTAAAGGCTTTTGCCAAAGCCCTTGGTTTCCCTTGAGAAACAGTAAGACCCTATTGCTGAAGACATCTCTTGCCTGAGAAAGCAAGCTGGTGCTGAGCAGAAAACCTTCTCCCTGCAGATGAGCCAACTGAAAGCTGTAAAAGCTGCACTGCATGCAGTCATATGGGAGACAGAAGTCATCAGCAGTGAAAACAGTGGACACTGAATATTCAAGTTTGGCCATACTGGTCCAATGACTGAACGTGTGCAATAGTGGCATGTCTACTATTGGGGTAACCAACTGCTCCATAATTGGACTGAAAGCCCTCTCTACGGGAGGGAATACATACCTGGTAATGAAAAACCCAAGCAAAAGTCTATGGCATGTGAGGTCATAAGCCTTAGGGATATAAATCCTGCTCTTGTCCGACTAAATGTGTATATTATTCCCACCAAGCTTCCCTGGGGGCACTGCACTTAATGTTCATGTTCACATATTAAAGCTACTCTCACTTCTGGTTAAAGAAGCTTCTCTTTTCAGATGACGATGACCACTGGGATGACCCAAAAGGCAACATAGTGCTGAGAAGGGATAGAGGAGTGCCCAGCACTGAAACACCTCAGTCACACCCTCCAAGGCTCAGGGACCATTGTGGAAGAGGGTCGGATAGAATGGAAGAGCCAAAGGAAGGGTATGACTCCTTCCAATGCAACTGCCCAAAGAGAAATTGGCCTCGATATCCATGACCTTGCAGTGCCTAATAATACCTTCGCAAGACCCTCAAAATAGAAGAAAAAGATGATGACATCAAATTAAAAGAGAGACTAATGGAGAGAGGGAGGGGATATGATGGAGATTGAACTTCTATAGTGGAATGGGGGAGGGGAGGGAAATATCATATTTTTTTGTATGTAAGTATAGAAGGTGTCAATAAAAAATAATAATTAAAAAAACAGACATTTAAGGACAATTACAATGTAATGAATGCATTTTATTGAGAACTTTATTGTATGAACATACTGAATTTTGGTCATATTGCCATCATGTTATATTATTATATTCCCTCTCCTCCACTCCCATTCCATTGAGGGCCTTTTGTATGTGACAAGAACATGAATGTGGTAAAGTGTAATGCCATGGTCTTAATGATTATATTCCTTATAAAATTCATAGGGAAACTTAGTAATCAATGCAACAGTACTGGATAGTTATTTTTTTCTGCAGAAGGCAATAAATTGTGGTGACTTTGCCCTTATGAATAGAATTATGATCCTTATAAATTTCTTGATGTTGAAATAAGTGCTCTTATTCATTTCTGGCAAAACATACATTAAAAAGGCATTCAGTAAAAGAAGTTTTAAAATCATATAACTAAGAATATTCTTATAACTGGAATAAAGATAACAACTCACAAATAAAAGGATAAAAGGATACAAGTCACAAATGAAGCCTTATCAAAAACATTGAATGAACATTTAAACAAAAATGCCATATAAAAGGCTAAAAGAAATATAAGGGTTCTAAATCATTAGTTATCAGAGAATTGTAAATTAAAACCATGATCATGTACTACTAAACATATAATATAATGACACATTTAACAATGATAATGCCAAGTGTTAATGAGTGGAGAAAAGCTAAAATTCCTCATATATTAAAGATGAAACGTACAATAGGATAGTCAATGATATAAACTCTTGCATATTAAAAAAAAAATAAAGTAGAACTAAAATGACCCCAATGTGGCTCAGGGAAATTCAAGGAAGAGGGGGTGGAAAGAATGTTAGAGCCACAAGTTGGGGCATTATGCACAGAGATTTGGCCTATACCCCCTAACTCTTGACTACCCCCACAATGCATGACCTACATTCCCCATTGATGAGGGTCCCTTTGGAAGAGGGAGGACAGGGAGGAGGATAATGGAGTCACCATTATGAATGTAAAATTAGAATAATATAAATAAAAAATAAGTCATAATAAAAAAATAAATATTATAGGACCAAACATTTGAAGACTGAGAGATCTGCTCAAAAAAAATGAAAATGTTACTCTAATAATATTCCATAATGTACATGGTTAAAAGAGTAATACTAACCATATGGTAAAACAAAATGCAAAATAAAAAATAATAAAATTATTGTATGTGTGGTTATGTGAAGTTTTGAAGAAAGGTAGATTTATAAAGTGAATAAATGGACATTTTTTTTTTTTTTTAGAACAGAGGATCATTATTTGGATTGACTGCAAATAGTGCAGTTATATAGTAGAGACTTGGAAGCTATTTTGCTGAGAAAGAGAAAGAAGAAAGAAAGAAAGAAAGAAAGAAGAGTATAAAAGAGAGAGAGAGGACTGACCCTTCCCTTCAGTTAGTAAGGTAACTAAAGGCAGGATGAAAGCCTTCCAGTGTTACCAGAGTTAACAGGGACAGAGGCTGAGCCCCAGCAGTCCTAACAGGCTAGACTCCATTGGCTACCTATCCTCAGTACAACAATTTACGAAATGAATTATGGTAAAAAGCAGAAAAAGAAGATCTATTCAATGTGGATGAGATGCATGCATAACTAAATATTACTGGTCGAGCTGTGTTCCTGCCCATCATTTACTATTCGATGTATATGTTCTTATTCTCCTTCATGGTGGTATGACGAGGTGTCGGCACTGTGTGAAATCTCTTCCTGTGAGAGAAGTTCTTACTCTGGCTGCCCCTGGCTTCTGCCTTTCTGAATTTTAGCCTGAGATCCCCAGAGAGGGTAAGTGTCTCTTTGAAATAATTCATCCCTGCAGGATGATTACAGAATCTTAACTTTTATTTTGAATCTGGCTCCTTTGGGTTAAATTCATGCCCAACTCTGCATTTAGACTCATTTATCAATTACTTAAGGGCTTCTTACTAAATATTAGTGATACCAAGTTGATTATCACCTAAATTCATCTATCTTATCTCACCCCTTCCTTAAAGCTCAAGGCAGGAAGATAAGACTATTAATATATTAATAAATTTCATCAATCTGCCCTTGGAAATGGTGCTAACATAGGTATATTTATATATCTATATCTATATTTACAATTTGTAAACATTCATATTAAATTTTGAAAGTATAGATTATAATGTGATTATTTCACAAAGTTTTATTTACTATATATTATATTATAAATATATTTATAAATTTGGGTAGTATATATTATATTTTTTATATGTTTCTTCACTTTCTCCTTGGAAACTTGCTAGTGACATATATATATATATATATATATATATATATATATATATATATATATATGTGTATATATATATATGCAGGAATTTATATTAAAGTTTGAAGCTACATATTGTAATGGGCTTATTTCACAAAATTTTATAAATAAACTCAAGGTTCTACTTCTCAAAAAAAAAAAAAAAAAAAAAAAGTAGTAGATCTGCCTGTGGATCTTAGTACAAGGGGAAAAAAAAAAAAACTCTTCATTTTCCAAGCAAAATATAACCCCATGTTAGTCAGATAATTCCTAGTTCTATTTTTTCAATACTTTCAAAAGGAAATGTCATTTTATTAGATAACTATATTAAAATTGAATATAATTTAAAAACACACGGTTAACACAATAGCAATCAATTAACAGTTGATTAAGTATTATTTTCAGAATTTTTCAAATTGTTTAATAGCTTTTAAGACCTTTTTAGTTATAGTATCCCTCTTAAAGCATGTTGAACATTGGACATAGTTGTAGATGTTTTTATTTTTGTGATTTTCATATAAAAGATATATTTAGATTATTAAAAGTTTTTTTCACTTTGGGGGTGTTTAACTCTACATGTATAAACATCCTGGAAAGATAAAAGCCTATATGTTAGTGTATGAGAAATAGATTGATAGAAAGATAGAGATAGAGGCAGAGATATAAATGATATAGATATGGCAGATATTTATCCCTAGTTCAGGGCATAGAACTTCTAAAACCTTTGCAATGTCCAGTGATAATAGTGAAAGGAATGTTTTCTGTTATACATTTGTAATCAAAGCTAGTTTGTGTTAATGAGGTTACTATTGGAGGACAAGAACTAGTTACCGAAGAAACAAAGATATGATTAGAAGGGGGATTTAACCCCACCATCTGACTTCCAAGAAGATAAAAAGTACTGGAGATAAGCAAATTCTCCAATGGAGAGAGAAGTTAGTACCAGATATATGGGATGGCCATAGATAGCTTAGAGGGAATTTTATATGCATAGGCCCTCTTCTCTCCCACATTTGGTGATGTCTTGATCTTGGAGACTGAGCTCATTTTTTGTACATGGTTTTGACTTATTTCCCAGTTCCAGCAATGAGTTCCATTCCACTGAATGGATCTATTAGCCAAATCAAGAGCAGTTGGTAACCCACCTTGGCTGTGTGCCACTACTGCACTTGTTTGAGCATTACGCCAGGTTGTTTCCTGCTGGGTAGCTTAAACTGTGAGTTGTTTGGACAGATGTTGGCCATTTTCTCCCGGTTGCTGTGTAGCACCCTCTGGCACTACACTAGTTAACTGTCTAGGGACTAACACTCTTCCAGATTCTGGCCAGGTCTCTCCATGTTTTGTGTCACACGTGTATGCTGTCTTCGACAGTAGGGTCTTACTTACCATTAACCTTTGGTGGGTCATCAAGGACTCTTGGAGAATTTGCTTATCTTTTTCAGATGGACAACAAACCCAAAGGGAAAACTGGCCAATCACACCTCACCAGGGCCCCAGCTGAAACTATACAGTAATGCAGGGAAACTGCAAGAGAATAGCGTTCTTGGTGATCACGACACCAGAAAAAGGCTGAAAGAGATAAACACAGAGAACATCCAACTCCTACTAAGCCAGATATCCAGAGACACACAAGCTCCCAAAACCTCATCACTGAAGCAGAACTAAAATGACCCCAATGTATCTCAGGGAAACTCATGGAAGAGGGGGTGGAAAGATTGTTAGAGCCACAAGTTGGGGCATTATGCACAGACTTGGCCTATCCCCCATAATTCTTGACTACCCCCACAATGCATTACCCACATTCCCCATTGATAAGGGTCCCTTTGGAAGAGGGAGGATAGGGAGAAGGACAATGGAGTCACCATTATGAATGTAAAATTAGAATAATATAAATAGAAAAATAAATTTTAAAAAAGTACTAGAGAATGAATTCAGTCACCCAGAGCCAGTGATGCATCAGTCATGCTTATAATAACCCCTCCTGTTCAATGCTCTGTGACCTCTCTCTTCAGGGAGTAAAATGGGATCATGATTGGGCTCAACTCATATATTTCCCCAGCCTAAGAGATAGCCTTTTGTTATTTCTTATTCAATTTCCAATTGCTCCTGGTCCATATACTTGTGTGTTAGTTATTATAAAGCAGGAGAATAAAACAAGTCCTTTCACCCTATCTTGAATACACACTGGTTTTATCTCTTCTTAAACCCAGGGAGTTTTTATTTTTCTTCTGCATTATTGTTATTGTACCTAATTGTTTCTGGGCAGACTCAGAGTAATAGACTATTTCCCTAAACTTTAAATATAACAGATTTCTAAATACAGTATTATTTCATGTACCACTAAAAAAATAACTCTTTCAATTTTATTTTTATGTGCCATCACTGTGTGTAGATTTATGAGATGTTAAGTAGGTAAAAATGAATACTATATTGACAATATAAATAAACACATTATAATAAGACTACAATTCATGTATAAATTTTAGCTAGTATATAAATTGGCATTTATTGGCTTTTTTGTTTTTATGGAGCATGTATTATGTGTGTGTGTGTGTGTGTGTGTGTGTGTGTGTGTGTGTGGTGTATTTCCTTGAGATGCATTCTTTCACTGCCCCTGGACTGCTGTTTTTAGTCAGAGTGGTTAAAGAGTAAGCCACAGAGATGATTTTCTAGTCTCTGGTCTCCAGTTCCTATAGCACTGTGGTTACAAGCATGTATGGACATGCCTAGCTCTTTAAATATGTGTTGGGGAATCAATTCAGGCTGAATCAGGCCCTCATGTTTGCACAGCAAGTGCTCTTATCTGCTGAGCTACCTCCCAGGGTATCCACTGGCCTTTTAAAGTCTTTAGACATATCTCTATCAAATGATGAATTGAAGAAGAATCTCCATTAACTTCTTATGCAATTAGAGTGTTCATATGGCACTGGGAGAGTCCCTTAATCTAATTTTATTGAAACAAAATAGGAAATGGAATAAAGATTATAGTAAAACATAACTTCTAAAATCTTTAGAGTATATGCTTATCACCTCACTATTTTCATACTGAATCTTCACAGCATTATCTTCCAGCTTAGTAATCACTCAGGTGAATGACAACACTCCAAGCTGAAATTCAAGATTAAAGTTGAAAAGCAAGTCCACAGGGCTCTTAATAGATAAGCTAAACCAACCCACACAGTTCTTTGGGGCTTCCTGGCTACAGAGGTATAATAAGTCTGGAACAAATACTTATCTTGTACTCACAAACGTCACAACAGAAAGACTGATTAAGGTCAAGTATATACATTTTCTCTAAAGGTGACAAGTGTTAAAGAAAAACACATGATACACATTCACATGATAAATACTTTAATCAGGCTTCTAGATACACAGCAGCATTATTGCCATGGGGCAGAGTAATCACATTCAACTCCAAGCGCAAGACCAAGTGTTGATTCACAGTTAAGAAGCAGAGTGGAGGTGATGATAGATTAAAAATTATAAAAAGTTAGAAAATACCCCAGAGATAGCAATAATTTGATCAGCTACTGTTGGGGTTTAATTGTCACAAAATCTGTTTTAAAAATGTCCTTCCTAAAGCTGAGAAGTACAAGGGTGGATCCATAATCCAGTGCTGTGGCTAAGCTGAGAAAAGGATTGAAAGAACCTTATAAAGTCTGGCCATATACAGAGGGGTAACCATCAAGCATATAAATCTTGACAGTTTCTACAATAATGCAACAATACAAATATAGGCTGTATATTAGCATTCTGTAGCAATATAAACAAATTTAAAAATATAGAATACCTTCATGTAATCTTTTCGGTGCATTATGTTTTTGCACAAAAAAAGGATCAGACCTAGGTTTTTAACTGGTACATTAGACTTCTATTACTGAGCTATGTTCACAGAAATATAATTCTATCAAAAAACTGTTGGGGCTTGAGAGATGGGATGGCTTAGCATTTAAAGTGCTTACCTGAAATGCCAAAGAACCCAGGTTTGATTCCCCAAGACTCACACAAGCCAGGACCCATGTAAGCCAGATGCATAAGGTGGTACATATGTCTGGAATTCATTTGCAGTGGCCAAGGGCCCTGGTACACTTATTCTCTTTCTGCCTCTCTCTTCAATCAATCAATCAATCAATCAATCAATCAAACAATCAATCAATCAATGTTGAATAACAAACCGACTTTGTAGCATGTTACTCTGAACTGACATATTCTTTTTTGGAGGAAGTCTCATTAACACTCAAGAAGTAGGGATGGGCAGATGGCCAAATTTTCGGGGGTACCATCTCCCAGTACCCACATAAAACACAAATTGGCACATGTGCCTAGATTTAATTTGCAGTGGCAAAAGACCCTGATGAGCCCATACTCACTCTCTCTCTCTCTCTCTCCCCACTCTGTCTTACTCACACACACAAATAAGTAAAAATTGTTTTTAAAAGGCTCAGAAAATAATTTTATTTAGCTAAGTCAAACCATTATAAAATAAAAATTTGGCATAATTCAAATGAGCACATTGATGTGAATTCACAATTTAAAAGGTAATGCAATAGAGTTATCTTTTCTTCATTTTATATTTCATGTCTCAAGTATATTTTCTGGAAGATAGATTGAATTAAAATTACCTAGTCAATATGAAAGGCTCATGCTTACTTCACATACTTATTGAGGAGATGGAAAATTGTATTTGCTCTAACATATATTCTAATGGAGTTTGTGGAGTACATTACTTAAGTGAGAAAAAAGAAGTTATCAACAATAACCTGATGCTTCAAAAACCCAGATGAAAGATTAAAATATCCTGTCCATTCTCAACAGTTACTATTATTGTTATTATTTATTTACTTATCTGTTTCATCTCCAGAATAAGCCTGCTGATGCAATAAGGGCTCAAAGTTCAAGTGATAACAGGGAGTTGAGAAACTCCTGAGGGAAGGGAAAGTCTGGCAGTGGTAGGCAGAAGCATGGAAGAAGTTCAGATTAGAAGAGGACAAATCAATGATAAAGGAAACTAAGGGGCACATTGAAGGTATTTTAAAAATAAAAGAGGAAATAAGAGTGAAGGGAAGGAGGAAGAAAAGTCTTGTAGGAGCCAATTTGAGCACAAAGAGGATACTAATGTTCTATATTGCCCAATGTTAACTCATACAAATAGAAAAGTACATGGTCCTAGGTTGAATGAGAAAGTTGGTTTAGCTACAAAGCTCCAGGACGGCCTTAAACATAATTCTCTTGCCTCTGCCTTCCAAGTATGGTATTTTATCCTGTTAAAAATAGAAGCCTAGAAGTCTACCCTAGTCTAACTGGGAAGTGTACCCTTGTTACTAGTGTTTATTCAGAATCTTAGGAAACAAATTCTAACATCATTAATCTTCAGTGGGCCATTGTGCACAGTACAGGCTAAATAACCCGATTCAGAAGAGGTGGATGGTAAGTAAAGCAGCAAAAGTAGGTTTAATTCTGTAACTACTGAGTCAGTTCTATGATCAAGGATCCCTTTCTTATATTTCAGTAATTGCTTAATAAAATCAACTTTCACTGTTTTAGTTACTCCCCAGCTTTAAGTTTGTTGGCATATGATGTAAAATATGATGTCTAGTCCACTTCCATTAATACTGTTATCAAGATTAGTATAAATGAGCCATATCTTTACTAGGTTGTCTGAGAACTCCAAAGACAATGATTTCTGACGTCCATACTGATATATGCATTATTATAACCTTTCAAATATTTTTCAAATTAAATGATCAATGAGCCGTTAAAAGGTAATTCTCTGACAGTTCATGGTCACAGACAATTTTCAATGCTCAGTAACACCAAAACAACAGGATTCTGCGACTCACTATACCTAGACTCTTGCACTTTCATAAATTATTGAAGTAAATGATTGGACCATCAGTATAGAGGCAATTTATGATAGCATGAAACATTTTATATCTTGTTGAGGCTTCATTACTAAGCATTCTTGTTAATGAAGGAACTCAGAATGGTTTAACTATAGTTTGGGAAAAGGTCACCATGAACACATTTGTATGTATAATAAAATGAAGATTACATAGTAATTAATTTTATGGTCCATAACTATGCAATTAAATATATGAAGCCATCAAATTATCTGTAACTTTAAGTGCTTATCCCTAGTGAGTATTTAAATTAGGTACATTAGTGTATATCTCTCCAATTTGGCTGAGTGATGGTTTGGGGCTCTATAATAAATACACAGCCACTTCCACATACATTCCTGTTCTGGTCAAATAATTGGAGCCCTCATCTTGTAAACAGTAGAAATGTAAGATTTTCAGAAAGCAAAATAGATTACACAAACTTGGAATTAGAGGACTGTGGGCACCTTTGAAATGTACCAAATCATTTGATATATAAATCTCATTAAGAGGGAAAGTGGGATGGAGAGATGACTTAGTAGTAAGGTATTTGTCTAAGAAGCTTAACAACCCATGTTTGATCTCTTTCCAGATCCCACATAAGCTAGAGGCACATAGTTGAGGCATGTGCAAGGCTTTGTGCTGTAAGTATCTCGAGTTCAATTGCATTGGTTGAGGCCCTGACACGCCAATTCATTCTCTGTCTCTCTCTGTCTGTTTCTCTCTCTCTCTCTCTTTCTAAAAAAAAATTAAAACTAAATAAAAATAAAAGGGAAGGAAAGTGGGGTTGGGAGATGTCTCAGTAGTCAAAGGTACTTGTTTTCAAAGCCTGCTGATCTAGGTTTAATTCTCTAGTAACCAGGCAAAGCCATGTGAACAAAGTGGAGCATGCATCTGGAGTTTGTTTGCAGTGTTAAGAAGCCCTGGCATTTTCTTTCTCTCTCTCTCATCTCTCTCTTTCTCCTTGTAAATAAGTAAATAAATATTTCAAAAACAGATTTAAAATATAGTAGAAATTATTTTTACAATTTATGGAATGTTTAATATATTTGAATATAGGTTAACCATTTATATGGCAACAGTCAATATGTTTGTATTTAGAATTCACTGTTATTTTGCCATTAAATTTTCAAGAAAGAGTACATTCATTTGCTTTCATGAGAGGAGACTCTGCCATCCCTCTCAGCTGAGACTAGAGAAAGTAAAATGCTCATAGTGGATAAGATAAAGAATCCAATATCTGAAGATTTTATGGACTTAACTACCAACCACTACAATATATATATCTTATAACAGAATTTAGGGCTGGTGCTTGCCTGCAAAATCTAACCACTGAAATTTAATTCCCCAGTTTCACAGTACCCACATAAAGCCAATACACAAAAGGGGTGCATGCCTCTGGAGTTTGTTTGTAGTGGTTGAAGGCCCTGGTGGGTGCCCTTTTCTCTCTCTCTCTTGCTGTGTCTATTCCTTTAAAATAAATAAACAAAAGTATTTTGAAAAAAACTTGATACCAGAGTGAAAAAAATTCAATGAAGATTCTCTAGTATATATTCTCCAAAATTATGAAACTGCTAGAAAATAAAACTTGATGCCAGGAATAGTATTTATAGAGGCAATGATAATAGTCAATCTCTATTAAGCCAATCAGAAAAGTGAAAATATTAGCGGGTTTAATTTACTAAAAGTAATTCTATCCTAGATATACATTATCACTAAATTCCAAGTAGAATTAATTATCATATGATTTTAAGCTTCTTAGAAATGGAAGGTATATAAATGTCTATTAAATGACTTATCATTGGATTTCTAAAAAAATGACTTGTAGATACCTTGACTTTTGCTAATTTACTATTATTTTTGAAAATAGTTAAAGTTAATGAAACAACTTCTAGCTGTGTTCATCAGTGAGGACAGTCTTCTCTTCTTCAGTTTAAAATCATAAGGGAAATTAAGTATAATAAAAGTAGAAGCTGTTATATGGATATCAGGGTAGTTAAAGAAAAACTAGATTATGAAAATACAAATCTGTAACTTGAAGAATTCAGAGTATCGCATACCACAAGTAAAAACTGCTTCTATATTAGCCATGTTTCTTCCATCTTGAAAAAAAAAAATCTAAAAATACTACATGTAACACATTAGTCACATTCAAATAGTAAATTTATTCATGAAATTTGAAATAATTCTAAAAGTTCCAATACCATTCCATATGTATTTTTCAGTGCATATTTATTAAGGAAAGAAACAAAATCATCTTCAAAATTTAAGCATGTTGAAGAAGTAAAAATATGAAAATAAAGGTAAAATAAAAATCATTGGAAGATGGATTACAAGTCAGAGAATCTTGAATTGCAGGAGTAGCAGGGATCTGGCCATCTGCCTGAAGAAAATTCAGAATAGTTGAAGCAATCACTAATTGCCTCGGTTACCAACAGGCTTGAGGTACAAGAACCTCAGGGCACATTCAGACAACAACAAATGCATCACAATGCCTAGATGATTTCCACTGACTTCCCAAGCAGAATAATGGCTCCTCTGTCTTTCCCAACATCCCTGTTTGCACTTGGCCATTCACTGGTGGAGTCTGACAGTGACTCTCCTGGCATGAGAATAGTAGGAATTAAGTGTTCATTTTTCATGTCTACACAGGAGAAAGAGAAGCTTTGAAAGTCAGAGATGGCACGCCATATCAATTCACATCAAGTCTGTCCTTTTACAATGCTTTTTATTTATTTATATTTATTTATTTATTTATTTATTTTTGTTTTTTCGAGGTAGGATTTCACTCTAGCCCAGGCTGGCCTGGAATTCACTATGTAGTCTCAGAGTGGCCTCAAACTCTCTGTGATCCACCTACATCTGCCTCCTGAGTGCTGGGATTAAAGGTGTGCGCCACCATACCTGCCTTTTATATCTGCCTTGTTTCAAACTAATTTTGGATCTTCATGAATCATAATAATTCTTATAATCAACTAACTATATCTTTGTATGTTCCTTATATATTGTTTAGTATTCATGGAAAATATATATATATATATACATTTCTGATAAAAGTTACTTAAAGTATTATCTCTTCACCTATTTCAACAATTGTGTGGAACTGCCCTGTTGAAAAGGTTCATGCTACTGGCAACAGGGGAAGATTCCAGTGCCCACTGTCATTAAAAGTGTCATTACATTTCTTCTCTATATTACTAGCAACAGTTCACATTGTCTAGTTCTCTTGCTTGATATTTATTGCCCCATTCTTTCATGCCTCTAGTTTACCTCTCTTCTTTTAATGATGTTATGATTTTCCTTGACTCTTATTTTTTTCAGTTGCCACTCTGTAAACTCCTCTTTGTTTAATTGCAAATTGGAATTTAAAAAAATAAAACAAAGAGATTGAAGATTGATTGATAAGAATGATTATGTAGAAGGGAATTATTGCAGACACAGATCCAAAATATCCTTGTATTATCATCAGTCTTCTTGATAATCATTCCCCAGCCTCTTCTGCATCTGGCCTAACATCTTTTCAATTGCCAGATAAAATTTTTGGATTGTATTGACTTAGCAGATCATTAGCTTCCACCAACCCCAAAACTAAGAATATCATCAGATTTGGTAAATGTATTGATTTAAGACTAGGTTTTGTCTATCACTTCCACAATGGAACATGTCACTGGCATAACAGGGACCCATATTCTGAGACTAGGGCAATTCATATTTAGCTCAAACTAAGTTGTCATTTATTCTTTTTGGAGGGAGAAGTGTGTTTCTTGTTTATATTACTAATCTACTCTATGTTTTTTTTCACTCTATGCCAATTAATTATGCTGGTTTACATATAGGCATAACCTCTGGCTTAAATTCCAGATCCTTTAGGCCAATTTATTATTATAATAACTATTTAAATCTGACAAAATTTGAATCTAATAGTCATCATACATCTATAGCAAATATTTTGTATATACTTAGTGTGGTAGTTTGAATATATGGCCCTCAATATATTCAATGTTTTATTACTTTATAGTTTGCATCTACAATCATCTTCCTAGAGGCAAAGTCACTGGGGGCTGGTCTTAAGGTGTTAATGGTGGGTTTGAGATTCCATTGTAAAGATATGAAAAGTGTGCCCAGTAGGAGTTCCTGAATTGTGCTGTGACTTTTTGGCGGTAGTTTTTACTCAGCGTGCTGTGTAGCTGGTGGCTTGGCTTTGCTCTCTTGACTGGTCCTGTGAGAGCAGGCCGCTTCTCCTGCCATTATGGAACTTTCCCTGGATCTGTAAGCTTCAATAAATAATATCCCTTCCTCCATAACTGTGCCTGGTCTGGAAGTTCATCTCAGCGAACCTGAAGCTGTCTGCTACAGTAAGTATGTGTGTTGTGCATGTGGTATGTATAGTGTGTATATGGTGTGTGGTTGGTGTGGTACGTAGTGGTGACTATGTGAGTATGTCCTGACTTGGTGCCCCCTGTGCTCATCTACACTACTGCCATTTGGGTTTTCTTGCATCATCCAGAGAAGAACATCAAGGAGCCCCCTTCATTACTCACCCACCGGATTTTCCTTGTGGCAGTTTCTTAGTGATTCTGGATCTCCCTACTTGGGAGCTTCAGTGATTCTCTTGTCTCTGTTCCCCACTGGATCAGGATTACAGATTTGTGTGGCCCTGGCCAGCTGTTTATGTGCTTTTTGGACAGGCAAATGGGGTCAATCTCAGGTACCCTTATACCCTCATGCTTTTACAGGAAGAGCACTAACCAGTTAGCAGTCTCTCCAGCTATGTAGCAAAATTTTAAAATAACAAAAATCTTTCTCCTTTGTAGCTCCTCTTTGATATAACGGTGACATCATTATTCAGTGAATGCATTTTCCAAATCTGATACCCGGTAGTCAAATGGAAAGGTAAATATACAGTACTTTATCCTTTAGCATGGTCAAAAACATAGAGCAAGTATGGAGAAGAAAATTAAGAAATTACTCTGGGGATAACTCTAAAATTTGAGGCAAGTTGCAGCATACATGTTCAAGATGTCACATGATGGCATAGCACTTATTTACCAACCAGAGAAATTCATTCTCACAGAAACATGTAGCATGATAAGAAACCTCTAAATAAGCATTACAAAACTAAAGAGGGTTCAATTCAGTAAATATATACTAAAGGCAGTTTACTGATATTTCAATACATGAAAATACTGTAATTTGATTGTATTCCCATCCCATTATCCTCTTTTGTCCCTTCCCACATCTCTATTCTGTTGAGTACCCTTCCCCTTCCATGTAGCTCTGCTTCTGACTTGATGTCTCATTCTTTTGGTTATCCTCTATTATCTATGTCTTATATTTGTAAGAACAGATTGCATTTTATCCAGAACTATTCTACCCCCTAAAATGTTGGTAGGAATAAAAGGTAGCTGGTAGATTAGTGAAAACTATCTGCAATAACATGGAAAAGATAAATTACGTAGTTTATAACCACAGCTGTCTGAAAAAGTTTCCAGATAAGGAAACATACATACAATTTGTCTTTCCTATTTATAGAAGCCACATATAAAGATGTTTGATTGAGGCATAAGGCTGACATATTAAGGCGTATCTATTCTAGTTATCTAAAGTGCATATTCTTCACCATAAAGTTTAGGACTTACTAAATCTGCTTGCTATGCTAAAAGCAGACAGAGTGCTTCCTCTTAAAAAATATAGATCTAGATACAAATTGAATATAAATTTTATCACTCACTGTGCATCGACATTATCTGGTTACTTGTATACATGGTATGTTCAATATTATTATCAGGTGTGTGTGTGTGTGTTTTAAAGTGATGGGCTGGGAAGACTACTCAATGAGTAAAGCACTTGTTCACAAAGCCTGTCTGCCC
The DNA here is from genome assembly GCA_036365145.1 of Orientallactaga sibirica. Taxonomy (NCBI): domain Eukaryota; kingdom Metazoa; phylum Chordata; class Mammalia; order Rodentia; family Dipodidae; genus Orientallactaga; species Orientallactaga sibirica. Next base: position 5,840,266 of record JAEOAD010000509.1, read on the forward strand.
AGGTTCAATTCCCCAGTACCCATTTAAAGCCAGATGTACAAAGTGGTACATGCAGCTGGACTTCATTTGCATTGGCAAAAAGGCCTTGGCATGCCCATACTCTACTCTCTCTCTCTCTCTTACTTTTCTCTTCCCTCTGATAACAAATAAATAAATATTTTAAAGCTATAATAATGCACCACTATGTACTTAGACAAGTGTGTGAACAGGGATAGTAGTTAGTGCTGACAAGTGGAACAACCAGAATCTTCATTTCTACTGAGCAGTGTAGACATAAAGTCTCCCATTGTGGTTTACATTGGTATTATATAATGGGACCAATGGATTGGGAGGTTTCTGTGTTTGCTGGAAGTTTGCTTTTTTTTTTTTTTTTTTTTTTTACACATAGAGCTTTATTCAAGTCCTTTGTCTCTTTTACAATACCCCTTTTTTGTTAAGACCTCAAGTTATTTCTCCTTCATAGATCAGGGGCCTTTATCAGATATATGATATGCAAGTATTTATCTCATCTTTAGTGTTGTAATTTCACAGTGTACTTTTATTCACAGAAGTTGTGAATTTTGATGAGATTCAAATCACATACTTTTTTTTTCAGTAGTGCTTTCATGTCATATCCAAGACTCCATTGCCAAGTCCAAGGTCTCCAAGATTTGTCCTTGTGTAGCTTCCAAGTTTTATAACTTTAGAACTGACATCTAAGTTAATCAATTTTGAGTTACTTTTTATCATAGCCTGAGACTGTGTCAAAATAATTCTTTTGCATTTGATTGTATAACTGCTCCAGTGGAACTTTTGAAAAGTTTTTTTTTTTTTTTTTTTTTTTACAAAGAATAGTGTTTAAAACCTTGTCAAAAATAATTGGCCCTAGATGATGTCTTTATTTCTAGACATTTATGTTCCATTTTTCTATGCATACTCTTACATTAATATCAGATTCTTTTGATGACTATATCAATGTAGTAATTTTTTTTTAAAAAAAGGAAACATGAGTCATTTGTACTTCTTTTCCAGTATTGTTCTGTTTATGCAGTCATTTCCATTTGAACCTAGGTAGTTTGGCTCTTTCCTCCTCCTCCTCCTTCTCCTCCTTCTTCTTCTTCATAAAAAAAAGAGACACTGGAAAGCTATGAATGTGGTTCAGTGATAAGAGTATTAGCCTAGCATTAATCGAGGCTCTGAATTCATCCTTGTCTTTGAAAAGTAAAATTGGAGTGACAAATACTGTAGAAATCTTAATAGGAATTTCTTCTCATCTTCAGATTTCTCTGGTAGCACTGACATGTAAACCATGCTGTCATCTCATGTGTGAACACTAAATGTCTTTCCATCCATTTACATCTTCTTCTGGCTATGCTTTGTAGTCTTGAGTGAATAGATTTTTCCTCCTTGGTTAGTGATTTTTGCTCACATATTCTTCTTGAAGCAATGGTAAATTCAATTATTTTCTTAACTTCTATCTTTGGGAATTCGTTACTAGTATAAAGAGAACAAAAGGTGTTTATTTATAGATCTCATGTCCTGAAGCTTTGTGGAACACTAGCAACTTTTGTTTTAACTGATTATGGCTTTCTATATAATGGTTTATTTGTTCTTGAAACATGCATTCTCACTCCTTTCTGAACAATTTGGATGAATTGTAATTATTTTTTCCACCTCATTGCTTTGAATATTTATCTCGTAAAATGGTGAATAGCTATAAAGAAAACAGGCATCTTCGTTGTGATCTGAAAGAAAAAGCTTTCAATCATTTGTCCAGGAGTATGATGTGATGATTTGTTTGTTGGATTGTGTGGTTTGTTGGTTAATTTGATTTAATTTGGTTTATTTTTTACAAATTATATTTATTAGTATGATAAGATTCCTTTAAATTCCTACCATTTAGTTGTTCTTTGTAAGCATTTATAAGCAAACACTTGCCTTTTTTTTTTTTTTGAATTTTTCTTGGAGGTCTTAATTGGAGTTTAGTAGATAAATAATGTGACTTGGTAGTTTCTTAGAAGTAATTTCTTATATCTAATCTGAAATGATATAAAAATATTTTGTATACTAGGAAATGAAAATCTGGTCCTAACATCTTTGTTTCTAATAATATTCTCTAAAATAAAAATATCAGGAACCAGGGTTATGACAGGAAATATGCATGATAATCTTGGCATGTAAGTAAGTGCACACAGGTATGCGCCCAAATTCACACAAGAATGATTGTAACACAGTAAAACCTTGTGATTTATTTATTTATTTTATTTATCTTGTGCTGGGCAGTGAAATCAGGGTCTTTTATATGTTAAGCACACACATTGTACCAGTGAACTAATTCTGGGAACCGATTTTCAAAAAGGCTCCAGTGACTAAAATAGGAGCAATCTGAACAAGAAAATAAATGATAACAATTGATGAATCATTATTCCCCAACCTAAGCAAGAAATAAAAATCCATGAACACATCATAATGTAAATGAACTAGTAGATAATTTTCATATAATATGTAAAAATCTCCAAGAATTTTGAGTATAAATGCTACTTTTTTCATAAGAATACCCTTGGAAATGAAGAAGGGGAAATCTCCCAGTGCATAAATCCATAAACTCCTCCACATTTTGCTATGAGCCCTTGGAATGATTTGCAAGAGTGTCACTTTGCCTTTGCTGCTTATCCCTCCCCCATCCTCTCCATAAGAGAAAACCACCACTCACCTCAAATTGTAGAAAAATCTATAAAGCATTTTTTAAGTATTACTCAGAATGGTTGAAGAAATCTGTAAGAATCTGTTACAGTGCACAGGAGTCTAAATATGTATAATAAACAAATATAATTATAATGTCATGGTGGTTGATATTCAGGGGCATAACACAGAGATGACTATTGTTTTCACTGAGTAATAGGATACAAAAAATATCCCTGGATATTTCTGGGGGATTGATTACAGGTGCCCCCTTGAATGCCAACATCCATGGCTACTTAAGTACCTTACAGGAAATGGCTGAATATAGGCATATAACCTATGTCCACCCTCCTGTGTTCTTTAAATTAGTTATAGAACCCTGTGTAACATAAACCATGTGTAAATAACCATTATACTTTATTACTAAGGGACAATGATTTAAAAGCCTGCACATGCTCAGTAGGGATACATTTTCTTTCTCTGAATAATTTTCCATCAGTGGTTGCTTGAACTTATGGATACAAACCTACAGATACAGTGAATAAGTGTATGTGTTTATTCCTTGTAACCATAGCGCATTAATGTAGGATCTGAAAATTAAAAGGCTCCTGGTTTGAGGTCTGTCAGAACTTTTTGTATTGACATTGATCTGGGGCTGGAGAGATGGCTTAGCAGTTAAGTGCTTGCCTGTGAAGCCTAAGGACCCAGTTTGATGCTCAATTCCCCAGTACCCAAGTAAGCAAGATGCACAAGGTGGTATATGTATCTGGAGTTCGCTTTCAGTGGCTGGAGGTCCTGATGTGCTCATTCTCTCTCTCTCTCTTGAATAAATAAATAAATAAATAAATAAATAAATAAATAAATAAAAATTAAAAATTAATAAAAGATTTACTAAAATGAATAACTCTATCATTTCATCAACATGTTAGTTCAGGTCCTCACAGACATAAACATCAAGATTGTATTGCACTTAGAAGACACATGGTGAGGAAAGTATCTATGACAGAAAATGTTAATGTGGTTACACCAGCAAGGGAGGGCTGTCACTACCTATTTCCAACCCTGAGTAGTGAAGAAAGGACAGAAAAAAAAAAAAAAAACAGAGTTAACAGAGGCATATTATGTACAATGTACAATGAGAAATTCCTAGTGATTGTTTCAATTAGCCTCTTACACACACACACACACACACACACAAAACACACACACACATGCGAACATCTGATCAGACTTGCTGTACTGTTGCTGTTATAATCAGCCATTGACATTGGCTAATTCTTACCAAAGAATTCCAGAGTCCAGCAGCTGGAGCTTGCAGAAAGAAGCTGACCAGCATGTCTTTGTGCCTGCTGCAATGAAGGGCAATTTTTTTAAAAAAAATTAGTTGCCATTACTTCTCCTTTCAATGTAAATATGTAATAGCCATAAAGATAATGTCATGAATAAACTGATGAAATGTTTTCAAAAACAACAAGCAAATTTGTGCCAAAGCACTAGTTTACATTATAATATAAACAAAATGGAAATGGCTAAAATTACTTTAATATTGTTGTAGAAGCAATTGTGTCATATGATTCTACTAGAATTCATTGTTCCTTACTCTAGACATCTTGAGAACCACCATGGTAGATCAAGTTGAGAAACACATGGATATATTAAACTCTACTAAACTCAACATATTAACATTTGTTGACTTATATATCAATAAAGATGCCAGTTTCATTGTCTGTTGATATAAAATAAAATTAAAGCCTAACTATGATTATACTATGGAATTTTAAAACCTGAATCTTTCCTGATAACTTTTAGTATATATTAACACTGGCACTCATTATACAGCAACCTTATAATAGCATGAGTATAAATAACTTAATGATTGTATTGATACCTGAAACTAATCTTCCAGAGTATTGCACCAAATAGAAATGTGAAAGCAATCAATAGAGATATCGCATTCCTTTTTTATGTGTTTCTTTGAACTTTAACACAAACTGGATACAGGTACAATGCCTTTAAACAGATGGGCTTGAGTCCCTCAGGGCCAAGGAGATGTGGGTACATGTATATTAAACAGACAAGCAACTCTGCTCTTGAGATCAGATTTCTATTAACTGAAATTTATATATATTTTAGCACATGGTTTGATAAAGTAAATATACACATAAAGAAAATAATATTGTAGATCTAGCTAGTGGCTAATATCTCAGGCAAAAATTGACCATCTTTTTTATTTTTTCCTTCCCTGATTCCTATCACTGCTTCATTTTTTGGGTTAAAACCATTTACAACAGTGTTGTATTCCATGTATTCTGACTTATAAGTGTCCTTTATCACATAGTTTCAATATAGTTTTCTAGTACTAAAAGCACACAGCTTTTAACATGACAAATGAAACTATGCTACTGAATATACATGAACCACACAACATTCAAATCACTTCATGTAATGATCCAATACAAACAGATTAAATTTTAAGTAAAAACATGACATAAGAACAAACTAATGTTTTTTTCTACTGTGAGTAACCTCTGCATTGATTTCATAATGCTCTTCCATAAATTATTACATTTGAACTTAATGACAAATGATATAATGAGTGAAAGGGTCATTTTCCTAAGTCCAAAATATAATATGCTAAACCTTAATTGCTGCAACCAGTAACTATTATCCTTCTTATCAAAGGGGACTTGGAAAATATAATGCAATCTTTGATCCTGAGATGCTAAAATAATCTAGAATCATACAGTTGGATCAAATGTCCTCAGAAGATTCCTTATGTGGTCAAGGTTTAATGCCAGGCATAGAAGATCTGATTAGGAAGCAGTGATTGTAATGACAACAGAAAGGGAGCAGAAACCAAGAATGAAGGCCATTGCTAGAAGAAGAAAAAGGACAATGACTCACTGTTACAATGTCCAGAAGAAATACAGCCTTGCTGATACCTTCATTTTAGTATAAGAAATCCATGTCTGATTTTAAGTCATATGCTAGAAAGGCAAGATTCAGGAATTATAAATATTTGTGCCTCTAATCTCAAAGGAAATATATTATACTCTTAGACTTAACACAGATATCTGAATTGTTTTCAGAATTCTATACATCGTCTTCACAGAACTGTGATGAAACACTCTCAAATGAAGAAAGTGACAGGAAATATGAATGGGCCCATATGGAAACTTGAGTAAGACTAAGTCAACATCATTGGGGTGACAGCAAAACTAAGGCAATAAGATGCAATGTATAACATGAACATAGAGTCAAAGGGACAGAAGAGTGCTTTATAAAACGGACAGTAAAACTCTCAAAGTTTCCAAAAATTATGAAAAAGTAAACAGGCAGAGGAATTTAGCTCTAAGAACCACCTTTATAGGAGGTCTAGAAGTGTTTCTTTAGTGTGCTCAACACCCTAGATTTGCCAAAAGAAGTGAGTTGGGTTTTTAAAGAGATGGTTGAGAACTGACATCAGAGAACAAAAAAATTAATTGATATGAATCAGATCTACAGTTGGAACTGTTAGCCAAGCAGCCTGAGTCAGCTGAAATGCAGCGCACTGCTCTGCAGTGGGTCACTTTAAGCAGTTTACAGACCATGAGTAAAAGACAACACAACAGAAGGCCAAGATTAATTGTGAAGGATCTGCAAGCCTCAGCAGCAACCTGGGGTGGAGAGAACTTCACATCATACACCCAACACCCCTAGCTGCTAAGATACATACCTAAGCAAGTATCCCACTCTGCTTTTTTTTTTTTTTTTTTTTTTTTTTTTTTCTTGTTTTAGTTTAGGGTCTTGCTCTAGCCTAGGTTGAACTAGAATTCAATATGTAGTCTCAGTTTGGCCTCAGACTCACAGTCATCCTCCCATCTCTGCCTCTGAAGTGCTGGCATTAAAGGTGTGTACTATTATGCCTGACTCCACCCTGAGTTTTATATTCTTGGGTCACATGGCATACGGACTAAAATTTTGAGTCCAGGGAGGTTGGGACTGAGACCTTATCTCTAGATAATGCATATCAAGCACATTTATAGTTCTATTCTTGAGAAGTACAGTGAGAGAGTTTGGAGTGAGGGAATGGGTCATTCCAAGGCCATCAAATCTCTCCTGCAACTGACATCATGCTATTCACACTGAATCAAAAGCAAATGCTGGGTGAGCTGCCTATATGGCAGATTGGTTGAAAACAGTTAAATTGATTTCTTACTCTCACTCTCTCAGCATAGAGAATTGAATTAAGGTATGTGGGTTCTCCCTTTGATTGATGGAGAAATGGACGGGAATAGGAGATGCAAGAAAGTGTCCTCTAGTCTGTGCTGAATACAGGCCTCTTCTTCAGTGCTTAGAAGAGGAAAAGAAAGATGGTGTCATCACTTCTGGGAGCTCTGTTTTAAGAAGCCATCCTGGTTAATGACTTAACTTCCTTAGGAAGTATTCCTTGAAGGGATATTTAAGTCTATATTCAGCTAGGAAAGTAACATTTCATGAGTCGTATTGTCTAATCTTAATGCATGCACCTTTTCTGTTACCAGCTCACTGACAGAAATATTTTCTCATTGTTCTGAGCTCAATACCAACACCTCTAATTCACCAGTATTCCTGCTCTGATAAGTCTGTCAAGGGACTTATTTAAACAATAGTAGAATGCCTCACTGTTTGTACATGTTTATCTAAGATACCTAACCTATGTACCTCATACATAGTCTTATAAAATATATGCCTTTCTACTTCTATGTGGTATAATATATAATTCCACAGTTCATATTGTGGGTTAGATTGTGTATTCTTAAATTATCCCAAAGTGCCTTTCTCTGCATCCTACAACTTTAGTTCAAGATTCTTCAGGCAGCTTTGTACTATCTCCAAGATCCCTGTTTGAGGCTCCAAGTTTGTGTCACCAGTGCAGTGGCAAAACAATGACAATGACATCCTGGGGTAGTTTCAGCATATATCTCCCAATAGATTGAGGAGTTTTATTCAAAGCTTGTAATTTAGATCTCCAGTTTCCCCCGGCTGGAGGAGGTGTCAATGGGTGGATTCTGGGGTCTAGCCCTCGTTGTGGGGGTGGATTTGGAATTCCAGTCTAAAGATAGGTAAAGTGTTTGAGCTTTGCCTGGAGTTCCTGAATTGTGCTTGTTTGTGTTGCTTGCCTTGCTTTTGACTTTTCTCACTCTCTGCTTGGTCCTGTGAAAGCAGGCTAACTTCTGCATGATAGAACTTCCCCTGGGTCTGTAAGCTTCAAATAAATCCCCTTCTTCCTTAACTGTGCCGGGTTTGGAGGTTAATCTCAGAGACATGAAGCTGACTACTACACCTCCCAATACTTAACTATCTCTATGATTGTGTAGGTTTTGTAGGTGCAGATTCTACTTTTTCATCAAATTTCTATGAGCTTGCCTAACACAGCCAGATTTTGTTTTCTTTTTTTTTTTTTTTAAACAATAAGCATTCAAGGGGTGGCTTATGACAGACTAATTACCTTTTGGATTTTCCTTAGTTTAAACAAAATCATATTTCACTTATACTCAGAAAGGGTGAAGCTATTTTTTTACTTAGTCAAAGTAACAACACAACCTGGTGATTGATTAAAAACATTTCAGAGTTCATATTTTCAAACTGTCATATTGGAGAAGAGCCTGTTTTGTTGGAGGCAAAGCACTTTGCTCATTAACAGACTTTTCATTGGAAGAAAATTAGTTTGCTTGTTCAGTAATATCCACTTTTCACTTTAGTTGAAATTGGCAAAACTGCCACAAGGAAGAATTGACATTTTTTTATCAATTTCTGGAAAGTGCATTGGTACCAAATGTCATCAGGCTTGAGTTATATTGGAAATTATTTTCAACCACTCTTGTACATGCTTGCAAAGTTTAATGTCAACCCTAGTGGCATAAGAAGTAGGACAATCTTGTGTCTAGAGCTCCTGTCTGGCTTTTGTGTGGCAGAGTACTGTGTTCAGTGAAATAAATCAAATACTTCAGGGCACATTTTATGATGATAATGTTGATCTAAAGTCTGTGGGGCTTAAAAAGATGTGAGCATATAATATTTAGTTATAAAATCATTCCTTCTAGATGATGAGCCAAAAATTTATACATAAAAACACAAAACAAAAAGTAATGAGTCTACTAGAGATGGGGAAATTGTATTTTAGTTCATAGTTGTACATGAACTGTACAATCCTATACAAAGCAAAGGTGGTAAAGATAGGTCATATGTTATAAATTGCTGGTTTAGTAGCTCTTACAACAGAGAAGCTTCTGGTAAAGTTTGGGATTAGGGATGTTTGGAGGAATCGTGAGGTTTTGTTTTGTTTTTGTTTTTAATTCACATAGGGATTTGGGAAAGAGTAATTGAGTGTACCTATTATATGAAATTCCTTGGATACAGACTTAAAAATATCCAACAATGTAATCATTATCATCATCATCATAAAGAACATTCAGCTGGAAGAGAAGGCATTTTCCATTGATGAATGATAGGTTGAAGGTGAATCAGAAATCGTCCCTATACCAAAGTTTGTACAGGTTCTATAGAATGGGGAAGTGACCAATGAACAGGAAGCCAGGATTGTGGCCTGGAGCTCTAGAATTCTCGTTTATTTTACTGTATATTTTTTGTGACTTACCAAAACTTTCTGTACTCAATTTTTTACTATGCAAAATAAAAATAACGCCAAATTTACAGGCATATATGGAAAACAAGATTAAAAAAAAAAAAAAAAAAAAAGAACAGGTAAACTGCTCTATCATGTTTTCTAGAATTTTATATATACATTAACTAGTTCTTTCATGCCACTCAGGAAAAAACAAAAACAAACAAATTTAAACAAAAATCAATAGGCCTGAGGGTAAGGTTCAGTGGTTGAATACTTAACCTATCTTGCACAAGTGCCTGGGTTCCCTAGCCAGTAAAAAAAAAAAAAAAAAAAAAAAAAAAAAAGATTTAAAACAACAATCACAGCCCCCACGCACAAAAGGAAATGAATTGCTTAGTAATTTAAACAAAAACAAGAATTACAAGTTTTTTCAAGAAGCCAAACCATGAGAATTTCTATATAAAACTTAGACTATAATCATACAAACACTAACACACATATCAAATATTTACACTTACATGTTACTATGTCATTCAAATATATATGCATTTAAATGTTTTCTTTATGTAGAATTAACCACATAATTTCATTCTGTAAAAAGGTAGCTTAAATATACATACATATTCACTTAAAAAATGTAGGTTCAATTCATCATGGGAGTAAGCCAAAGTTTTAAACAAATGCCTTGCCTAAAACTTGCATTTAATCTATGATGGACACTGACGCAAAAAGAATTGGGTACTTATAGAAAATTTAAAAGTTTTTAATTTTGAGACTTCAAATACATGAATTTAGACATGAATGCCATTCCTTGAGACAGCTATTTTCCAGCAGAAATGCGTGATGCTCGCACACCAGGGCACGTGCTGCTTGGTAAGTACCATCCCTGCCTGTAATTGGGGCACTACGCAGGGATCACAGCAGCTAATTTTCTTTGGCAGCAGCATGACAGCAGGTTACCACTTAGTATTCTCTGGACAAATGAAAGGCTGATGGAGCACAGCTGTTCTAAAAGGCAGCCCAAACTGGAAGCTGAATGGGATGAATCTACGACGCGTCAAAGAACAACTCTGCAACCACAGTGAAACTGTGTCAACCACAAAGGCCTAGTAGAGACTCACAAAAAAGCAAAAGAATGTGTGCGAAATAGTCCTTCTATGTTTTGTGGGATACATTTTAGACTGCTTAGAACTTGCGTCTCATTTAGAAACACATTTGGCTTACTTTTACAAAGGAACCACAGGGTATATATTCTCCAAAGCGCTCTCATAGATTGGCCCAGGGAAATCTTACTTTGGCCTATTCAAATGGAATCAAGTTGAAGATTTTCATAAATGGCATTACAAATATTTTAAAATATTACATAGTTATTAGATCATATTAGCTTTATTAAATGAGCAAAAACTATTTTTCTTATTTTTTTACATGTGTATGTGGTGTGTGTGTGTGTGTGTGTGTGTGTGTGTGTGTGTGTGTGTGTAGGCATGCTCATATGTGTGTGGGGTCTTGTGGGTATGGGCAAGCATGTGTGTGTGTGTAAGTGGAGGCCAGAGGTCAAGAGCAAGTGTCTTCCTCAATGCTTTCTCCTGTTTTTTGTTTTTTGTTTTTTTTTTTTTTGAGATAGTGTGTCTCATTGAACCTGAAACTCAGCAATTTGTCTAGCCTAGCTGACCAGAAAGACTGAGGATATTCCTTTTTCCCATCATTCCAACTCTAGGATGACAGACACATGCCACCACACTGGCATTTATGTGGGTTTTGGGGTTCCAAACCCAAGTCCCATGCTATGGCAGCAATCACTCTATGTGCAGGGCTATTTTCTCAGATTATCCTCATCATTTTAAACTACCTTTGGTTAGCATCAAATTTCTGTCATAAGTGGAACTGCAGTTCCATCTGAGATCATGGAGAGGGAAATGTGAACTGAAGTAAAGATGACATTTTTTTACTCGTGTGAGACAGTCTACATTTGAGCTATCACCCAGAATCCTAACCTGCCATAGAAAAGATGCAAATGTGGTTAGACAAGTGCCATTGGAATACAGTCAAGGTCTATAGCATGTCTCTCATAAAGGATGTGCCACTTCCTGGCTTACAAGGCTTGCATATGCATTGAAGTATTTCATCTTAGATATTTTTAAATATTCCATTTCTTTATTTGGAAACAGAGAGAGATAGAGAATGGGTGTGTCAGGGCCTCCAGCCACTGCCCATGAATTCCAGATGCCCGTGCCATTTTGTGCCTCTGAACTTATGTGGGTGCTGGGGAATCAAACTTGGGTCATTAGGTTTTGCAGGTAAGTGCCTTAATTGCTGAGAAATCCCTCCAGCCCCAAAGGATAATTCTTACTTTTCTTTTCTTTTTTTTTTTTTTTTTTTTTTTTTTTTTGATTTTTCAAGGTAGGGTCACCCTCTAGCACAGAGTGACCTGGAATTCACTATGTAGTCTCAGGCTGGCCTCGAACTCACAGTCATTCTTCTACCTCTACCTCCTGAGTGCTGGGACTAAAGGTGTGTAGGACCATGAACAGATATTATATGTTTTATTATGAACTTATACCTATATATATGACTATAAAATTATCTATTTATTGCTAGCTTAAAGTGTATATCAAAGACCTTGTTGGAACACAAATCAATCTGTTTTATCAATAACATTTTCATTAATTTTTTTATTGCCAAATATTTTAATTCTTGTCATCATTGTCTTTGCTTTGTCCACAAAAAAATTTACACTTGGAAGCAAAGATTTTTTATTCAGATCCTAATATATGTACAAAATGTTTCATATAAACAAGTTTAAAAGAAATAAATGATTATGGGCTGGAGAGATGGCTTAGTGGTTAAGGTATTTGCCTGCAATGCCAAAGGACCCAGGTTTGACTCCCCAGGTCCCATGTAAGGCAGATGCACAAGGTGATGCATGTATCTGGAGTTTGTTTGAAGTGGCTGGAGGCCCTGGCATGCCCATTCTCTCTCATTTTCTCTCCTGCCCATTTCTGTATCTCTCTCTCAAATAAATAGATGAAAATAAAATATTTTTAAAAACTTTAAAAAAATAAATAAATGATTAGAAAACTTGAATCATTCAGAGAGGACCATAAATATTCATAATTAAAAGTGAGCCCAACTGAAGCCATGCGATAGAGCACTGTGCAGAGAAGGTACGATGGCGAAGACCAGATTTGTGTTCTTGGAAGGAGAAAATAAATGAAAAAAGAATCGTCAAAAACAGAGTGGTATAGAGAAAGAGCTTGAGAACCCATTGAAAAGAAAATAGATTTAGCAATTAAGCTGTTACTTTTTTTCCACAAAGTAAAGGCTGTGCTATCTGCTAACCTTTGAAAGAGAGACATTTTCTATGTTAATAAAGCAATAGTAGATTGTATGTCATTTTTTTAAAAAATATATTTTTATTTATATTATTTTGATTTTACATTCATAGTATAGGTTCCATTGTCCTCCTCCCTGTCCTCCCTCTTTCAAAGGGACCCTCATCAATGGGGAATGTGGGTCATACATTGTGTTTTACACCCAAACTGTGTCTGTGTGTTAAGGAGAGAGAGAGAGAGAGAGAGAGAGAGAGAGAGAGAGATTTAAGAAAGAGTATATATACCCAGCTCTTGAACAAAACATATGAACCAGAGGTGCTTCAGAAATCACCTTGTCCCAGAATCTAGTATTCCACATAATAACTTTGAGGTGGGAAGAGGATAATTTTCTTATTTGAACATAATTTCAATCAAAGACAGACCAGGGCTGATGCAAAGGCTATCGTTGTGAATATGCTTTGGAATTAGTCAGACTTTGTTTGGATCCCAGTAGAGAAAGATGTGTGATCTTAGTCCAAGTTATCTTAACATAGTGAGCTTCAGTTTTCTCATTCATAGAAGGGAAATGATACTTTCATGTTACACGGATTAAAATGATTTAAAAGCATAATCATCATCATCACTATTTTGTGGTTCATGTGAGGCATGTGAGGTTCTTCTCCTTAGCTATACCCTCAACACCAACATATTATTTGTTTGAAATATTTTGACAGAGGTCTTGAGTGAGTTAATTCAACAAACATTTCAGTAAAGATTTCATTTTAGTCAAACACCAAATATTATTAAGTGATTTGATTTCAACAAACTTTGAAAAAAACACTCTGAATAAAAGGGGCCTGAATTTTGTATTTGTAAAAATATAATTTTGTGTATATTAGTTTTTATAATAAACTTTTCCTTAGGTAAATTTATTGACAAAGAAAGAGAATTTCACGATTGATAATATCTGGATGAATGAGCTGTGATCCTTTATCATGTCAGGATTGCTTATGTGGTATGCTATATGAACAGAGCCTTGGTGTCGGAATAAAGTCAGGCTAGAAACATCATGGTGATTGAAGAAACCTACTTTTTATGTAAACAAAAGGAAAGTCTCCTGAGGCCCTGATCTTCAAAGCTAACAGACTCACTACTATACAATTCCTCTTTTTATGGACTATAGACAACTCTGTGATGAAATCTGAAACTAGTGACTAAAGATGAAGAAGAAAATTAATTCTTTTATATAGCATAATTCTTATTATACAGTGCTTAAGGAGATTCAAGGTTTTTCCATTTAAATAAAAAAATGTCACCGATTTTTTTTAAATAATAAAGGCCACTAGTTTTGAAGTATAAATACTGACTTTTATATCAGACATAAAAGCAAATACCACTGAATCATTAATCTGAAAAGAATTTCAAAAGAACATTTAATCTCTCTCTTGCCTCAAGACATCACCTCACTGAAACTATTTCTATAAGATGCTAAATGCCTCTAGAGCAATATTTCCTAAACTTTCAAATATTTGAAAATTGTGTTCAGCTTGATAGGCTATAAAATATGTATTGCATCTAAATTATTGACAACTTACACACATAGCTCAATAATAACTTTTTCAAGCAATTTAATTTTGACTAGCCTAACCCCATTGTTCTCAGTAAAATTTCAAAGAGTATTGAATGGGCTCATTGAAAAGGCATTGTGGTTTGAGTTGTGAACTGATCCCTGGACCATTCCTTTAAACAGGAATATGTGCTAATGCTGACTTTGTCAGTATCTATGTCACTATGATATTTTTCATCTCAGCATTTTCTTTGTGTTATGTCATTTAGCTTCATTTTAAGACTCAGAATAGAGACCACAGAAATACCTTCTTTTGGGGGTCTTGTCTCCTCACTCCTTGTGGTGGTTTTACTGTAAAAAGGCCCTATAGCCTCATGTACTTAAGTCCCTGATCTCCAGTTAATCGCACTGTTTAGGAAGGCTGTGGAAATGTTGCCGGAAGAAACGTCTTGTGGACCAGCTGTGGTTAAAGTCCAGGATCACTTGCAACACGCAGCTTGATCTTGACATTTTATTCTTGCTGATGTGAGGATGAGTTGCTGCTATGATGAAACTTTCCCTGAAAAGTGTTAGCTGGAACTGTACTGTTTCCTTCCATAAACAGCTTCTAGTTTCTAGTGCAGAAATTAGGGATGACTGAATCCTGTAATATTCCTAGGTTTGGGTCTCTTTCCTTCACTTCACCCCCACTTTCCTCTAATTTGGTTGCTTTTTTGGGCATATTTTGCCCTCTCACTTTCACCAGAGTTCCCAATGGTAAGGCATTCTCTAATACTGTTTCTCAGATGTCTTGGTTGCTGTGCTTCTCACCTCCCTGAGATGCTGGCTATTCCTGAACAAATGAGAGGCTCTGTAGGTGAGCAATGGTGTGATTTTGAATCTGTGTCCACTTCTAGAGCTCAGGTAGTATTCATCATGAACAGCACTCCGCTCAAGTACTGGAGAGTATCAGTCGCTAAAAGGAACCAATGTAGGGGAACTGGTGGCTGACAATTTAAAATAGGGTCAGCAATGTTTGCATTCTCCTGTAGGCTTTCTCCTCATTGACCATTTGAAAATCTACCTTTGTTACAGATCTAAAATCAGACTCTTCACTCTATTTTGCTAAAGATATTTTCATAGTTTTCAATTCTCATATGCTTGCTATATAGATAATCCTAATAGTTTAAACTTTTGGAATTCAAAAACCAAAGATATTGTCAGTTTACACCCTTGGCTTAGGCCATTCTTATCTGTAGAAGTGGTGAACTAAAAGGACAAAGTCAAAATACAATGATCAAAATGTTATTTTTCTGATTTTTATATATAAATTCTTATATCAAGTGATGTCACTTTTTATTTCTGCTAAATAAAATCATGTGTCACAGTAAAGTATGAGGAAAAATTAGAAATATAATCACTTGGGGGTTTCTGATTTGTTCATTTTAATATTTTGTGTTGCATGTAAGTATGTGTTTGTGGTGTGCGTATGAATATGTGTGTGTTTATAGGTGCACTTGTGTGTGTGTGTGTGTGTGCACAAGTGCAAGTGCAAATGTATGCAATGAGAACTTAGAAGTTCCCCCCAGCATCCCCTTCAGTGTAATTTTTGAGACAAGGTCTCACAGTGAAACTAGAGCTCTCCCATTCAGCTAGATTTGCTATCCAGTAAGCCCCAGACATTCAGTTTTCTCCACATCCCCAGCAGTGGTGTTGCAGATGCACATCATCACACCCAGCATTTTACGCAGGCATTAAGGATCCAAACACAGGTCCTCATGCTTGCACAGCTAGCACTTATCCAACACCTAGCCATGGGTTGTGATTTTGTTTTTTGCTCATTTAGTTTTATAAGACAGAGTCATGCTGAGTAGACAGCCCCTAGTTTTGTTTTTATAGGTCTGTTCTACCACTTCCCCCTAGGAATAAAATTCTTCAGAATATATATAATCTTGGAAATTAGTCAAATTGTGTGATTACTTCAGAATTAATATGTTGAATGCCATAGAAATGTCAAGAATATTTTTTTTCTGTTTTGAAAAGATAACATTTTTTTATTTTTGAAAAGATAATATAATTCTTTTATTTTTATTTTAATTTATACTTTTCTAGCTGTTAAATTAATTCAGAACCATTTTCAAGTGAAACAAAAGAAGGATAAAGAGAAGGGGGAGAATGTGAAGAAGAAAAGAAAGGATGATATAGAGTAATCCATCAAGATCCTTATCCAGACAGGATAATCACTGCTACCTTAAATGAGGACACCTATGTAATTTTAATTTTCCATATACAAAAACATAGATTTTGATTTGTATACCAATAATCATCTTGAAAAACATACTTAGATTTAAAACACCACATTACAATTTTTAAATTCTAATGCTTGGTGATAGACAATGTTTTGCATGATTTTTCCACACTAGCAGGTTTTATTTTTTTAGTTACCAAAATGTAGTTTTATAGGAGAATGACTTCTTCTGATCTATAGCTAGTAAAGTCATTGCAGTCTGTAACAATTAACTTTATATTTTAGATGAAAACTAGAAAAGAGGGTTTGAATGATTCTTTGAATATATATAAGTGATAAATGTTCAAGGGGATGGAAATGCTGTCATTAAATCATTACACATTGTATTAGGCCTGGAATTATCACATTGCACCACTTAAATATGTACAAGTGTTTGTCAATTCAAGTAAGTGAAAATAGGGGCTTGAGAGATGGCTCAGCACTTCCGGTACTTGTCTGAAAAACCTAATGACCCAGGTTCAATTTCCCATTCCCCACATAAAGCCAGATTCACAAAGTGGAACATGCATCTGGTTTTTTTTTTTTTTTTTTTTTTTTTTTTTAGAAGAAAGAAAAAAGAAAGTGAAAATAATTCAAAAGAAAATTTCTGTTTGAAAGCCATTCATCTGTCAGGCAGCAGGAACATTATTTAAAGGTAATTTAATTCAATGCTTTATTCAAAAGCTATACAGCATTTTCAGTTAAATTTATTGGAGGAAAAGCCCTCCAAGATCATGTTTTTAAAACATTTAAAATAAATATTTATTGTAAAAAGAAAAATTAAAATAAATAAATAAATAAATAAATTGGGAGCTGGAGAGATGGCTTAGTGGTTAAGCACTTGCCTGTGAAGCCTAAGGAACTCGGTTCAAGGTGTGATTACCCAGTAACCATGTAAGCCAGATGCACAAGGTGGAGCACGCATCTGGAGTTCGTTGCAGTGGCTGGAGGCCCTGGAATGCCCATTTTTGCTCTCTCTCTCTTCCTCTTTCTCTCTCTATCTGTAGCTCTCAAATAAATAAAATTAAAACAATATATATATATATATATATATATATATATATATATATGTATAATTTATTTGCAAACACAAAGAGACAGAGAGAGAATGGGCATACCAGGGCCTCTTGCTGCTACAAAGGAACTCCAGAAACATGCACCACTTTGTGTATCTGGCCCTATGTGGATAATGGAGAATCAACTCAGGTTGTTAGGCTTTGCAGGCAAGTGTCTTAACCACTGAGCAATCTCTCCAACACCAAGTTCATGGGATTTTTTGGCTCATTTTTTCATCATGGTTTTGTACTTTACCATTTCACTACTGAACTTTGTAACTACAACTAATAAATAGACTTAAAACATACTTGGTGAATTATCATTTATAACAAGGAAAGGATACTAGAAGTGAAAATAAACAATTGACTTTAGTACTAGAATCAAATTTCTTTATTTTAAGCTTGACATGGCAGTTTACACCTGTAATTTCAGCACTCAGCAAATGGGAGGTTGAGACATGAGGATTGTGAGATGGATGCCAACCTGTGCTATATAGTATAGCCCAGGCCAGCCAGGGGTTTAGTGTTCACAGTTCTATATTTTCAGCATCTCTCCATCTCTATACTGAAAGCTGAGTTAGCAATTATTCACATTCACACTGTTGGATCCAAAAACAGTAAGAACGCCAGAAGCATCACATATAGTGTTATACAAAAGTCATAAAACCCCAATCAAAAATGAAATATTATTTACCAAAATGGGTTGGTAGTGTTTAAAATTACATAGCTGACTTTTGATTATTTGAAATCTTACTTTAAATGTCAGAACAGTAATTCCACTTATAAAATAGAATATAGAATAATGAATATAGTATTACAAAAGGAATAGAAAAGAAAAGGAAAGAGATTTCATTCTCCTATTTTGCTTTGACCTGGCTATGAAAAATTGGTACTGCTAAAATTTATCTAGGGTCGAGTTGTCAGATTGCATTGTAAAATAGACATGATATCCATACAGATAACTTCTCATCTCAATTGAGAAATGAATAATTTATTTCTAAGCAAAGTTTAAAGTACTTTTCAATTGGAAGTTTCAATTTAAAGTTATGATTCTCAAAGACTTGAAGGTGAAGATGACACTCTGCTGGGCAAATATCCAAACAATAACTCTTCTTATTCTTGATGGAGAATAGAGTAGGTGGGAAAGGATAGTTTTTCATTGTCATATAGATGACATGTTAGATATTGTAAAGGTAATTGTAAGACATATTGAATATCAAATATCAATCTTCATACCTATCAAGTATATAAAATCCATTAAAATTTAATATGACCTAGAAATGCAACAACTGTTATAAGACAAATATGTTTCTTTTTTAACATTTGTTTTGATTTATTTACTTATTAGAGACAGACAGAGAGAGAGAGGAGAGAGAGAGAATAGGCTCACTAGGGCCTCTAGTCACTACAAATGAACTCCAGATGTATGCACCACCTTGTGCATCTGGCTTAAGTGGGACCTGGAGAATTGAGCCTTAACTGGTAAGCCATCTCTCCAGCCCCCAAATATGTTTCTTATACTGAAGTACCACATTCCAATATCTACTGAAATAGTTCGTTCCCAATGATTTTTGTGTAATCACTACATTTGATCCCTTAGTTCCAGTATTTTCAGATGGTTTCCTCTACATTGGTATCAATATTTTTTCTAGATAGGAGATGATTATTTTGTCAGGAAATTCAACAGTAATGGAATTTAAGCTTAAGATATAAAAGCACAACGTCTTTATATCATCAGTGTTCTACTTAGAAACAGAAATACCTGGATGATCAAGGCTAAAGCAGAGCAGCAACATTAAATGTTTACTAATTTTAAACCACAATAAAATAAAAAATGTTAATATTTATCTGACAGGAGCCACACATTTGATTTTACACAAATAAACATTCAAAAAATAATTTTATATTTTAATAATTACTGTATGACATAATATTAATATGCTTAATGTTAGACTTGATTTTCTGTTGTTTAGGAAATAAGAGAAGAAAGAAGTAAAGAAAAGAACAAAGGAAAGAAAGAATTATCCAAATATCATGCTGTTAACTAAGATGCTTGATCTATATTTTTGAAATTTTCTTATGGATACGATAGAGATTAATCCATAAATAAAATACTAGGAAGAAGAAAAATCATGAGAAAACATTCAGAAAGGTCAATTGATTTCAATATTTGAGGTGAATTACACATCAAGGTAAGTATAGTTAGTCATGAGGTATAGATAGAATTTGTGAAGATAACGGAGCAAAGTAATTTTCAAATGTTTTTCAACAAAATAGCATAAGTTAGTGAGGTAATAATTATACTACCAGTATTTAATCATACTATAATATGAACATGTATACATAAAATTAACATATTGTATGGATGTATGAAATTATTATTTACCAACTAAAATAACTTCTAAATTTATAATACTATACCAAAAATAAATAATGTTAGGGAATTGAAATGTGTTTATACTGATCAGCATCCTGTACAAAAATTGAGGGAGAATTTCAAAAAGAAAATCATTAGAGAGCCTCAAAGATTATGTATGTATGTATATATATATATATATATATATATATATATATATATATATCATACTTAATATAGATAGAAATATGTAAGGGTGGTCAAATAGTCAACATGGAGAGATGGAACAATCCACCAGGTGGAGCCAGTGAGAGGGATAGCGATTTCTGAAGTTCTTTTGATTTTCCCTGTAGCCCACAGAGCATCCTGTCTCCTGGAAGAGGGACATGACCCAGTCTACATGTGGTCTCTTTGTGGAAGGTGCTGGATCAGGGAAAAAAGTTCAAAATTGATTCTTCCATGGAGCACATCACAAGTAGGTAGAAAATTTGGTTGCAAAAGTCTTGCCAAGATGTTTTTAGAACCTGGTTTTCAGAAACAACCAGTCCTATGTGAAAGAAGCAAGTTGTGGATGAATGAGAGGAGGACTTTTAAGGAAGCAAGCCATTTGTGATGTCAAATGGGGTACTAAAAAACCAGCCATCAGCTGAATAACATTAGTGAGGAAGTGAATCCTGGGATACAGCTATTGATCAAGATATGTAACATGAAGCCGGGGGTGGTGGCACACGCCTTTAATCCTAGCACTTGGGAGGCAGAGGTAGGAAGATCACCATGAGTTCAAGGCCACCCTGAAACTACATAGTGAATTCCAGGTTAACCTGAGGTAGAATGAAACCCTACCTCAAAAAACCAAAAAGAAAAACAATTAACACGGTCAAAGTGTGAGCAGAACTCCTGATTCCCAGGAAAGAAGAAGGAAAAGATTTCAGGGTTTCCATTGAGAAAGAAGGTTTTGAATCAGAAGCTGTTGGGAGCAAAACTATAGCTTATCTAGACCAGATTTCTAGGTATTATACTGTAAACACAAAATTTGATTTAGAAATAGCTAAATATACCTGTGTAAAGAATTGACACTCCATCATGATGAGGAAGAATCCATCTGCTTTCCAATCATCATACTTCAGTTAAATCAATTTGTGGCTCTAACATGACATGCTCCTGAGTTTCATCAAGAAGATAAAGCAGCCCCAGAGCAGCCAGACGCAAGGAGGAGATGCAGCACTGAAGCCAGGACCCACATCATGGGACTCTTGAGTCTGACTCACGATGAACACTGCCTTGGTTTGTGACATGACTATTCTTATGAAAAGTATGTTTGGAAATAATAATCTCACCTCTCTGAGTTTAGACAGAGATATCACTTAATTCTATCTAGTCTTCTTTGGCCATATAATATTTTCATTTGTGATTTAAGAAATAAGTGTGTGGTAGATTTTATGTAGGTAGAAATATAATGAATCCTCTTAATACCAGGAGATATATTAAAATATTCTTTTTTTTAACTCTGGATCATGATATTTAAAAGACAAAGATAGTATTCACACAAAAAAAAAAAAAGGTCTGTTTTACTGGAAAGTTAAAAGTAGCCTTGGGCTGGAGAGGTGGCTCAGCAGTTAAGGTGTTTGCCTGCAAAGCCAAAGGATCCCGTTTGATTCTCCAGGTCCCACGTAAGCCAGATGCACAAGGGGGTGCATGTGTCTGGAGTTCGTTTGCAGTGGCTGGAGGCCCTGGCATGCCCATTCTCTCTCTCTCTCTCTGCCTCTTTCTCTCAAATAAATAAATAAATAAATAAATAAATAAATAAATAAATAAAATATATTAAAATGAAAAAGTAGCCTTAATCACTGAGATTTTATTTAGAGTGTAAATAGTGCTAAACTAATATAGTTGCAAATAAACTGTTCAATTAACTTATGAAAATGCACATAATTGATGTATTAAAATTTTTCTCTGATTCCATTTCTATATCTTTATGACTGAATTTTAACTGAAACAAATATATAGTTTAAGAGTTATAAATACTTTTATCTGATAAAATTTCTTTTGCCATCTCTAATATAAAGAGATGCAGTTGGATAGCAAATTAGTTGCTCTGTTGCAATATGGTCTGAGCAATCATGTAAACAAAGAAATCTGCTAATCAAAAGCAATTTCTCATGAAGCAAAGACAGGAGCTAATTGAGAGCATCTGAGGCTAAAATAAGATTAAGTGCAAAATGAAAACCCTAGCAGCATGTTTTAGGAAGCTGTTGCGATAACGTGAAACCCTGCAGCAATTTAGAAGCACAGGTTTTGGTAGAAATGCTATTTCTCATTCTGAAAATATATTTTTGCAAGCTCCATAATTAAGTTTCTCTCTTGTAAAGCTTATTGATTCCACATAAGAGAATGAGAGAAATGGATTTCTCGATGCCCAGTATACAAGAGTCTATCCTACACTGGTGCATAATATGGTGAGTCTTCCCTGATCCACATATGTGCCCTGAACAGATGCTGATTTTGTCAAACATCCTCATGGGCTCTGACCCTTTTCTGCTTCTGGGAGAAAGCTGCGAAAGCCATAACAGCAGCAGATTATTAGCTAGATGGAGTCACAGGGAGGAGGACAAGCCTGAGAGTGTGAGAATGAGAACAGATGAAGAAAAGGTAGGCAGCAGTAAACACAGGAGCTGAGAAATATCACATATTAGAGTGCTTTTCAGGCTAAACTTCCCTGTTTAAATGTGGAAAACTGGTTATAAGAAGTCATTTCAATAACAGAAGGGGCAGAATTTAGTACAAGATGTGGTGAAATAGGAATTCAAAGTAATAGAGTCAAACACAACTGCAATGGGGCAAAGCCTATACATTGCTGTCTCCCAGCTAGTGATGTAAAATAAAATAGTATGTCCTTGTTTTTAGGAATATGCTTACGTGTGACTATGTGTAGCCCTTTATACCAGCATTTATTAACTAATTATCATTAACATACATAAATACTTATGTATATGAGTTGATAGAAAATGCAGTATAGTTATATGTTATAGAAATGGAATATTAAGATAGCTCAATATAGCTAGCCTCTGGTTGAAGCTGTCCTTGCTTGAACCATTGTACCTGTACAACAGACACACAAGACCTTAATTTTTACCAAAGTCTGGAATCATGTTGGGTATAACCATTCCCCATTTTTCATTGTGGATATCTCAGGATTATTATGGTGAAAATTCTCTACATGCATGGTTCTGATATGCAGTTGTTCTTATTCTAACTGGGCTGATGTACCATGATAGTAAGGGCAGTCAGGAAGCTTGCCTTCCTCAAGAGTTTTAAAGGGTGGAAAAAATTCTCTTCATAAAGATTTTCAGCCTTACCCATTGATGGTATTTTACTCATTTATAACACCTCAACTTAAAAATGGAAAACAACCCAGCACTCGGGAGGCAGAGCCGTTAGTTCAAGGCCACCCTGAGACTACATAGTTGATTCCAGGTCAGCCTGGGCCAGAGTGAGACCCTACCTCAAAAAAAAAACAAAAAAAAAAAAAAAAAAAAAAGAAAACAATAAAGACTATATGTTTTTTGGAGAGAAACAGAGAGAGAGAGACAGAGAGGGTGAGGAAGACAGATAGAGATGGGTGCGCCAGCAGCCTCTTAGCTGCTGCAAACAAAATCCAGATGCGTGCACCCACTTGTGGTCAAGTGTGGCATTGCACCCTTGCATCACTTTGCACCTGGCTAAACTTGGGACCTGGAGATTGGAACTAGCATTGTTAGACTTAGGAGGCAGGCACCTTAATTGCTAAGCCATCTCTCCAGCCCTAAAGACTAATTTTTGTCACATTCTTCCTCCTTTCTCATCCTCTTGTTTTTACTTTTCACTTTCTTCATCTCAAAGCTCATCTTGTTTAGTGGGGGTGGTTAATTCCTCATTCTGCTTTACTATGAGGGATACATTTATTATTAACTATTATTATTATACCAAGTTATATGATTATGAAATTTATTTATAGAGACCACTACAAGGAGGTTCTTGATTTTCAAAGATTTTCTTTTTTAAAAGGTTGTTAGGAAAATGAGAAATAAATAAGCCTAAATGGGGTTTCTGAGAAAATAGTGGATAGGAATTCTATAAATGAAAAACTTTATTATGGAAATACAAACTAATTTGAACAGGTACAAAATAGTCAGTAAATTAGAAAATAGAATATTTAAAATTATTTGATCTAAGAAACAATAAAAGAAGCAAATTGAAAGAGTGAAAAGAACTTGGTAGGTTTGTCTAAGCTTTTGACATTGCAACCTAAAGTTGACATCTACAGAGGTCATACTTGAGAACTGTGCAATCAAGTTACTAAAAATTGCAAATGTTTTCATGCTTTTAAGTGAATTTATAATTTTGTGTTCTGCTGCATTCATAGCTATCCTGAGCTAGATGAGGCCATTGGGTTGTGGGTTGGACATTTCTCCAAGTATTTGTGGGATACTAGCTAGTAGGAATACTCTATGGGTATTCCTGAAGGAAACAGGAGAGATAAATGGTAGAACATTATAGAAACATGGTGATACTATTAAGTTCTATGTATTCTCACTAAGATTTATTAGAATTTAAAATTTATAAGACAAAAGCCTTAGAAACAGGCAGAGAAGTCACTTTTCACATACAAGGAACATACAATAAGACTATCAGATTTATTATCAGAAATTTCATAAACAAGAAGGCTTTACATCAATATAATCAACAAAAGTATGCTCATCAAAAGTCAATTTTACACTGAGAAATATAAGCAATGGACAGAAAAAGCCAATTGAGCATTATATGCTTGGGCTAACTTTCAAACAGTGTAATTCTACTTAATTGTCAATATCCATAGAATTTAAGGACTGGGAAGATGGCTCAGTGGGTAACATCACTTGCTATACAAGCAAAAGGAGTGAGGAGCCCCCTGAGAAGATCTGTGTTTGGTTCTTCAAACCATGTAAACACTGAGTCAGGGTTAGGCATGCCTGTAACTCAAGTCCTGTGAGTACAAGAGACTGGAGGATCACTGCACTTTGCAATAAGAGCCGCTTGAGGTTCAAAGAAGAGACTGTCTCAAGGCAATGCATGGGTATGTGAAAGAGTGGGACACACTATATTCGCCTCTGCTTTCCTCATGATCATGAGGCATGCATATCTGCACCCACACAGGCATACAGCACGCACACACACACACACACACACACACACACACACACACACAGCACTACACACATGTCCACAAACAAATATGCAAAAGATAAAGTTTGAGGAGCTCTGTACAAGTAATATGAAATACTTTGTTTATTACCTTTATAGCACTCTTCTTCATTATATAATAAGAGTCTTTTCTTAACGCTTTGAAGACAAAAACAATGAATTTTTTTATGGTTATCATGCCTTTTAAACTATTTTTCTTATAAATACAACCTCTTCTTCTCACTGAAATTGAGACTACCAGGATAACATTAGATGGTTCCAGCATTAAATACAAATTCAAATATTCTTGAATTATCTATACATTCAGCTCTTCCATTTGCTTCAATTTTTTCAATTTTATAAAACTAATTTAATCCAGAATTTTTAAAGAAAAACAGAGATGAGTTATTTGATATATGTAAGCATATTAAAAGCTAACTGTGTTTAATGCTATTTGAATTTTTAACACTTCCCTATGTTTCAAGTAGGAAAGAAGACAGAGATCATTAACCCAAGGATAACTGAAGGAGAAGGGCTTCTTTGAAGGTGCATGTGCAGAGAACTAAATAACTAAGGAGGGGAAGTGAAAGCTTCAGTTGGAAATTTGCTCTATGGCTCTATTTCTATGCTTTCCCTTTAGTACAAATTAGAAGCACTTAGGAAGTGGAAGGGTTCCCATGTTGGATCCAAGCATTTCATTAAAATATAACACCACACATAGGCACCTTATTAAGAGATAAAGAAAGGCCTAGTTCGTAGAGATCTAAAGAACAATAGTGGCACTTTTTTGGCAGCAAAGTGCTTAAGCAGCCCATAGAAATGCTTTCTGAGTAAGAAGGGCATGCCAATATACTTAGATGACTTTTTAAAGTAGAGAAAATGAATTCTAAGTGCTAAAGCCATCTGAAATAAGGCAGAGCATGAAGGGTAGTAACTAGTATTAATCCATTCTATTACCAGAAATTGATTTACAATCATCTTACTGGAAGAAAGTCTCTTCCTATACCTTATATCATTTTAATCATACCACCTTACTTCCATACTGAGGAATTGTTGCCCTAGATGACCACCTTTTAGTATTATACTTCATTATATATTAAAACTTCTTAGGACACAAAGAAAAGGCCCTCACCTCTATGCATTACCATAATCAATAAGAAGCCCAATGCTTTTTAAATGATGACTACAATTATTTCAATGCTTCATGTTATAGATGTTACTGTAGTTTCTACAAGTCATTATAGTAATATCTTCCAATGCCATTGGATATAAAATAAGTTACTTTTCTTCTAATTAAAATTTCAATTTTTTTCTTCTGTATAAGATCAGCTGATCATGTAAAATATAAAAATGTTCTGTTAATGAATTTTTTTTAAACTTAGTAGTGCCCATAAAAATAAATACAAAGTGAGGAATTGAATATATAAATTAAAATGTTAAGATAAACAAGATAACATGGTGGTGCACATCTGTAATCCCAGTGTATAGGAGGTAAAGGCAGGATGACGTAAGAGTTATAGGCCAGCCTGGACAAAATAAGAGCCTCCTGCAAACAGAAAAATAAAAAAGGAAATAAATATATGAGTAAAACATCAACTTGATTTTAAGAAATGATTATTTGACCACATGTGGCTAAAATTTAATCATTACTGTAATTTTACAGATTATTATTCTACAAGTTAGTTGATAGAATAGTTTATAAGTTATATCCCATTTATAAGATATACTCATAATGTGTTATTTTTCTAAAAGAACTAGTGTGCCTATGACATATCTAAAGTGCAGTGATTTACCCAAACAGCAGGACAGTAGTTGCTTCAGTACACTGAACATTCTCAAAGGCAAAAGTTAAATCAAATAAATCATGCCTTGTTTGATCTTCATCTGGATTAGAAGTTTTCAGAATTCATAATTGTCTGCACCCTCCCACCTTGTGACTACCACAGTGCTTTAGGCATGGTCAGTGAAACAACAATTATTTCATTAGGTAGAAGTGCATGACCGTCTTTCATATCCATGGAAACCTGGTCATGACTGTGAGATTGGCCTCCCAATGGTTTGTTTAACTGCACTGTGTAATACACAGGAGGAGCTATTGACTCTGATATTGAAGGAGAGGGGGGAAGAATAGTTAAGAGAGGAACCTTTCCTAGTTGAGCTGGTGAGCTGGTGATTTTCTTTTTCTGTCTTCTTATTCTTCCCTAGCCTACCACAAAAATTTAATGGAAGGTTTGATAGTGTAATTAAGCATGTGCAGAGATTGCAATATGTCACCAATTGTTCATGACTGCAAGTGGAACTGAAATAAAAAATTCTGAAGCTCTTCCTTTTAAGAATGCCCCCAAACCCTTTTTTCCACCTTGGAAATCCACAGCAGAGAAACAGTCACATTCCCACATCTTTATTTCTTCTTCTTTTTCTTTTTGCCAACTTTATATTTCCATTAATCTTTGGAGACCCTAGGTAGACAAGTGTACAGATTAATCTTTCCTAAATAATACTAATGACTCTCAAAATATAATTTCATTTTTAATGTTTATTATTATTAACAACAGTTTCATATAGATGCATTATGGGTTGGTACCCTCTTTTCACTTGTCCCTGCCCCCATTCCATTGGGGACGCTCTTCAGTGGAGTTGCAGGTACTCCCCATGGGGTTGTAGATTATGTGTGGTGGGAGCACTAGTCAGTTATTTGGGTGGAGGGAATGCCTCTGGGCATGATGTCTCAACCTGTGGCTCTTACAATCTTTCCACCTCCTCTTCCACAAAATTCCCTGAACTATGGTGGGTAACTTTTAAGTCTACTTCAGTGATGAGCTCTTAGTAGCCTCTGGATATCTGTCTTGGTAAGTGTTGAGTATCCTCAGGGTCTGTCTCCTTCACACTGGTGCTGATTATCAGATTCATCATGGAAGCAGCACTCTTGCTCATCTCCCCAATTCCTCTGTGGATCCACCTGTGGCTTACCTCTTCTGGTCTAATAAAGAAGAACAGATTCTCCAACAGAGAATGAACTCAGCATAGTTTAAATGGGTCAAGAATTATTAATTTAGAGAGAACTTGACTATGTAAAACCTCTTTTAGCCAAAGACTAGTGAGAGCTTGACACTAGAGAGCATAATCTTTGTCTCCATAGGATTCTGATCTGGTTCCCAATTCCAGATATGGGTTCCTTTACACTGACTGGATCTAGTAGCCAAGAAGAAAGCTGTTATTTACCCACTAAGGCTCTGTTCCACTATTGCACTGGTGTGTACATTATGTCAGGGTGTTTGCTTCTGAGTAGCTTAGACTTCTGCTTGCTCAGACCATTGTTGGCCACTTTCCCCCGTAGCTCATGTAGCGCTGTCCAGCACTAGACAGGCTGACTCTCTGGGACAGGCTTTCTTCTGGATTCCAGCCAGGTCTCCATGCTCTGTGTCAGTAACATATGGTGTCTTCAGCAATAGGGTCTTAACTTTTGCCTCAGCAGGTAATCAAGTGCTTTGACAGAAAACTGTCTTGATTTGGGGACGTCATAGGTCTCTCCAATCAACAGCTAAATGTGGGTAGCAATCAATCTCTGTTACTGGGAGTTACAGGTCAGAGACAGGGACAAACAATTTTTTTTTTCTTTTAAGTGTAGGCTTTATCTCACCCTCACCAGAGCCATCATTTTCAGATGCTCTCCCCTTCCTTCTTTTGAGGTTTACATCTTTTAAGCTATCTCCAAGGATAAAGGTTTCTAAGGTATCAGCTCATTTTGGATTTAATTTTGTGTTTGTTTCCCCCGCCCCCTTCCAAACACTTCCATCCCTATTGTCTGGGTCTTGTGTTGCCTGTCAGGTATGACAGCACCTTAAGTAGATCCAGATTAGGAACCACAGATAAGTGACACCATGTGGCATTTGTCTTTCTGTGATTGTGTGAATTCACTGAGTATGATCTGTTCCAAGTCTGTCCATTTCTCTTCAAATTTCATTGTATCATTTTTTCTTACTACTGAGTATAATTCCATTGTGTAAATGTACCACAATGTAATGGTCCATTCATTCAATGATGGGCAATCTTGGTTGTTTCCGATTCTTACCTATAATGAATTTAGAAGCTGTAAACTTGGTTAATCAAATGTCTCTGTATTGATGCATGGAGCATTTAGGATAAATTCCCACTAAGGGAATAACTGAGTCTGTTGGTAACTCTATGTTCATCCTTTTCCAGAATCTCCAGATTGATTTCCATAGTGGTTGTACAAGTTTACATTCCCACCAACAGTGGATGAGGGTTCCTCTTTCCCCCCATCCTCACCAACATTTGTCATTGTTAGACTTTTTTAATGTTTGCCCTCCTTACTGGAGTAAGATGGAATCTTATGGTTGTTTTAATTTGCATTTCCATAATGGTTAGGGATGTTGAACATTTTCTTAAGTGTGTGTTAGCCATTTGTAGTTATCTGAGAACTCGCTATTCAGTTCTCTCCTCCACTTTTGGAGTGGGTGGTTTGATAACATACAATTTCTCATTGAATGTGTGAATATATATATATATATCTGTAGTAGGTGAAACAATTATTCATTTTAGGAGAGATGCTATGGTCAGTTTTCAGATCTACAAAATTCCAGTTTGACATTTAAATTTTAAAATGTTACTTACTTATTTCCAAGGAGAGCATGGGAGAGAAAGAAGAGAGAGAGATTGATTGATGATGGGCATGCCCAGGCCTCTAGCTGTTACAAATGTTCTCCAGGTACATGTACACTTTGTGCACCTGGCTTTACATGGGTAATGGGGAATCAAACCCAGGTTGCAAGGCTTTACAGGCAAGCGCCTTAACCACTGAGCCATCTCCCCTTCCCCAGTTAGACATTAAGATTTTCTTCATACTCATGTGTTTATTCTCAACATACATATATAATACATGCATGCATACATACAGAATTGTGATGTTTTTATATCTCACTCTTTCTTTTTTACATATGCACACACATATATAATAAGCATAGTATATATAGATATGCATATATACATGTTTATTATATATACATGTATATGTGTATATGTATATACTTATGTATATATACATATATATGATAGACCACAGATAGATGTACATGTACATCCTTATACCTATTTAAGATCCATATTGTTGGCTCTATTCCAGGAGTTATCTGTCCTTGGATCTACCCATTATTGCCTGACACAAAGCTTACCCTTACATTCTCATTTATTGTTGTTCCCATTTTGTTATAAAGACATGGCTTTATTTAAAAATAGCAGGTAATTCCCTTGAATGGCAAATACAGTGCCATGTACTATTTGACAGTCCTCATAGTGTTTCAGTTTCCTCTGGTTTATGATAATTGAACCCCTTCTTTGGGGGAGAAGGAAAGCACACTAACAACCTTCAGTTCTACTGTGACTAAGCTCCTGTCCCAGGAGTAGGAAGGGTGGGTAGGTCAGTTTGGGAGAGCCATGTGATTCAGATTGAATGATCCTCATCACTTCTCCTGTAGCTCTCTACTAATACCTAGTCAACCACAAAGCTCTTCAAGTGGCTTAAGTGGCTCCAAAACAGTAGTACATGAAAGACAAAAAATAATAAGAAAGAAACACACAGCCACCCTAAAGCACAATTTCTAATAATGTGACTGTGCTAAGAAATCAGAGTGTTAACAATGCAGTCCTGCCTTCTGAAATCACATAAAGTAGTTATTTTTGATGTATGGCCACAGTCTAATTATGAGGGAGAAAGACAAGATTTCAAAGATTTTCAAGTACCAACAGCACTGGTTTCAGTTTCAAATCTAAGACAATTCTTTAGAAACAATGTAATGATTTTCTTTTTATTTCTATAAGTCTACCAGGTATTTCTGTGAATCCAGTACCTAATTAATTAAAAAATGAAATCTTCAAAACTAAGCATAAAATTATTGTACACTGTATTATATTCACTTGGTTCACTGAAGGGAAATCAACATATTTCTGTAAATGTATTCATTTTTAAAATAAGCTACAATTCTATTCCCAATATACTACTCTTGGCATATCATATGTTCAGAAAAGATAATATAAACACATGTATATCAGTATAAAAAGTTAAAGATATTAATCAGGAATGAAAAACTTTTTAAAATATTTTATTTTTATTTATTTGAGAGAGAGAGAGACAGAAATAGGCAGGGAGAGAGAGAGAGAAAATGGGTATGCCAGGGCCTCAAGCTACTGCAAAAGAACTCCAGATGCATGTACCCCCTGGTGCATCTGGCTTACATGAGTCCTGGGGAGTTGAACCTGGATCCTTTGGCTTTGTAGGCAAATGCCTTAACTGCTAAGCCATCCCTCCAGTCCTGAAAAACTTTTTATTAGCACAGTATTTGGTGTACCCGACAGTGATGGGCACAGAGCTTGAATTGACCAGTATTTCTTCATTTATTTAACTTTGTCCTGTTATTGATTTATTCGTTTAAGTTTGATTCCTCAACTTCAATCATTTTTGAAAAAAAAAATCCAAAATATTTCACAAAATCAAGTGCAAAGCCTACAGTATAAAATGAAACATATAACAGAAAGATGGTTGTCATCTGTTTAAAAAAATCTATTTGGCAATAATCCTTCATTTAAGATCTTCCTGAATGTCATACCTACTTTCAAAGAAGAACAAAGAATATATCCACCCAAACTCCTCTGCAAGACATCAAGGCGCTTTTCTTAGGGCCATTAAACACAATTGCTTTGCCTAAATGTTATTTTGCTTCCTTTGTGTTTTGAGCTCTACTGACTTACCAGAATCTTATCTAATTGAAGGGAACTTACAATGGCATAGGAATCAAACAAAATTGCCCTTCACTTTCATATTTCACAGCTATTTCAATATGCCACTGTGGCAAGTACTTAATATAGTTGTTCAAACTTAAGTAATTAAAAATGATAAGTTCATAAAATGTACTTTAGTGAAAAATTGAAACAAGATAGTGGAATTTGGCTTCTGTTGACTTTATTTTGTACTGAGTACAGAAAAGGAAGTCTTAGTTTTATTGGTGCTAACAATACAGTCACTATGGTCTGGACAAAAAAAAAAAAAAAAAAAAAAAAATGAGATGGATGTATTTCAAACTCTGTGCTGACCTGAAACCTTCAAAGGAGGATGGATAGTTGAAGTTTTCAACATTGATTTCTAGTTTTTTTTTTTTTTTTTTTTTTTTGGTTTTGCAAGGTAGGGTCTCACTCTGGTCCAGGCTGACCTGGAATTAACTATGTAGTCTCAGGGTGGCCTCAAACTCTCCGCGATCCTTCTATCTCTGCTTCCCGAGTGCTGGGATTAAAGGCGTGCAACACCACGCCTGGCTTGATTTCTATTTTTAAACATTATACTTTATTTATAAAATTATTAAAATTTGGCAACTCAGATGGTTCATTCAATAAATATAAAGTCAGCCAAACAATATCTTCAAAATAAATATTACATATTTTGAAGCAAATTCTATTAATATAATGTAACTGAGCAAGCTAACTATCACATGCAACAATGTAAACTATTTGACCAACATAGTTGATGTCCTGACCATAGGAATAATATTGTGAAAAAATTGTTACAATATTACATTGAGGGATAGATTATCCATCATTTTGCCCCTTTGCTCTGAGGTTAAATTTATCTTGCAAATGATTTTACTAAAAGTTTTTATTTATTCAAATCAAGACACATATTCTTCCCTAATTATTCCCTGGGATACCAAGATTCAAGGTTATGTAAAAATTTGCAGAGGTTGATGGTAGTGATGAGCAAATGTGAAAGGTTAACCTTGATATGTATTACAAATCTGCACATCCTCGAACATGTCCTGAATACCAGCTTGGAAAGCTGAAAGAGGAGGATCCAGCATGTAAGGCAAATTGGGCTAAATAATGAGACAAAAACAAATAGAAAAACAAAAATTAAAAAAAAAATGTTTTATCTGCTTTCCAAAACCCATCCTTCTTTCTTTTATGTTTCATCAGCCATAGAGCAGAAGTTACTTTATTTATTTATTCATTCATTCATTCATTCATTCATTCATTTGCAAACAGAGAGATAGAGAAGAGAGACAGAGAGATAACGGGCATGCTATGGTCTCCATCCACTGTATACAAATTCTAGATGCATGTGCCATTGTGACCTTAATTTACATGGGCACTAAGGAATCTAACCTGGGTCATGAGGCTTTGCAAGCAAATGCCATAATTGCTGAACCATCTCTCTAGGCCCCAGAAGTGACTTTTAAGCAACAATTCCTGTCACAAGAAACTTTCTAGCCAAGGAAGCTTGTTGCTTTAAATTTGTGTGTGCAATTTAAAATTAATGTCTTCAAAATTACCCTCACAATCTTTAAGTAAATTTTCTTACTTCTTAAAGATTAAGAGAACACTTAAGAATTTGTATTTAGGGCTGGAGAAATAATTCATCAGTTAAGACTCTTGCCTGCAAAGCCAAAGGACCTAGGTTTGATTCCCCAGGACCCACATAAGCCAGAAGCACAATGTGATTCAGGCAGCTGGAATTTGTTTCCATTGTCAGGATTCCCTGATGTGCCCATTGTCTTTCTTCCACTCTCTCTGCAAATAAATCAGTATATTTTTGAAGAAAAAAAAAGAATTTTTATTTAGACATTTAGATTTCCAAGTAAAAGATTGTAGTAGACAGCTTCAAGTTCGCTGAGATGAACTTCCAGACCAGGCACAGTTATGGAGGAAGGGATATTATTTATTGAAGCTTACAGATCCAGGGGAAGTTCCATAACGGCAGGAGAAGCGGCCTGCTCTTCACAGGGCCAAGCAGAGAGAGAGAAGCACCCCAGCCACACAGCACACAGAGCAAAACTACAGCCCAAAAGCCACAGCACATTTCAGGAACTCCTGCTAGGCACACTTTGCATATCTTTACAATGGAATCTCAAACGAACACCACACCTTAAGACTGGCCCCCAGTGATATTGCTTCTAGCAAGGTGATTGCAGAAGCAAACTATAACTAATAAAACACTGAATATATTGGGGGACATATATTCAAACTACTACAAAGATGTGCTAAGAAGAAAAATAGGAAAACTTGTTAAAATTCATGAAAGATACATCTGCTAGCAATATCTCCAAGTTAGTCAACTATCTGTGACTTCAACTTGCCAGAGGGTTAGCATCAGTTGTCCTCACTCCAATAATCCTAATGTATCCACATTAAAACTAGTAATTGAAAATGTATAACTATATACTACAAAGGTACCTAAGTTTTCTCACTTAGGATTAATGTATTTTTTCTTTTTGTTTATCCTTCTTGTGTCACACTTTATTGGAGAGCACTTGGTTAACAGATGAGCTGATGGCGGAGGGCGGGGGCCCAAATCTGCAGCTGCTTTTATAGAGTGTACTGCTACAAGGCGTTTACTGATTGGTTGCGACCAGCTTGCCATCACCAGGTGCCACGGGATAGGCTTGGGACAGGTTGCGTCAGCGCATGCGCATACCTTAGACACGGTTGGCGCCAAGGCACTGTCTAATATGGAGGAGCCAGCGCCATCTTGTAATGGCGACTGCTTACGGCTCCCTGCAGTTCCCCCTTCTTGTTTAAACGCAACAGGCGAGGGTAGAGGTCTGATCTCTGATGCTCGAGAGGACATTGTGATGACCCCAGACCTAGTGGCCAGCCAGGCTGGTGTCACACCCGTCTAGTACCTTTTCTCAGAGATGGGATTACAGTACCAACCCATATGCAATCAGACATGCCCTCCATGAAGCTGCTAAGAGCTCGCCCCACGTGCAGTACTTTGTCTCGCATCCTGAGCGTGATGAATGCCGTGCTCCCAACACCAACCCTCTGCCCATCCTTGTGCAATGGGCACTTCAAGCCCTAAGGGTGCAAGGGCCAGGGGAAACTAGGTGCTCTTTAGGGCCGACAGCCAAATCTGGGGGGAGGACCCACACTCCCAAAGCAGCAAGTGCCTGAGAAATGACCACCTTGTCCCTCCTGGCTTGGGCTCGCATTTTGCAAGTCAACCATAGACAGAGCAGACATCCTCCTATACAGCAGGCAGCAAACAGTCCCATTTCAACCCATTCCTTAAAAAAATTAAAAGCAGAGGAGATCCAGGAAGTAAGGCCCTGTGCAAGACTAAGATCCACTCTCGTGGAATTAATAGCAATAAGCAGAAAAGGGGGGTGCACACAAACCGGGGCAGGGGGGAATGTCTGATTACGAGCATAATGTTCACAAGGATGACCCAGAGTGAAAACTCCCCCCGAGATGACGTTGAGGTCTCATGCCCTGACACATTGTTGCAAGCAATTTGGTCCCCCAACAGTAAAACCAATGGAGACACATCCGTACAGGAACCATTGACCCCACACAGCACCCACTTTGAAAATGGATTAATTCTGGAATCTTGAAGAAAGAGTCCCTCTGACCATGCCCCTGACCTAGGCGGGGGACCCCTCATAGCTGGTGATATGGTGAAGAGATGATTTGCATCAGCCCAGGCGACCGAAGTGCTCTGGCACTCTGACCATGGCCAGAGTTCCCCTTCAAACCAGGCAAAACTCTGCTGTGAAGTCTTATACAAGAGTCATCAGTCTGATTCCACTGCAAAGTAAAACAAAGAG
Source organism: Orientallactaga sibirica (assembly GCA_036365145.1). Lineage (NCBI taxonomy): Eukaryota > Metazoa > Chordata > Mammalia > Rodentia > Dipodidae > Orientallactaga > Orientallactaga sibirica. The sequence goes on from JAEOAD010000509.1 coordinate 5,875,880, forward strand.
TTCCTTTTTCAACAAAGGGCGGGACTCCCCATGGGGACCACCTGTTGGTCCTCCTGAAGGGAAGGAGGCCTAGTTCCTTATTCGTGGTGAAGAAAGCGTGGAAACACAGGCGCTTGATGAGGAACTGGCATCGGCGGGAAGGCTGACAAAATTGCTCTGCTTTACTGAGTGTCAAGATCTGGATTATGAATCTCCAAACTTTCTCCTGAGGAAGGATGGACTGTTCTCACCAACCGGCTTGGAACCCAGTGGGCGACTCCTGGTCCTGTGGAAAAACACAAACAGCTCCCCTGGATCTTAACAAGATCCGGTCCTTTCCATTTGTTATCTAGGACATCTTTCCACATCACTACTTTCTCTGGGTGCCTGGGCCACAGCTTGACTGTGTCTGTCAGCTGCAGACTTATCATTATTGTCCAAAATTAAAAATTAAGGGTGAAAGAGGCTAGGGGTTGCATCTTCTGCTATCCCCTCTTTTGTTTAAATAAGATGGCTTTGATACTTTTATTGGCTCTCTCCACAATGCCTTGGCCTTGTGGGTTATAAAACAGGCCAGTGGTGTGGGCAACTTGCATCTGCGCACAAAAGGCCCGAAAACCAGTAGATGTATATGCCGGGCCATTATCAGTTTTTTTAGGCAGCGGCTTTCCCACGCTGCCCAGGCTTCCAGGCAGTGGGTTTTTACATGAGAAGCCTTCTCACCCGCCAACGGCGAGGCGAAGATAACTCCCGAGCAAGTATCCACTGAGACATGTAAATATTTCAACCTTTCAAACTCAGGAGATGAGTTACATCCATTTGCCAAAGATCACCAGGACGGAGGCCTCGGGGATTAACACCCACATGAGGGGAGGGCAGAAAAGTAGTCTCAGCCTGACCTTGAACAATGATCCTCCCACCTCTGCCTCCTGAGGGCTAAGATTAAAGGTGTGTGCCACCACACCCAGCCCTACCTCATTTTTGACCTTCTTTGTGATCTATGTATACAGAACTTTACTCATCCCCAGCAGAGGGCGCCGCGGCGACAACAAATGTGCCTGCCAGCCCCCGCCCCTGCGGATCACCTCTGGTTGAACTTTTTTTTTTTTTTTTTTTTTTTTTTAAATATCTCCTCCTCCTGTTGTGATTTAGATTCTGAACTACTCTCATCATCTGCCTCCAGCCACTGTTTACATGGGTACTGGAGAATTGAGCCTCGAATCAGGGTCCTTAGGCTCTACAGGCAAGTGTTTAACAATTAAGGCATTTTTTTATCTTTATGTTAATGGGAAGGCAGCGAAGGGTGGGACAATGGTGTGTAGGATATAGCCATATAGACTTGAAAAATAGGATTTTTTACCTCTAGCAGGGCAATATGAATGTCTCCAGCTGTTTTTTTAATTTTTAAAAGTAAATACTTTGGGCCCCGTGGGACACTTAGTTAAGAGCATAGAGGGAGCGTCTAGAGGCAAAAGGGGCGGGGACGGCAGCGGCTCGCCTCATGGCCTCATGGCGGACCGCCTGCCCGTTCCTAAGATATTTTTAAAGCAAGTTGACAAAAGTGACCAAAAATGACGCCTGGAGGAGCGGGCGAGGCGCAGCCAGTGAGGCTCGGGGCAGTGCTCGGGCCGGGGCTGGAGCCGCAGCTTAGGATGTCGGCGGAGCCTGATTGTTGTACCTCCGCTTGAGGTGCGCAAGTTTTGTTTTGTGGACCAGTGGCTTGTGTTCCACGTCCGTGAGGAAAGTTAACCTCGGTTTGTATTTGATCATAGTTTACATTCACAGAAAGCTACATGGAGGAGCTGTCTTTCATCAGGGGTTTGAGCACATTTGCCTTAGGCAGTAGTTAGGGGCTGAAAAGAGCTGAAAAGATAGCTGCCTGGTGGCGGCTTGGGTGGCGGCCTTGGGAGAAAGGAGATTTTAAAAGTCAGTTTTAGTTTTTTCTTACAGTTTTTAAGGGCAAAATGAACTTTTCCTGGAAAAGCCTTTAAGGTTGGCAATTAAGGCAAGGAGGACTGAATTAATCCATGTGGCTAAAACAAAAGTTTTGTTCCAAGCGCCATGGAGGTTTTTTGTTTAATAGTAATATATATGAGTACAACATAAGCATCTTTTTAGGTCTACCCACGTGGTGAGTTTCTTTTTTAGGTTTGCCCACGTGGTGCTTCTAAGATGGCGCCCCCATTCAAATGGGGCAGGACAAAAATGGCGGCACCGCAGAAGCGGTCTGTCGGAAACCCAAAAATGAGAGGAAAGAGAAAAGAACAAGAGATGTTGAAGTTTGGGACGGAGTTTTTATTTAAATGAGGAGGCAAAACATTTAAAGTCTCCTCTAATGCAGGATACGATCCTCCGGGGCCTCTCTGCCCCTTCCGAGGGGGCGGGCATGAATGAGCCTCGCCTATCTCCTCAAGTTTTTCCTTTAGACTTTTTTCCTTTTTTTTTTTTGTCTCTTTTTTGACTGGATCCTATTTTTCCCTTTTGTTTCTTCCTAGGCCTAGCATGTGAGTCCCCGCTAGTATCTGACTCTGAAAGACTGTCCTGATGTTGGGCTAAAGCTCCTTGCCCCTCCCCAATTATTTCCGCATGTTTATCGCTATAAAACCCCAAACAAAACAGGCAAAAACAGGCGAGGAAAGCCAGGGTCAGTCGAAAAATCCATCAGAGAACAAAGCCGGGGATGACTTACCGACGTCTACCTCTCCGTGTGTCAAGTTCTGAATCCTCTTCGGCCCTCCGCCGGGTGTCTTTGAAAGGTCCGGCGTCCCGGGCTTTCGGCACCACTTTGCGGCGAGCCCTTCCCAACCAGCAGGAAAGGAACAGCCACAAACGAAGATCCTTCTTGTGTCACAGTTTTATTGGAGAGCACTTGGTTAACAGATGAGCTGATGGCGGAGGCGGGGGCCCAAATCTGCAGCTGCTTTTTTATAGAGTGTACTGCTACAAGGCGTTTACTGATTGGTTGCGACCAGCTTGCCATCACCAGGTGCCACGGGATAGGCTTGGGACAGGTTGCGTCAAGCGCATGCGCATACCTTAGACACGGTTGGCGCCAAGGCACTGTCTAATATGGAGGAGCCAGCGCCATCTTGTAATATTTTAAAGCCTCTCTTTTAAGAAAGTTTTATCCACAGAATATCCTGGTGGTGGGCAAGTGTAGACCACAAGTGGTAGACCAAGACTAATAAGTCCAAATAGACTTTGCTGGTCCTTTGGCTCAGTGCACCCTAGAATCTGGAAGGTTTTCTTATTTTTTTATATTTGTTTTTCACCTGCTTAAATAAGCCGCAACTACCGTCTCACTACACCTGTGTCCAGGGATGATTTTTTTTTCTCTGTAGGGGAACATAATTTGTAAAACAGTAGCGATGATTGAGATGGGAGAGAATGTGGGAGGAATCATCACCCCATGCACAGCATCTGGTGCTATGACTCTGATCTGGCAGGAGCTCTTAACTCTCTCCACTTTTCCTTCCCTACTACCTCCTATCATCTTGAATTAATCTCATCTGTCACCCACCATGACTGCTTAACTTCTTCCACTGACCCAAGGACTTACGGATTACTGCCTTCTTGTGTTGCTGCTTATATAACCCCTTAATGGGTTTGGACTTTGAAAGGCTTTCTCCCTTTCCCTACACCATTCCTCACAGAATACCTTTTGCTTCCCATTCATAATTTGAAATTACATCAGAAATCCCCTGAATCAGCTACTCTCCTAATGACCTCGGTTGCCTGAGGAAGTCTCTAGACTTTGAAAGATGAAGTTCTGATCATCTTTAGTCTATGGGATGCATTTTTTCCTCCTTACCTGGCAAAAAATTCCAGCATTGATCCTGGAAGAATGTAGGTCATTGGTAAGGGGCAGGGGTTGATAGTCATCTTCCTCAAATAGGAAGTGGGTATTAAGATCCTTGCCACAATGTCTGAATTCTCTGAAAATCTGATATGAACTGCAAACTTGTGAATAAAGCACAACTTACAATATATTCTGAGTGGTGCTTCATCTCGCTGCCGTCTTACTTAGTGTCCGATGAATAGGAGTGGCCTGTGTGACCAGGACCCCAGTACTTCCCAATGGCAGATTTATCTCTCCTGGAAACAGGAGCAGTTTTCAATGAGGAAGCTCCCAGGTCTAGACATTTTCTTGGTATTGGACCTCCTAGATAGTGGAGGAAAAGAGATCATAAAGGTAGGAATCTGGTAGGGGTGATCCAAAGAAAGTGACCAATGTGTGATCACAGGAACTGAATATTCAAGGATATATGGAGAACTCTAGGATATCTCCATTAGGGTCTAGACCATATACCATTCATGAGGGTTGTGCACATACAAGCATGGTCTAGGGAAACACATGACTATGGGGGATGCTGCAATTTGGATGTTGTCTACCTTCCTGATTCATCTTCCCTCCTGTTAAAGGAGAATGGTAATGAAAACTACTTCATCTTATTAGAATTTGGACTGCAACCTAAAGATTGGGATAAGTTTGACCTAAACACTATCACTATCAAAAAGAGGAAGTTCATTTTTTCTTCATTATAGCATGGCCCCAACCTGAGCCAGAGAAAGAAAAACCTGGCTTCTGGTGATAAATTCTAATAACATGTGATAATTAGACCTGTTTTGCCCAAGGGAGGGAAGAGGAGTGTGATTCCATTTATTCAAGCTTTTTACATTAGTGATCACACCCTCTTCCAGCTAGCTCTGTTCTATAGATGCAAAGACAAGTGGAAAGAAGTATTCAATGCTCAGATTCTCTTCACTCAAGGGACCACCCAAACCTCTCTAAAAGCTGCAAATTGAATCCCAATTCAGAGGGTTTATTTCTGTGGGCAATCCTTATTGAAGAGTTATATATTTGACAATGATTCAAAAGACTATAGGGAATGAAATTAGTCCAGCAAGGTCTTTTCATAACATGGAGACTACTATTCAACTTGAAATTTGAAAATGTCAAGAGGGGGATCATTCAAAATGAAGCATTCCCTGGTGCTTTTACTTGTTTCTAAATAAAAAGGTTGATCTCTCTGAGGGTGAGGAAGAGATCTCTGTATCCTTTCAATTCGCATTCCCAAGGCTTAGTATAGAGGCACTGGTAGCTTATCTTCACAAATCACATTATGCATGTGATAAGAAGTACAATTGCATCTGGCGTGGTGGTGCACGCCTTTAATCCCAGCATTCCAGAGGCAGAAGTAGGAGGATCACTGTGAGTTTGAGGCCACCCTGAGATTACATAGTGAATTCCAGGTCAGCCTGGACTAAAGTGAGACCCTACCTCAAAAAAAAAAAAAAAAAAAAAAAAAAAAAAAAACAATTCTGGCCATCTTCATCTTGATATCACTACTCAGCAGCAAGCCTCTTGTTCTGCCTTCACCACTGGATTCTTTTTTTTCCCCAGGCTTTGAGGGAAAAATTAAACATTTACTATTTCCCCAGTTCTTCAAAAACCAAGTATCATTTGTATCTCCAACTGCAATTTAGTATAACAACAAAAAGTTTGGCACTCTGTATTTATCTCTCCTGCATTTTCTTTTTTCTTTCTTTTAATATTTCACATTTATATACTGTTCATTGTGCATATATCTGCATATGTTTGGTGCATTTTCATGTGCATATGCATGTGTATATATGTATGGGAGTAGAGGAAAATAGATATCTTCCTCAATCTCTTTCCACTTTTTTTTTTTTTTTAAAGAGAGAGTATCTCTCATTGAACTTATGATTCAGCAATTCAGCTAGTCTATTTACCCAACAAATATTGGGGATTTTACTCTTTCCATTTCTACAACACTAGGATCTTCAGGGTGTACAAGTATACCTGACTTTTAGATGGTTATATGGAGTCTTAACTCAGGTCCTCCAACTTATATGGCTAAGAGTTGACCCACTGAGCCATCTCCCCAGCACTCTTCTTGACTTCACTTCCCTAAAATACAGCTTACTGACCATGGTTATTTGAAGCTCTGTTATCTTGATTAGCACTTGCTGGAATATAGTATTCTGTTACTCTCGGGCTTTTGTGAGATCAAGAAGAAAACAATAGGTATATGTAAAAGAGCCTTTTAAAATATCCAAGAATCAATAAAGCTTGTCTAGGACTTATTGTAGACATGAGCCTTATAGATTGACAAAATGTGAGTATGTCACCTTAAATTATGTGATGTAATGAATGTAATTTGGAGTCAATACATTTTTTAATAAGTTGGTGAATTTATGTTGGTTTGGCTCATGATATTAAGGAAGGAAATAACATAAAACAGAAGTAAATAGAAGAAGGAAATGGTAAGAAGCTCTAAGTCCCATGATTGTATGGGAGCTGAAATGTAAAGATGGCATATATATGATGTATGATGATTAGAAACTGATAAAAATCTTAAGGTCATATCAGTGCACTGATATAAAACATCTATTTACATCAACCAGGCTTTATTAACATATTGATCTGTTTTTGGTAACATTTTACAAGGACAGGTTTCAGGGAAAAATATGTTTAATCGTGTTTATCAGTCCTTTTAACTATTTGGGAAATGGATCTTAAACAAATGATAATTTACTTCAAAATGTGTTGTCAGGAATGGAGAGGTGTCTCAGTGGTTAAGACGCTTCCCTACAAAGCCTAACGCCCAGGGTTTGATTCCCCAGTATCCACATAAAGCCAGATGCACAAAGTGACACATACATCTCGAGTTCATTTGCAGTAGCTGGAGGCCATGGTGTGCCCATATTCTCTCATTCTCTCTCTCTTCTTATAAATAAGTAAGTAAATATGAAAAACATTAAAAATGTGTTTTAATATAAGCTTTAGCTAAGCAAGCATTTTTACTGCCTAGCCATTTCCCTGGAACCTAGCTTTATCTAAATCATACACAAACTTAGACTTAAAGAAAAGCTGTTCTTTGGGTGCTCAATGGCCAAAGTTTTGAGGCCTCTTCCAATGAAGATAAAGGGACAAAAATGGCAGCCAACATTTTAGTTCTCATTTTCCAAAATCATCCAAAATACAGAGAAGAAAAGGACCCCTGTTGACAGCACTACTGTACCACTTGCCCTCTTAATAAGAGAGACCATGGAGACTTAGAGGTTGGACTGTAAGCAGTGCACATCCTGAAGGAGAAAAGCCAATGGACAAGGAAATGTTCTATGTGGTACAAAGAAGAGCTATAATGTCAGTAGCTGCCTCATCCTTGTATAGGGCACAAAAATCAAAGGAAAATATAAAAGAGCCATAGGGCTCTTTCAAAGTCCATAAGGATAACTCCTAAGGAGTTGGCCTGGCTTTAACCATAATTTCTGGCCACTTAGATGGCCGTAAACACACAACAGTAAACTATAAACAAAAAATACTAATTTTACCAATCTCACCATGGACTCTCATCCTTACCTGTTTCAGTTTAGTAATCCTAAAGACCTACAAAGAGAGTCATTAAAATGACCAGCTTTTGTTCAGTGGAGTCCAGGGAAATAAAAACCAGATTAATTGGTCTAAGATTAATGTTTGTTTTTTTGTGTGTTTTTTCAGAAAGCTTTACCAGAGAGGTCAACCAGTTAAAGACATACACTTTCTCTTCAAAAGAGTCCCAAGTGTCAACTTCAGAGCTTCTATTATTGAAATTGTCCTCGTGGAAGTTGTGGAAGAACACTTGTAGTCACCCTTTACCTGTGCCCCACCAGACAAGATCTCTCTTGCAAGTCCCAATGTTTAATGTGTTTCACTAGGGTCTGGGAAGATTGCTCGAGGATGTGAATAGTTACATCTTTATACATATCTCTGCATCTAATGCATCTAATGTAACAGGCTGAATTGTGGGTATAAAGGGCTCCCAAGAAATCCTTCATCTATTCTTGGATAGGGAGAATCCCCAACCACCACAACGCTCATGAACTTACTTTCAGATTTTGCTTTCTCACTACAATAAAGTTTAACTACTTGATAGGTTTACCTATGTCCTGGTGTGACTTGTTCTCCTTTGGGAACACAAGAAGTGAAACTATAACCCCGGACGGGAACTGAGGCAATAATGGTGAGGAATCACATGTCTCTATTCATAACAGAATTGAAGATGTGCTTCATCATGTGGAAAAAGAACCCTTCCATTTCCAGTTTCTGGTGGGTTTTCTAGTGAATAAAAATTGAATTTTTCAAAGCCATTTTGTAATGATCCAGTGATATGATTTTACTTTTGTAGCATGTTAATATTGCAAATTTGCATTATCAATTTTTCAACTCTTAAATAAATGCTGTAAGCCTTGAACAAGTTCTGTTTTTAATTTTTTAAGTTTTAAAGATATTTCATTCATGTACTTGAACATATTGTTTACTAATATTTTTAGTTATAGGATTTATTTTTGAAGACAAGTTTTCATTCTATAGTGAAGGCTGTCCTGGAAATCACAGAAATCTTTCTTCCTCACCCTTCTAATGCTGGGATTACAGGCATAAGCAACCTTCCTGAGTGTCTTATAATTTTTGTCAAACTTTTGATATCAGGGTAATACTGGATTCATAAAATAGGTGCAAAAGATTTCAAAGAATTAGTGATACTTCTTTAATTCTTTGTTAGAATTCTTTTAGAAGATTATTTGGTTTATTTGAACTCTCCCTAACTTCTTCTTTATCACACCATATATATTCTAGTGAATGGCAATATTTAAGCCAACTTTCAAAAGGACTTTTCAAGTCCCCCCCCCATCAATCTTCGATACAGGTCTATCTTTAATTCTCTGTTCAATTTTTTGACAATACACTTAAGTTTTCTAGTTTTATTTCATTGTCTTCCATTTCATCATTTCCTTTGTTCTTTTGATTCCAGTATGAATTGCATGTGTTGATTGTATTACTTTACTGGAGCAATTATAATGTTAAAATTTAGATTTTTCCGGAATTCTTTTGCATTCCACTTCTATGGAATTAAACATTGAGAGTTTACACTAAACATTGAGAGTCATGATTTTTTCTTTGCTGCACATAAGTTAATAATTGCCATTTAATGTATTTTGATGGCTGATTTAAAACAATCTATTAAAATATTCTACAATTTTCTGATTATGACACACCTTCATTTAGAAGCTGGTATTCCACACATCTTGCACTTTTGGGAAGACTCGTGTCCATTAAGTATTTTATAAGCATTATTTTCCTGGATTTCTTATGGTTTTGGAGACTTCAGTCATACAGGGAATTTTCTTCTACAGATTCCAGACAGAGGAACAAGAAAAAATGAAAACAAAATGATTTTCAATTTAAATATTAGTTGATCTTACCTTTAACAAAATCATTTTTCAAGACGTAGGAATTATTATATGCTATTCATTAATTATATTATTGATACCACTGTCCTAATAATTTCTGCAAAGTTTATTTTTAAAAAATCTTATGCTATTTTATGTTTTGACTGTTTACTGCACATATTAATCAAAAGACACTTTTCAAATCTAAGTCCCTGATAATTGGTAAGAAAAAATAATTACCTCATATTCTTGTTTATCTTCTTCATTCATCCCCCCAAAACTGTTCTCTAAATACTGTTTTTTTTTCTTTTACATAAAAGAAAAGAATGTAATTGTCTAAATCTATGGATAACTTCATATCCATTTTCTTATAACATCTTTAGAGTATGGCAAGAACTTGTTCTTCTTTTTCATTAGAGTTTGTATATAAAACTAAAATTACGGCTGGAGAAATGCCTTAGTGGTTAAATTGCTTGCCTGCAAAGCCAAGGGACCCAGGCTCATTTCCCCAAGACCCATGTAACCCAGATGCACAAAGCATTGCATGCATCTGGAGTTTGTTTGCAGAAGCTGGAGGCCCTGGTGTACCCATTCTCTCTCTCCTTTCTCTCGCATATAAATAACTATAAATAAAACATTGTTTAACAAAAATAAAATTAATTTTAAGTTCATTAGAATATCATTTGATGGTAGGTATTTTGAATATGAACATATGTAATTGAATTTTGTTCTTCAAATCTTATCATTTTAATTTATGTGTACAGCTATCCTATCCCATAGTCTTTGTATTATCAACAATAAACACTGGAAAGTAAATGAGAACCTTCAAAGTTGCAATAATCTGTATTCACAATGTTCTTTTCAAATATGAAAATGTTGAGTATTTTAAAAATGATTTTCAAGTGGTACAGAATACATGCAAAATAAAAAATAATGATTCTCTACAGTGGAATCAAAAAAAAAAAAAAGTGTGGAACTCTCATGTCAGAGGCCGACTCTGGCTTAAAATGGGAGTCAAGAGAATCATCACAATCAAATAAAATTTGTCAGCTTCTTGAATGAGATCTTTTCATCTCTTACTTTGGGGGCTAACTAGGCCCAGATCATTCCAATTCTAGAAACATGATACTCAAGCTCTGGTGCTAAACTTGGGGGAAAAGGGGAAATGGCAACTATAGAGAACACTCTGACAATTTGCAACTTCTGGCTAGCTTGAATATTCTGTGTGGAGTCCCAGGCCAGAGTGACTGAGATATCAAGTCATATTACCAACTCCCTGTAGATGTCTATGACAGAAAGAGAGAGAGAGAGAAACTGGAATGAACCGATAAATCAAGAAAAAAAAGGAGGGTGGAGAGGATTTATCATCCTGGAATCCAGCTAATCTAGAAATCAGTCTTCATATTAAGAACACAGATGTTATCTCGGGAAAGAGGAAAAGTGAGGGCTCCAGCAGCTGTCCGCCTGAGCAGCTGCTTGGGCTGTAGACAGCTGCAGATCTGGGTCTAGGGAATTTGGTTGGGGACACCCGGTGCAAGGGAGCCGTTATTTCCTGGGAGGCGGGAATTGCCATGCTCAGAATGAGATGGCTGATGGTAGGAGCTTGCACAGGGGAAAACCTTACAAGAACAGATGACAGGGTAGAGGAACAAACTGGAATGAGTCAGGATCAAGACCTTTTTTTTTTCTTCTTTAAATTGCACTTTTATTTTTTTGTGGCAAGCCCAACAGACTGACCTTAGGTTTATGTGTGTGAGAGAGAGAAAGAGAGAGAGACAGACAGACAGAGAGAGGGAGAGAGAGAGAGAGAAATAGAGAATTGGTGCACCAGGGTCTCCAGCCACTGTAATAGAACTCCAGATACATGGCCACCTAGTATACATGTGTGACCTTGCCAGTCACCTTGTGTGTCTGGCTTATGTGGGACCTGGAGAGTAGAACATGAGTCCTTAGGTTTGGCAGGCAAGCACCTTAACTGCTAAGCTATCTCTCCAGCCCTAAATTGCTTTTTTTTTTTTTTTTTTTTGTTTTTTTCCAGGTAGGGTCTCTCTCTGGCCCAGGCTGACCTGGAATTCACTCTGTATTCTCAGGGTGGCCTCGAACTCATGGCTATCCTCCTACCTCTGTTTCCCAAGTGCTGGGATTAAAGGCGTGAGCCACCACGCCTGGCTTAAATTGCACAATTTTTAAGAATTCCTTATTAGAAAAGCATGGTTGGATATGTTTACTTACTAATTATACTAATTGCAAATGTACTATATATTTGCTATAGTTTACTTTTCAAAACTCAGGAAGATGAACATCTTAAAAATTTTATGAAGTATTCAATGCTTATTCTCAGGAAGAAGTCTGGTATTGACTCTTAGAAAAGCAACTTTCATCCACCTGTGTTGAATACAGCTATACTCTAAATCAGTAAGGCTTCAGAAATGCAAAGATGCTGCTAGGCCTTAAAAGCAAAATAAAGTACATTATTTTCAATTTATTTATTTTATTCTTTTGGGGAAAAATAATTATTTGATAGTCATAATAACATTATGTTTTCTTTTAGTAAAATAAGGCACAATAACACAATAAGTATCTCAATTTAAATAGCTCTTGATACATTAGCAATTATGTTTAATCACCCAATAGCATGTATAGAACACAGCATTCCAAAAGAATTGTAATCCTGAGGATGAGTGATATTTACCACCATGACAATCTTTATCTAGTGGACAAAACTGAGTATGAGCTGGAGCGATAGCTTAGTGGTTAAACCAATTGCCCCTGATGCCCAAGGACCCAGGTTCAATTCCCCAATACCCACATAAGCTAAATGCACCAGGTGGTGCATGCATCTGGAGTTTGTTTGCAGTGGCTGGAGGCCCTGATGTGCCCATTACCCGTCTATATCTGCCTCTTTCTCTCTCTCCCACTCTCTCAAATAAATAAAGAAAATGTTTTTTAAAACTAAATATGAGTGAAATTACTTTGATTTTTAATCACTGTACTATGTGTTCAGAAACTATATTTCACAAATATCATATATTATTCCATCTCAACATTGCAATCAACATATTAAGTATTTGTATTTGGTTATAACTTACTCTAAATGTGCCCTTATTACCATTGATTTCCCATGGCTTCTCTGCATGAAAATTTCAATCAGTTTTTACCACATAACCATAGTACTTCCCCACTTTCCCCTTTGAAACTTCACTCTCCTAAAAATGTGTTCTAAATATATATGGTATATTAAAAAGTGGATGGTTTAAAGCTTAAATTTCTTATACCTGACGACAAATCAAGTTCAAGTGAGAATCTTAGTAATTTGAAAATGATTCAGAGCCCATTATTGAATGAAATAATTGTGGTCATAGAACCTACAATTGGTGGTGAATACTACATGATTCTATCCCTAGAGTATCTGAATATCTCTGCAAAATTAGCAAGCACTTGAAGTGACAGATTTTTAAATACAAAGGTTCTTTAGTCTTTTCAAAATCCTCTCTACTTTCCTGATTAAACATTCCTCTATTCACTGGAAAACTAAATATCATCACTTTGGCATAGACAAAAGGAAAATCAGATGAAAAGTAAAATAAATAAATAAATAAATCCAAAAAACTTGAAGGCCATAGTTGCTTAATGATCATTACCACAGCAGGCTGGTAACTTTTTTTTTTTTTCCAATGAATTACAATTATAATTTTCAAGACAAGCGTGTAATACAAAAGAGATATATTTTAATGTGTGTGTGTGTTTGTGTGTGTGTGCAGGTGTGTTGACCACAGTGTGGGTGTGGCAGTCGGAAGACAACCTCTAGTGTCAGGCCTTACTTTCACCTGGTTTGTGATAAGATCTCTTGTATTGTTTGCCTCTGCAAACACCAGTCTCCTGGCCTGGGAACTTTAGAACGTTCCTCTCACTTTTTCTCTTGCTGCTTTAGGTATGCTGGAATTACAGATATTTGCACTATGTATCCAGCTTTTGATAGGTCCTGAGGATCCAAACTTGAGTGTTCATGTTTGCTCAGCAAGTCCTTTACCACTGAGCAATCTCCCCAGTCCCCAAAATATATTTTACTAATAAATACAAATAGAACTTAATGATGTAGCGAGCCTTATGTTAGTACAGTCTAAATCATTGTTTTTTAAGTAGTTTTTGGAGAGACAGAGGGTGGAGGATGCACCAGGGTTTCTTGACACTCCAAATGAACTGCAGACATATGTGCCATTTTGGGCATCTGGCTTCTCATGGAAATCAGGCTTTGTGAGCAAGCACCTTTAAATGCTGAGCCATCACTCCACCCCTACCTACACTAGCAGAGTTAATCATTTTTTATGCTATGAAATATGTGCATTTATTATACGTTCTCCAAAATTTTATTCTAAATATAAACACTTCATTTATAAAATTCAGTCCATTAAACCTAAAATGCAGTCCATTTGTATTTATTCATAGTTAATCATTTTAACATGATTAAAATTTTATTGAGGGGATGGAAAGATGGCTTAGCTGTCAAGTCGCCTGCCTTCTAGTTCTAAGAATGCCTGTTGAATTCTCCAGGAGCAAGTGAAGCAAGGGAGCAATGCCACGCTTGCCCTCAAGGGGATGCACACATCTGGAGTTCGTTCACAGCAGCTAAAATGGCCCCGGTGTCCCCATTCTCTCTCTCTATCTCTTTCTCTCTCTCTCTCTGTACTTCTTTCTGTCTTCCTCTCTCAAAAAATATATATTGAGGATCAGCTATTTTGTATTTTTTTTTTTTAATGCTTATTACTACCGTTATTATTATTAACAAGATGTTTCATTGGATACATCATGTGTTGGTACCCTCTTTTCCCTTGTCCCTGTCCCCATTCCATTGGGGATACTTCTCAGTGGGGTTGCAGGTATTTCCCATGGGGTTTTAGTTTATGCATTGTGGAAGCAGTAGCCAGTTATTTGGGGGGTGGGGATGGAATGGCTCTGGGCATGATGTCTTAACCTGTGGCTCTTACAATCTTTTTTCCCCTCATCTCCAAAATTCCCTGAGCCATGGTGGGTGAGTTTTAAATCTACTTCAGTGATGAGTTCTTAGGAGCCTCTGGATCTCTGCTTTGGTAGGTTTTGAGTATCCTCAGGGTCTGCTTCTTACAACCAGACACTGATTATCAGGAACAGCATGGAAGCAGCACTCTTGCTTGTCTCTCCATTCCTCTGTGGATTCAGCTGTGGCTTGGCTGAAGTTCAAGAGGTTGTTTATCTCCTCTGGTCTTGCTACCTTCTGAAAAAAAGAACATATTCTCCAAAAGAGAGTGAAGTCAGCATAGTTTAAGTGGGATAAGTATTATTAATTTAGGGAGAATTTGATGTTTGTTACCCTTCTGTTAGCCAAAAACTAGTGAGAGCTTGTCACTAGAGAACATAATCTTTGTCTCTATAGGATTCTTATCTGGTTCCCAATTCCCAATATGGGTTCCTATACACTGAGTGGATCTTGTAGCCAATCAAAAAGCAATTGGTTACCTACTGAGGCTGTGTGTCACTATTGCACTGTCATTTTATTGTGTCTGAGTGTTTGCTTCTGAGTAGCTGAGACTTCTGGTTGTTCAGACCATGGGTGGCCATTTTCCTCCAGTAGCTTCATGTAGCACTTTCCAGCACTAGACAGGATAACTGTCTGGGGACTGGCTATCTTCTGAATTCCATCCATGCCCTGTGTCAGCAGCATATGTTGTCTTCAGCAACAGGATCTTAGCTTTTGCCTTTGGTAGGTAATCAAGAGCTTTGACAGAAAGCTGTCTTGATTTGAGGACCTCATTGGTCTGTCCAATCTATAGCTCAATATGGGAAGCAGCCAATCTCTGGTACTGGGAGTTACAAGTCAAAGAAAAAAAAAAATCATTTAAGCTTAGGATTCAACCATTCTCACCAGTGCCCTCATTTTCAGGTGTGCCACCCTTTATCCTTCTGAAGGTTATATCTTTTAGGCTATCTCCAAAGATAAAAGCTTCTATGGCATCAGCTCATTTTGGATTTAATTTTGTGATTGTTTTTCTCCCCTTCCCTTTCCTCCTCCACCCCCCAAACTATTGTCTGGGCCTTGCAATACCTATTAGGTATAACAACAATTTAAGCAGGACCATATTAGGAACCACAGATAAGTTACCAGCATGTGGCATTTGTCTTTCTGTGATTGTGTGAGTTCACCAAGTATGATTTGTTCCAAGTCTATCCATTTTTCTACAAATTTCATTCAATATTTTTTTTTCTTACTGCTGAGAATTCCATTGTGTAAGTGTAGCACCACTTGTTTCCATTCATCCAATGATGGGCATCTGGGTTGATTACAGTTCTTAGCTACAATGCATTGAGCAGCTATAAACTTGTTTAATCAAATGTCTCTGTATTGATGATGGAGCATGTAGGATAAATGCCAAGGGAGTAACTGGGTCTGTTGGTGGCTCTATGTTCATCCTTTTCAGGAATCTCCAAATTGATATCCATAGTGGTTGTACAAGTGGTTGTATATTCCTGCCAACAGTGGAGGAGGGTTCCTCTTTCCCCACATCCTTGACAACATTTGTTGTTAGTTTTTTTTTTTTTGTTTGTTTGTTTGTTTTTAATGATTGCTACCCTCACTGGAGTAAAGTGGAATCTCATGGTTGTTTTAATTTACATTTCCTAATGGTTAGGGATGTTGAACATTTTTCTTATTTGTTAGCCATTTGAGAACTCTCATTCTGAGAACTCTCTATTCGGTTCTCTGCCCCACTTTTGGAGTGGGTTGTTTGCTTAGCTTTTTGAGTTCTTTGTAGATTCTAGATATTATGCTTCTGTCAGTGGTTAGTTGGAAATGATTTTCTCCCATTCATTGGGTAATCTATTGGCTCTGCTTATGGCATACTTGTGGAAAAGCTTTAAAGCTTCATGCGATCCCATTGGTTGAGTGATTGTTTACTTTCCTGGGCTACTGAGGTTTTATTCAGGAAGTCTTTTCCCACTCCTACATCATGGAGAGTGCCTCCTATTTTTTCTTCCAGGAGGTGAAGAGTTTCAGGTCTTATATTGAGGTTTTAATCCATTTGAACTTCATTTTTGTATAGGGAGAGATGAGTGGGTCCCTTTTCATTTTTCTACATATGGTCATTCAATTTGTCCAACACCATTTGTTGAAGATGCTGTGTTTTTTGCCAGTCTACATTATTGGCACCTTTGTCAAAGATCAAGTAGGCTGGTAACTTTTGTGAACTCCATGTGTTCTTTCATTTTATTTGTAGTCCCCTACTTCATGGTTTTCTAGCCTTTTTGCTTTGAGCTCCCTCTCACTATTTTCTTTTCTTTTTCTTTTATTTTTAAATCTTGATCTTCAAACAAGAGCATTTCTGAATAGAAGAGAGACTCTTCAATGCTATCTAACTGTGGACATCTAATTGTATCATGTAACATATGACATAATACCTGACATGATGTATTGTATAAAAGGAAATAAAATTGATTTTGAAAACATCTATTTTAACATCACTTAATGTATCTATATTATTAAAGCATGTTTGTTGATAATAATTACTATTTTCTATAATCCCAAACACATAAAATTATCATTAGTACTACATTTTTAAAAATATATGAAAATATTATGTAAGGTATATTAGGATTAAATTATTATACCTGTTCCTGGACAATAAATCTTTTTATGGCATTTATCTGGTTAACAGATGATAGCAATAAAAAGAAGGGGAAAAATAAAGAGAAAAGAGACTGGCTTCAAGGAGGTTATAGGCTATTGAATCAGACTGACCTTAATAAGAGACCCATGGAGTAGCTCACCTCCTGGTAATGAAAATGAAATCTCTGCTTAGCAAGGTTGGCAGCTGTCAGCTCACTTTGAGCTTTAACAAGTCTGCTGATACACATGTGACCCACACAATGAAGAGGAGAGTATGACTTCACTGAAAGAGAGCAGACTCAGAAAATTGCTAGGAGAGAGAGCAATGGAATAGCAACATACCTCTGGTTTAAAGAGGATTCCAGTTAAGCCTATGAAGCCACGACAGTGTATTATAGCAACTTATTATTCACTGCTCATATTACCTGTGAGCGACACTGTCTTCAATGCTCCAGTGATCCTTTTAAGCTAGTTTCTGTTTATAAAATAAATTGGAGGCACAGCTAAATATCTAGGGGTGAAAAAATTCCTATGAACTAATTTCCATATAACTGTATTTTATGGGACACTTTAGAAAAGGGTTATAAATACATGTAGCTTAAGAAAAAAGTCTGGTACTAGCACAGAATTGATTTTACAATTTCTCCCTCAACTTAAATACTGTTTATTCCATAGGAAATCAGTATGGGTTAGATTTTCATCCTCTAGTTCTTCCTGTCATTTTAGTAATAAGAAAAAAATGCTTCTGATTTTGCAATAATCTAATGGTTAATTGGAAAAAAATGACACAAGTCAAATGGGTAAAATTACACGACCTACATATGTACATGTGTGCATGTGCATCCCCCCCATTTTATTTACAAATCATCTTTGATTTAGTTATGAACCCAAGAAAAGCTGCTCAGATTCTGTGGTCCAAATTTTTATTTCTATATAGCTAAGTCTAAGAAGGTATTTAAAAATACTAAGATTTCTGAAAACACTTTTAATAAAACTTTAAAGAAGTTAAAGTCAAAAATATTAATTTTCCTTCCACCCATCTGCTTGAAAATATAATTTTAGAAAAGCCGGGCATGGTGGCGCACGCCTTCAATCCCAGCACTCGGGAGGCAGAGGTAGGAGGATCGCAGTGAGTTCAAGGCCACCCTGAGACTATATAGTTAATTCCAGGTCAGCCTGGGCCAGAGTGAGACCCTGCCTCAAAAAAACCAAATATATATAATTTTAGTTGTAAATTAGTGTGTGCAGGAAAGATATAAAGAATAACTACATTTTAAAAGCTATTAATATAACTATCTCTACATACTATGTGTATATATCACTACAGACAAATTTGCACATTAGTGCCTTAAAGCCTATTTTTCTTGTTTTGTATTAGAAAGTGGGGCCTTTGGAAGGTCACTAGGAATGTGTGAGGTCATCTTCAAAAGTCCCTGATGAAAGGACTAGTGTCCTTCTAAGAAAAGCCACTTTTTTTTTCTTCCTTTTACTGTGTGAGGATACAATGACAAACAGTTTTCTACATGCCAACCCAATGAAGCTGACTCCCTGACCTCTGACTTGCAACCTCCAGACCATGGGGAATATCAAATATGTAAGCCACCAAGTCTGGAGCATTGTGCTATGACAACCTGAACAAATCAACACATATGAAATAATTCTGTTTTATAACGATACAAGTATTTTTGTGAATGAAACAAGCTATAAGTTTACTACAAGCTTGTTTATGATAAATTACTCCAAGTCTAGTTGGTAGGGAGATGGCTCAGTGGTTAAGAGTGCTCTCTTCACAAGCACTGAAGTCCTAAGAACAGCAGAGACTGCATGAATTCAATATCCAGCACCCACATAAACATCTGGACATGGCCATGCAGGCTTGTAACCCAGTCCTGTAGGGACTGGGAACAGAAAATAGAGAATATCTGGGGCTCATGAAAATGTTCCAGAAGTAGTAACAGACTCTGTCTCAAAGAATCAAGCAAAATCACGAGAAAGGAGTGACACACATGAAACTCTCTGGCCTTTCCAAGCACATGTAAGTGGTGTTTGCATCTAAACACACATACAGATGCACATAAACAACACTTCCTCCACACATGCACATGCAAAATAAGTTGTCTCAAATACTTATAATACACATTACAATGTATGTGTTGAGTCGTTTTTATAACATGTCATGTTATTTAGGAAATAAAGATAATTAAAATCTATGTGTGTTTATAAAACATGGAGTTTTTCCAAACATTCTGAATCTGCATACCTGGAACCTGTGGACATGGTGGTCCAGCTATATTCTGATGCTTAGAAAAAAATATTGACAACATCCAAATATATACAAAATGCACCTTGATCACAATTCCCTCCCACTCTCCCCATTTATCCCCATTCCTACTGACAATCCACCCACTGATACCTCTCTAGTCCCTTTTATTTTAATGCCATGATTTTTTTTTTGCCCTCCTCCATCATTTATGCCAACATGTTGATGGACCCCAAAATTATGTAGGTTTTGTGCAGATACTGACAACTGCTGTGAAGTCAGGAGTACTTTGGAATGTTATTCTGATTTTCTACCATAGCAACAAACAGACATGTCTCATTACTTAGGATTTTACCTTCAATTTATGATGACTATTCCAAATTCCAAGTCAATATTTTTTCTTATCAAAGCATTTTTATAATCTTAAAATTTATACTTAGGAACTTTCTTGAGGTGAGAAAGAGAAAGAGAATATAAGTCTCAAGGCCAGTCCCAGTAGCTTAGTTCAGCCAGTGAGAGCCTACATCTCAAAGACTTCACAGCCTCCCCAAACAGTTTTTCCTACAAACTAGGTTTCAAATGAACACAGAACACACCAGCCTATACAGGGCATTTCCTTCAAACCATAATAGGGATGGAGTTTGTAAAAAAAATGCAGAAAGGGAGGCTGGAAGTCTCTGTACATTGAGAGAGTGGTTCAAAGCAAAATAGTAAAGATCAGTCTTATCCAGGAAACATATTCTATTTCCTATTCCTAAGGTGAGTTGAAACCAGGAAATAAGGACCAAGAGTAATTTAGAATGAGTTGAAGGATAGTCTCTTCACAGGTGGGGATGTGGCTCAGCAGTGAAAGGCACATGTTTATAAGCTAGCTATTCCAGATATGATTTCCCAGCACCCATGCCAAACCAGAACCAAAGTGGCACCTGATTCTGGTATTCCTTTACAGTAGCAGGAGACCCTGGTGGGCTTCCACACACACAAATATTTTCTTTAAAAGAGACTACTGTCTTATCTCTTTATGTCAGAGAAGAAAGGAGAAAATATTGTCCATGGAAAATGAGATATAAGACATCAAATTGAAAGTTTGAGATTTAAATAAAGTAGGGGAAATACAGTAAATGTATATCATGAAAACCTATAATTTGATCTAGTAATAAAATATGCTGAGAACTTGTTCATGGTGCTTACAAATGAAGCCATATAGTTAGTCACAAGTACAAGCATCTTCTAAATAACCCAATTAAAACAAGTTGCTTTTGTTAGCAGCTATGTCACTAAAATGCTTCTCTGAAGAGGAATAACTCCCTCCATTAACACCTACATTCCCTTTGTCCTGTGGAGAAGCTGCTTGTTCCTGGCATGCAGATCAGAGATTTTGGCATCTTAGGTCCCCCAGTTGGTGATGACCCTTGAGAACTTGTCCAGATGTGCAACAGTGTACTTCATTCCTCATAAGAATCCATACTTCTCCCTCCATGGGTGACTGAAATCTCCCTATTTCTTGAAACAGGCTTCAGCCTTGGTGCCAATCCACTTTCTTGTCAGATTCACTTTTATCCAGGCTATTTCATGTCAAAATCAATCTACTTTACTGGTCATCTGGTCACCAACTTCAATCTATTCTATGTGATAAATAACTCTTGGAAAGGAGAGGTTGATTTCATGTTAACATAAGATTTTTCACTACTGACAGGAAACTAGTTTTAAAGATTTTCAATATGTCATTCCCTTGTAATACAGCTAATAAAGCAGTGCTTGACCTAATATGTTTAATCATCCATTTGTGGCTGACAGCTGCTGGTATCAACTTCAGATTGTTATTTCTCAGAGATACTCTCTCAATATTTCTTATGCTAACTTTCATAGTTTTTTCAAGGATTGTTGAAGGTTAGTTCTTATAGCATCCAACGGTAAGTGTCAGTTTCATACCTATTACTTTAATTTGCCATACCTCTAATTGAAACTACACTATGATCAAGAAAATAATATACGGTGATTAATTTTCTTTTATTTTATTCTCTAAATTTTAATGCAACCTTTCCTTTATTTCTGTCTTTTAGTGGTTATTATATTTACATGGTTAGCTTTCATTTTGATTTAAGGTAATAAAGTATGTAAGGTGAAGAAAAACAAATTTTTAAATATCATTGATCATAAAGAAACAGAAGATACTCTTTAGTGCATGCAGATTATTAGGAATAGATAACTTTTACATATTAGAGGAAAACACCAAATAATGTGTTCATATTTTTGAAATTCAAACTTGTTTACAAATCTGGAGTTAAAAGAGTTCTGCAGGGGATGGAGAGATGCCTTGACAGTTAAGGCACATGCCTGTGAAGCCTAAGGATCCCAGTTCGAATCTCCAGGCCCCACATAAGCCAAATGCACATGGTAGCACATGTGTCTGGAGTTTGTTAGCAGTGGCTAGAGGCCATGGCGTGCCCGTTCTTACTCTTTCTTTTTCTTTCTTCCTCGCTCTGTCTCTGATAAATAAATAAATAAAAATAAAGTGTTATGCTACGTTCAGAATACATACAGGGGAATAGAATGGGATTGTGAGTCCAGAAATAACCTATGTAATTTTAGTAGAACAAGTTTAGATGGGAATGTCAGGTCAATTCAATGGGGAAAGGATTTTCTTTTCAGCAAATGTTAATGGAAAATGGAAGTCGACAAACAATGAAAACATCTGCCCCCTTCCTTAAGCCATGCAAGACAGGTAACTCATAAAAAACTATAGAGTAGGTATGTCAGAACTAACATTGTAAGTCTCTCAGAAGAATATGTAAGGACAGATATTTAACAGAAAACATGTTTAAATATTGTTGCAAATTTTGAGAACATGAGGAGTGAGACCTTTCTTGGCCTTATGTGTGCTTCGCTCAAGTGAATAAAGTCCTTGATAATGCAGTGATCATCAGGGCTGCTTTCAGTCAGTGGTTCTTGAGTTCCTGTCATACAGCATATACTATACTCTTATACCTATAGCAATAGCATCTCTTATACTTTGCCTTTAACCTTGGTTCAACACCTCAGGATCCCCTCTCATTCTTTCTTCCATGTTGTGGTTAATTATGGTGAGACTTGATGCTACTGATTTTATACTGAGTCAGGAATGCATCTTAAGAAAGACACCTCTCAGGCTGGAGAGATGGCTTAGTGGTTAAGGTGCCTGCCTGCTAACCCTAAGAATGCCGTTTGATTCTCCAGGTCCCATGTTTAGCCAGATGCACAGTGATGCAAGGGTGCAATGCCTCATTTGCCCACAAGGAGACGCAAGTGACTAGAGTTTGTTCACAGCAGCTGAAAGGCCACTCATGTGCCCATTTTCTCTCTCTCTCTGACTCTCAAAAAGAAGGAAAGAAAGAAAGAAAGAAAGAAAGAAAGAAAGAAAGAAAGAAAGAAAGAAAGAAAAAGAAAGACAGAAAGAAAAAGAAAGAAAGACACCTCTACTGAAGCTATTTAACTGCTTCAAATAGAATGTGTTCAGCATCTTAAGTTCTTAAGTTAAAGAGTAAAGTCTGGACTGGGTGGGCATGGCATGGAGTGAATAGGCCATATCCCTGTTTCCTGGCTTTTCTCAGTTCCCTGGTCCCAACACCCTACACTGGACAATGTGCGGGCAGGAACAATGTGGAGTGAGTAGGCCAGATCCCTCTTCCCTGACTCCGCCCAGTTCCCTGATCCTGGTAGCTAATTATGCTATGCTTGGGGAGGCCTTGTCCCTGGTCCCTATGTGGGCTGTGGAATCAGGCCTTTTGCTCTGGTATCCTGATTGGCCAATGGGTATCAACATCTCTATTCACCTGAGTCAGAGGGCACATAAGCCACAGGACAAAAACTTGCTTGTTCCTCAATAAAACAGTCTCCCTGAAATGAGTAGAACACAATGCAGAAAAGCCAATAAGCATGCCTTTAATCCCAGCACTGGGAGGCAGAGGATTGTCATGAGTTTCAAGGCCACCCTGAGACTAAATAGTGAATTCCAGGTCAGCCTGGGCTAGAGCCAAACCCTACCTCAAAAAAAAAAAAAAAAAAAAAAAAAAAGCCAATGAAAGTTAAAAACAACTGAGAGATGTCCACCAAGGATGCCTAGTCCAACAATGTAAGCTTCCAGTGAAAACACAAAGAAATCAACAGAAATTCGATCTGAAATTGAAATCACAACCACCAATGAGACCCTGATCAAAAGAACAACTGAACTGGAAGCAGACCATCAAAACCAACAATCATATCAATGAAATTGAGCAGAATTGTCAGCATTTAACAGTATGCTGAACTTGATTGAAGAAAACATTAGAAGCCTCAAAAGAGATATGAATAAGTTGAAGGTGAGTCAAGAAATGGAAGATCTCAACAACCAGTTGATTAAGCTTAATGAAGACTTGATCAAATGGAAGAATGAATTCCAGGAAGCATGAAGAAAATCAGAACTCAAACTGAAATTGTACCTCAAAAAAGAGATGGACACGATGCAAAATAACAAAAACAGAAAATAAAAATCAAATAAGGCTGGAGAGATGGCTTAGCAGTTAAGGCACCTGCCTCCTAACCCTAAGAATGCTGGTTCCAATCTCCAGCGGTTCCAATCTCCAGATCCCATGTTTAGCCAGATGCAAAGTCACGCAAGGGCGCAATGCTGCACTTGACCACAAGGGGGTGCACACATCTGGATTTCATTCACAGCAGCTGAGAGACTGCTGGCGCACCCATCTCTATCTGTCTCCCTCTCACTCTCTGTCTGTCTCTCTCTGTGTCTCTCTCCAAAAATAAATAAAATAAATAAATAAATTTTTTTAAAAATCAAATAAAACTCATAAAAACCTCTCTGGAAACCTGGCCAAAGTTGGAACAGATAATTCTAAGCAAACACATACAATCACAGAAAGACAATTGTCTCTTGGTCTCACTCATCTGGGGTTCCTAGCCTGGATCAGCCTGAGGTGTTGACATACATGAACAGCATCTTGAGGCTTGTACAATAGGGAGGATAGGGCCTAGGGGAAGAGGAAAAGTGTGTGGGGGTGGGACACAAACTATATCCTGGAAATTAGTCTAAAAGGTGGAACCCTGAAGAGGACCTTAGGGAGAACACATGAATTGAAGGGCCCTGGAGAGGGTGATGTGAAGCTTAACCTTAAATTTTTCCTGTTTCTCTCTCTTTTTTTTTTTTTTTCTGTTTTTCTTTTTCTTTTCCCTTGGTGCTGGTCTGTAATTCCCTGTGCCAGGATGTGGTTAACATCCACAAAGAGCTGTTAATCAGAGGGACCTACTAAATCTCCCAAAACAAACAAGACAGACTTCTGTCAGAGAACTTGATTACCAACCAGAGGTTAATGGCAAGACCCTACTGCTGAAGACACCATACACTATTGGCATGGAGAGAACAGGCTGGCATCTGGAAAGAGCCAGTCTCAAGGCAGTTAGCCCATCTAGTGCTGGAAGGTGCAACATGAGCTTTGGGGGGAAACTGGCCAACATCTGTCTGAGCATCTTAAAGTCTAAGGGTACTCAGAAGCAAACAACCTGACATGATGGTCATACAAGTTCAATAGTGGTACCCAGCCATGGTGAGTAAACCAACTGCTCTTGGATTGGCTAACAGATCCACTAAGTGGAAAAAACCATATCTGGAACTGGGAAACAAGTCAGAACCATATCCAGACAATGATTTTGCTTTCCATTGTCAAGCTTCCACTAATCTTGGGCTATAAGAGGGTCTACACCTTTTAAATTATGTCTAGATTTAACTCCTGCTAACTTCACTTTCCATTGGGGAAATCTGCTTCTCTTTTTCAAATGGGAGCAGAACCTGAGGTGATAAACGAGCCAGCACACTTCACCCCAGCCCCAGCTGAAACCACAGAGGATTGGGGAAATGAGCGAGAGTGCTGCTTTCTCAGTGAACCTAATATCAGTACAAGGGTGAAGGAGGTAAACACTGAGGACATTCAACATCTACCACAACAGAGACCCAGCAGCTCCTAAGAGCCCACCAATGAAGTAGACTTAAAGGTCACCCAACATGGCTTAGGAATTTTTGTGGAAGAGAAAGCAGAATGATTGTTAGAGCCACAAGTTGAGACAGTATGCACATAGACATTTTTTCTCCCCCATAACTGATTGCTTCTCCCACAATGCATGACCCACAATCCCCATGGGCTTGACCTGCATCCCCAATGAGGAGGACCTTTTAGGAAAAGTGGCAGGAATGAGGGAAAGGATGGTAACAACATGTGTTGTTTACATACTAAGAATCTAATAAAAATAAAGTTTAAATGTGTAAAGCCTGAAGTATGTCCTATACCTAAAAGTGTTCTGAGGATTTTAAACAAAATATGCATCAAATGTCTCAATCTCCTCAGATTTTGCTACTAGCATACTCATATCGATATAGGCAACTTCTCAACACTAATTACTCATCTTCTTTGCAATTCTAACAATTACTTCTTTGATTTAATTTTCAACAAATTTGGATACAAATTAAAATAAATAACAAACACTTTACATTTTATTTATAAGTGACAAAAACATCCACCAATCCATTTTCCAAAATTTGTTCTCATTGTTTGGTATTATGATCATATATGTATAGGTTTTATATGTAACTAAAAAATAACCAGAATTTTTATACTTGACATTACATCTATGGAATTCTGCTATGTCTCCATGTTGCAGCTTTTCTTCATCTACTACATACACTAGATATCTTCATGGATATATTCTGCCTATGCCTTGTGTATTTCATTGTAATAATGACAGTTCATGACAGAGATTGCCACCATTCTACTTGCTGACATCAACTGAATATTAATGGTTTTCCTACCAGTATCTGGTACCTTTTCTATAGTCATGCATGTGCCAAGTATGCTTAACAAGTAAAATGCGTACACTGTTAGAGACACATGAACTCCTGAACTTACAGTATTCCACACAACGTTTGTGCTTTCTCTCTCTCTCTTTTTACAAGGAGTCAAATGACTCAACTCTCCCTAATCATATTCAGATAGCAGTGAAGTACTGTTAAACGCTGTTAAGAATAGTAATAAGAGTGTGTTGTATTTTTTTGTATTTACTTTCCTTTCTAATAGACTAAGCTGTTCTAGACCAGGAGGGTTTGACATTTGAGCTATAGTTTCAGATTCCTCTCTAATGCTCAGCTGTATTGAGCAAGGAACAATCAACCAAAAAAATCTTTCTGGCAATCAGCTCTATTATGGAAGCCCCGCTCCTTTTCTCCCTTCACAGATGGTGGGAGGAAACTACTCTCCAACTAAAGGGAGCTTTGAAACTCAGGTACCCAATGCCATACCTTCAAGAGGACTTACTCCAGTCACAATACTCCAGTCAGGCGAGATAAGCCTCAGTGAATTCTAAATGACCCTGTTCACACACAGTATCTAGCCTCACTTAAGTGTATAGCGAAGGGAGCTCTTCCACTAGTTACTCCTCAGAAAGATTATGATTGATGTAAATCAAGGCTTGGGGTGGCTCTTATTATTATTATTATTTTTTTTTTTTGGAGAAAGTCACAGAGAGAGACAGGGAGACACACACACACACACACACACACACACAGAGAGAGAGAGAGGGAGGGAGGGAGGAATACAGAGATGGGCGGGCGAGCAGTGTCTCAGCTTCTGAGAATGAAATCCAGATGCGACCGCCCCCTTGTGACCAAGTGCAGCATTGCACCCTTGTGTCACTTTGAATCTGGCTAAACGTGGGACCTGGAGATTGGAACAGCTGGAGATTGGAACCAGTGTTCTGAGGGTTAGGAGGCAGGCGCCTTAACCCCTAAGCCATCTCTCCAGCCCTTGGGATGGCTCTTATGCAAGGTTTGTGATTGGCATAACTAGAATCTGTGTTATAACTGCCACAAAACACGCCCACAGCTGCATGCTACAATCACTCCATACATAGTTCTAACTATATAAATAAGCTGTTCTTTGCATTTTGAATCACCCAGAGTTATCTCCTATGACTTGTCCCTGGCTTTATAACAGTATCATCAATTAAAGAGTCTGGTGAGGTTTTGTTGACAACTTGTGTTTTATCATAGAGTGTGCATCTAGTACACTGAAGAACAGAGGAAGAGAGAGGTAACAGGAACAGCAGCAGTAACCCCAATAAGACATCTGAAGAATGCTGGTGAGGGACAAAGGGCAACAGCCATATGAAGAAAAGCAACTGACAAGACAAAGGACAGTAAAAGCACAAAGAAGTCAAGAGAAGGAGGTGGAGAACTGTGAAAGGCAAGAAGCTGTAAAAAACCCAACAGCCACTACTAGAGTCCTAGAGACTGCCAAACCGTAAGGCCAAGGATCCCAATAATCAATTTCCAAGAATAAAATGCTAGCCACTGGCAAGGAACCAAGAGTAATGATATCTAATGTCTGGGAACTATAACATTCATGGATACTAACTGCTGCTGCCACTAGCTGCTGCTTAGGGCTATGGATCACACTAGCTGCTGAGTGCTAGACCACTGACATCTGAGTTAGCCTCTGTATAAACATTACAGCTAGGGCCTGGCACCATAAGCCTATGCATGCCCAGGGTTTGGATTATAATCCTTTGAATCTGTCAGCCCAGCCCATGAATTTTAGCAGTGAAAGCCCAGACTAACAGTCAATATTATAGTCAATAATAGGTACTCCTCTCCTGTTCTTGATCTCCATTGAAGTGGAGCTAAATACCCCAGCTAGCTGACTGATCTCATCATGAAGCATAATAGAGGGCACCAATGAAGGCACCCAGCATATACACTTGCTTGTGAGTTTTAGAGAATATCTTTTTTCTCCAAAACTTGCCTAGAAAATTGGCATATTTAGTGATAAAGAAATGTCCTTATGGGGCTAGAGAGATGGCTTAGCAGTTAAGGTGTTTGCCGGCAAAGCCAAAGGATCCTGGTTTGATTCTCCATGACCCATGTAAGCCAGATGCACAAAGGGGTGCAGTGGTGCACCCATTCTCTCTCTCTCTCTCTCTGCCTCTTTCTCTCTATAAAATAAATAAAATGTATTTAAGAAAAAAAAAATTGTCCTTATGGATATTGATGATAATACTGACCTTGTCTGTTTGATGAAAAGACTTCTGGAAATTTCTGTACAGTAGTAGAGGCCTGAGGAAGCAAGGTAAACTTACATATGCCATATGATTGAGGTGAGAAGCTTATATGACACCCTAAACAAACAACTAAATTTAAAGCGAAGCTTAAAGGGAGTTGAGGAAATCACCTGAAGTAATCAACACAGCTGGAATAGTTTTCCCTAAGCTGTATATATAATCAAATTTTAGACTGGGGGCTGAAGACATGGCTCTGTGGTTAAGGACTAGAGTGACTCCCTAGCATCCTAGTGAAAATTCCTGGTTAAGCTGATAAGCTTCAGGTTTAGTGAGAGTCCACACCTCAAAAAGTAGGGCTGAGGAGATGGCTCATCAGTTAAAAGTCACTTGCTTGCAAAACCTGCTGGCCTGGGGTTCAATTCCATTTAAAATCATATGTATAATATGCATGCCTCTGGAGTTCATTTAGTTTATTTAGAGCTGCAACAAGCCCTGGTGTGCACTTTTTCTCTCTCTTTCTCTCTCTCAAATAAATTAAAAATATTTTTAAAATAAAAAAAATATGGTGGTAGAACAGGACTAAGGAGGACACCTGTTACCAGTCAACTTTTCATTATTGGAACAAAATATAAGACAAAATTATGTTTAGGGAAGAATGTTTTCATAGCAGTTTATGCTTACAAGATATAGTCCATCTTGACAGGGAAGCCATGGTAACTGGTCAGATTCAGCACAGTGAGGAAGCAGAGAAGTTAGATTGGTGTATGCTCAGCTAGCTTTTTCCTTTATATGGAGTCCAGTAACTGAGCCTAAGCAATGGTGTCACCCACAATTACAGTGAGTCTTCCTTCCTTAATTTATCTAATCTAAACATTACCTCACAGACAGGATGAGAGATTTGTTTCCATGGTGATTCTAAATTCTCTTAGTAGGAAATCAGAGGTTCACCACTGTAAACCACATACCTTTCTTTGGCACCATCACAACACTTAACTGGCACCTATAGACATACAAATGTGCAAAGACACACTTCATACATATGCCAAAAAATTAAGTTGTCTCACAAAGTAGAAAAGGCAGTATTGAGCTGGGCATGATGGCACATACCTTACATACCAGCATTCAGGAGGCAGAGGTAGGAGGATCACTGTGAGTTCAAGGCCACCCTGAGACTACATAGTGAATTCCAGGTCAGCCTGGGCTACAGTGAGACCCTTCCTTGGGGGGAAAAAAAGGTAGTATCCTTTCTTTTGAAGTACTTTGTCTACATTTCACCTATAGTATCTTATCTAAGACTTGAGATCAAGTAGACCATTCATGAGTTCTTTTAAACACACAAAAATGATGTAAGTAGTATTCTCAGGTATTCAAGCTATTTTCTCATACCCTGTGTCCATTCTGTTCTTGGTCATTGGCATTAGGAAATGGCTTTCAAATACCCTCTGATTTTTATGTATTTGTACTCTACTCCCGCCAGGTTGATGAGATTGCCCATCATATCTAAATATAATAACACTTAGAGGAAACAAGAATGAAATCACATGTATAGAATCAAGTCCTAGCATCCCATTGCAAAAGTCCTCTGGAACTTATCATTATATTGTTAAATATCAGTCACTGTGCATGGTGAGTGAGGTCATTCAAAATACAGAAATAGCATATAACATCTGTTCAAATAATAGTCCGACACCCTATGTTCAAAAACCACAAAACCAGCAAGTCCTTTTCAAAAGTAACATGTATTTT
Organism: Orientallactaga sibirica; assembly: GCA_036365145.1. Lineage (NCBI taxonomy): Eukaryota > Metazoa > Chordata > Mammalia > Rodentia > Dipodidae > Orientallactaga > Orientallactaga sibirica. The sequence continues at coordinate 5,905,810 of JAEOAD010000509.1, forward strand.
CACAATTCTTTCTCTTACTGCTAAATGCCTACATTTTTTTTTCTCTTTCTCTCCTTGTTTCACAAACACTACCACAGAATCCTCATTTAAAAGTTCTTTTCTTTGTGAAGTGTTCTTTTACTACTTTAGGAACGATGATTCATGTTACTCGTGATTCTGTAAAAGTCTGTATTTCCAGTGGAACTCAAATGCTCTCTACAGAGTCACCATTCCCTAATGACTCCTGAACCCAGGAATCTGTTCATTAGAAAAACTTACCTTATGATAAACGTAAAGGGAGGAGGTAGGCAATCAGAGAGATATGAAAGCCAGAGAGCAGGGAAGGAGGACAGAAGACAAGAGAAAATGAAAATGCTATAAACTTTCCTAGAAATATCCAAAGGTCAAAGACATGAACTGTATGTGGCTGATTCATTCACACACATTTTTTTAAATCTTTCAATCTTTTCACTTGAAAAGGTCATACCAATAGTTCTCCGGCCTCAAAAGTAAGGAAAGTTATAATATACATTCTTGAAATTTCTCCACAAAGTAGAAATACAGGCAGATGATGAAGGCAGGACACTAGCCTCCAACATAAATCAGGAAATGTTTGGGAAGCTGACAGCCCACAACCCACTGTGCCACCTAAGAAATGTTTGGGCCTGGTTTTTCCTCTCCTGAGTATGTCTGTAAGGGACCACATAATATTAGATGAAAGAGGGGCCAACACACCTTAGCTGATTTCATCTTGAATCTGTGCTGCAAGACTCTCTTTTCTCCTTTCTATTTCTGTCTCACTCTCTGTCTCTCTCTCCCTTTCTCTCCCTCCTTCCCTTCTCCTCTTCACTCTACATCAGGTTTCATTCAGTTGTGAAGAAAAGATCTTTTTAGGAAAGCTCTGTTCCATGTTCTATTAGAATCATGAAGTTCTTAAGACCTTTCTCAGTTCCTTCTGCTCTGATCTCTGGTCTTTTTTTTATTTTTATCTAACAGTGAGACTTCAGTATAATTTATCACAATAAGTACAATATCAGGCTTAAAAGGCCACCTTATATTTTTCTGATTGAATATCCTATTGTGTTCTTCATCCATTTAGCCCGTCTTGCCTATTCAGACTACCACTGTTTGCTCTTTTTCTAAACCAACCTAAGATTTCAGATGCTGACTCTTAAATCTCCCCCACAATTGTCAGCAGTATCATACCTGGCCAGTCTCACAAGCCTGAATATTTGACTCTTATCTTTGAAATTCCATGGAAAATAGTAACATTAATTCTATATTATGTATATAGAGTGATTCATTTTTATTTCTTTGAAATTTTTCTCTTATTTTTTTAACCTCACCTATTGTCTGACCCATCGAAATCACTCAATAAATATTTGACAAAATAAGTAGTAATGCTAAAGCCAAATAATTTACCTTTGTTAGTCCAGCTTCACTTCCTTTCAAATGTATTCATCATATGCTTGCCAGAATGCAGTCATAAAAGTGAATTTTCTCTGTGATGCTATTTTGAATAACTAAAAGTCCCAATTTCATTACACAGTATATGGGGTCACCATCCATTGGAGCACTGCATTGCTTGATTTTCTTCTGGAACCCCTCAATAATAGTAAATGCTCTTTCTTCCTAAAGATTCTCTTATACCTTTGTGTTCTTCAAAACTATGGATGTTTTTATATGGTACATTTTATCTTTTCTGTAGTAGTACTATTTATGGGCAATTGCATTTATTCCTCTTTCAACTAACTTGCTATGTACTAACTGAAGCATGATTCATGGCACAGAAATATTATTCAGTATTTTGGAAGCAAAGTTGAGGTTTTATTATATGTGATTTAATATAGACTTGAAGCATGAGGGTTAAGAGAAGGGTGCTCAGAAGATAAGTAAGATGAACATAAAAGCCTGGATGTGGACTTCTTTATGAGAGATTCACAGAAAATAATATATAACTAAGTGGAGGGTCTGTGCTTTTTCAAAGGAGAGTCATTTTATAGAGCATTGGTTTTTGGTTTTGCATGTCTATATGTGTATTCATGAACACGTGTGAATGGGAAGCTGAAAGGTGAAGCTGGGTGTCTTTCTAATCACTCTCCACCTTATTTTAGAGTCAGGATGTCTCACTGAACTTGGAATGTATTGATTCAGCTAAACTAGCTAGCCAGCAAGCCCTACTGATCTCCCTCTCTGCCTGGACAATGCTAGAATTATAGGAGCACACTGTAACACCTTGTGGTTGTTGAGGATACAAATTCAAACACTCATGCTTGTCCAGCAAGTGTTTTATCAACTGAACAATGCCCCCAACTCAACATTTATGCTGTTTAAAATGAATTATATTATTCATCATCTTTACATCCTGCCTTTAATTTCCTTTCCTATACAATGTTCTCTTAAATTCATAGTTAAACCAGACTCCTTCCCTGCCTCAACTTGTTTGTAGCCTGGAATATTCACATATTATCCTCAGGATTAGAGCAACCCATCCTTACATCTATCTAATTTGGAGTTTGCACATAAGTCCATTGTCTTTTTATTATCTGTGGAGAGATTTTGCTATAATCCCTCCCATGCTCCCATGGGATTGAATAAACAGGCATGTACCATAACATTTCTTGATTCAGATTGTCGTATCCACTTCCTTTGCCAGAAAGTTAATCATCAAAGGAGAGATCAGTTTACTTTGTTATTATTTTTAAATGCATCTTTAATTATATGGCTTGGCACTCGTTGACTTCACATTGGCTGATGTTATCTACATAAGACCTGAATAATATGAGAGAAGAGTTATGACCTCAAAATAGAAGAGACTAGTTGGAAAGAAGGGATTTAGTGGACAAGGAAATGTGTAGGGAGAAAAGGGGGGGGTACTGGGAGAAGATTATGATCACGGTAATACTCTGTATAGGTACAGATGTTGTCAAAAAAAGTTTCAAATATGTCTGTCACATATAATGTGAAGAGAAAAGAATATTTTTGCACTCCTAATCAAAGTACTTTTTAGTTTGTAATCAGGACAGCATGATTTTGAAGCAATACAAATATTTAGAATCGTTTTTTCATTCATAGATAAAATATATTTTCACATATTAGACTTATAATGTACTTTATAAAGAACAAAACTAAGATAAATTGTCTAGAAGTTTTAATTAGTTGATGTTCTGAGAGAAATGAAGGTATATTTGTGAAAAAACTTCTATCTTGTAGAAGACGCCATGCTGTTCACATCACAGGCATGATCAGCCAGCTTGAGGCTACAGTCATTTATTGTATTACCTAACAGATGTAAAAATTCATGTTATATGCAGGAAGAGGAAAAAAATCATAAACTCCAGATCAGTTCCAGAAAAGCATAGCCTTCCCAATATTTCTATGAAGTGAGTAATAGTACACACTCACTGAACGTAAATTACAGCTCACTTACATATACCCTAAGAATATGAAACCAGGTTGAATATAATCCTCTTCTTATTAAGTAGAAACTTTGTGGAGACACATCATATGTTGGTACCGTTAGTTGCCTCCTCCCTTCCTCCTACTACGGGAGGGCCCTTCTTAGAGGGATTGTTGGTATTAGGTTAAATACATTCTTATTTATTTCATATAAGTCTTCTAAAAGAAAGTAGGATGATGTGCCCTTAATTCTTGCTAAAAATTTAAAACAGAAAATAATGAATTCTCTATCTAAATATCCAATTGTGTATGTTTATAAAAAAGAGAGAGAGAGGTATGTGGTTTGTGTATGCATATATGTGTGCAGATGATCATAAGCCATGTGCCCAGGAGCTGAGGTTAGAGGACTGTGAAGGGTGTCCTTCTCTGCCACTCTTCTACTTTATTACTTAATGAAACTACAGCTCACCATTTTCAAAATATATTATTTATATGAGAGAGAGAGAGAGAGAAGGAGAGAGAGAAAGGCAGATAGAGACAGAGAGAATGGACACACCAGGGCCTCAGGCCACTGCAAGTGAACTCCAGACACATGTTCCACCTTGTACATCTGACTCGTGTGTATTGGGGAATCAAACCTGGGTCCTTGGGCTTTGCAGGCAAGGGCCTTAATCATTTAAGCCATCTCTTCAGCCCCCATTTTTTTTTTTTTGTTTAACTGTCTGATCAGTTAGCTCTAGACAACCCCCATCACGTTTCTTTTGGTGCTAGTTTGATAAAATTCATGATAAATGAATATTCAACATTTGAATAATTTAAACTAGTAAATTACATTCACTGTGATTCCATATTGTATGGCATTAATTTTTTTTGCCTTATTGCATGTCATTTCTTTCTTGTTTTGACTGATTATTTATTGAAAGGCAAACATCAATGCTTTTTAGAATATATTTTTCTTCTCCATGGTTGCTGTTTTAATGGCAAAGATATAAGAAGGGATTCAATTTCCTGCTTTGAACCAGAAGGGAGGATCAGCCAATCACACCTCACCAGGGCCCCAGCTGAAACCATAGAGTAATATGGGGGAAGGGCAAGAACACAGCGTTCTTGGGGATCACAACACCAGAAAAAGGCTGAAGGAGATAAACACAGAGAACATCCAACTCCTACTAAGCCAGATATCCAGAGACACAGAGGCCCCCAAAACCTCATCACTGAAGGTAAACTAAAATTATTCCAATGTGGCTCAGGGAAATTCACAGAAGAGGGGGTGGAAAGAATGTTAGAGCCACCAATTGGGGCATTATGCACAGAGACTTGGCCTATTCTCCCATAAATCTTGACTACCCCCACAATGCAGGACCCACATTCCCCATTGATGAGGGTCCCATTGGAAGAGGGAGGACAGGGAGGAGGATAATGGAGTCACCATTACGAATGTAAAATTAGAATAATATAAGTAAATAAAATTATAAAAAATTCTAGTAAAACATCCTTTCAGGATTTGGATTTTTTAGTTAGAATGATCTTCAATAAATTTGTGCTGCGTTGGAATTTTGTAAATATTGCATTAAAATAGCAAATACTGCAAAGTAAATAATTTGTTTCCAATGTAAACTTGGCAATAATTTCTTTTTGTATGTAATGTCACTGTTTAATGTAGAAAGTTACATACATTATCCTTGTAGCTACATGGTAGATTTCTTGGCACAAGTTTCATGTTGTAAAATTCAGCTCTATCACATTATATTATCTTTTGGCAAAAACAATAAGAGGTCTGTGGACAGCACATGTTAGGAGCTGTAGTTTAAAGTGAAACTGCCTTAATTCAACCTGACAGCATCAGGGAGTAGAAGAACACCCTATACCCATGAGTTGAAGTTAAGAAACTCCATATACTGTAAGGAAAAATTATTTCCAAGTATACACTGGTCTGCACTTGTTTATGTCAACCACCATATTGCTCATAAATCTCAGAAAAAAAGATTCAACAATCCCACAAGTATCATTAAGAAACTCCAAGGACTTATACTTGATCACACTGTGTGTATACCAATTAAGATGACTATACTAAAATTAATTTTCTCATATCCTAGCAACAATGTGAAAATTAAAAAAGATTAAACCTAGTTTATAATTACTTTAAAAGCATTACTTTGTGATAATTTAACAAAGAATTTTACCTGCACCCAAAAGTGGCAAACTATCATAAAGAGAAATTGTAGTTCAAACAAATAATGAAAAAAAAAATCATTTATTATAATGAAAATATTTTAAAGAAATGAATTCTTTACAAATTTCAGTATAATTAATTATAATCAGATTTACTTCAAAATTTTCTGGGTAGATTAATAAGCCAATTTAACAGCTCATATGTTCATCCAAAGAACTAAAAATAGATAATATATATTTGAAAATAAAATACAAATATTAAGTACTTAAATTCACTGCCTGAAATATTTGATGCCACAGTTACCTAGAATGTATATATGATTATGACATCCACTTAAATTTATGCCTTAAAATGATAGAACAGAAAGAAAATAGACCCATGACCATTTAGAATGAATGTAGTATCTACTGGGACAGGACCCTTCATAGTAAGTATGATGTCTTTTGAGATATAACCTCTTGCAATGGGTTCAATGTCTACTGGCTTATGAACTTTTAGAAGTCTAAATCACAGATCAGGTCTGTAAACATAACATCACTGTAAGGACTTCTTAATGATATAATATGTCAGGGAAAATTCAACATGAATCTGGGGCATCTTAAAGGAAATACTTAGAAATGATGAGGACATATTAAAAGAACAAGAGGCAACTGTTTATTTTTGGCATGGCTGAATCATATATAATTGCTTTTATAAGATGTAAATACTTTATTTTGTATCACATTTTATTGAACTAATTTTAGTAACTGTCAGTAGAATTTGCATTATGGAAATGATTGTCTCATGGTGATTTTCACTTCCAACCTCATCATTTTGCCTTTCATAAGCACAATTCTAATGTGGAGAAAAGTTTGTCTTTTATGATTATTAATTCATATCAGAGTAAGATAAATATTTCTCTAATTCTGTTAATGATCTAGTATTTTGTTGATAATGTTTGCTCACATTATTGTAGATTTGACTATAGAGAGTTCTTTATGTAGCTTTTTCTGTCCTTTCAAAACATCCCCATTATTTCTGAGTATCTTCTTTTATTGTGGACCAACAAGTTATCTGAGGTCCATCTTACCTTAATGTGATCCATTATATAGTTAAGAAGTTTTGAAAACTTTATTTTGATGTCATGTTTATAGATTCCCACCTGAGTCCTAGACTTACTTCTGTGGAGGTCATAGATTCTGATATTGATTTACAAATCTGATTCTAAATATGAACTCTTCCCCCAAGATGTAAAATACTGATTACTTGCATTTGTTTATGCTTTTTTAGAGCTTGGTACCTCACATATCTGCCTAACTTAGAAGCCAGTAATTGGGTAGTGGTAATATTACCTCCTTCTGCTTCCTTATCACATTTGTCATTCAATCTAGTTTCCTATTATCTCTACTGTATCTGGATTTTCTGGAATGCTTCAGTTGGTTAGCAGTCAGGAATAGATGCACAGAGAGTTTATTAACTCAACCAATCTACCCTTTCATAACAAAAATAATTTTTAAACCACTTTCCCATCCACCTCAAAGCTCTTCCAATGAGAAATAGGGCAGATTTTTGCAGCCAGAGCCAAAGGTGAGGATCAGGGAGCAAAATGGAAATGTATTCAGGCATGAAGGCCACAAAATCTCAACTAGCAGTTTTTTTGTTTAAGCACTTCTCAACTTCTTGTCACTCTGGTGATTTTCAGTGCACTGAAATGTTTTAAAAATTATGTCAAGTTTGGTTCATTTTATGGATTTCTGGAAGAACTACTTTTTCCTGTGCCTTCAGAAACATAAAAAAACATGGAGAAGTGACTTTACAAATTGAAGATAGCAAAAACTTTTAATTGTGAACATCTAGTAATTGTAAGTGAAAAAGAAGAATTGGGCTTTGTTAAATTTCATAATTTTAGTTCATTAATAAATTTCATCAGGAGAATGAAAAGAGACAAAAGATATGTGCAACATTTCTAAGCTAGGACTTATTTGAATATGATACCTAATTCTATGATAGCACTGAGGAGGGAAGAGTTGAAATAGCATGGCCTAACTCAGGGATCATGGAAGAATAGATGTGAAACTATGTTTCAGTATGAAACAATGAGAATTACATGTATGTCTTTAATTTGTTCAAGTGTGTATGTGCCTCTGTGTGTGTGTGTGAAGTATATATGTGGATTGGAGTGTATGATGAGTGATGCATGCAAACATGTGTGCAAATACCTGTACCCCATGTTTTGCATGCTAAGGGCAGAGAATAGCACTATGTGTCTTTCTCATATTACTCACTTACTTATTTTATTGAGACAGGAATATCTCTTACCCTGGAATCACTATGTGTTAGCATGGCCCAGCAGTTATTTGATCCTTATACAGACTGGGGTTACACACTTACAGACTTATGTGGGTTCTGTGGGATTAGAACTCCACAGTCTCCACCACAGAGACCCTCTTGCTTAAGCTGCAAGTGCTCTGGCTCTTCTCTTAACTGTTGCTCCATCCTCCCAGCCCTATAAAAGTTAATGGTAAGACCCTTCTGCCGAAGACACCATATGCTTTGGGACAGAACATGGAGTGACCTGTCTGGAATTGGGAAGAGAGTCAGTCCCCAGACAGTTAGCTTTTCTAGTACCAGAATGTGTTACATGGGTGACTTTGGGAAAATGACCAACATCTGTCTAAGCAACTCGTAGTCTGAGATACTCAGCAACAATCAACCTGATGTGATGCTCACACAAGTGCAATAATGGCACACAGCTATGGTGGGTTACCAACTGCTCTTGATTTGGCTAACAGATCTGCTCAGTGGAACAGATCCCATAGCTGGAACCAGGAAACAAGTCAGAACCATATCTACAAACAAGCTCGCTCTCCAATATATAAGGTACAAGAGGGACACAAGAGGGCCTACACCTATTAAATTCTCTCTAAAATAATAATGGTCATCCATGTATCATGCACTGATCTCACTCTCTGTTGATAATTTGCTTCTCTTTTTCAGATGCACGCAGAACTTGAGAATAGAATCAGCCCATCACACCTTACCAGGGCACCATCTGAAGCCACGGAGTTATTGGAGAAAAGAGCAAGAGTGCTGCTTTCTCAGTGAATCTGGTATCAGCACAAGGGAGGAGGAGACAGACACAAAGAACACTCAAGTCAGACCAAATCAGATATCCAGAGACATAGAGACTCCCAGGACCATGTCACTGAAATAGACCTAAAATGAACCCAACATGGCTCAGGGATTTTCAAGGAAGAGGGGGTGGAAAGATTGTTGGAGCCATAAGTTGGGTCATTATGCACAGAGACATTGCCTCACTCCCATAACTGATGGCTACCCCTACAATGTAAGACCCACATTCCTCATGGGGGGAGTATAGGGGGAAGGCTAATAATGGTACCATCATGGCTGTATACACACTATATACATAACTAATAAATAAATAAATGTATAATGATTCACAGTGTGATGTTAAGTTTAGTAAACAGGGTTCTCCAGAGAAATGGAAACCATCCTTATATACTATGTACTTCTAATGAGTTTTGTCACATACATAATTATGGAGGCCAACATGTCCAGCATCAGCAAGATAAGTCTGCATGCAGTCTGGAGACTGAAGAAAGAGAAAAACAAGAGTTGATGTTTCAAGCCAAGAACAAAAAGTATCCTGGTTAAACTGCCTCTTGTTCTGGGGTGATACATTTTTGTTGTTGCTGGGTTTTCTCTACATATTTTGACTGATTGCATCCTAACCACAGTATGCTTTACTCAAAGACTACTGCTTTAAATATTGAGCTCACTCAAAAAATTTTACTGAAATATCCAAAATAAGAACTGACAAATTAGTTTGGCCCCAGTGTTTAGCCAAGGACACACATAAAATAACCCATCTAAAGTGCTCATTTTACCAGAGACAGCTGTTCTTTCCCTATTGAATCCTCCACTCTCATAAACATGAATTATCCCTACTATATATTCATTCCTTAAAGAATGTCTTATTCACCATGATTATTTTCTAAACAGGATGACTTATGTCAGAGGAAATCATTTTATGAAGGAGCATGGCAAGAGATTTACTTCCTTGTGTCATCATTGTTACTCTACCCCAAATATCCTGGCCTAATGAGGAGTAGAAGAAGAGCCTCCTAAAAGTCTAATTATTATGCCATCAGGATGGTGTCATCCTGCACTTCAGAGGCATCTACTGTGTTGTGGAAGATGAGTGATTTTAATATCTTTGTTACTGAATTAAATCATTATAGATGTGCCATACAGGAATTCCATCTTCCTAAAGGATTACATAGGGTTCAATTATCAGCGATTGAAGCATCTCCAACTTCACCCCACCTCCTCTGCTTTCTATGCTATTCATAAAGAATGCACAACATCCAGTTTCCAGGGTCTTTTTTCTCCAAAGGGCTTGTGGGCAGAGTTTGCTAATGGGAGGCATTCACATAGTCAGGAAGGCAGTTGACTTCAGGGAGGCCACTGTCCTCTGGAGGCAGGTGCACACAGATGTGAGAACAGATGGGAGAGTTTGGGATTTTTCCAAGTTGCTCCTAAGAACCAAGGTAGGGAACACAGATAATAGTAAACACCATATGATACAAAGGACTGTTCTCTACTACAGAGAGATACTCTATTTACAATGTCAATAGTGCCAAAATTGAAAAACCACAAGCTAGGAACAGATAATGGTGATAGAAATTTGTAAATTTAATGTTAATTAGACTGAGGATTTGAGAAGTCTTTTCTGATCTACAGTGACATTCACAAGTGAGTACAATAATTACATTCTAGTTTTAGCAGATGGGTTAACTCTAAAGCTACTACTAAGTAAGTTTACTTTTCCCAGCTGCTGACTGAGAAATTTTTAGAAATGCCAGATTCACATCACAGTTAAAGTGCACAGGATCTGAGGCAGCTGGCTCCAACCCTTGAAAACTGCATGGCAAGTCACCCACATACACACTTTCTAGCTAGTGATACTGATTAATTTTCCTTTATAGGACCATACTTCTGACCAAAATTATCTGATATGAAGCTGCTAAATATTCTACTTAGGTAAATAACTGTAGTGTAATTATACACATATTCAGACATTCACTTAAAAATGAACTGAAGTGAGAAATTTTGGAAAGAAATTTTTGATAAGATCTGATAAAGATGAAAACAAATCCAATTCTATTGAAATTTTGCAATTAAGGTGGCAAATGTGTTTTATTCAGGAATGAACTATCCTAAATGTTAAAGAACTTTATGTAAACCCAAGAGTTGAACAAACATGTATAAAATCAATATCAAAATCCAAGTTTCCCCATGACAGAAATAAAGAAGTTACAAATAAACAAGGGCAGAAATACTGGTCAAACCTACTGTTGCTAATAAAGTGAGACATCAGTGTAAACTCCCAATTTATTTTTTAAAAAACTACAGAAATATGGATGGAGAGATGGAAGGCTTAGTGGTTAAGGTACTTGCCAGCAAAGCCAAAGGACCCAGGTTGGAGTCACCAATACCCAAGTTTGATTCCCAAGTGCCCATGTAAAGCCAGACTCACAAGGATGCACATGTGCCTGGAATTCATTTGCAGTGGCTAGAGGCCCTGGTATGCCCATTCTTTTCTCACTCCACACACACCCACACACCCATATACACATATGTGTATATGGGTGTGTGGGTGTGTGTGTGTGTATCAAATAGATAAATAAAATATTTTTAAAAATAAAATTCAATAAAATTTAATCCCAGCACTCGGGAGTCAGAGACAGGAGGATTGCAATGAGTCCAGGGCCACCCTGCGGCTACCAAGTGACTTCCAGAATAACATGGGCTAGAGCAAGATCCTACCTCAAAAAAAAAAAAAAAAAAGTACCATTGCGCTGGAAAGATGGCTTAGCTGTTAAGGCATTTGCACCAAGGTTCGATGCCCAAGAACCCATGTAAGCCAGATGCACAAGGTGGTGCATGTGTCTGAAGTTTGTTTGCAGTGGCTAGAGCCCCTGGCACACTCATTTTCTCTCTGTCTTTCTCTGTCTCTAGAAAATAAATAAAATAAAGTATTAAAAATTAATATACAGAAATAATACAGATATATGCATATGTTCCTTAGCTTAAATACATATTTTGTATGTATATATACATATATGTATAATTTATATATATTTATTATGTATATATAATATATATGGTGTATATATTAAGGCTTCTGAGAGCTGCATAAATGCTACTTAGGTTTGGTTTCTTAAATACATTCTTAAATTAAAGAAAGTATGGATCATTGGAGAAATAGTTGATATAAGGGCTGGATCAGCAAAAGCTAAGCCTAAAACCTCTTTTATTGGAAGAACTAAGGAAGTGATAATAATGTAATAAGTTTACCCAAAATGAGCAACAAAATAAATTAAATAACTTTGTATTATGATGAAAGTATGGTATTTTTAATATGAGGCGAACCCATCCTAATAGAAAAAAATAGTAAATAAATAAATAGAGAAAGGATAAATCTTCTTGTCTTGTGAAATATTGCCACATAAGAAATGTAAGATGAGAGTAAACATTTGAATACTAGAATACGATGAGAATGAATACCATTTGAATTCTAGAATATTTATTGAAGAAATACTCAACATTCTCTGACTGAAGCTAAAAGTAGTTGGCCAAATTTTAACCATAGAACATTTGCATAGCTAGGTTATCTTCTCCCAAATATTAATATTATTATTTAATAATATTTAATATTATTAAATCACTTTTGGTATACTTAGCATATTCTTATAAACTAGTAATAGTTCTTCCAATGGCATGTGAACATGATTCCATTGTTTGAGTATAAAACCAGGTTAGCAAAACTCTTACAGAAAATATATGATAGAGATAATGTCTCCTTATTATGAAAAGTAAATAGACCAAATACTTAAGCTAAAAGAACCAATGTAAGGAATACAGATTAAAGAACTGGCTAGTATATGTGTTCATAGGATGTAGTTCCAAATATGATGCAAGAAAAGGAGATTTCATCTCTGTTGCTTCTTACATTGACTCTTGTCAGTCAATTATTAGTAAAATCTCTGATAAATTCAAATCACAGGACAGTCTGAAAAATAACCAACCAGTGACTTCAGTGTGTCAGGAGCATAAAAGATAAGAAAACACCCCAAGGAAATGATACACTTTCAAGATGATTAAGAAAACATGACAAATAAATAAAATAATGTTCTGTCTTGGACAATGATAAAAAAATAAAAGAATTTAGGGAGTAATTGACAATATCAAATACAATGTGTGGTATAGTTAAATGGTATTTTTAAAAATTCTCATTTCTACTTCAAAAATAAAGAAAATGAAATTATGATGGTCTTAACCTAAAACACATGACAATAACCAACTGGAAAAGTATGGAAACTAAATAAATAATGATATTTCATTATACCTAAAAATGTTGAAATAGGAATATCCACATGACATAACTCTGATTAATAAATGAATATAAAGGAATAAATTCACGAAGTTAAAAATTCCAATCAACAAATGTTGAGGTAAAGAGAAAATAGTTTTACTAAATCTACAAAGGTTAGTTACATTTATCAAAACTAAGAAACTTGAACACTTTGGAGCTCTCAGAACATTTCACAAAACATTCATCATTATCTTTCCAATTCTGGAAATTCTCTATTTTCCAGAGTAGGAAGTTTTTAAAAAGGAATGTTATCGAAATTTCTCAATGATGTACATATACATTGACTTATCAAAAATGGTTTGATTGTTTTAAAAGTTTCACATAAAAATATGTTTTTGTGTGTGAGAGGCAGCCTTTTCTATGTATCTCCTGAAGAAAACTTACAGCTTCTTAATTATAATGAGACAAACATTTTTTAGTGGTAATGTGTTGTAAGCATTAGGCTACAAAACAAGCTAACATGAAGAGCTTCGTTACCAGAGAAAGTTGAAAGATAGTATAGACCAAGCAAGCAATGGCACCTTTTGGAGAGGCCTGCTTAATTTAAGATGTATAATTTGAATCTTGCTATAGTTTAGCATCAAGTAAAATGGATTAAGGGTAATTCCACAAAAAGTAGTATGTAATCTTCACAATAGCAAGGTCAAGGAAATCAAGCAAGAATGAAGAACTCACTCGAATGGATTAGAACCAATAAGCTATGGTAACAACTTTATATCCTCAACTGGACCCTTTACTCTAAAAGGTGTTCCACACTGAGACATGGATCTATGTCATGACTATATGACATCAATATTAATGAGCTGGTTTGCAGGCATATTTGATTTACATAGATAAATGCCATGGTTTGCTACAAAATATGTCCAAATTTAAGAGGAAAAATGAGCCAGAAAATTAATACATTTTTCCTTTTTTACAAAATGTTTGTGCATCCTCTACCTACTTGTATATATAAAACATCTATAAGAGTTAAGATTATCATGTTATTATAATGTAATCAATTATTCCTACTTCTATTGACTGCAATTTATTTCTGTCATATATTATATTGATTACATACTTAATTATTTGGGAATTAATCTGAAGATTGTTAACTAACAATATATGATTACATGTCTCATCTTGTGGATTTTAGATTGTTGAACCTTGAACTTTGTTGAATTGTAACATATATATGTTATATATATATGTGTGTGTGTGTGTGTTTTATATATATATATACATATGTTTAAATTTTGATCAGTTCATCCTTTTCATATGATTTAAGAAACCATCTATCCCTTTAGATACATTTTCAGGCTTTTTCCATGGCAGGCCAAGACTGTAAGACTGGCTACATTGGAATCTCCCTTATGAGGATGGCCTATCAGCACACATGTGTGTGTGCATGCCAGCATGTGTATTTGTGTCTGTGTGTGTGATACAAAGCTCCCAATCATGTAGTTGAGAACTTAATGTACACTACATGGTTGCTTTGGCTATTCATAGTTGACTATTTTATCCTTTCAGCATTCAAAGACTCTATCGATCCTTTACAAATAAATGTCCAGAGTTATCTTATCCTTCTTTCTCCTCTCCCCATTCTTTCTCCTTCTTTTCCTCCATTCCTCTCTTCTTCATTCTCTCCATAACAACAACAACAACAAAACCCAAGATATTCATAAAGAAAATTAGGGCTAGTGAGATTGCTCAGTAAAGGTACTTTCCTGCAAAGCCTAATCATGCAGGTTTGATTCTCCAGTACATATGTAAAGCCAGATGCACAGTGGTACATGCATCTGGAGTTAGTTTGCAGCAGATGGAGGCCCTAGTTCACCCATTCTCTCTCTCTCTCTCTCTCTCTCTCTCTCTCTCTGCTTGCTAAAAATAAAAATATTTTACAAGGGAAAATTAAAAAGATTCACTTGGTTATAGTATTAATATGACCATAAGTAACAGTATAATGATATCATTGAAGAAATAGAAGATAAGAGAGTAACAATTATAATTTACTTATGATTCAGTATGTATGAGATTAGCTAATAGAATTATACCAATTAGTTGTTTTTAAAGATGAAGCAATAAAAAAGCCACTTTTAGCCAGGTGTGGTGGCACACGCCTTTAATCCCAGCACATGGGAGGCAGAAGTAGGAGGATCACCATGAGTTCAAGGCCACTCTGAGACTACATAGTTAATTCCAGGCATGCTTGGACTAGAGTGAGACCCTACCTTGATAAACTAAAAAGTAATAAATAAAATAAAATAAAATAAAATAAAATAAAATAAAATAAAATAAAATAAAAAGGCCACTGTTATTTACAAGGCATTTCAACATTCTTAGGATACATAAGTGGCTAACTTTGAATAATGAAGCATACATGCATTAGCATTGATGAGGAAATACAGTTATGCATAAAAGGAGGGAGCCTAAAGTAAATTATTATAATAAATAAAAGAAGGTAATCATAGAAACAATTGTGATGAATTCTTTTCCAGTTTGTTCCAGTAAGCAGTATCTAATCCTTCTAATTTCAATGAAGTTCCCAAGCCAATTTGCCTGACATAAACAATCTACATCCCCATATTAAATGCATATGGCTACATTGTAATAAATGGACTTGAGCATCATTGCATAAAGCCAACTTTATTAGCATCTTTGGCATTTATGGAGCATTCTAAGTTAATTGCATCCCACAAGTGTATTCGGCTGTCAGTTGTTTCCCTGTGCTCACTGGTAAAAATTGAAATCAAAACACTAGTTGGAAAGCTGTAGGAAAAATCCATGGGGCTCTATTATGTTGTCAGCATAAAACACAACTCTCACCAAAAAGGGAATAAGACATAGTTCAGTCATGAACCAAATATGAGTGACCATGGCTTAGGTGTATAGCTTCCACTTATCACAAATGGAATGTTCTAATGTGAACATGGTTTCAGTGAGTATTTGTACTTACAGAAGGACAGAAAGTCATAAATAGAAGCATTTATTTCCAAATGCATTGATGGAAACAGAAGGTAAGTAGGGCAGGATCTAAAAGAGCCTATCTGATAACTTTCTGAGCTTTTGGTTGGTGAAAGCTGTGGATCCTTTAAGTTAATACACACTAAAAGGTGAATTAACCCTTTTAAGGTTATGAAGATGTTAGGTCAGACACAAAGGTGAGTGGTGGATGGCTATCAAGGGGATGAATGTTAGCAAAAACTGTTTTGGATCTGGATACACAACATTCCAACTCTCCCTAATCATAAAGTTTTAAGTCATCATAATGAGTCCTCCACCTTGTACATAGGCATGAGTGCATAACTGCATTCTGGAAACTTCAGTTCACTTAATTATCTTTTTTTATGTAGATTATGTATTATGTATCATGGGCTGGCAATACTGAATTAGAACTGGCTGTATGACTGCTAATAAATTAGAAAATATAACTTTTCATTGATTCATTGTATTAATAGTTTGTTGAGAAAGCTTATTGGTTATATCAGGATAAATCATATTGTCTCACTGAGAGAAATTAAAAAGGAATTCTATGAAATGCTCTTAGTGTTACTCTAACTAAGCATACTATATAAATCTACACTAAATTCTAAAAATAGAATTGTTTATTACTTCATGTTTGATGCATGAGTGGTCACTCAGGAAGTTAAATATCTCCACATGCATATTTTGCATTAGAAAATATAGTGTTGATAAGTCTCAGACTATGTAGCTAAGCATGACCTTGAACTTCTGATCTTCTTACCTTTGCTTCAAAGTCCTGAGACTATAGGCCTGTGCCCCCATGCTGTTTATTATTATTGAGACTCAGAACATAACACAGAGGTAACACATAACATACTGTTATTTATACCAAGAAAGGATATATAATATTCATATGCAAAATATGAAAACTGAAATTTTCTAATGAAAGACCTTCCATAGCTCAAAAATGTCATTATGAAAAAGTAAAGGCAGAGCTATATTTGGCATAAATGACAATGAGACCCTAATTGATCCCTATTTCAATGTCTTGGATAATTTTGCCATTTTACCAGATAAAGCTCTGATTAAAATTCAAAAGGTGATATGCTGTCAAGCATGGGTGATATTAACAGGCTATGGTGAAACTTTACTAGTCACTTCAGACTGCAGCAAGTATGAATGTGTACCAGCAGCTGTCCTCCAAAGCTGACCATCCATCCTGTCTGGAACAACTCCATGAAAACCAATGAAGATTTGGAACAGAGAATTATTTCTCATATTAGTGTCTCCCAGAGCAGATTTAATTTCACCCTAGTTCAGTCATATTCTTCACTGTTTTGAAAATAGAGAAAGACCATTGGAAATGAGAAGCCTTATGTAGCATCTCTTTCTTAGAAAACTTAGATGTGATTTTTAAGAATCTTCCAAAAATTCGACTTGAATCTGAGAAGATGGTGTGGTGCTCACAGCTGATTCTAAATCAAGTCAATGTGAAAATGTGTCTCACCTCACCAGTCCCAATCATTTCTAATATGAAAATATTTACTTTTTTGGAAAATAATGAGATCGTGCTATAATATTTATTGACATGTAGTGAAAATTATCTTTGTCAGTGAACCCAAGTAGCAAAGAGTTTTATGTAGAAAATATATATGATATATGCACAACAATATCCCCAATATGAGAAAGTATTTTAAGTGGGCTGGATAGATGTCTTAGCTGGTAAGGCGCCTGCCTGCCAAGCCTAAGAACTCCAGGTCCCACGTTTAGCCAGATGCAGTGATCCAAGGGTGCAATGCTGCACTTGCCCACAAGGGGGCACATGCAACTGGAGTTCATTCACAGCTGCTGGCACCCATTCTTTCTCTTTGTGCCTCTTCCTCTCTCTCTCTCTTTTTGTCCCTGTCTCTCAAAAAAAAAAAAAAAGTATTTTAAGAGTCAAGCTGGAACTGTGAGTGACATGTAGTATGGAGATGGAAAGGAGGCTATGGTGTGTGTGGTAGGGAATTGGGGATGAGTAGATGGGAGAAAGGGAATAGCAAGCACACAAAAATGTGTTTAAAATACAGCATAATAAATAAAATAAATAAACATAGTTTCTGTATGCTAACAAATAATATATTTTAAAATTTAAACTCTAAAAAATAAACAAGATGAGCTGGGTGTGATGGCACACGCCTTTAATACCAGCACTCGGGAGGCAGAAGTAGGAGGATCACCTTGAGTTCAAGGCCACCCTGAGACTACATAGTGAATTCCAGGTCAGCCTGAGCTAGAGTGAGACCCTACCTCAAAAAAAAAAATAAATAAATAAATAAATAAATAAATAAATAAATAAATAAATAAATAATAATATAAGATAGAGCAGGGCATTTTGGCGCACACCTTCAATCCCAGCACTGGGAGGCAGAGGTAGGAGGATTGCTGTGAGTTCGAGGCCAGCCTGAGACTACATAGTGAATTCTGGGCTAGCCTGGGCTAGAGTGAAACCCTACCCCAAAAACAAAAAGAAGAAGAAGAAGAGGAGGAGGAGGAGGGGGAGGAGGAAGAGGGAGAAGAAAAAGAAATAAGCCAGGAGACCACGAACTGAAGTCTCTGAAACCATGAATGAAAAATGAGCTTTAATTTTAAATTGTTTCTCTCAGTTTATCACAGTGATAAAAAGATAATGTACATGGCAAACCCACTGTCAATACAGGTTCTGAAATGTGAATTTTCATTAAATGTAGGAGGACAACTATAGAAACTAGGATGTGTATTTTTTTATTTCACCCAGTAATTTCCTTTTATAGGAATCATTTTGAAAAATCAGTTTCATAAGCAAGAAGATCCACTCAAACATTAAATGGCCAGAAAAAGCCTATCCAAGATATCTAACATAATAAAACCAGTTAATATATGACCCATGTTAAAATACTGTGCAGAATTAGAAAAGGTTAATATTATATTAAAATGTTTGTAAAGTAATTGACAAAATATGATACTGTGTTACATCATGTGTTGGTACCATCCATTCCCTTGTCCCTGCCCCCGTTCCTCAGAAGGGCCTCCTTAGTGAGGTTGCAGGTATTCCTCATGGGGTTGTGGGTTGTGCATTGTGAGAGCAGTCAGTTATTGAGGGGAGGCAATGCCTCTAAAAATGATATTCCAGCCTGTGGCTCTTAAATCTTTCTGTGCTCTCTTCAGCAAGATTCCCTGATCCATGGTGGATATGTTTTAAGTCTACCTCAGTGATGATCTCTTGGGTTGTGTATCTTATTTATTTATTTATTTATTTACTTATTTATTTATTTATTAGATTGCGTATTTTTAGAGAAAAAAATACTTTCTGTGCATATAAAAAAACTATAGTTGAGCCAGGTGTTGTGGCACATGTCTTCAATCCCAGCACTTGGGAGGCAGAGGTAGGAGGATCACCAGGAGTTTGAGGCCACCCTGAGACTACATAGTTAATAGTTAATTCCAGGTCAGCCTGGACCAGAGAGTGAGACCCTACCTCAAAAAAACAAACAAACAAACAAAACAACACTATAGCTTATTTGATTTAAAAGTCAATTGATAGGTCCCTCTCTACCAATGAAAAATATTAATAGTTTTGGATTTTGATAACAAATATTGGCAAATTTAATAATGGAATATTCTATACCAGATGCATAATATGATAAAATATTTTTTTCTAATATAATAGGAGACTGTTTATCCTAATCACAAGTCATTGTTGATTAAACCATGGAAAGGTTTGCTTCTAGCTAAATTACATTTTTAAGCAACAAATGTTCTTTCTGTCATATCTCATTAATCATTTAATTAGTTTATAAAACACTTTACTTTCCTGTCACATCCATCATGAGATTAAATGTGATTCTAAATAATGCCAGAAAAAAAAATTAAGTTCAGTTTTATATTAAGTCAGAGAATATGCAATAAGAAAGAAAACATAATTGCATAAATTCTAAAAATAATGCAAAAAATGAGACAAAAGTTAGGCAAATCGCATGTTTTTTTAATTTAATAATAAACATTATGATCAGGCTATTTATTAAGGAGGCAACCACATATACAAGTTCAGCTATAGAAATGTTTGCAAACCCAGCTTCATGTGATCTAAAAGACCATGCATACTGTCAAAAATCAACACTTGTACAGTGAATGAAAAGTCAATCAAAACATACAATGTCTAGATCATTCTAGAATGATACAAACACCTGGTTCCAGACATATGTATTCAATTTTCTTTCAAAAAAACTTTTCTTATAAAAGTGATGTATTGAGATAATTTTAAAGTTATCTGACAATTATGAACGATCCCCAGTTTTACAAAATGTGATTTCCAGGATATGAAAGCTGAAAAAAGCCAACTCTTCAGAAAGTATTTTATATTATACAAACAAGTTCTGTAGAAAAATGATTCAGCAGATGTTTGAGTTAAGAATATTTATATTTTTTCCAATTCTTTACATGTTTATTAAGACACAAAAATAACATTCAGGGCTGGAGAGATGGCTTAGTGGTTATGGCGCCTGTCTCCTAAGCCTAAGAATGCCGGTTCCAATCTCCAGTGGTTCCAATCTCCAGGTCCCATGTTTAGCCAGATGCAAAGTGACGCAAGGGCGCAATGCTGCACTTGACCACAAGGGGGCCCACACATCTGGATTTCGTTCACAGCAGCTGAAAGGCTGCTGGCACGCCCATCTCCATCTGTCTTCCTCTC
Organism: Orientallactaga sibirica; assembly: GCA_036365145.1. NCBI lineage: Eukaryota > Metazoa > Chordata > Mammalia > Rodentia > Dipodidae > Orientallactaga > Orientallactaga sibirica. Next base: position 5,926,453 of record JAEOAD010000509.1, read on the forward strand.
CCTCTCTCTCTGTCTCTCTCTGTCTCTCTCTCCAAATAATAATAATAATAATAATAATAATAACATTCAAACACTGGAAAAAATAAATAACTTTGGAAGCGGAGATATCACTTTCTGCTTAGATATAAGTGACAATTCTGGGCTGTTGGCACAAAATAATCAACATTCATAAACCCTTACTACTCTATATCAAGCATAAGTTAAAATCATAGGCACTAGTTTATCAAATCCACCTTTCTTCTGTAAGACTAACCACAGTAAATCTTTAAGTTTTACCAAACAGATAAACTGGCCATACACAAAGGCTTTGTAGTAAATTGCAATTTTTCTCTTTAGGAAAGATTAAAGTAATTTTGTATAATATTTGAATTGAAATGGTTGGAATTAAATGATAAATGATGAATTATAAGTTTAAAATTTGAGAGGTATGTTTAATGCACATAAATTTTTCAGTGCTTTCCTCTGGTCTACCAGTGTTTATTTATGTGTAATGAGCCTAGTTCAGTGTTTCTTAAACAATGCTATTAAGAACTTGCTTCAAATAATGTCTATCTGTTACATTTAAGTATCGTAAAAGATACAATATATAGTAAAATATACTCTGTAACTACAGTAACTTAAAATTGTAAAAGTAAAAATATGTTAAGATATAAAAATATAGTACAATTCACTATAAATTAGATTATATAATACACATAAACAAATATGCAATTTTGTTGGAAATTTACACTTTAAATATTTATTTGAAATTCAAAATTTTATAGAAATATCAAAATCTTCCATCTCTAAATGATTTTTCATATCCTCTACTGTGCTGATTTAAATATGAAATTATGACCCCCTTAGCTTTATGTTTTTAAATATTTTATTCATACATTTATTTGAGAGAGAGAGAGGCAGATATAGAGAGAATGGGTATTCCAAAGCCTATAGCCACTGCCAATGAACTCCAGACGCATGTGCCACCTTGTGCATCTGTCTGACATGGGTACTAGGGAATTGAACCTGGGTCCTTAGGCTTCAAGGCAAGCACCTTAACCACTAAGATATCTCTCCAGGCCACCTCATGGATTTCTGAGTAAGTTTAAGCTTCCTACTTAAGCCTCCAGCAAGCTGCTAGAGGAGTTGTCACTAGAGGTAGATCTTGTAGTCAGCCCTAAGGTGTGTTGAGGGGGAGTTTTGAGCTCTGGCTATTTCATGTTTGCAGTCTATTTGGTGGTGTCCCTCTGGTATGAATCTGTGAAAGTGAGCCAGCTTCTTCTGCCTGATGGAACTTCCTCTGAATCGGCAAGCCTGAAATAAACCCTTTCCTTCCTAAGCTGCTTCTGGTCGAGTATATGTTCCAGCATCAAGTAAGTAGCTACAACATCTTCTATATATTTATAATCAGTCTACATAACATCCTCAGTCTTTTTCTACATAAACAACTGTATTTAGAGAAACTTAAACTATAGCCTATTGAACCAAATTATACAGTTGTATGTGCAAATGAATGATAGCACATATTAATTCAGTAAAAGTATATTCAAACAAATTTGCCTGAATATTGTACTAAAGAAATGATTGATAACTTCATTCATTTATCCAACAAACAAGGTAATATCATCACTATCACAGGATGGTAGAATTAAATTTTGAGCTGAATTTCAAAAGTTGAGTCAGTGGTGAGTAGTACATTATATTCTTGAGTATACCTTTGGGTCTGATGTGGGCAGGGAGACACAATATGAATGGAAGGAATAAGTCTGAAATCTGATTTATAATGAGAAATAAGGAGAGAATTCAGAGAAGTCTCAGGCAGACCCTAGAAGAGAGTTTTGTTTTTGTTTCTAGTCCAAAGAACATTTGTATCTCTGTGACTACGCTAAGAATATAATGTGGTTCTTTGATCAGTTTCTTCCTTTCTATAATCTCTCCCTCAGCCTCTGATAAATACCATTTTCCTCTTACAATGAGCTCTCCTTTGTTTTCCGAAATTGTACCTGCATAAGTAAACTAATACACGACTTTCCTTGTTATGCCTGACATTTCCTTTGACACAATGCCTTCTAATTTGTCCGTCTGGAAAAATAAGTTCTGATGTTTATTAAATTGTGTGATGACTACAGTTAGTGGTAATTCTTTTTATATCTCAAACTTGCTACAAAATCATATTTTTAATATTCTAATCACATAATCAAGATGTGAGTGAAGTGATTAAAATGTTAATTAGCATGATGAAATATTTGTACAAGATATGCATAGATCAAAACTTGGTCTTTATCTCATAAATATACACAATAATTTGTCCTGTAATAATAAGATAAAAACACAAAGGAAAATGAAGAGTATTAATGTGATGCTAAATTATACATGAATAATAGAACATAAAAATCAATGTATTTCCTTAAACTGTAACTTTCAAAGACATAGAGATGAGATTAGTCACAGTTATCAAAATCCTGCATGTCCTGCACTTAGGTGAACTTGAAAGATGATCAGTTATACTACACAGAAACCTTGTTTTATCTTGGAAATGTAATTTACTTGGCAGGGACAATTTAATTTATGTTAAATAAACCCATATAATTCCAATAACAGTGGTATGTTAATGTCACTTTAATCCTTGCTGGCCTTTCAAACTGAATCAATTTGTAAAAAGCATAAAATTAATACAGCTGACCATAGAATTTACTTACTAAGAAGAAACTTTGGAGTTAATCATTGAGATGATCATGCTTGTATATAGTAAAAAATAAATTCTTCTGTAATTTAAAAGAAAACCATTCTAATGAAAAATTATTTTGGTATGCTTCCTCAAGAAACAGATTTTTCTGCCCATTTTTTTCATACCTCCAAGAAGAAGACTGGCAAGCCTACCTGTCACTCTCACTTCTCAGAGTCAGTTATATAAGCTATACCAGATATATTCCACCATCCCAAGGTCTCTCAAAGATAACCAAGCTGAGTTTGACATTGAGACTTGTTCTCCTCAAGTACCAATGTAACCCAGCCCATGTACAGTCCTCAGACACTGACCAGACACTATCCACTACCAGACACAGGGCAACACACTCACTTCTCCTCAACAGAGTGAGCCTGTGCCTCTACTCACAAATGCAACTCATCTGTAACCATACCTGCATGGGCCTACCAGAGTGGCTCCATATTCAGGGAAATTTGACAGGTTCCATATACCATGGACAGCTGGTAAGCCTGTACTGTAAAAGAAATGCAACCCTTGCATTGCACAGTCCCTGAAGCCTAGGCCACCGAGGCACCTGAAGCCATAAATAGCATTGATTCCAACTGGGAGAACTATTTAGACACTTTACAAACCCACTCACATGGAAACAAACACCAAGAAGCCTAACTGATACCCTAGGATGCTTATCTATAGAAATATTTTTTATTACAAAACATCCTGTAAAATCCATCACTGCACTAGAAATATAAGTATCAACACAAGATAAAAGAAATCTGAAACAGCAAAGTAACACCAAAGCTGCAGCAGAATCCAAGATAATAATTTTCTTGATGCCCAAATTAAGGAAATTGATCGGTAAGTTGCTTGAAAAATATTTCAATATAATGATCTTAAAGAAACACAAAGAAATACAAGTAGATACAGATAACTGTATAAAGCAATTCACACTTTGAGGAATTGAACAGTTAGGCATAATAAAAAATTCATAATTCAGAAATGGTGTGGCTAGAGAAATAATTAAATGAAGTAAAATACAGTTGAGAATATCAATAGAGAAAATGTGAAAAGCAGGTCTTGTTCAATAACTTGGTCAGACAAGAAAAAAGAGTGGAACCCCTTGAGACTTATGAGATGCTGTATAAAAAAGAAATGTTTGGGCCTGGAGAGATGGCTTAGCGGTTAAGGCACTTGCCTGAGAAGCCTAAGGACCAAGGTTCAATTCCCCAGTACCCATGTAAGTCAGATGTACATGGTGGTGCATGTATCTGGAGTTTGTTTGCATTGGCTACAGGTTCTGGCATGCCCATTCTCTCTCTTTCTCTCTGTCTACCTCTCTCTAATAAATAAATAAATAAAAAATATAAAAAGAGATGTTTGGACTCAGAGTTCCCCTAAGAGAGAAGAAAAGGAGAAAGCTGAAACAATTACTGAGCAAGGGCTGCAGAGATGGCACCAGTGGGAAAAGTGCTTGTTGCACAAGCATGAGGACCTGTCTTCTAATCTCCATCATTCAGAAGTGGACACAGGAGAATTCCTAGGACTTACAAACTAGCTAATCTAGCCGAATTGGTCATCTGTAGGTTCAATAGAAAGTGTTGTCTTAAAAAAGTAGGGGTTGCCGGGCATGGCGGCACACACCTTTAATCCCAGCACTCGGGAGGCAGAAGTAGGAGGATTGCCATGAGTTCGAGGCCACCCTGAGACTACATAGCTAATTCCAGGTCAGCCTGGACCAGAGTGAGAACCTACCTTGAAAAACCAAAAAAAAAAAAAGAAAGTAGGGTGGAGAATGCATGAGAAAGACACTCAGCATCAACCTCTGTCCTCCACGTGCATTAACACACGCATGGCATGTGCACCCATACACACATGTGCTTATACACCTGCTAAATGCACACACACACACACCTGACATACATATATACATTCCAAAATTAACAATTTCACATAAATATACAAGCCTGTTAGAATTAATAAATTCAATAAATCTACAAAATACAAACCAACATAAAATACACTAACCCCACTGAATCACTCAGAAAATAAATTAAGATAGTATACTTACACCAATGTAAAAACAAAACAAAATACCGGGTATAAATTTAAGCAAGATCGTGCAAGATCTGCATACTGAAACTAACTAGAAAACTACAATGAGAGATACTGACAAACACAAAAATAAATGTAGGGATATTGTGTTCAAAGTTACCTATCCAACTTCAGTGGAATGTTTCACTGAAATAATAAAAAGAGTCACAAATTCAGGTAATGCCACAAAAACCCTAACTTCACAGGCTAAAATAAGCTGTAGGCTTCATACTTCCTGTATTAAATAATAAAACAAGACATATAATATAGTTTTTTTAATTATGTTTGCATAAACAAACATACATGCTGCTAAATTAAAAGCCTAGACATATGCCCCTTCTCAAAGGCCAATTAATCTTGGAAAAATATGGTATGACTACTTAATTAAATATGAATACTGTTGTACATAATGGTTTGGGAAAAACACTGGATAGACACATGCAAGATAATTACACAAGTTTCTCACCTTATATCCCACACAAACATAAAAACTGGGTTAAAATGTAAATGTCAGCTGGGCATGGTGAGGCACACCTTTAATCCCAGCACTCTGGAGGCAGAGGTAGGAGAAGTACTGTAAATTCAAGGCCAGCCTAAGACTTTATAGTGAATTCCAGGTCAGTCTGGGCTAGAGGGAGACCCTACCTCCAAAAATCGTAAAACTAAACATAAAAATGTAAATGTCTGTCTTAAACCACCCAAATTCTAAAAACTATTGAGACATACAAATTGGGTAAAATCTACATGACTTTGAAGTTTAAGCTTTCTTTATTTATGTGTTTATTTATTTTTGAGATAGTCCAGGCTGTCCTTGAACTTGTGATCCTTCTGTCTTAGTCTCCTGAGTATTGGGATTTCATGGATTTACTAATACCTGATGATGTCAGTCTTCACTACGTTTTCTCAAGGATGACAATAAAAGGACAGGTGACAAATGCCAAAATTAACATATGACACTACACACAAAATCCTTTGTCACAGCAAAGGAGTAATCAACATAATGAAAGACATTTAGAAAATGGCACAAAAGATTAGCTAACTGTGTATGAAATCAAGAGATAAGATCTAAGATAAATAAGGAGCCCCTACAAGTCACTTGTAAAAACACAAATGACCAAATTGAAACAAAATGTGGATAAAGAAATTGAAATTGAGCAGAATTAAACCAAACAAGAAAAAAATCATAGCCAGCAGAAGTCTGGCAAGAGCTCAAGTTCCGGGAAGAGCAAATCCAAGCCACAGTGAGATTGTGCTTCCCGCCAGTTAGTCAGCCAGTTTATCATCTAAAGGCAAGAGAATCTTCTGAAGAAGATAGAAATATTCCTTTATTAAATGGAATGAAGCATATATGGATGCATTTGTAAAATTGTGCAGCTATTCCTGCTTTCATTATGCATATACATTTTCTTATGAAAAAAAAATGAATTTCGAGACTGGGATGATGACTCATTGATTAATGGTGCTTGCTTGTAAACCCTGCTGGCCCAGGTTCAATTCTCAAACCACCTGCATAACCCAGATGTATAAAGTGACACAAGCACCCTCTTATGCTCATTTGTAGCAGCAAGATGACCTAGCATGTCTGTACACACATATGAAAATAAATTTAAAAAAATTAAAAGTGAGGTTCTAAAAATAAACTGAGGTGTAGGTTTTCAATTAATACATGCATCAATAGAAATGGAATCTGAGTAGTACTTGAAATGAGTGGCAGTTCTACAGTATTAGCTTTGTGATATAATGCTTGCACAAACAGCAAAAAATATATTGTTAGGAAGGCTGCAAAGTAAAAGAATATTCCTCTGGGCATGATGACTCAACCTGTGATGGCTCTTAGAATCTTTCTGTCCCCTCTTCAGCAAAATTCCCTGAGCCGTGATGAGTGAGTTTTAAGTCTACTTCAGTGATGAGCTCTTAGAAGCCTCTGGATCTCTACTTTGGTAGGTGTTGAGTACCCTCAGGGTCTGTCTCCTTCACCCTGGTGCAGATAGAACAGCATGGAAGCAGCGCTCTTGATGAATCCACAGAATCCTAATGCCCAGACGTGTTCATTCCTCCAGCAAAAAATAACTGACTACTGCTCCCACAGTGCATAAACTACAACCTTATGGGGAATACCTGAAACCCCACAGAGGCATTTACCCAACGCAATGCGGGCAGGGACAAGGGAAAAGAGGGTACCAACACAGGATGTATCCATAGGAGACTTCTTGTTAATAGCAATAATGATAAACATAAATTTAAAAAAATATATATTTACAAATGTATTTCCCATGTGTTGAAATTTCATGGATATGTACATATATACTTATTTGATAAACTTTCTTCTCAGATTCAAGCCTTATATACTATAATCTTTGAAATAAGTGCAGCTTCATGAAGTTGTTTCTACACGCATCTCTGTTTGCATCCTAAATATCTTCCATAACATATTTGGATTTCAACAACACTATAGATTTTGAAGACTTCAGAGCAGACTCTAGGGACAACTTGCTCTTTCAACTTGGAAATAACTTCCTTCAACATAGAAATTATGTATCTGGGGAGATAAGACAAAAAATAACATATAAATGATTAGTTTTTAGGAACTTATTATTAAGCAGTGTGGAACACTTATTGACATCAGTAAGAAACATTTCTTGTTCTTATTTGAGCTCACATCAAAGTGGAACTGTTTCTGTATGTGTCTCTCCAGGAGGGATAAGTTCACCAATGCATAAACTAACACTATGTGCAAACACTGTAATGTGATAATCACAAAATATTCTTCCTGAAGTCTGAAAGTGAACTTCATCTATTTATAGTATACAATTTAATTAATTTTAGTTGTAAAATAACTCAACTTAGAGTAATTTCTTATTGTAACTGAAGGACCCATATAATGAATTATAATTATTACATTAGGATACTTCATGTATCACCATAATTTAAATAAATATTTAAATACATGTCTATGTGTATTAAAATTAACAAACAGCATAAGTATAAACTTATAAACTGGTTTTATCCAGTGCTAGGAACTGAACCCAGGGCTTTGTGCATGGTAGACAACTGTTCTACAACCAAGCAACATTTCTCACTCTCCCAGACATTCTTTCCTTTCACCCACAGAAACTAGCAAAAGTGCTGCTTTCTCGGTGAACCTGGTATCAGCACAGGGGTGAAGGAGATAGACACAGAGAACACTAAACTCCTACCAAACCAGAAGTCCAGAGACACAGAGTCTCCCATGACCTCGTCACTGAAACAGACCTAAATGAACCCAACATGGCTTAGGGAAATTTGTGGAAGAGGGGGCAGAAAGATTGTTAGAGCCATAAGTTGGGTCATTATGCACAGAGACATTGCCTCACCCCCCATAACTGAGGGCTATCCCCACAATGCAAGACCCGAGGGGGAGGGCAGGGAGAATGCTAATGATGGTACCATCATGGCTGTATACACATTATATAGATAACTAATGAAAAATATTTAAATGCAATGGCATGGTAGCACAAAATAAACAAGTACATTTTTTAAATCATGTACCATGTGGTTAAATGCTAGTTCATAAGGGAAAATATTAATTAGGAAGAGATTAAAGGAAAACTTCATTTTGGTCTTGTTTTTTCAGTAGCTTTCAAGAAATGACCTTGAGACCACCCAAGAAATAAATAAGCAAAAAGAAGTTAAAATGTCTGTGACCAAAATACAGTGCTGAGAAGTGTATAAACTGGAAATGGTTTAGTCATCTGATGAACCAGAGGGATTCAGTAGGCATGGATCCAAGGGAACAACTTACTGCACAAATGAAGGGACTTGTCAGTCTCTCAGACTGGCAGGGTTATACTGAATTTGGCTCTTTTCATTTACCTTGGGTGGGGGGAGTTAAAGTTGTAGTTCAAACAGGAAAACCAAATACATTGATTCACATATTTCAGAAATCAATCATGCATGTATGAAGAGAATGGATACATGAGGAAAAAGTAGAAACATGGAGGCAAATGTCTCTAGTAATTAATTACATCTGCACAAGTAAATCCTATCATTAAAAACAAATAGAGAAAATTGGAAATTCAGTAGAATTGAGGTTAGTGGACAAAATAAAACATGATATAAGGAAAGAGTTAGGGATGGGTCCTACAGTTTTGAATTTCATGGCTAGATGGGAATGAGTGTCAGTTATTGGGGTAATAAAATTTAAAGAATTATTTAGGAAAAATAAGTAATTTGTTAATTTTGATTTAACTTGGAAGGTTCAGTAGAGATTCAGAATATACACAAAACAGTAGTGCAAAGTCAAGACAAGTAGAAATATACACATTTAATTGAAAACCTTAGCTACGTGTGATTACTAAGGACTTAAAAATTGTTGAGAAACAAAAACTGGTATTAGATTTCTTGTATTCCCTATTCTTGATTCATTTGGTGCAATAATTTCAAGTTTTTTAAATAAGTGATTGAAAAAAACTTTCCCTCCATGGTATGGCAATGTATTAATAATTTCATCATGACCAATAAATCCTTCTTTCCTAATTTCTATGTATCTTATAATTTCAGTTGTTAATCTCTAGCCCTCTGTGTATCCAGAGCTTGCAATTTTTGCTGGGTCAGGAGTTCTTTTCTTCCTCATCTCCAGAACAGAAAAACAGGCTGTGGATACAGAGTAGTGTGTAGGTTCAAAATATTTATGTGTAAGATGTTAACAATATGGTGGTAAATGGTGTCAGCGTGGATGACAATTTTAAGATTGTAACCTCATTGCAAAGAAAAGTCCTATGATACCAGTTCTTGGCTAAAACTGAAGTTGGATAACCCCCATGAATGTTAAAAACTTAGCTGGATGGTAGATCTTTGATATCTGACAGGTACTTTTTATTCTAGATGTAAATGTAATAGCTTTTAAATGACTCTCATAAAGAAGCCTTTCTTACAATGCAGAAATGCAACTTTTTCTCTTAAAATAACTACTCTTGCTTTCTTTCTTGTTAATTAAACATAGGTATCCAAGGAGTCCATTTTGGCATAGCCAATTGAGAGATTTTTATTTGACAAATTCTAGTCATCAATTAGTTTCTCAAAATCAATTTAATAATACACAATAATTTTAAAAGAAATTGGATCAATAATTGATCTAATAAAGCAATTTTAATGGTGAAGGGATCTGTTTAAACTAAAAAATAAATTTATCTATTTAATCCAGACTCCCTGATGCTATAGACATAACCTCAAAACAAGTTAAGGAAATATTTCTTAAGTGTAGATCAGGCAATATTTCTTAAGTATACCTGTGAAGTTAGTTATACTGCATATGACTATTTGGCTTTTGCCAAAAGAATAAAATTTAATGGGGTATCATTATTCACTTAGAAGCTAAGGACATTTAACACTAAAGGGATCATTTAACAAAAAGGGCACTCTAGCAGATTAATCTGGTTTATATGAATGGAGTTGAATGAAAACCAAAAATGTCTACTACACATATATAGTAAGAGAGATTTTATCTCGTAGTCATAAATAATTTTAGCTTTCCTGAAGTTCATTGGCTGTTATTAAGATAATAAGTGACTTTTATTTTGTACATTAATAGTAATTCCTCATTAATAATATTATTATTCAATTCATATTATTCAACATCTTAGAACCCAAATTTTATTAAGTTAGCCATGTCTTTCTAAAAATATCATTTTCTTACTTTTAAAAACAGACTCACAAAATCCAAATCAACTCATATATTTTATTTTTATGAAGTTTTCTTTTGCAAGAAAAAAAGTACTACTGAGTAATAAAAAGAAATCCCCCTACCGCCAAATCAGCCTACACTGTTCTGAACTTGAACCAGAAGATCAGACCAAAAATATCACCTAATTTTCAGAAGACCATAGATGAAGGTTACTTAGTGTCTGCTTATTCATCTTTATTTGTTAATATTTTAGTTTGTTACACTCTACTTATTACCTGTTAGAGCATGATTCTTCTTACCGAGAGTTCTGCCATTCTTGATTTCAATAAACATAGGGGATACCTGAATTTTCTTATCCAAATATATTTGTTCAGAAAGCATCTTCTCTGCACAATGCCACAACTGGCTTTGTCACTAATCTTTTCCCTGCTTATCAAGATTAGTGGATATGAATCTATATACTTACTATATGTTGGTTGGTCTACCTGTGCTGAAAGTCTCTCCAAGAATTTGAGAGATCTTAATTCATATGAGATTCACATAAACCTCTAGCTTAAAAATAGGCATGCATTTTTGCCTAACATATTCTTAAGTATAAAATAAGCATTCCCCCAAAATTTCCAGAACACCATCTGCATTTTAACCAAAGTAACTCATTGTTCAATCTGTCTCTGATCTCTGAAGTATTAGCAGATAAAGCATACACTTTCACTCTGAGAAACACTCCCTGCCTTTGGGCACAACTTTTCTTCACAGAATGTAAATGAATATAAATAGAATATTACCCTTTGAAATCATCTGTGAACCACATGGATGTTGCAGACAACAGATTAACCTATGTCAATCTTCCCTATTATTTTGTGTGGAAACAGTAAATGAGAGATAACCGTATATATGGTAATGTAATTGAATTGAATTGTAATTAGACTGGTAGTTATGAGACCTATTTCAAATAGTATGATTCATCTCATTATGTGACAAAATGGCCCTTAAATGATTTGAAGACCATCACTCTTTTATTTCATTTGGCCAATGAATGATTAACGTGATAACAGAGGTGATTCCAGATAGGGTAGTCTTTCTGTCATCATGGTGATGGACAGTGCACTTCACTGTAACCTTTCTAGCAAACTCCAATTATGGAGGATGGGGATAATAAAATTTAGTGGGCGACACAAATGGGCATGATTTCATGAGTCAAAAATATTTAAATCATTGTTTCTATAAGCAGCTAAGATTTTGAGTGCACAATGCCAAGGCATAATCTAGAGAACATCATGAATAATCTTTCAGTGCTTTGAAAACAACTTTGTCATCATCCATTCCTCATTTTTCCTTTTTATCATGATCAATAATGATAGGAACTAACCTAATTATTCATGCAACCTGTCCCTATTTACATACTGAGAATAATTTCCCAGTTCCTCAGTTTGCTCAGCCAGCTCAAATCAGTAATCAATATAGCCTAAATTCCTTCACCTCAAGCATGAAGACACACAATGGTGGGAATTCTGCATACAGGTTCTAATGTCCATTCTCTGGAAAGAAAAAATTCCATGCATCAAAGTAGAACAGAGACTTGTTGGGAATAATAGGAATGAGGTCATGGGGGTGTTGAAGAGAAGGTCATCAGACGGGATTATGATCAAAACACAGTAGAGGCATGAACAAAATTATCCATAAATATGAAAGAAATCACCTGCCTTTAGCACAGTAAACTTGCTTTACCACCTTCAACAGAATATTTTCATCTCCTTAGTGAACAGTGAGATAGCTTGTTTTAATTTTTGAACTTGGTTTATAAATCATCCTAAAATTATCATCTCAGAAGGAATATGCAATTGTTATCTAGGGAGTTAATAGGACATCATTTATTATCAACCCCAAAATATAATCATTGTGCTTAGTTCTTTAAAAGTAACCAATTTTAAAGCCAAAATGATATTCTTCAAATGAATTTCATTGATATTCTCATTATAATAGTAATATCTGGGCTGAGAGATGGCTTACAGGTTAAGTCACTTGCCTGCAAAGCCAAAGGACAGAGGTTCAATTCCCCAATGCCCACATAAAACCAGATGTACAAGGTGGTGAATGTGTTAGGAGTTTGTTTGCAGTGGCTATAGGCTATGGCGCACCAATTCTCTCTCTCTCTCTCTCTCTCTCTCTCTCTCCTCTCTATCAGTCTCTTTCTCTTTCTCTCTCTCCCTCAAATATATAAATAATATTAAAAATGAGTATTACCTACATTTTATAATACTACTCATACATATAATAAAGATGAAATGTTGCTTAGACACATAAACTATTAATATTTGATATATCATCTATCATATATTTCTGCATAAATACTTGTTATAGTCATTTACTATGTAGTTCTATATAAATGTATATATTGAATATGTACATAATGCACACTATACAAAATAAAACACAAGGTAATTTATATATAGGCATATATTTCTGAATTAGATGAAATATAAAAAGTAAATTGTATTAAATCCAAGCAGAAAAATAACCACCAAATTAATGTAGAAACACAATGCAATCAATAGGTATAGAGAGACATTTTTGAATATTGTCAAAAATTAGCCAGTTTTGGTAATTATTGTGACATACTCATGGACACAAATCTACATACCTCTTGAAAGTGCACTCAACCTGACCTTGCTCCTGAACAGACCTGTGACACTTCCTATATATAAAAAAAAAAATCTGAGTCTCTAGGTGGGCTTCTCAAGTTCCCCCTCTCCTTGTCTCCCTGAGCAAGAGCTCTGCCTTGCTTCCTCCTCTTAAGTTCAGGGTTTCCCAAACTCCACCTTACCTCCTTAGAAAACAGCTATGTCTTCCATCCTTCCCTTAAGCTCCCTTCTCTTAAAGCTCTCTCTACTTCAAACTCTAAGCTGTACTAAAATCATCCTGAAACTTACCTTCTGGTCTGTGGATGCTATCCTTTGAATTCATAAGGCATGGATCTGGAAACACCCACAAAATACCACTGTATTGGTATATATTGGTATACATTGGAAAAAGAACACCTAAGTTCCTATATCTTTGGTAACACAGTTCACATACACAGAGAGAAATAAATCACACATCTATGGCATTTGAGGCACTATTCAAGATTCTTTATACAATGTTATCAAATAATTTTAGGTGACAGTAATTAAGCTGCTGAGACTCATACATAAATGATAATCATATAGAAACTACAATCTTATGACTCTAATTCAACATAGCTTAAACTGAACCATCTTTTTTCCTTAAATATACAAATTTCTTTAGAGGTCTTTATGTGGTACAAATTAAAATGAAAAAGAATATGGATAAAGAAATGGAAAACAAATCACACACACACACACACACACACACACACACACACACATATAAAATTTTGTTTTTCGAGATAGGGTCTCATTCTAGCTCAGGCTGACCTGGAATTCACTATGTATCTCAGCAATTGTTGGGATTAAAGGGGTACTCCACCACACCCAGCTGAGAAATCATATTTTAATATATTTGCATTTTATTTTACTTTTTATTTTTATGTATTTATTTGAGAGAGAGAAAGAGATAATGGGTGCATCAAGGTCTCCAGTCACTGCAAACAAACTCAAGACGCAGGCACCACCTTGTGCATCTGGCTTATGTGGGTCCTGGCTTTGCAGGCAAGTGCCGTAACTGTGAAGCCATTTCTCCAGCCTTACATTTTATTATTATTTATTTATTAGATAGAGATAGATGAGAGAGAGAGAGAGAGAGAAAATATGGGCATGCCAGGGCCTAAATCCACTGCAAATGAATTCCAGACATTCACCACCATGTACATCTGGTTTAGGTGGGTTCTGCAGAATTGAAACTGGGTCCTTAGGCTTCACAGGCAAGTGTCTTAACTGGTAAGCCATCTCTTCAACCCCATACCATATTTTTAATTCTCTTTTAATATATTCATTCCTCTATCTTAAATGACTAGATGTAGAATAACTTATATACCTTGAAAGTGCTAAGAATCTCAAATTATACTTATAGGAAACTAACAGTGATTACAGAGTCACATTTTGAAAAATCTAATTTCAAAACATTTTTTTAAATTTCAATATTATTGAAGGTAGCCTGAGCCCTATGTGACTATAGAGCTTTCACATTCATAAGGCTGGCCCTATGTTATGTATTTTTCTCCAAGTGATCGAAGTTGTGTTAGAGATTGAAGAAATGTGTTATTATTAACACAATTCACTGAGAGAGAGAAATAATATGGATCATGAAATGTAATGATAGAATATGAATCATTATACTGTTTGCTCTATATTTTTATGGCTTGAATTTTCTATAGCAATTTTAAATATTAAAGCCAGAAACATTCAGCTATATGGAAGAATGGCTTAATATACACATAAAACAGAAAAAAAATAAGTTGACACACAATATGATAAATGTGTAAGATTAAAGAAACGATAGCCTAATGAGCTATAATAGATCAGTAAAAAAAGTGTTTGCTAGTACTATAGAAAAAGCTTGTGTCAAATTTCATAAACAACCAAATATTGTAGCAAAAGAATTGTCAATGCATGGGATTTAAAAAAATAAAAATGACTAATATGTGAGTAACTTTACTAGAATATAATAAGAAAAATAATATCTGGGAATCTGAGAAGATAACTACCAAAGTATCAATAAAATAAATTAAATTTTAAAAGTGCCATTTGAAAACAGAATTTGAGGATATCAGACTTTTTTGTCATAGTTGTTATTGTTCTGTTTTTTCAAGGTAGAGTCTTCCTCTAGCACAGGTTGACCTAGAATTAGTCTCAGGCTGGTCTCTAACACACAGTGGTTTTCCTACTTCAGCCTCCTGGGTGCTGGGATTAAAGGTGTGCACCACCACACTCAGCAAGGTTTTTTTTTTTGCAATAATATAGTCAATGTTATAGTCAATAATATAGTAAATGTTATGAGTTAGTAATATACATGTGTCTTAATATATCAGTGCAATGCATCTGCCCATCATGTTTCAATTTATTGATATCATGCCTATAATAACTAGACAACAATTACAAATGCCTCACTAATGTGAAATTATCAATATTTTCATAGGCTATGATTTGATGTTTAAATCACCTCAAAGATTAACACGTGGTCTGATTTAATATATACAATTCTTTTCATTCTTACAACTTTGCTATGCCTATCTACCTAAGAGCAGATATGTAAGGATAATCAAATATATAGTGGTGATATTAAAAACTCATCTATATATTTTTGTTCCAAAAGTATTTTAATAAACTATTAATCATTGAAATTTCTAAATACATAACTAATAAAAATGTGATTTGGTGAAATTTCAATTTACTGTAAGTACATTCTCATTCTTTAAATATTATTTATAACTGGGATTCTATTGGGCTTTCATATTCTACCATATGCTTTCCTTTCTCTCTTCCAAAACCTATGTACCCTGGGATTTCATAGTTTGGAAAATAGAATCTTCCAATATCCAGGGAAAAGGTCTCACTGAGTTTCAATGTCCCTGCTCACTGTGAACACACTATAATTTCATTTGTTCACACCATGGTATTTTCAGATAGTCCTTCCTTTTTCTTTACAGCCAAGTCTGTCATCCTCCTTTTTTCTAGTACTGGAAATATAAAGGCTGTTTAATGTACTTTTAAAATTTTAACCTGAATGGTTACTTGCATGGATTTTTACAGAGCTGTACTTGAAAGAACTTGCCTATTCCACTGTCCTGGGGACTGTAGAATCATCCTCTAACCTTCCTGTCATTTTCCCTGCAGTAATTAGTCTGCCTCCATCTTCTGTCCATATAGTGTCTGTTGAACATCTGAAATCTTTACATGCAGACCACCTCCAATTAGGAAACTCGATTATCTTTTGTTAGCAACTCTCTGGGTGGTCCTAACCATGAAGTCCTGCCCTTGGGGTTTTTTCCCCTTTGTTTTTCTCTCTTTAACAACACTTTTTACTAGGGTCATGACTGCAAAAGCCTATAAAAACCTCTTTCAGATTTCCCTGCTCTATGGTGCTAATTTGACACTATCTTCCCTTTTATAATAGAGTACTGTGGTCCTGTTTTTCAATTAGAAGTTTCTGATTAATTCTTCATGATGTAAAACATCTTTATCTCTTCAAGGAATCTGCTTCAGTTAACCTATAGTCACCTCAATTTTGTACACAACATAAGTAATGTTTTATTTTTTTCTACCTTTTAACTCAGTCATGCTTAGATGATCTTTTCTGGTCACCTTAGGGAACTTAAAAGGAGGATTTAGGTAAAACATTGTAAGAGCAGAAAGCTAATTGGATTCTCAATAAAAAAATTAATTGCCACATCCTACAACAATAAAGAGGTCAAACAAATCTCCAATGTATTTTGCCAGCAATACATTTGCATTAGGAAAGATCAATAGAAGGTAATATAACAAATTAATTTAGAGAGTTGAAATTGATTTGTTAACCCTTCTGTTACCTTTAGGGTTGGTACTGCTGTTCATAGAAATAAAATTAGGTTTCCCATAAAATTGGCCTCAGTTTTTCTTTGTACTTCGTGTTCCCATAGAACGACTGGTTATGGTACTGGGTATGCATTAGGCTATGCAAAGACCTTTATGAACCGTTGGTGGAATCAATGACAGGTGGCTCTTATGCAAGTATGGGCAGGGGTGGGGCCTCGCATTGTTCTCTTTCTGTTCAACATCTAATTTTATAGAAAAATATGTATTTTTAATCAAGTACCAATGATATTCTCTATCATGCATTTCTGTGTATTTTGTGGCTCTGCACACTGACATTTGGAAGAACCCACAGATTATTTGAAATAATGTGGATTGCATATTTACAGGGTTTTCTCCAGAATACACAGAGGAAAGGAATGGTAGACATAGTGCTAACAAACTCCCTTTACATTCCTTTTTGATTTATTTGCTTGCTTGGAATTTTGCACATGTGTGTGTGCATGCCTGCATGCATGTCAGTGATGTGTACTCCGTGTGTTCACCTACAATGGCCAGAGTGGAAAGTAGGTTGTCCCGGTTCATCACACTTCCATCTGTTCTTGTTTGAGCATGAGTTTCTTATTTATCCTGGAGCTTGACATTTTTCATAAATGACCACAATTTCCAGACGCCTGCTCCCCTTTGTAGGATTGGAGTTGTAGGTATGTGTGGCCACAATTAGTAATCATTCTGGGTACTGGACATTAGTATTTGAGCAGTCTTGCCTCTCCCCCCGCCAGGCCCTAATTCTTCCACAGGAAGAACACAACCTCTAAGCCATCTCTAGAGCCCTCACATTCTTTTCTAAAAAATATTCTTTTTAGTTATTTGAGACAGACAGAGAGAAAATTGATGGTGGTGAGGGGAATGCTATGGCTTCTAGCCTCTGTAAACATACTCCAGATACAAGTGCCATATTATGCATCTG
This sequence comes from Orientallactaga sibirica, assembly GCA_036365145.1. NCBI lineage: Eukaryota > Metazoa > Chordata > Mammalia > Rodentia > Dipodidae > Orientallactaga > Orientallactaga sibirica. The sequence continues at coordinate 5,944,326 of JAEOAD010000509.1, forward strand.
GAAAAACAAAACTGGAGAGCAAGTGCCTATAACCACTGAACCTCCTTCATCTTCCAAGTCCAAACATTCCCTTTCTGCATTTAATCAATATTTTCTTTCAACATATGTCTCACCACTTTTATAATTTTTCACTAGTTTTTATATAGAAAGAGATATATACTGAAGATCTAACAGGAAGTTTTTTAAAATATTTATTTATTTGAGAGAGAGAGAGATAGAGAGAGAGGAAGAGGCACAGAAAAAGAGAGAATGTGTGCACCAAGTTCTCCAGCCACTGCAAACGAGCTCTAGATGCATGTGCCGCCTTGTGCATCTGGCTTACGTGAGTACTGGGGAATTGAACCTGAGTCCTTTGGCTTTGCAGGCAAACGCCTTAAGCACTAAGCCATTTCCCCAGCCAATAAGAAGCAGTTTTAGTGAAACAATCTCTTAATGGTTAAGACTTTTATCTACAAAATTTGTTCATCTTCACTATAATCCATTATAGTGCTTGGTATATTCCTTTACCAGAGGACTTACTTATCTGGCACAATAATTTGAGTTTTTATAGGTGATAACTGTGTCATTTAGTGGAATGTACATTTTCAATGTCACATTCAAGTTTTTTTTTTTTTTTCCAGAGAATTGATTTCATTTTGATATTTAAGGCAAACTTCCAAAATATTTTCTTATCCTGGCCATTACACATCAGAAGTCATCAGTCTTCTACAAAAACCCAGTGGAGTAGTTTTCTTGTTACTGCTATGACAATGTTATCACAAATTTAGTATCTTGACAACGTGGTAGTTTGAATAGATGTTCCCTGATATATTCAGTGTTCTACTTTGCATCTGTAACCACTTGGTTGGAGGCAGTGTCACTGGGCGGATCTTAAGGTGTGGTGGTGGGTTTAGGATTTCAATCTAAAGATATGCAAAGTGTTCCTAGCTGGAGTTCCTGGAGGTGTGCTGTGCTGTGTGGCTTTTGGCTTTTGGCTTGTGGATTCTCTCTCTGCTTGGTCCTGTGAAGGCAGGCCAGCTTCTTCTGCCATTATGAAACTTCCCCTGGATCTGTAAGCTTCAATAAATATCCCTTCCTCCATATCTGTGCCTGGTCTGGAAGTTCGTCTCAGCAAACCTGAAGCTGTCTGCTACAACAACAAAACTGTATTTTCTTCTATCCTTGGAATCAAAAGTCTGGGTTGAAACTAATATGGCCAAAGTCAATATTTTATCAGGGCTAGTTTCTGCATGAGACTAGTGAGAGAGAAACAATTTCTTTGTCATTTTCTACTTCCATGTCTGCATCTGCTGCTAGCTTTTATGTTCCATTTTCCTCTTGCAAGGACCTTTATTTTATTTTAGTTTTTTTAGTTTTTCGAGATAGGGTTTCACTCTAGTCCAGGCTGACCTGAAATTCACTATGTAGTCTCAGGGTGGCCTCGAACTCTCGGCAATCCTCCTACCTCTGCCTTCAGAGTGCTGGGATTAAAGGCAAGCACCACCACGCCTGGCAAGTAAGGACCTTTATAATGCACTGGACTCAGCTGGTTAATATATGATAGAAACTGTGGTTTACAAAGCCTTAATCCATCCAAATTATATTCTTTTCCTGCTGATGTATCCTCACCTTTACTTACTATCTAGACAGGGAAAGTATGAAATGGATTTAAAAATCTTAGAAAAACATATTTTTCTAATACATTTTTTCTCTTATGCCAGCATGTATTTTTTTTATTTATTTATTTATTTATTTATTTATTTATTTATTTATTTATTTATTTATGAGAGAGAAAGAGACAGACAGACAGAAAATGGCCATACCAGGGACTCTAGTCACTGTAAAGGAATTCCAGATGTATATACCAACTTGTGCATATGGCTTACATAGGTCCTGAGGAACTGAACCTGGGTCCTTAAGCTTTGCAGGCAAGCACCTTAACCACTAAGCCATCTCTCCAGCCCAATGCTAGAAATTTTTAGTAGTGACTTTTGGGGAATCTATAAAGATGAAAGGTCCTTGTTACATTCCTCAAACAGTAATTAAAGCTCACCACATAGAATTTGATCATTTTTAGCCAAAGATCATATTAGTTTGTTTGTAATGTACTCCAATAGAGACACATTCACCTTTACTTTCTGAAATACTCTTAATAAAAATCAACTAGTGTTTATTTTTAAATATAATTTAGATTTTTTAGCATAAAACCACAAAACAAGCCTTGGTTTTTATTACTTAACAAAGTTTCATATTTATTTAGCTTTCTGACTCTGTGCTTGTGCCTGCAACACCGTCACCCCAATTTTCTGCTCTTCAATAAGGAAAGCTCACTTGATCCTGTCACGGACACATTTAGCACATGTGGAACCACGATAGGCCCGGCTGACATGTTTTTTTTGTTTTGGACAATCTCATAAGGACCCTCGAAGTCGGCCTGGACACGCACTGCATGCTGACTTTGGTGCTTTCCGGACCTTCTTGGTGTGTAGGTAAACAATTCATTTATCAGGGTTCGGGACAGCCTAGTTTTGCTAGAGGCTGTATTTTAAGAAAGCCTACAAGGGTATGTCAAATGCTGGACCATTCTGAATGCCTCTAAACACCAGCTCTGGAATGTCAAAGCTCATTTTAGAAATATTTTTGATATTTTGACTTTGAGGTTTTAAATATTTCAAAATCAACAATTTCAAATCATGCCGGATTAAGTTAGTTTTTGATAATCAATTGAGTTTTATAATATTGACAGCAAGTTTTGTGTTTAGCTCATTTCTATATCTGTGGATTTCTGAATTTCTCACTTTAAAAGGAAAGTTTTGACAGATGGAATTCTTGATTGATTGCTTTTTCCTTTACAACATTGAACACATTGGCTTAGTGCCATCTGGCATCCAAATTTATGTTGAAAAATCTGCTGATAATCTTACTAGCGTACCCTTCTCTGTGACAAGTTGTATTTTCCTTTCCAATTTCAGGATTCTATTTATATCTTTGCCTTTTGTAAGTGTTTTAAGTTCCTTTCTTCTGTGAGCCCTATTGACTTAATCTTGCTGAGTTTACTAAAATTATTGAATGTGGTTGTTTATATCTTTATCCAATATAGGAGGTTTTTAACAACTATGTCTTTAAACATTCTCCTTTCTGTTTCCTATTTCTCTCTCTCTCTCTCTCTCTCTCTCTCTCTCTCTGTCTCTTTCTGTCTCTTCTTTTCAGCAGTGGTTACTCAAACCTTTGCAATCAGCAGTGAGAGAACAGATCACTGGCATTTGGAGTCCAGGGGCTTTTCGCTCACCTTTGGATCTCACGAGGTCTGTATTGTGAGATACTTTAGCAGGGGCTGTGCCAAAAGCAAGGGGTCAAGAATGGGTAATTGCTCTTTGGAGGAGATAAAATTTACTGAAAGTAGTCAATATTTATCACCCCAGCATCCTCCTGACAGTGGTTGACTCAGTGAACTCAACAGCTACAAAATAGGTTCTACTGATACACTTATTAATAAGACAAAGAGGATTCTTCCTAATCTGACATTTTCATAGAATCCTCACAACATCCTACTTTTGTTAAAATTTTTCTATGCACTTATAACTATTATATTTTATGACATCTTAATGAAGAAAGCAGAGCTTGGAGTGATTAAGTGACTTGTCAATTTTCTAATATATTTTGTATATAATACCCCAAAACACAAACAATGCCTAGGTAAAATAATTTATAGTCCACTATTTGGATAAGTAATTTTTGTCTTGTAAACATTGCAAAATAAAAGCAAGAGGAATTAAGTATAATGTAACTTAATTTATAAATGAGTAAAATTAATATATTTCAATGAGAATGAGGCTAAATAAATGTTAGAATGAGTTATGATTAGAAAAGATTTAGAGTCTTTTAAATACTTGATAGTAATAAGCTCTTAGAAGTATGCATATGTGGGCTGGAGAGATTGCTCAGTGGTTAAGACACTTGCCTGCAAAGACTAATAACCCAGGTTTGATTTCCCAGGACCCACATAAAGCCAGTTGCACAAAGTGGTGTATGAATCTGGAGATCATTTGCCATGACTAGAGGCCCTGTCATGCCCATTCTCTCTATGTGTGTCTCTATGCCTGTAAGTAAATAAATTCAAATATTAAACAAGGAAATAAACATATGTGCAATGCTTTCTTATATGGTATTTTTGGCTTTGAGGTATACATTAAATTGCAATAGTGACCTAAAATTATAGATTTTAAAAAAATAAAACCAAGATTAATTTATAAAAATTTCATGTTTTAAAATGTAATGATGTATTTTAATATTTTCATAAGAGGGATGCATTGCTCATGTGAAAATTTTCTATGCTTTGTTAAGAATGATCTGTCATGCATATGGTCTGGGGCATATTTGGAATGTATTTCTATGAGATGAATGAAGTGACAATGGGATTGTGAATGGCAGACATAACCCACAGAAAATGTATTTTCACATAGACAAGTAATGAATAAAAAATTTTTAAAAAATACTTCAAAACTTGACTTTTATCTGGAGTAATACCTTAGAATCTTCATAAACATATGTAAAAAATACTAATTTCTGTTAACAATGAAATTGTTGAGCTAGAGAGATGAGACACCAGTTAATCATGCTTCTTGCACAAGGATGAAGGCTTGTAGTGACTGAGACCCTCAGAGTTTGAATCTGCAGATTCCACTTAAACATCCGAGCATGACCATATACGCCTGTAATCAGCCACACAAAGGGGAGCAGAGACCAGACAATCGCCTTGTGAAAAAAGAAAACAAAACAGAAAAAAATAAAAATAAAAACACTCACAGTATTGATAAGAGACTGATTAAAATAAGAATGGGCAGAAGTGAGACATCCTGTGGTCAGTCCTGCTACCTTGCACAAACATCCCCTGAAGCAGGACAGCATATGAGATACTGCATGGAAACATGCATGTGAATACACCACATACACTCCCCGCACTCAGTTACATAGACACATAAACCCACAAGAAAAAGGAATGAAATTGTTAAGAGGCTTAATTATGTGTTACACAAATTTAAAGATATACGCAAATATATAAAAGTTTTCTTTATAATTAACCAATTTTCTCAGGGCTAAGCAGTCAGAACATTTTTAAATCATTTTACCAGAAATAATTTGTTATTTGAGAATGTGATGCATAAGAAAATTTAATACAATAGAATTTTCCATAATATGTAATTACCAATCAACAGATAATTATTTTGTGTCTACTCAACTTATTTAATTCTTTACATAGGTAAGTAAAACTTGAACAGAGGGTTTAAGCATTGTTAAAAACGAAACACACAACAAACCAATGTCCCTTTCTTGCAATTATATTTAATACTTAATCAAACCAGTGTAATTCAAGAAGCAAAGAAATGAAACTTCATTGAACTCTCTTATGAAAGGAAATACTTAAGAAACAAATGTGATATACCTAAAAGCATGGCTTTATTGATTCCTTTATTCATAAAATATATAATTGATAACTGATTCTATGCCTGGTTTAACATAAAACTTGTATAAAAATAAGTTCATGTCATTAACTTCATGGATTTTTGTAGCATTATTTATTTATTTTGAGAGAAAGAAGGAGGAAGATAGAGGAGAGAGAGAGAGATTGGGCATGCTAGGGCCTCCAGCCACTGCAAACAAACACTAGATATATGCACCACCTTCTACATCTGGCTTATGTGGGTCCCGCAGAATCAAACCTTGGTCCTTAGGCTTCACAGGCAAGCACCTTAACCACTAAGCAATCTGTCCACCCGATTTTATGAAAATTTTAAGGAGAGAAGCAGATATGAGTATTCAGTCACATATTATTATACTAGACAGTAAAGATACTTAGAAAATATGAAAATATGCTTTCGTTTTAACTAATTTTGTTATAGTTTGGGAAATTACACTATGATTATATTTTATTTGTACTAATCTTTAATGTATTTGAACATATATTGAAAAGTTATTCCTCTTAATTAAAAAATGGTACACATCAATAGATATAACATACATAAGCAGAAATTCTGTAAACCTTCCACAATGTCACAATACCTTCTTGTAAAAATTTTTTTATGATTTTTGTACATGCCTTGCCTTCTCAAAATCAGTACATTTAGTATGTAAATTCAATAGTGATTTACCATATTTATTACATTAAACAGTCAAGATGTTTATACTGTCAGCTTCCTGGCTATAAAACTGCAGAATAGCAACACATAAAATCTTTTTAAAAAATAACTAATTTTCAAGGAGAAGGGAGAGAGAGAAAAATAGGGGGAAAGAGAAAGGGAAAAGAGAGAGAAAGCCTGCAGAGATTGAGACTATGAGGGCAGTAGTGTCACTTTCTCCTGTAAACAAGCCTGAAGTGCTTTGTTCATCTGATGTTATGTGGGTACTAGGGAATCAAATACAGACAGACAAGGAAGTATTTTTTCTATTTATTTTGTTAGCTAATCAGTTAGTTTTTAACACATTATATTCTTTTATTTCTTCTCCCCTATGCCCATTTCCCTGGGACACTCCTCTGTAGGAATCTAGGATTTATTGTGGAGTCATGAAGGCTTCAGTCTGTCTTAATGGGATAGTGGAGGGATTGTGCCTCAGGGTATTCCCACCCACTCGGTGGCTCTTATATTCTTTCTGCCCCCTCTTCCACAATGTTCCCTGAGCCATGGCAGGCCTGTTGGTGGTCTGATTTAGTGTTTATCTCTTTGTAACCTCTGGATTTCTGCTTCGATAGGTTGTGATTGGTCACTGTGTTTTCCACCGTCACCCTGGAGCTGCTTGTCAGGTTAGCAATCAGAGCAGTATTCAAGGTGTTGCTTCCACCACAAGTTGTCCTGGGCCCTGGCAGATGTGGAAGAGGTTGCAAATCTAGTGGTGGCCAGTCAGTTATCTTCTTGGCATATCAATGGATCTCAACTCACCTCCATTTTCTGTGCCATCTGTAAAATATAGCAGATTCTCCAGCCAGGGTGTGTGCAAAGTTATTTGAGAGTTTTGTGGTGTCCATGCCCACTCTTCTTCCTCAGAGAGCAGTGGAGACTTCTCTATGAATTATGAGCTTCCTGTCTGTAGGAATATGACTTGTTTTCCAGGATTAGGTATGTGTTCTCTCCCACTGAGCTGGCCTCATGTCTAATCAGGGAACAGTTGGTTACTGGCAGAGGCTGTGCACCACTATTGCACAAATATGTACTTCTAGTCAAACTGTTTGATTTTGTAAGTCTGCAGAATAATATCTACAACTCTGGTTTCTCTTCAGGTCTTTTGCCTTTTTAAAGTACTTCTACATATAGCCATTTGCTAACAAGCAATTTAATTGAGTGTTTAAATTGAGGGCTATTTTTAATGGAACCTGGGACATAGCTAGTTGTAATAAAGGAAAGGAAATCTGGGATTCATTTGAACCCATTTATTTTATATTCTAGAAATATTTATTTTTCATTACATTAAGTTCATAATTGAAACTGAGTATTAAATTCTTTATATTTACTGTAGGAACATTAACAAATTCTTCTTTGAGTACTATGAATGAGGAACTGAACTACAGTTTTCTCAGGAACACTTGACATAGAAAAATATGATTAGGGAAATGAGCATAAAATAACAAGAATAAGAATCATTGTAATGTATCATATGAGTAAAGATGCATTTCATTTTTTAGCTCATGAGGACTTATGTGCTAAATCTCTTTATGAACATATATAAATTGTACATTTCATATAGGAATCAATTATTTACTTTCTGCTCAGTTTATAATTTTACTGGCATATCAGCATTTAAAACAACTTTATTATCATTATTTTACAAAGTCCCTTTCATTTCCTCCACAACATGTTCTAAAATGCATTTATATTCAGAGGAAATGTTGTGTGCTAGTAATTTTCCCCAGATATGAATATAGCACAAAATGTATCACAGAATCATATTCCTCTCCCAATTTTGTCTAAATAGAAGGATATAATCCCTTGGTAATTTTTTGAATCATTGTTGTGAATCCTGCTATAATGCTCATATGCATTGTTTTCAATTTAATGAGTTTAAATTAGACAGCCAGAACTGCATATCAATGAATAGGCTCTGTAAATGAGCATTTTATTATTGGTTTTACAAAGTACAACCAATCACATTCATTGATGTTAATAAAGTACTCTGCTTGTCATTAAATCTGTTTAACGTGAAAGAGAAACTCAATAAGGAAAAGACTTCATTTTTACAATTAACTGAAATCTCACTTCTCTGAATCCCACAGATACATTTTGATTTTTCAGTCTGTCAATTAAAGTTTTTCAGAGATGTGAATAACATAACCTAGCCTTTCCAATTATGAGTATAATTTTGCAGATTTAATTCTCATGTCTTGCTTTGTCTAACAGACAGCAACTAAAATAGTGAAGTTCAATTTTTTTTTTATAATCAAGCAAGGTAAAATAATGTTCATTTTCTGTGTAACTCTCTTACTAAGTTTAAATTCTAAACACTGAAGAGGAAAATTTTTAAAGGCATCCTCATCCAGTGAGCTGTAGTTTAGCTATCTTCTTAGCAGCCTATATTTCAGAGCATGATTGAACATTGTTGTCCAGAATTAAAGTAAATCATACATTATACCCTGAACTGTAACTGTGGGCTTGAAAGTAGCCCATTCTTATATATTTCCTCTAATTATTACTTTAACATTTTTATGCTGATTAGATTTTTAGGAATGTTTAGTCTGAGCCTCAGGAGTGTTCATAGTATTGACAGACCACAAAGTAACTAAAGTGATTATTTAGTTTTAAAATCCAGAAAATCATAGTACCTACTTCAGAAGATTATTTTCCTTAATTTCATAACATAATGAACATTAAACACTTGGCTTGTGTTGGGCACATGGTAAGTGTTCTGCAGTGTTGATTTTCGTCTTTTTCCATTTTCTAGTTTTCTCTGACTTAAACAGGACACATCACTCCATTATGGTCTTGAAGGGTTCATTGTTTTTGTACAGTCTGAAAAATGACTTTTACAAATGTGGTCTAAGGTGATTACAACTCAAATGTTTAAAAATTTTCCCATGATCTTTCTTTGGGGAGACAATTAGATTATAATGTTTGTTTTATCAGTAAAAATCAAACCCAAACTTTTAAGAAACCCAGACAGACAAGCCCCTGAGAACTCTTTGCCAACTTTCCATTATGTCGTAGATGTCATGTAGTAGGCAGTGTGCTAAATGTTGCATGGCTTAATCCTACGCCTATGAGAAAAGACTCACAAAAATGATGATACAGAAAGTTTGGATTGCTTTTATGCCAATACACCAATAATTTTCTATGCCCCTCGAACCTTGCCCTAGGAATTTGAAGAATAAAATCCACAGACTAAAGGATAAGGTTCAGAAATATTTTATTATCGTGTAAAGCTTTAGGAAGAAGAAGAGAAGGGGGCTTAAGCCTAGACATAAAAAAAAAACAAGGTGGAGCTTTTTCCAAGGAAGGTAAGAGGGGGTTTGAAAAGCCTGATGAGAGAAGAAGGCAGAGCTCTTGCCCAGAGAGGCACAAGGGGGTTTAAGACCCACCTAGAGATTCAGATCTGTTTTTTATGGAGAGTGACTGCCTGAGGCAGACTAGGTTTGTAGGTTACTATAGTAAAAGACCAGATTTTATAACTCTTCCAGTAACCTTAGGTAAGTATTAGAGTTTCTGTCATCTAGGAAGCGTGAGAGCTTCATCTACAGATATTTCTTGGAGGGTGTAACATTCAGGTTTCTGTAAGCTTAGTGACATTTTCCAGCTTTACTCAAGGAAATATCTCATTCACCTTTAGAGTTCTGGTACACTGACTGTCCAGCCTATTTCTGTCTCCTTTAAATGATACATGTTAGTTTTTAAAAGTATATTTTATTTATTTATTTGAGAGAGAGAGAAAGAGAGAGAGAGAGAGAATGGGCATTGCAAGGGCATCCAGCCACTGCAAATGAACTCCAGATGCATGAGCCCCCTTGTACATCTGGCTTACATGGGTCCTGAAGAATCTAACTGGGGTCCTTTGGCTTTGCAGGCAAATGCCTTAACCACTAAGCCATCTCTCCAGCCTTTCTTTTTTTAATAGGCATAGTATTACTGCCTTTCCCTTGTTCAGTCCATAAGAATCTCCTCTTTCTTTCCCTGTTTCCCTTTCTATCTCCCTTCTTTCACTCCTGTCTCTTTCTTTCTTTCTTTCTTTCTTTCTTTCTTTCTTTCTTTCTTTCTTTCTTTTCTTTTCTTTTCTTTTCTTTTCTTTCTTTCTTTCTTTCTTTCTTTCTTTCTTTCTTTTCTTTCCTTTCTTTGTTCTTTCTCCTCTCCTCTCTCTGTCTCTCTTTTTCTTGGTCTCTCTCTCTCTCTTTCTGTCTCTCTCTCTCTTACATACACACACATCCCTCACTTTTTCCATTACCACCATTTGTGGGGGATCAAATCCTGGATCTAGCCTTTGCTTAGCAAGTGGTCTACACTTCTGTATTACACTTCTGTATTACAGCTCCACTGAAGTTTAGTAATCCCTTAATAATGCCTTTCATACATTTTTATTCTTCCAAACTTAATAACTTTTTTTATAGTTTCCCCTTATCATGTAAAATAAAGTATATGGAAACAAAAGTTGACCTTGTGTAGTGGTTTGATTCAGGTGTCCCCCATAAACTTAGGTGTTCTGAATGCTAGGTACCCAGTTGATGTCAATTTGGAACTAAAGCCTCCTGGAAGCAGTATATTGTTGGGGATGGACTTATGGATATTATAGCCAGCTTCCTTTTATCAGTGTTTGGCACCCTCTCCTGTTGCTGTTGTCCAGTTGATGTTGGCCAGAAGGTGATTTCCACCCTCTGCCCATGCCAATGTTTTCCCCTGCTTCTCCTCAAGTCTGTAAACCAACAAAATAATTTTTTTTTTTTTTTTCTTCCCCACAAGATACTCTTCATTGGCTGTTTTCTGGCAGCAATGTGAAACTGACTACAACACCTTGCATTTCCAGCTACTTCTTTTTATTAAAGAATTTTAGCCATAAGACAAGAATTCTTTCTGAAAATATTCAGCATGCACCAACACAGTGTTCTTAACACCCATTTCTTCTTTTATTACCGAATGGAAGAAATGCACCTTCTTCTGTAGTCCAGAAACTTTAACCATCCTTCCTGTCAGTAGTTTTCAAAAGGTCATCTTGTGTACACCTAGTAGAATTTCCAAATTCACATCAAAATACTTTAATGAAAGTTTAAATGGATTTTCTTATGTAGTGTGAATATTGACAATTTAAAATCTGTATGGTCCATCAGTCTTTAGTCATATTTCAGAAAACATAAAGAATTAAACAGATAATCAGAAAGTTGATAGTTGACTATCACATCCCTATTTACATTCTTTTATTCCCAAAGAACTTTACCTTATGGTAAAATATGGTAAAATAAAGTATACTTTATTTTTAAATTGGCAACAACTGCATACTCACATACACTACAACATTTATTGAAAAATATATTGATCTTATGTGTATATGTAGAACATGATCGAATATATGTGTCTTTACATGTGTGTCAATACATGTATGTGCAGGTGTGACCACATGTAGAGGACAGAGACACCAGATGCCTTTTTCAGTCACTCTCCACCTTTCTTATAGAGACAGGGTGTCTCGCATGTTCTCAGAGCTCAGTAATTTAGCTTATGTAGCTAGCCAGTTTGCCTTGGGGTTCCCCTGTCTCTGCCTTCTGAGATCTGGGAGTATAGGTCTACAGCCATGTTATACTGGTATTTATATGGGTAGTGGGCATTTGAACTCCAATTTCCAAGATTATGCTACAGGTGCTAAGTCATCTCCTTGGTCACTAAATTTTAAATTTTGTAATAACCAGATATCTTACTGTATGGAATTTTTTCCACATTAATTTATTTGGGCCATTATTACTACAACTTAAAATAGTAACACACATACACACACTCACCCAAATAAACAGAGAAAATAATGGTGGAAACTTTATTGAAATTTAAATTACATTTAAATTTGAAAGGATGCATCCTTAAAATAAATTCATTAATTTACATAATAACATGAGTCACATTATAATCAGTTCTGCTAATGTTTTGGATATTTACAGATACTATTCTAAGAACTTCTTTCCAAGTAAACTAGTAACAATCACTGTGGGATATAACATTTATTCTAAGTAGTATTCAACTAAAGCTTGTAATAGATAATACAATTTTTGGAAGCAAAGAAAAACCTTCTAATTACAGAATAATATATTATTCAGTCATTTAAAACATCTCTTTTTATTTTCATTACCACCAGTAACTCTGAGAAATGTGCTACAATTTAGGCCTGTGTGTGTATTCCTGGAACAGTGCAAGAAAATCATTATAAACCAAATCTATTGGGACATTAAAGGCAGAACTAAGAAAAGAGTGAGTCCAGGTGGAAGGTGAGAATCAGATCTCCTTAGCCCACCAGCCCCCATCCTGTAGGAGACATTGTATTCCTAAGAGCACACTCACAGGTTCTATACTTCTTCGGGTTTTGAACACATCTCCTTACTCTTACTTTCTTTCTATATTCAGTCTGCTTATTGATTTTTTTTTTTTATCTTCACACACTATACATGTAATAATCTGATTGTATGTATGGCACAATGCAGGCCTGGCCCTAGCCAGACCGCATGGCAGGAAGTGGCTTCTGTGAACATGGCATTCTGCGCAGGCCTGGTGTGACAATAGCTACACTCCCATGCTCCGGAGAAACCTGCTACGAGATTATCTGTCTGGAGACAGGCTGTCATTGGTCACAAAAAGGGGACCACCCCATACAATGATTTGGCTAGCCAAACTGCTTAAAACTCTGTGTACTTCCTCAATAAACGAGTTTGCGGCAGCTCGCCCACTGCTGCTTCCACCCAACTCCCGGAGTCTGTGTCGTGACTCCGCGCCTCTCACCCCCCACTCGGCAGAGACCCTGCCATCCTTCCTGGGTTGGACCTAGGGGGGACCCCAACAATTGTATATAATTAATGTGGCAAAAGGAAAGCTGTCACCTAATTATGATTTGGTATTTTTTGTTTGTTTGTTTTGTTTTTCGAGGTTTCAAGGTAGGGTGTCACTCTGGCTCAGGCTGACCTGGAAGTAACTGTGTAGTCTCAGTGTGGCCTTGAACTCACGGTGATCCTCCTACCTCTGCCTCCCGAGTGCTGGGATTAAAGGCGTGAGCCACCAAGCCCGGCTGATTTGGAATTTTTAACTAAAATATTTTGTTAAAAGCAAAATAAGTTGGACTCAAGGGCCCCATTCTTTTTTCAAGTTAGTTTATAAGTGAACCAGGTATGGCACCCCTGCTGAGTAGCAACGTGTGTAAGACAAGGAGTTGTTCTAGGACTGAGTTACTAGAGTAGAAGCAAGCTGGCTTCTAACCCTATGCTGCTGTGTGAGAGCTGTCTTTTCTCTCAAAAACACCATGCATACTCCTGCATATCAATGTGTTTATTGAACTAGGGGAAACTGGCCTGCAAGACAGTGGATACAGTTGTATCACATTTGCATAGCACATCTGTGTCTCAGTGGTTCTGTCTTGCTGTACTCTGATTGCTTTGCTACATGCTTTTAAAAGAGGATGCTAGCCCTCTCGCACTCTAGAGTTACATGATCCATACCTATAGAAAAGGAAGCAATTAGGAAACATACTTTTTAAATTAAGAAATGTATTTTGGGACTGGAGAGATGGCTTAGCACTTAAGGCATTTGCCTTAATTGATTCCCCCGGACCTATATATGCCAGATGCACAAGAGGAACATATGTCTGGAGTTCGTTTGCATTGGCTAGAGGCCTTGGCATGCCCATTCTTTCTTTATCTGTCTGTATTCTCTCTAGCTCTCTCTGCTTGCAAATAAATAAATAAAATTTAGCAGGGCATGGAAGTGCGTGTCTTTAATCCCAGCACTTGAGAGGCAGGAGTAGGAGGATCACTGTGAGTTCGAGGTCACCCTGAGACTACATAGTGAATTCCAGGGTCAGCCTGGACCACAGTGAAACCTTGCTTCAAAAACTTTAAAAAAAAAGGAACAAAAAAGAAAAAAAAATGTATTTTTGAGTCTTGGAATATTGTTTTTTTCTATCACATATTGCTTTATAAAAATATTATTTAATAAAATATAATAAAATATACAATAATAAAGTATATATGCATGTATGGACAGAAGCCAGGGAATTTTTCCAGATATTGAAGACTTACAGACTAACTCAAGCGACAGTCTGCCCAGAGATAATCAGCGCTTTCCCTCTATCTGAGGTTACAAGAAGCTACTTGCTGACTGGCCATCCCAGGAGACTAAAATAACTCCAGACAGCTTGCACTTCAAACAGCTTGCAGCTTCCATGACCTCTCTTTTCCCTTCATTGTTTTGCAACTAGAATCTCCCTATCCCTAACCCCAAGGCGAATAAAACCTCCCAGAACACCCCACCCAGCTCACTCTCTTGTTTCCAGGGTCATAGTGCCTTTTGGAACCTGAGGCATCACCCTCTCAGGCCCTCCACTCTACATAAAACCTGCTCTTTGTCACTGAGATTCCTATTTGTCTCTTCTAAACTCACTTCCAAACTTTTTCCTTACATATTGGTGCTGAAACCGAGGACAGATGCCAGACAAAGGCTCTCCTAGATGCCAGGCGGTAGTGTGCAGTGGGAAATTGCCCCAGGGAGTCTTTGGCTTCCATCCTGCTCACTCACTCTCTCTTTCTCTCTCATTCTCCCTCTTCCCCTTTTTCATCACTCCCTGCTTCCTCTCCTTCTTTTTAACCTCCAGCATAAAGAGGTCCATCCTCACAGTTTCTGGAGCAACATCTTCCATCCAATACAATGGCTCAAGGAATTGGGTAAGGCCACTTGTTATTTACAAGGCCCCAGAGGGTCTTTTCATATCTCCCAATAACCTTTAGCATTGCTGGGAAGTTTTCCTTTATTTACAAGTCCTTGGGAGTCTTTTCATTCATTCGTTTCCAAAGCCTCGGGGTGTTTTCACATCTCCTGAAGGCCTTTAAGCCTCCAGGAGGTTTCCATTCATTTAAAAGGCCCCAAAGGTCTTTTCATTCAACTTCCTGACAGTCTTTTCAGAAATGACTGGGAACTTTCAGGAATCAATTCAAGCAACCCTTTCAGTCTCAGAGACTGAGACTTAACCTTGCCCACACTTAAAACCCCTAAAATGGACATTTCTTCCTCTATTACACAACACCTGTCTCCTAAAAGAAAAAAAAAAAATCTCAACAAACTGAGTTTAAAGCTGAATCTTAAGTTTCCACATCTCATCCGACCCTCCACTCAAATCTGACCTCAATACATTCTAGACAACCAAAACTGCTGCCCAAAATTTGTCATCTCACATAGTCCAAAGAAGTGGCAGATGTACAGGAATTCATTCTACCCAGCCTTTTCCTTTCACTTCACTTCCTCCATATTTTCCTTAGTCTCCACATACAAAGTCCTTTTAGCTCAAGCACCACCACTAAACTACCCAGACCTTCCTCATTTCCAAATCCATCCTACAACCCATCTCCCTATCAGACTCTCTCCTCCCCACCTACTATCTCAGTGCAGTTTTCTAGTTCTGACCCCTCCTCCACCGCTTCCCTTCTTCAGCCAAACCTACATAACTTTCTCTTTTATCCACCCACCCCCTCTTCCTTACTCAAGCTTCAAAGCCGCCTCACTGTGTTTGTCAACATGCTTAATCAAGCTTACTACAACAAAACTTTGAAAAAAAAAAAAAAAAAAAAAAATTTTTGTAAACCTTTGGAAATTGAAATAAAAGGTTATGAAAATTAAAATGAAAGTGTTAGATTGCCTATAGTGAAATGGATTAACATAAGAAGTTTTGTTCTCTGTATTTTCTCTCACCTTAATTGTTCATATAATTCAGACTTTTCAGACTTAAATCTTGTTTTTTTTTTTTTTGTTTTTTTGTTTTTTTTTTTTTTTTTTTTTTTTGTTTTTCAAGAGAAGGTTTCACTCTAGCCCAGGTGGACCTGGAATTCACTATGTAGTCTCAGGGTGGCCTTGAACTCATGGTGATCCTCCTACCTCCGCCTCCCTAGTGTTGGGATTAAAGGCATGCACCATCAGGCCTGGCACAGACTTAACTCTTTTTTTATTAAATTTATTTATAACACATATCTTAAATCAAGGTTACAATTCAGCTATGCCTAAACTTATTACTGGAAAAACTGAGTCTAATTTTTGTTTGTTTGTTTAAACTTTGTCTAAGTACAACATAAAAGACAAAATGCAAAATAATTATAGCTGGCCTTCTTGACATTTAATAGGAAGATGGGTCTATGGGACCCCTAACCCAAGGGAATAAGAAGAACAGTCAGAATACATGGTAATATATTTATAATTAACCACATGTGCAAAAAAATGTAAAAACAGAAATTCGAGAAAAATGTTAAGTTTCTGATTAAGATATATTTAAACATCAAACAAAACAGATGACAAAAATACATTATTTTTTTTATGTTTCAAAGGTCAAAATTCAACTTTTCTTACATATGATTTTACTCCTAATAATGTTTAAGAAGTGCCTGATTTTCTGTTCATTTCCATAGCTCTGCTACATATTGCTCTACTTTTGTACACAAAACAGTTTATGAGTGACTTAAAACTTATAATTAAGTTATATCCAAATGTTAAGTTTATATGTTTTCCATTGGATGAAGCCTTTATTGTTTTGGTTAGAACATCTGCTTCTCTGTTTACAATAGGTTTCTCACTTATTCTGTTCTAATGTTTTACCATTGGCTAAAACTTGTCTTTGTTTGATTAAAAACTTCTTCTAAAAGATAAAAATTGGGCCAAATTATTTAAAATTCCATTAAGCCTATAAAATAAACAACTGATAATAAATTATTGATTAATTAATGCTTTTAGCTTTTTCACCTTGATATACTTCCATTAGTTCTTCTAAAATAAGACCACTTCTGATCTCTGTACCAAGTAAAAATTACAAGCTATACAAAGAATTATAAAGAACTTTTAAACTTAATAGGTAAACTTCAAAAAGTTAATTACCTAATTTCTATAATGTTTAGATTTATTCAACCTGTTTCAAATACTGCTTTAAAACTAGTTTCTTAAACTTTCTACCTTATCTAAGCCAAATTTTCATATTTCTAGTAATTTAAATTAATTTTTAAAATTTATTTGTTTATTTATCTCCAAGCAGAGAGAGAGAGAAAAGAGACAGACAGAGAGAATGGCCACGTCAGAGCCTCCAGCAGCTGCAAACAAACTCCAGATGCATGTGTCACTAGGCATCTGGCTTTATATGGGTACTAGGGAATCAAACTCAGGCTTTGCAGACAAACATTTTAGCTGCTAAGCCATCTCTCCAATCCTAAATTAATGTTTTTAATCCAAAAATGCCTTCTTCTTTACTTCTACATACAAGATTCATTGTTCCTGTACGTACCACTTATGTAACTATATTCAACCTTTGATAAAATACTCATGTATTGTCTGTAGATGTCATGGCATATACAGAAATATCCATATATTGATATAAATTGACCAGATCATAATGGCTAATAAATTTAATATGGCCTAGGACTTTCTTTCATAGTGGCTTTGATAAACATCACACGCCTGAATAACTACCTCCCTGATTCTTCAAAATCATCTCTGACAGACTCTGGGACAAAAGCCTATTAGCTACGTGGGACAAAAGCCTGTTCCTGTTATGTACACAAAGTACAAAATGGGGCTGGAGAAATGGCTTAGCCATTAAGGCGTTTGACTATGAAGCCAAAGGATCCTGGTTCGATTCTCTAGGGCCCACGTAAGCTAGATGCACAAGGGGCACATGCATCTGGAGTTCGTTTGCAGCAGCTAGAGGCCCTGTCATGCCCAATTCTCTCTCTCTCTGTCTCTCCCTCTCTCTCTCTCTCTCTCTCTCTCTCTCTCTCTCTCTCTCTCTCTGCTTGCAAATAAACATTTAAAAAAATACAAAATGATGTTTGGCAAATGGGTATCCAGAAGGTGAGGTGTGTGACTTCAATGATGGCCTGCAACAGTTGCGTTGAAGTAAATGCTACTAGTACAGAGCCAAAATTATGTTGGTCTATATATTAACCTTTTCAAATAGCCAGTTTATTTTCTTTTTCTTTGTGTGCTTTGATATCTCTGGGACCAGCTGAGATACCTGTTGCTCTGAGTTATATTTCTTACAGACATATTCCTATAAGCTAAATGTATACATAAAACCTTACTTGTTTCCTCCAAGGCAAAACTCATCCTCCTGTGTGCCTTGTGTGCCTTGGCTTCCTTATAATTACTATTTTTCTGTTTTCCACTGTTAAGCCTCTTTGCACTCACTCCCTCCCTTTACTTCCTTCAGACATTTATCTTTTTCACTCTTCAGACTAACCACTCTCTCTTGGGATGCCGATTCCTGCCTGCCTCAATAATACCCCTCCACACTTCACTACAGGTCAGATGTTTTCTGCTTCACAGACTTAGGTCCCTTCATCCAAATGTAAGGCACCCTAAAATTAGACAGATCACTCCCATGGAAAGTCCAGGGAGGCCCTAGTGGTTTCCTTTCTTCTCATTCAAGAAAATGGATAGCTGGAGAGCTGGCTCAGCAGTTAAGGCATTTGCTTGCAAAACCTAATGATCCAGGTTTATTTCCCAGTACTTACCTATAGCCAGATGCACAAAGTGGTGCCAGCTCCTTTGCAGTGGCTGGAGGCCTTGACATACCCATTCTGCCTCCTCCTTTCCCCCTCTGTCTCTCTTCTATCCCTTCCTGCTTGCAAATAAATGACTTTTAAAAAATTAAATAGAGCCTCCTACTACCTCAGCCCACTGCCTCTTTCTCCCCTGCTTTGTCAATTTTTACCTCCAGAGCTGCCTCTTAGGACATGATCAATTCCAGGCTCCTGCTACAGTCCCCCATCCAGCCACAGATCCACCTCATCCCCCACGATCAGGACCATGTGACTGGAACCTGCTCCTGTAAAACTTGTTTATGTTCAAACTGAAGCTGTAAAATTAGTCTTGAAAAATGGCTTCCAGCATAGTCTCCAAATTCCACTGGTTGCTTTCTTTATGCCTCTTGAGTTATACCTTCAAAATCTTTAACATGACTTGATTTATGATAACTTACTTTCTAGAAAAGTCTACCCATGATCAACAGCCACATGGTGCCTTCTTGATATGTGGAACCTAAGCATGTATTGTCTCCCCATTAACTCGACTGCCTCTTGTACTTTTGGCCTCTAATGCCTGCTATAAGTTATTATTATTATTATTATTATTATTATTATTATTTATCTGAGAGAGAGAAAGGGAAAGAAAGAGAGAGAGAGATAATGGGTGTGCCAGGCCCTTCACCTGCTGCAAACAAATTCCAGACATTTCTGTCCCCTTTTGCACATGTGTGACATTCTGCACTTGTGTCACTGTGAGTCTGGCTACATGGGACCTAGAGATTCAAACATGAGTCCTTAGGCTTCTCAGGCAATCGTCTTAACTGCTAAGCCATCTTTCATCCTTGAATCCTCTATCCCAATTCCAACAACTGCTATTATAAAACCTAAAAGATACGTAATTGTTCTTCCCTAACTCAGAACATTAGGCATCTTTATAGGTGTGGCCACAGGAGCAGCTGCACTCAGAGTGTCCATATATGAGATGACTTCCCTATATTACACTAGCTTTCAATGAGCCTAAAAGATATCTTGGGGCTAGAGAGATGGCTTAGCGATGAAGGCATTTGCCTGCAAAGCCAAAGGATCCTGGTTCAATTCTCCAGGACCCACTAAGCCAGATTCACAAGGGAGTGCATGCATCTTGAATTCATTTGCAGTGGCTGGAGGCCCTGGTGTGCCCATTCTCTCCCTCTCGTTCTCTCTCTCTTCCTTTTTATCTCTCTGTAATAAATAAATAAAAATAAAATATTTTAAGCCGGGCGTGGTGGCGCACGACTTTAATCCCAGCACTTGGGAGGCAGAGGTAGGAGGATCGCTGTGAGTTCAAGGCCACCCTGAGACTACATAGTTAATTCCAGGTCAGCCCGGGCCAGAGTGAGACTCTACCTCGAAAAAACAAAATAAATAAATAAATAAATAAATAAATAAATAAAATGAAATAAAAATATAAAAATATAAAAATAAATTAAATAAAATATTTTAAAAAAAGAAGAAATCTCACATCCAATCGACTCCATTGAAGATCAACCAGATACCCTAGCTGCTCTAAAGATCCAAAATCACAGAGGATGTGACCTTTTAACAGTAGCCAGTGAGGGAGGGGAATGTGTGGTCTGCTGCAAGAACAATGCTGCTTCTACATCAACAAATTTAAACAGGCCCAGTATGGGGTCCAGCAACTCTAGAACCAAGCAAACAAACTTCAACAGTGACAGGCCAATGTTTCAAAATGGTGTCTTGGGTTGCTCCCAGCCTGATTACTTCCCATACTCATGTCATTCCTTCTAACAATACTCCTACTTACATATTTGCCTTGCCTTCATTTTTTTTTTTTAGAAATATTTGTTTTTATTTCAGCATTACCTATAGAACCTTACCTAATGGTTCTTTCAGCACTTCCTATGAGTTATCACTCAGTTTTGCTTCAAAAACAAAAATCCATCAAAGCACCAAATGAAGTCTGTTTACTAAACTTAGATCATCAGAAAAGGAATGCTAGAGGGTGACGAAACTGATTAATGACATCATAATTCCATGAAGACTTCTTTTGCATTCCCAAAACTTCTACTTTAGTTCTCAATATACAAACATTTTGTTCTGTAAATTATCTGTACACTAGGTAGAAACACTACTTTAAAATCTATTCCTTTCTTTGCAGTAAGATCCAGCAAAGCTTTACTATCTCAAGCAAATCTTCTATGACTATGACATGCAATAATCTGGTTTTTCATCTCCTCATATTGCTCAGTAGGAACAAGCGAGGATTTATATTCTGAAATACTCCTGACAAGACTTTGCAAGTATACACGTTACTGGCGTAAGCTTCAACAGACTCCTTATTCCCCAGAATCCGAGGGTTGAAGCAGCAGGCATTGGGCAATTAGTGAACTGTTCCTGACACCATACTTTGCAATCTTCTCCTTGAGAAATGCCCAGTCCCATAGGTCTGTAGGGCGACATGCACATATCATATTGAAAAATCCCTTTGCAGACTGGAGAGCCCTCATAGGTCTCATATGGTCCATACTCTTTTGCTAGGTCACAGCTGGCTTCCAGAGCTTCATAATAAATTAATTTCAAAGATTTGCTTATTCAATAACTGGGATTCTGGGCTCTCAAAAGGATTTCTCATCAGGATAAAAGCATCTGCTAGATTCTGCACCCCAGTTCCAGTGGGGTAATGGTGTTTATTTGGTAAGTGTCCTCTAGAACAGGGTTGTAGTTTATATCAATAGTTTTATACAAATTTTGAACAACGACTTTAATGACTTCAGCCAAATTTCATTTTTGTTTTTGAGGTAGGATCTCACTTTAGTCAAGGCTAACTTAGAACTCACTTTGTCATCCCAGGCCAGCCTTAAACTCACAGGGTGTTGAGATTAAAGGTATGTGCCACCACACCTGACTCTCAGCCAAATTCTTAAAGTCATATGTGTGTTCTGATGTATCATCATGTCATCATCCATGTCCAAGACTAGGGATGCTCAGACTGCAACTTTGTCTTTGCTGGTATACTCTACTCTTTCTGTGTGCAATCTACTGCATTTGATCATTGCCAGGTTCTGCTGTTTGCTCTTCTGATTATAAAAATCTTTGTAGAGCTTATATTGGATGCCTGTGTTGGTCTGAGACTTGATGGCATACCAAAGCTACTGCACTTTTACAAATGTGTGGACAAGGCCCTGCTTCTCATAACTTTTATACAATTTCTTAAATTCCTCTCCCCAATCCTCACTCAGACCAGGACATTCATTTGGACATATCAAAGACCAGTCTTGATTTGTCTCTAAAAGTTTCATGAAGACATCTGGAATCCAAAAAAAAAAAAAAAAAAAAAAAAAATCCCCAAGCATGCTGCTCTTCCTTGCCTGTGTTCATCTTTAAGTCAAGGAATTCAAAAGTGTCTAATTGCTAAAAGCTCCAGAGAAATAGCAAATGCTCCAGTGTGCTTGTTTTCCCCTTGAGCCACATAGTCAGCTATATTGTTATATACTCTCAGCATTGGTAATGATGCCATTGGAATTGCCATTAGTCCCAGAAATGTTACTGCCAGTAGTCTGAATACCACTCATGGCACTACCAATCTTCCCAGCAGACATGGAAATCAGTGTCATATATGCCTTCAATGCTGTCATCTTTCCTACTCAAAAGGAAACAGCTAGACAGTTGGGAGAAGCTGGTACCAGCGTTAAAAAGACAAGGAGAGGCATGAGTAAACCACTTCTCAGGAAGAAGGTTGTATGTGTAAATTGCAGCATCAGTATCTCCTTTGTGCATCCCAACAGACTGTCATCAGCATATGTTGTGGTCTTTCATCTACTTTTCCATTGATCTTCAATAAATAGGATTGTTCCAATGTCTTAAAGCCAAAGTAATTGTACGAGAAATCTCCATCATAGAAATGGCAGAATTCAGATGATCTTTATTGGCCAAAACAATATCTAGTGTTGGACGGGCCACCATGGGAGAGTGTTTGCCATTGCGCGGGTTTATGTAATTGCAGAGGGTCTCCATCACATCACTGAATGTTTTCTTTGTTTCCTTGTGCAAGTTTGAAACAGCAATCCTTGCTGTCAAGATGCCATATTCTGGGTGCTTAGTCGTCAAAGCTGCAGCTGTTTGGGAAGCTAAAATATCTAGTTCCACTTTGATGACTCCATTGTATAAGCCTTGGATTATTTTCTGAAATATTCCTTCCTTGTGGTGAAGAAAGAGGCTCAGGAGACAGAGGAGGTCAACAAGCCTGGAATAAATGTTAAGAGAGACTGCCTTGAAGTTACATGCCAGGACAACAAATGCTTGAGTAGAGACTTTCCAACCAGCAGAACTGACTGCAGGTTGTGTAGCGTGCTCCAGAGACGCAGCCTTTGTGAGTCGTCAGGTATGCTGGTTGGGCTTCCAGATGATGCAGCTGCCTGGAGTCATCCATGCTCTTGTAAGCCACCACCAGCCTCATCTATTGGGAACCCTAATAAACTCATGGTTCACGAAAACTGGTTTTGTAGGGCTGGAGAGATGGCTTAGCCTTTAAGGCGCCTGCCTCCTAAGCCTAAGAACGCTGGTTCCAATCTCCAGGTCCCACGTTTAGCCAGATGCAAAGTGACGCGAGGGAGCAATGATGAACTTGATCACAAGGGGGAGCACACGTCTGGATTTCCTTGGCAGCAGATGAGAGGCCCATCTCTGTCTTCTTCTCCCTCTCTCTCTGTCTCTCGTTGTCTCCCTCCCCCCCTCAAAAAAACTGGTTTTGTTGCAATCATACATTGTTCTATATTCTGAGCCCTATCTGGGGTCAATAGATGTGTATTTTCATTTTTCAGGAAAAAAATTCCAAGACACCTTTAAAAAGTAGAATAAAAATACATATATAATATAGGAATACTATATATTATATATATACTATAACTTCACATAGTATTTACTATTGTTGAATTTTCTATATGTCCACAAACCATTCTCTTTTCTTTTTGTTTTTGTTTTCTTATAGGGGTTCTCATGTATCAAAGGCTGGCCTAAAACTTGGTATGTAGCAGATGATGAACTTGAATTACTAAACCTTTGAATTTCTTGCCTGCATCTCCTAAATACTGGGATTATAGTTGTGCATCACTAAACTTGGATTTTTGGGATGCTGGAGATTGAACCAGAGGCTTCCTTCTTGAGAGCAGGCACTCTCCCTCCTGAGCGGCATTTCTGGCCCTATAAGCTATTTTCAAATCTCATGTAGAGGGAAATATTTTCTTCCAGTCTCTAAATTTCTATAATACACAATAAAATAGGAAGTTTCTTTTGTCACAAATGTGGAGAGAAATAGCTTACTGTGCATTTTGTTCAGTTCAGTGGCTCTTTTACATGAGTCATTCACTTATTGTGAGAAGTTTTTTTTCAGTGTTGGGGATCAAACCCATGACCTTGTAACTAGACCAGCAATTTATCACTAAGCTACACCTCAGCCCCTGTGAGACTTTTTGATCCTCATTTATACTTTGGTTAAAATTGAAGCATGTAATGTTTCTTAATATATAAGCCCTGTATTTGAGTATATGAATGCTGGATTTTTTTTCTTCCTGCATTTAATGATTCAGGAATTTGGGGTTCTTTGTACCCCATTGCACCAATTTAGGAAGATACTGAACAGTGTCTCATACTGATTGAATTCAAATAATTTATAGATCAGCTTCCTGGCATCATTAACTTCTCAGTTTCAGGAACATTTGTTTCAAAAAGCACACATTCGAAGATGCATATAGAGTGTTGGAGGGAGAAAAGTATAAGAGAGATTATCTCTGGAGGTGATTCCGGGTATTGAGCTCTAGGGATCAGATGTTAGATAGTAGTGCTGTTTAAACAATTTTATAGGATATCTCATTATTTATGATTTTTATATAAAGGATGAATGCAATCAGTTATGATTAACACAGGAAATCCATCAAATGACAGCATATTTGAACCACTCAGAAAATTGCCACATCCACCTTCTCAATTTTTCCCCTAGTAATGTCTGTTATTATTTCTCTCATTATACATATTAGTTTGTTTTTTTTGTGATATCATATAATTGGCCTAATATAGTTTGTATTTGTCTTGTGTTTTCCTTCATAATATTGTCTATGAAATTCAAATTTACCATTCAATATATCAGTAATTGAATCATTTAACTATTTAATGTTATTAATTGTCTTAAGATATACTATGTTCTTTAAAATTTATATAGAATTTTTTACATATTTTATTTTTATTTATTTATTTGAGAGAGGGAAAGAGGCAGAGAGAGAAAGAGAAAGAGAGAGAATGGGCGCACCAGGGTTTCCAACCACTGCAAATGAACTCCAGATGCATGAGCCACCTTGTGCATCTGGCTTACATGGGTCCTGGGGAATTGAACTGAGATCCTTTGGCTTTGCAGGCAAATGCCTTAACCGCTAAGCCATCTCTCCAGCCCTATTTAGAATTGTTTAATAATATGTCTTTTTAGAAAATGGGACTGAAAATTAATTTCTTTTGAAAGTGTGTTTCTTAAGGGAATGGTTTTATATATTTATTTTAATATAATAAATGTCTTATCTTTAAAAACAAAAGGAACTGAAAAGAAACAGACAATGAAGGGGTGCCAAATTCTTTCTAATACTTATCTTTACATTTGGTTATAAATTACCCTGTATGATTAATTCCTAGATTTTATACCAAGTTAAAAAGATTTACCAAAGATACATTTGAGTGAGAACAAAGGGTTAGCTATATGTTTGATTTTACTGTCTCTTCTATGTCTTCTCAAGTTTATTTATAATCCATTTTCAGGAAAAATTTTCAGTGAAAATTTAGGGGAGTAGCAGAGGTAGTTACAACAATATATTACCATTGATTTAGTAAGAGAAGGTGTATAATCCTGCCAGTCTCTATTTCACAGAGGCCCAATATATTATTATCTGTTTTCTATCATCTCATTATTGATTTAACTCATAATGTGTGTGTGTGTGTGTGTGTGTGTGTGTGTGGTGTGTGTGTGTGCTTAATTAGCATGTTTGTGAACACATTTTCAGATAATTTTACATTTAGTTCTACTTTAAGGATTATTCTAGAAGCTCAAGTGATCTTCATACTTCCTGGAATTCTTATTTTCCTTCCTTTACAAGACTCATTCTATTAATTTTTTTTTTTTTAAATCCTGGAGAGACAGAGAGAGAGAGAGGCAGAGAGAGAGAGACAGAGAATGGGCCAGTGCTAGGCGCTGTGAACGAAATCCAGATGCATGTGCCCCCTCCTGGGCAAGTGTGACATTGAACACTTGCATCACTTTTTGCATCTGGCCTTTTTGCCCCTCTTATGCAAAGTTCCCTGAGCCATGATGGGAATGTTTTAAGTCTACTTCAGTGATAAGCCCACAGGAGCCTCTGGATTTCTGCTTTGGTATGTGCTGAGTGTCCTCATTGTCTTTCTCCTTCACCTTGGTGCTGATTGTCAAGTATGCCAAGGAAGGCACTTTTGCTCATCTCACCAAATTTTCTGTGGTTTCACCTGGGCCTTGGCTGAAGTGTGTGGGGTGGTTTACCTCTTTGGGTCTCACTACCTTCTGCAACAGAAAAACAGATTCTCCAGGGGAGAATTAAATCAGCATAGGTTAAATGGGATAAACATTGTTAATTTAGGGAGACTTTGATGGATGGCAGTGCCTCTTTTGGCTGAAGACTAGTGGGAGCTTGTCATTTGAAACCTAATCTTGGTCTCCATGGGACTGTGACATTTTTCCCAGTTCCAGCTATAGGTTCCTCCCCACTGAATGAATCTCTTAGCCAATCAGAAAGCCACTGGTTACCCACCAAGGCTGTATGCAACCATTGCACTGGTGTGTACATCATTTCAGACTGGTTGCTTCTAAGTAGCTTTGGTCCCTGCTTGCTCACACCATTTCTGGCCACTTCCCCCAATAGCTCATGCAGTTCTTTCCAGCAGGAGATGGGCTGTCTGGGGACTGGCTCCCTTCCAGATCCCAGGCAGGGCTTTTGGTGTTCTGTGTTGGCAGCATATGGTGTCTTAAGCAGTAGGGTCTTACCTTTTACCTCAGGTAGGTAAGCAAGTGCTTTGACAGAAGCCTGTCTTGTTTTGGGGGTGACATGGGTCTCTGATCAACAGCTCAATATGGGTAGCAACAAATTTCTTTTACTGGGAGTTGTAGGCTACAGCCAATGTTTTAAGGTTACACGTCTTATCACCAGCTCCAGGGCCCTTCTTTCTAGATGCTTCCCCTGCCCAAACTCCTGATGAAGATTATCATTTTAGGGTTAGTTTTGTATTTATTTCCCCTCTCCTCTGATCTTTCCATCCCTATTGTCTGGCCCTCAAGGTGCCTGTCAGATATGCCAGTAACTCAAAATGTTCCATGTTAGAAACCACAGATGAGTGAGAACATGTGGAGTTTGTCTTTCTGTGATTGTGTACTTTCACTGAGTATGATCTGCTACCAGTCCATCCATTTTCCTATAAATTTCATTGTATAATTTTTTTCTTACTGCTGAGTAGAACTCCATTGTGTAAATATACCACAAATTCATTAACCATTCTCCTAATGATGGGCAACTGGGTTGGTTCCAGTTCTTACCTATTATGAATTGAGCAGCTATAAACACGGTTGAGCAAATGTCCCTGCAGTGAAGTATGGAGTCTTTAAGAGTAAATGACCAGTAGGGGAATAACTGTGTCTCTTGGTAGCTCTATTTTCATCTTTTTCAGTACTCTCCATAGTGAATGAGGATTCATTGTTCCCCACATCTGCACCAACATTTATTGTCATTTTATTTTTTAATGATTGCCATCCTGACTAGAGTAAGGTGCAATACCGTACTGATCCTTGTTATTGTATCTTTAAATTACTAGAACTTATATGATTCTATGAAATAAAAAAAAATACTTTATAAATATCAGAGAAAATAATCATTAAAGCAAGAAGAAATACAGTAGCAAAGGGGGACGATGTATAACAATAGGGTTATTCAAGAGTAAAATATTATTGTGATTTATTTTATACACATATGTGAACTGAACCTCAGAGTGCAAATGGCATTAGACCTAAATTGAGAGACAATCAGAAATCACACACTAATGCAAACATCTGATGCTATTCTGATCCCCATTGACACACCCCCCAGGACAACACACATGGGAAAATCCTTGACTACAATAGAGTAGATCCATACTCACTGTCGTAACTTAAATGCAAAATATTCTTTAAGTATGGAAAACAACAACCTTCATTATTTCTTTTCATCACTCCTCAGCATGTCTTTGGCTTGAATTGTTTTAGAATGTTGTATTTAAAAATAATTCCTATTGAAGTTGATAAATTTAATTACATAAAAAGTCATTAAACAAGATTTAGTTTGGGATTAACAGAACTGTCAATATTCCCTGAAATGATCCTAAACATACTTTGGCCACCTTTTATTACATATTTGTTTGAAGAAATTATTTTAGCACTAAATATTTTAAAAACAAAAATGTAGATCACCTCTGAGCAACACTATAGATACTCTATTTCCTGTAATATCAAATATTTACCCAAGATTTACTGCATTATGTAAAAATAACATTCATAGCCATGTGTTTAATGTACAAACATGATTTCATCATTGACAAATGTATAGATTTTATGAATACCAAATTATTTTGCAATAAATGTCTTTATAACCTTTTATCAGTAAATGTTTGATTTTTATAAATACTTTAGATATACCTGGAGCCATGTAGAAAGTTCTTAGGTAAAAAGGGGTGATAAGTAGGAAAAGCAGGAAAAGATCAGGAAACACTGGCTAAAACAAAAAATGGCTATACATGAGGTCCATGGATTCCTCAAAAAGTGCGAGTAAATTTGCATTATGAATTAGCCTAGTGGGTACTGAGCAAAGGATTCAACATTTCACATATACACTGTTTCTATTGGGATACCCAGTAAAAGGTATTTCAGAGGATCATTCCCTTAACAATATGTTAACTTTTGTTGCCCCACAGGCAAAAAGACATTTCCTGGGTACTTTCCTTCTAAGAATACTTCCAACATAAAAGAAAGGACTTTTTAAGTACTTTAACTCCTTTCTGCAAGTTTTACAAAAAAAAATTACATTCTTTCATTTAACAATACATTCAGCTAGTACTACAGCATTTGATAATATAGCACAATATTGAATCATAAGAAAGAGATAAAATTATATAAGGTTCTTGCACTCCATTGGACAAAAGATATTTGTATTCTAAGTTTTTCTGTGATAATTTAAAAAATATATATCAAAAGCACAGCAAATTATTAAACCAATAGTAAAGTGTACCCAAAACACAATAGTACAGGGAAAACATAAACTAATAGTACAACAAGCCAGGAGAAGTGTGAATAAAGGAGTAAAATTATAGATCACAGAACAATCAGTGCAATCAAAGAATGCAGTACATGATTATTGTTACAGAATAAATCCAAAATGGAAAAAGTGTGTTGCAGGTTTACTAGCAAACCAAGTCATATGAGTTCGTTGGAAAGCCTAAAACATTATGAAAATCTCAGTACAGTCTTCATGATGTAGGGGTCTCATTCCTTGGAATATGCCAAGTGAAAAACATGTGTATTAGATTATATAACAAAAAGATATATATAACAATACTCAGCATTAACATAATGGTAAAATACCACTATCATTTTGGGACACTGACAAGAGTAATTAACTAAGTTATGATGTTTTCATATAATAAATTATTATATATAATAATGAAAATTAAGTACCTGTAATTACAAAAATATAAATGAATCTCATTATCTTGTGCTACAAAAGGTAAATACAAGAAATGTGTACTTAATTATACTATTTACAAGAAGTTTTGAAGGAAATAAAAAATAACCTATACTCTTATTGCTCTGAACAGTCATTTCCAGTTTAAGCTTAAGTTTAAGCCTAAGAGACAAAAACAGATCTTCTCAGGTGGGGATATTGATGAAGCCAATGTATAAACTACAAAATATTTTTATATGTACACTTATAATTTTTCTGTGTCAACTAAACCAATAATCTTTACCTGAAAGAAGGAAAAGTAGTGCACTGGGATATGAAAGCAAAAACTGTTTATGAAGTAAGATATTGTGTGTGTGTGTGTGTTTATAAGCCTGTATATGGGTTATAGCTATTTTTTTATTTGATTAGGAAACTGATGAAACTAGAGAGGAGTCAGTTCATATGAAGTCATTATCACATAGAATGGGCAAGCTAGTGACCCAATATAAAACCAGGAAATGTGCAGAACAATTGTATTACATGCCTATTTGCCTATTTAAGAAAAAGTTTGAAGGAAAAGAAAATCAAAATGCCAGACATGACTTTTACATTTATGTATGTGCTTATGTATAATTTAAAATCTTTAACACATTTCACTTCCAGGATTAAAAAATGTGTTTGCAGACAGCTTGGTAATGTTTCTGGCTTGGAGACTTAAAAATCACATATGTTATCCAATATGTATAAAATTATGCTTCTGTTTTTCAAACAGTCATCATATCAATGCCAGGAACAGCAGTTATATTTTCTCCACAACTTTAATTTTCATCATTTTTTTACCAGCATGATAGTGTGTTCTTTTTAATATCCCCCCTTATTTAAAATGGTCATCTCTGTATCCTGGAGAAATTAACTTCTCTGGTACGCAAAGAGCAAAGAATGTTGTGGTAGTTTGAATGTGAGCTATTCTCCTAGCCTCAGGTATTTTGCATATTTGTCACCAGTTGGTGGTAATTAGGTTCAGTCTGGTTGTTGGAAATAAATCACTTAGGGCAGGACTTGTACCACTCCTTCTCCACCACGAAGAGACGTCCCCTCAAAACTGTAAACATGAAATAAACTTTTTGTCCAATAATCTACTTCTGGTTGGGTGTTTTTGTACCAGAGAAGAGACTCTAACCACAACAATGTTTATTTTTTATAACTTTGCCTTGTCAATAATAGATATGTATATTATGATGCTTCTATACCAACATCAGTTTCATATATTATATATATATATATATATATATCCAATTATGTGGAATTAATTATTATCTTTCACAAACCATAGGAAATTCTATGCTACACCATGCAAGAAGAATTATACAAGTTCCTATTTATTTGAATTTAAATATGCCTAAGAAAAATATTTGCTGCATCCTTGTCTTTAACCATTTAAAAAATTTATTTGTTACATTTTTCCTTTAATTAGCAATGCATAATAAAATTAAAATTATTTATATACACATATGTACTATTATATAAATATATATTCATAGAAAATGTAGATGCATTTGAACTTATTCATGTATATTTATAATATATAAATATGGTTCAGTATGAATTAATGATGCAGTTATAGAGAATTAACCTAAGTTACAAAGTTAAGGGAAAAAACTCCCTATTTCCTCAAACTGACAAGTTTGAAAGTATTTTATGAGTTCAAGAACAAAATTCACATGCCAATTTTGTGTTTCTAACTATGTACATAGAATAGTACCAAACATCTTATGACAATATCAAATACATATTATATATATGCACATATTTAGAGACATATTATCAGTGGGTATAAACACTAAGTTCCTTCATTTTTTTCTGCCCTTCCAGACATTATCTGTGATCATTGAATACCCTTTTCATGAAAACATGTAAATGGCATGAATTTGCTAATCATGTTCAGATCATCAAAATACTTCTGGCTGGGGTTCAATTCCCCAATCACCCATGTAAAACTAGATGGATATTCATTTGTGTAAGCATCAAGAGGCTGGAGGAATGGCTTAGCAGTTAAGGTATTTACATGCAAAGCCAAAGGACCCTGGTTTGATTCTCTAGAACCCATGTAAGCCATATGCACAAAGGGGCCCATACATGTAGAGTTCGTTTGGGGTGCCCATTCTCTCTCCCTGACTTTCTCTCTCAAACAAACAACAACAACAACAAAAGACACAGAGAGAGAGACCCTCATGGGCCCTTGCCTGGTGTGTTCACTCATAAATAAAAATTTAAAAACTAATGTCTTTTATAACTCCCAGTTACACAAACTCTTTCATTATAAATCATTTAAATCCAAATAAAAATTCCTTCTTCCCAGATTTTCTTGCTGTAAGCTAGTTACTTACAGTGAAAAAGCAAGGAGGAAGGCCTTGTTTATTTCGTCTTTCATCTGTCCTTTTTATTCTCCTGGTTTGTTAAGTGCTGATTCTGAATGTCATGGGGTAAATACAGCATAGAAGATTCAAGCCAACCAGAAAGGTCTTAGATGAAAGTGCTCATAAGCTGGCATCTGTGTTTTCTGAACTTAGCAGATATTTAACCTGATACTATTATAAGTGTTTATTTCCACAAACAGCCTCCTCATCTCTGGACAAGTTTTGCTCGTGTTTTTGTTGAAGTTGATCTGACCTCTTTCAACTGAGGCCGCCTTCCTTTTCCTTCCCAGGTGACACTCTCAAGGCACTCTAAGATCCCCAGTCATGTTCATGCAGCACAAGTGGCATGCCCGTGATGGAGTGATTTTCAGAGCCCTTCGTGTGCTTTGCTCTTTATTTTGTAGTGTCAGACTACTTCCTCAAGACTGCATTCCTTATCAGGTGTAAGCCACCACTCAACTTCTTTTTATGTCTTCATGGTGTCTGAGAAAATAGAATGCATGGATTTATTTATTTTTGTTGTTGTTAATTTTGCACCACTACAATTTTACTCTTTTTTAAATAGTTTATTTATTTATTTGAGAGAGACTTGAAGAAGAGAAAAAGGAGAGATAGAGAGAGTCTGAATGTACCAGGGCCTCAAGCCACTGCACATTAACTCTAGATGCCCTCCGTAGCTAAACTTAAACTTCATAGTGAGTTCATATCCAATTCTCCTCCTCCCCATAACTGTCCCTTCTGGCTGTTTCCCACCCACACCCTATTTCAGGTTGCCCCCAAGCTCCATTACCTGTGATTGTTACTCATTCTTAAATCTCCCTTCAAATACAATAGGCCTTTTGGTCAAAATGGCATTAAAGTATCTGAGTTATGGATAATGTTGCAATGGACTTCTCCCATACTGACAAGACCACATCCCTACATGGGATTTAAGGTTTGTAAAAACTGCACACATTATAACACAGACTCTTATGGTTTTCCCATCCACACCAGGTTGAGAATCGTAGACTGTTCCCTACAATTTTCTGTGTCATTATTATTTCTATGTGCATTCTAGAACCCCTTTCTTTAGGGTTTTCTATCTATAGTATTAATCCAACTACTAATTGTATGGATTATATGTCAGGATAAACTATAACTTATCCCTGAAATTCAAAGGCAGATAAATTCATTACAATCATCTAATGTAACTTACTACCTCAACACAGTAGAGGATTAAAAATAATCACATAATCATCTCACTTGATTAAAGAAAATTGTTTCAAAATTAAATGTCTTTTGATGATAAAAACTTTCACCAAATGTTAATGCAACTATTTTAATAAAATCAGTACAGAAAATTAAAATCCAAGCTAATGCCATACTTCAGTAAGTAATTATTTGAAAATGAAAGCTATTCCTCCTAAGATCATGAACAAGGGGAAGATACATACTCTTGCCACTTCTATTCATCATCATACTAGAAATCCTAGAGAGAAATAAAATATATAAAAGGCATACAAACTAGTAAGAAAAAAAGTGAAATAGTCCTATTTATGGCCATTGTCAAGTAGAATTACTTTATTATCTTCATTATAAATGCATCAATTTCCTCTTAAACAAATGTAAAATTTTCTTAATGTTTTCATCCTACTAATACCATAATTTTAGATTTATTTAAATATTTATTATGAAAATTATATTTTAGGAAGTGAATCCAGAAAAATAGAAAAATGTTTCAGAGCCAAGCCAGAAGAATGATGAACTGTGATGAAACTATAAAAGGGCCAAAGTTAGGATAAAGATAAATATCTCTATATTAGTGAGAAGATAATGTCTCTGCCCTCCATCCTAGATAATTTTCTGAACAATCTTGAAAGTGCATCAGTGGAGGAAATGCAATCATTTGATTTTAAACAGGGATGTTTAAGATGACAACTCAAGCTATTCAATAGTAATAAATAATATTTAACTGCTTTAATACTTCCTATATGCAAACTACCATAGTGTATGGATATAAGATGCAACTAAGATTCCCCCAAATAAGTCTGTGAAATATGTAATATTGTCTTTAGTAATGAAGAAATTAATCACAAAGAAGTTAAGAAACATACCCACAGACCTGAAGCTACTATTTATAGTGGAGTAAATTTTGAGCATATCTCTTTAGTTCCATAAGACATTTTCCTAAACAAAGTAGTTAATCAATTATATTCTTGCACATGACACAACTCTGTGCACATTCAATGTATAATTCAATAAAATATAGGTCCCTTCCTATCAGGGAGCCTTGATAGTTGAAGTGATTGTAATTTTCTAGAATTACATGATAAGCTAATTAAACATTAGCACCTCACATTAATCTGCAATAAGTATTTTGTCTCTAATTCAATGGGATATATATATGTTGTATAAATGAACAAAATGTTAATATCTTGCAAAAGACTTTTTAATTTCGACAAGTCACCTTTCAGGTTAACTCCTTGGACTGGGTCACTTTCTTCACTATGGCCCATGGCATCAACAGCTACTGCTTTATAGTGATATCATATTAAGCTCTTTCCACAATTAAGGCACAGGAAACAGAAATTTAAGTTGATTTCAGTAATTTTTTATTAAGAAAAGAAATGTTAAATTGGTATTTAATAGCATCCAGGTGCAGTAAAATGTTAGGCTTCAGTTAACAGGAAAATCTAATTACCTTGGAAAGGTCATTCTCTACTGATATTAACAGAAAAAAGCAATAAGGCCCATTTCATGAGAAAGGTAAGGGGTTTCCTGACTTTTTACATTGGAGGAAATAAAAAAAGAATTAATGTTTTGAAATAAAATGTCTTCTTAACCACAGGACTTAATTAACTGGCTCACTACATCTGTACAGTCGAAGAGTACAGCTACCCATTTATTGATTTCTCCTTAAGATCACCATGAGAAGAATTGTTTATTGAGAGGAAATATCTCCCTAGTTTGACATATTCTTTCTTTCTTCAATTTATGCTAACATTATCCACTGAGATACATTTCTCTAAAAATTTCAATTTTGTTGTATTTTATGGTAATATATGTAAACCACTGCTGGAAAAATAATTATTCTTTTGTAAAAATGCCTTTTTTATTTGTTTAATATTTTATTTATTTATTTATTTATTCATTTATTTATTTATTTATTTATTTGAGAAAGATGCAGAGAAAGAGAAGACAGAGGGAGGGAGGGAGGGAGAGAGAGAAACAATGGGTGGCCAGGGTCTCTAACCACTACAAACAAATTCCAGATGCATGTGCCACCTTGTGCATCTAGTTTACATGGGTACTAGAGAATTGAACCTGGGTCCTTAGGATTTGTAGCCAAGCACCTTAACTACTAAACCATCCTGTAGCCTGAAACTGAGTTCCTTTTTCTTAAATACAAGAGGTGAAGATGTAACTAAGTCTACAAGGTTCCTAGACACTTGCTATCGGGATTGCACTAACTAGTTCATCCCTCCAAAAGTAAAGTCTTTGTCCTATAAGGACCCCAGGTCAGAATCAGGATGCAATTCATTCACTTGGGCCTCTCCTGCTATTCAGGAGATCTACCTTCTTTCCTTCTCTTAAGTTCTATAATAAAGTCTTTCAAATCTACAAAAACAAAACACTGAAATGCCACAATTCTTAACCTAAAATTATACTATAGCTCAAAGATATCATGGTAATGGAAAAAAACAAAAACTTTATACATAAATGGAATAGAAGAGAGGATCCAGACAGATATAATCAGCTAATTTTTGACAAAGCATAAAAAAATAGCATGGAACACAGAGACTAAATGATTCTTGAAAAACTGGATATCCATTTACAGAAAAATAAAATTTGATCCACATCACTCACCTTGAACATAGACAAATTCAAAATAGACCAATTCTTAATGTTAAAGCAGAAATCCTGGAAATATTAAAAAAAAAAACATAAGCAATACACTGAAAGTTGTATGTACATGTAAGCACTTTTTGGACAGGACGCCAATAATATCAGTCTCAGGAATCAACAAGCAAAATTGAAAGTCTCTGCCCAGCAAAGGAAACTATCAGGAGAGTGAAAAATAAGTATAAAGAACTGGAGATTATCTTTGACATGGGTTCAACATATAGAAAAACGGCAAAACACTAAATATCCTCCACAAAAATTGCCAATCAATAAATGGGCAAATGTGATGAACAGAGAGTTCAAAAAAAAAAAAAAAAAAAAAAAAACAAATGGCCAGCAGACATTTATAAAGCTGTTCAACATCCATAGCCGTCAGAGAAATGCAAATTCAAAGCAAAAAGAGATTTCTTCTCACCGCAGTAGGAATAGCTATCATCAAGAAAACTGAGACCAAATGCTGGCAAGGGAGAGGGGAAACCTTATACACTGCTGTTGGGAGTGAAAATTGGTGCAAACACTATGAAAATCATAGTGGTTTCCAAAAATCTAAAAAGCTAAACGTAAAACTACCTTATAATTCAGTCATATCATTCCTGGGTATACAGCCAAAGGACTTGATATCTGCCATAGAGATACTTGCATGTCCATATTCCTTGCTGTTCTATTCACAAAAGCTATGAAATGAAATCAATCTAGATGCCCATAAACTAATGAATAATGGATAATGAAAGTGTTGTACATATGCACATATGCACAATGGAGTTTTATTCAACTGTAAATAAACAATATTAAATTGGTAGGAAAAATGGGTGAGACTGGAAGATACTATAATTAAGTAAAGTTAGCCAGGACCAGAAAGGCAAAAATAAAATATGCTGGGTCTGGAGAGATGGCTTAGCAGTTAAAGTGTTTGCCGGTAAAGCTAAAGGACTCAGGTTTGATTTCCTAGAACCCACATAAATCAGATATACAAGGTGGTGTTTGCGTCTGGAAGCTCTGGCACATCCATTCTCTCTCATAAATAAATAAATAAATAAATAAATAAATAAATAAATAAATAAATAAATAAATAAAATTTTAAAAAAAATCTTTAAAAAAATTGAATATTCTTTCTCATGCAGATCCTAACTGTTAATGTTTGTATATAAGCAAATAAAGTGATGTGATAGTGAGTATAGACTATGAATCAAGCTAGGAGGGTATAAGAGAGGAGCAAGACATAATAAGAGTGTGTGGGTTGTGGGGTGTGGTGGCCCATGCCTTTAATCCCAGCACTCAGGAGGCAGAGGTAGGAGGATCACTGTGAGTTCAAGGCCATGAAAACAAGACTGAGAAGGATAATTATTAAATTATTGCACTTATTTAGAAGTCAGGAGGGATGTGAGAGAGTCTGTGAACCAAGGAAGAGCAATGGATACATTCACATAACCCGAGATCCAATGTAGGAATTGAGCATGGGCCTAAAAGAAATGTGGAAAAGGATTCTAGAAAGACTTTAGAGAGGATACAGAGAAGAAAAGCACAGTACAGAGAACGCCTGCCATGTGGAAGACATGGGGGTGATGAGCAAAGGGGTCTGGTTTTCCACCCACCATCTCAGCCCATCTGGGCTGAGAAGAGGCAAGCTTAACAGAACAGGTTCTGGAAGTTCAGAGAAGGTGAAGAATCAACAAGAATGTTGCCCACATGGTAAGTATCTATTTATAACCTTACTGTGGTGGGCTTTACCCTCAGATTCCAGAGGGTATAAAGAAGGATGATTGGGGGCTGGAGAGATGGCTTAGTGGTTAAATGCTTGCCTGTGAAGCCTAAGGACCCTGGTTCAAGGCTCTATTCTCCAGGACCCACATAAGCCAGATGCACAAGGGGGCATATGCATCTGGAGTTCGTTTGTGTGCCCATTCTCTCTCTCTACCTGCCTATTTCTGTATCTCTCAAATAAATAAATATAAATAAATAAAAAATAAAATATAAAAAATAATTAAAAAAAAAAAGAAGGATGATTGGTCTTGGCTTAGGGGGACTGGATCAGGAAGAGATCAGCACACCCGAGTAAGAGGTGAGGGTGCTGATTGGATGAGATTGGGGCAGATGCTGAATTCCCTTTCTGGTGAAGCTGAAATCAGGGCTGTGTGACATAAATGGCTGCTTATGTTCTAGGTGGAAAACTAAAATCAATTCAACATTTCTCTTATGAGCCTCTTTCTAACTTTCTAATTATCTAACTAGTTTCTGAACAGGATCATCGAAATATGGCAGTTAGAGTATCACCCAGAGGAAGGGGGACTACCTGAAGATCCAAGAGAGAAACCTGTCATTCAAATGTCCGATTGTCTTAGGTATGTAATTTTTTTGACCTAGAATAAAAAAAAAAAAAAGATTGTAAATATTAGTGACATGAAGTGTTTGAGCCTCTCTAAGAGACTGAGAAGTTTAACTGTATGAAGTAGGGTTAAGTAAACAGTTCAGTTAGAAGTGGTGATTACTTCTTAATAGATGATCAAGGTGACTTGTGTAGATGCAGTTAGACTACTTTATGACCACATGAGTGTGAGCTGCCTCTAAATGAGCAGAGAAAGTTAAAACAGTAATTGAGTATTCAAGGTCCAAAGATCAAGAGAATACCTATGAAGATTATAATAGGTATAATCTTTTTCTTCACCATAAAAACCTGGGAGCCACTCCCAGAACTGTTCACCAAATAGGACATAGTGTCTGATGCATCTAAATCTGTTCCTGTAGGTCTTTAAAGCAGATGAGACACGAGCTGAGTTATTAGGAATATATACACAACAGTCAACCTTGACAATGGCACATGTACCACCTGGGGCTTCTGAGAGGATGTTCAAAGCTGTGTTATTTTGTGTAATTGCCTTTATCATCATTGGAACCTCAGAATTGAGAAGGGAGATTCCTTCAGCTATGCCATTTAAAGTCTTTTTGGGTATATTTAGTGAGGGTTTCTGTGTATCAGATGATATCTTCTAAGCCAATAGATGGAATAAGGACTGAGACTAAATGATTGTAGCAGTGAAAAGCCATGCCTAGTCCATTGGTGTTTTAAATTTGGTAAATTTGTTGGGTGCTTTAAAGTTTTTACTTGTCACCCTTGCATCCAAGAAAATCCAAGAATGCACCTTCCTCAGGGCAGCCAGGACCAAAAGTTGGTACCACAGAGCCATTGGGTACTATTAGGGGCTGTCCAAAAAAAAAAATTGGCCTTAAGACCCATTTAGAGCCAAACCAGTCTGATGGTTGAAGGGTAATTGTATTTTCACATAAGTCTGAAGGACCTATCTTAGCTAACAAACATTCTTGGAATATTTAGAACAAATATTGTTTCTTTGTTCCCAACATAAAGGATCCTTCCGAGTTAAGCAACCTTTGGTCAGAGTCATCCATATATTTGTATCCCAGATTTGGAAATAACCATCCCGATATCTATGATTGCTCTCCCTTATCATGGAGCTAGAAATACTGGAGATGGGGCCAACATACTTTTAATAGAGCCTTGTTGGTTTTCTCTTTTGAAAACTCTTTTTGTGTCCCTGTTCATTCCTGGTAGATTTGATAGACCATTGAGAAACATCCCATTTGATAACCAGAGTTAGTAGAGGAAAGCTCATCTCCTGGAAGAGGGGATACCCCGCCATGGAAGTAGAGAGGTAGAAGTGGGCAGGAGCACACAAACTGAGCAGTTAGTCTAATTACTATCCTATACATATTCTTGGGCCCATACAAGGAATAGATTTTTATACTTTGTTTAGGCAGGTAGAATGGAGAAACTGAACAACAGTAAGGATAGAAAATGAGGCACACTTTGTGATGAGAGCAAGACCAGACTTATTGGTTTGCATCTCATTTTAGGCTTTGATATGCCCCTTCGTGTTTGGTTATACTTTTCTCTCTAAGTGTTTAAGACCAAGCAGGTAACCAAAATTTAATCAAAGATGTACTTCTGGAGGTCAATAATGGCTCTCCAAGAGACTCTAGGGACCTGAGAGGAGCTGTATATGCTTCCTTCAACGTTGGTGTCTTCTGTTAGAAAAAATGAAGGTTGTGTTATCCTGATCAAATACCTTAATTCAGTTTACCCATTTAACCCTTCTGTATAGTAAGAAATTCTGACAGAAGTGACATTAGGTGATCAGAAGAGAGGAACTATAAAAAGAACCAAAGCTATATGCTGATTGTCAATATATATATATTTTTTATTTTCAGAGACAATTGATCATTTTATTTTGGACAAGGTCTGGAGGAGACATGTCTTAAGATGAAGGGGGCTCCACCCCTTTTCCCAGAGTCCAGCTTGCCATGAATTTAAACAGCATATAACAGTCTGCCAATTATAAGCAAGAACAAAAGGAAACGACAGAGTACAGTGCTAAGCATCCTGGCATGTCTTGTCCTATTTTGAAATTGCCTTTTTATTTTTATTCCAAGAAATTTATAAATGAATAAGAATTTTACCATTTTGTAAAACACTTGGTGACATGGTCTTTCCTGTGTCTAACCTGTGTTAGGTTTCTCTCTAGAGAATATGAATTACAACTATGTTTATAAATTTTGTGACACACAGGACAGGATTTCAACTGTGTCTAATTTAAGCTGACTTTACATTAAGTCTGTGTCCCTATATGAAAATTTTAGAGCCTCTTTAAGAGTCTGTAAACAGATTAAAAACCCTTAAATTTAAGCATGATGCTCATCTTCATTCAGCCTGATAATGATCTTTTTTTCCTTATAAAGGAAATTTAGCTTAGGTAAAATTTTGTCTTTTCAGCTTTCTCATGTAATCTTCCTGTTCAACATATGCATACCTTCTTACACATACTTTCACTTTCGGATCCAAGTACCACTCCAAATGTCTTTCTCATCAAACATCCTATATATCCAACACTGATAATTTCCTTTCCAGTTTATCCTTCAACCACCTCACCTCATTAAAACCCACAAAACTTATGCTAACCATCCTTCTTATATAAAACTATTAAGATAAATCATGCCTACTTGATTTATCTCATTATAAATCGGCAGTCAGTAAACTCATTGGTATAATTTATTATCAAAGACAACCATTCTATCATTGGAAATCTACAGAGATACATCCTTAGCAGAGAAATTTAGAACTAAAAATTATTAGCATGAATACATAAAAATTTTAAAGTTTACTCCTTTATTATTTATGTCACCCAAGGGAGTATAAACTTCCTGTTCTCATTCACCCAGTGTATGTTGGTTTACATGAGCTCAAGTAGAAAGAAAAGGGACATGCTGGTTTACCAACTTTTAAATGAGCCCAGTTATACAGTTAAAATATTAGAGAAGAGAGAATTTATATAGAAAAATATTAAGGGAAATTAAATAGTATGTAATAATTCATACATCTCCTTCTTAAGATCTTGGTGGGACCAATGTTTTCTTGTATCACAAAACCCTTTTCTGGCAAACAACTTTTTGTTTTGTCTTGTTTTTCAAGGTAAGTTCTCTCTCTAGCCCAGGCTGACCTGGAACTCACTATGTCTTCTCAGAGTGGTCTTGAACTCACAGAGACCCTCCTACTTCTGCCTTCTGAGTGCTGGGATTAAAGTCATGTGCCACCATGCCCAGCTTCAATTTTGGAATAATATAATTTCGTCCTTGTTTAAACTTGCTGGTAACACTACTTTTATTTTACTTTTCTATTCTTTTATTTCTTCATCTTAATACTTGAAGGTGTTTTGCCAGTTTATTGAATTTATTTTAATAAGTTAATGACTTGAATACATTGAAAATAAATTCCTTTGTTCTGAAGTTATTGTACATCAATTATGAAAATTTATATGTCTTATTAATGCTCATATCAGACTTGAGCTTATTTTAAAAGCCAATAGATGACTCATCTTTTAATCTTTTCTCTCTCTCTCTCTCTACATATATGTACATGTGTGTTTTCCAATGTTTTGTTTACTTTATTGTGCCCATGTATAGTCTAAGCTTCATAGGTTTTAGTCCATTATCCTATTTCATATTTCATGTAGACTGTCTTGAATTTTTGTTTTATTATCCATTACAACTTGAAAATTTATTTGGCTAGAATATTTTCAAATGTTACATAAATTTCATTATTTCTCTTTACTTTCCATTGGCTTTATTTACTCATAACTTTAACTTTTTATCATGTATGACAATTTTTTATAATTTATATTTGTGTACATGTATGCATATATACATATATTTGTAATTCTATTATCTGAACTGCCTCTTAGCTAAATAGTCTCACATTTTATTATGGACTATCCTAACATATATTATAAATTTCTGAACATCAGAGTTCTAGACTTGAAATTTGTTTTGCTTTCTGTTTATTGGCACACTCATTGCCAATCTAATCTGATAGCGTTTAGCTATTCATAAACATGTAAAAATTTATATCAAATAGTTAAATTTTCTGGATCCATCTTTTGAAAGACATTATGATAATGTTTCATGTTTATCATATGTATTTGTTTCAAACATAATATTGTACATGGAAAACACAGATATAATTTATCCTAATATAATTTTGTTTACAATTTGAAGGATCTAATTTCTTTAGTAGAAAACTATCACCACTAACAATGCATGATTAGCTAATCCTATCAAACCCTCAGTCTCTTTCATTGTTAATCCCATTAGGGAGAGTTTTGGAGTCATAATACACACATAGTACCAGGTGGTGAATAGCCTCTTCATTATTCAGAAGCCATATTTGGAAGGCTACTAAACAGAACCTAAGCATTCTTAGTCATCATCAATGAAATAAGTTCAAGAAGAATGCATTACTGACCAAAGGTTTTCCCTCCTAGCCCCCAAATGCCTGTCCCCATATATGTTCATCACCCATCTCTGAGGAGTATCAGCCTATTTGGAAGGGATTACATGAGATCATCATGCAAGTCCTTTGCCCTCAAACACACCCTCAATAACATTTTTCACAAGGCAGAAAAGCAGAATATTTGGTACAGATTGAAAGTGATATAACATATTTTGTGTATTATGTGGAGATACATACTGGGAAAATATAAAAGGATGTGATACCACTTCACAAGGAGTTTAGAGTCTACAAAGGAAACTTGTCATTAAGGCATTAACTACATGAATGAATCTGCATATACAACTAATATGTGCATTTTGAAAGTATATTCTGGATATTTTCACTTTATAAGTATAATCCATAAAACACAGGACCTCTAATCTGAACTACTACTAGAAAGGAGAGCAGAGGTTGAAATGAGAAGAACATTAAATTTAATTGAAGAACAGATCGAAAGCAATACAGGTAGAAAAACTGACCAGCAGAAATATATTGAATCGGGAAGAATTACAACAGAGCAGTGAATAAAGGGGAAAAATAACAAAAAAAAAAAAAAAAAAAAAAAAAAAAACAAGAGTAAAGGGGACACAAAGCATGGTTTACCAGCTTTGAAAATGATTTTTATCTTGGCAACACAAGTATAACACTTTGTTATGAAGAGGTGACATTATCAAATTTGCATTTCAAAACAACTATTTTCTTTTGTGTAATGTGTACTTGAGTCTAGGAAAATCATTATTATTTATCTCTTCACTTCTCTCCATTATGTTTCAAGAAAAACAAATTAAGTTATTGGATTAAAAAATAGAACAATCATACACTATGAGATCCGTAATCCTTCTATGTTAACTAGAAAAAGGCAGCAAAAAATTGGATTCTCCTCTC
Source organism: Orientallactaga sibirica (assembly GCA_036365145.1). NCBI lineage: Eukaryota > Metazoa > Chordata > Mammalia > Rodentia > Dipodidae > Orientallactaga > Orientallactaga sibirica. The sequence goes on from JAEOAD010000509.1 coordinate 5,987,781, forward strand.
TTAGGCTTCACATACTGTCCTCTTGACACTCAAGTTCCTTTTGTTTTGGTTTGGGATTTTTTTTGAAGTTATGAATCCTTTGAGCATTGAATAGAATCTTTACTGCCAGGCATACATGGTATTATGATATTTGAAGAAAGAAAATCCTAATTTAATATAATGGGGAAAAAACAAGTTTGCAAACATCTTTAATAAAAAAGGGCTTCAAAGGTCAGGATTTTCTGTCAGAATTCAAAACAACTGTAATAACCAGAAACTAGATAGCAATATAAACACTATTCCTTAGGGGAGAGTATGCATGCTTAAAATGAAAATGCCTGGATATAAGCATGATATTCCAACAGGCTTAGAAGAAATCCAGTGTGGTCAGCTATATTCAAGGTAATTTAATCTAAAGCAGGATATCTCAGCATTTGCATTCTATTTTTGTATATTGTAGTTTTGTTATGATACTACTTGTTGCAGACAGCTTCAGGTTCGCTGAGATGAACTTCCAGACCAGGCACAGTTATGGAGGAAGGGATATTATTTATTGAAGCTTACAGATCCAGGGGAAGTTCCATAATGGCAGGAGAAGCAACTGGCCTTCACAGGGCCAAGCAGAGAGAGCAAAAGCCAACCAGCCACCAAAGCACACAGAGCAAAACTACAGCCAAAAGGTCACACAGAACACTTCAGGAACTCCTGCTAGGCACATTTGCATATCTTTACAATGGAATCTCAAACCTACACCATTAACACCTTAAGACCGGCCCCCAGTGACATTGCTTCTAGCAAGGTGATTGCAGAAGCAAACTATAACTAATAAAACACTGAATATATTGGGGGACATATATTCAAACTACCACACTACTTGTATCTTAAACTTTTTTATATCATGCTAAATAATCTAAATACTTCTATGAACAAGGAAAACTAAAGTTGCAAGTATTTTACTCCAGGTGAAGGTTTCTTATCTAATAATTCAATCAAAGGGATTTTTAACTGTAATAAAAAAGATAATTTAAGTATAATCTAGTGTTCACAAAGTTTTAGAATTCTTTCTTACAGATGTTAAGTTTTGTTTATGTATTATTTTATAATTAATGCATTCTAGGGCATTAAATTAAAATTGTAATGTAACAGCACTCATACTGCTGGTATGGACAGAAATCCATCATTATCATCACATCTACTAGGTAGATCCTAGTTTATGGTGTTAGAATTAACATTGAGTTCCAGTACTTTAAACCTTGGGAAAATATTTAACCTACTTAAACCAAAGTTTCTTTAATGCTAATCATACTTCCTTCAAAGTTTTATATTTGATATTAAAAGTTATATAAAGAAATGGTTAAAATGCATTTTGTCCAGGGCTACAGAGATAGATTAGCAGTTAAGGTGCTTGCCTGTGCCTAAGGACCCATGTTCAACTCTGCAGATTCCATGTAAGCCAGTTGCACAAAGGTGAGGCAAGCACAAAGTCACACATGCCAACTAGGTGGCACAAACACCTGGAGTTTGATTGCAGTGACTAAGGCCCTGGCACACCAATTCTCTCTTTTTCTCTAAAATAAATAAATAAAATGTATATTGTCCATAAAAGAACATGAGCATCAGTGTGATAGCAGGCATTGCACAGAGCCTTCAATTTATGTAACTCTATACAAGATGACGGATGAGTAAGTGCAGAGAATTTAGGAAAACCCATGATACAGAACTATAGTCCAGAGCTAAAAACACACAACAAACTAGATGGAGAAATGATCTAAGTTGATGAACACAGCCTATTTCAGGAAATGTCCTTGAAAGACGCTATGTTTTAGTGACCTTGACACTGATCCTATATTGCTCACCTCTGCCTATCTTCTATCAGTGATTATCTCTGCCTGAATTTCCCAGAAAATAGAAAATAAAGGAAATACTGATAAAGTATATAAAGTAGAGGACAACTAGATGGAAAGTACAAGCTAAATAATTCCTTTACAAAACTTTTCTGGTTAATGAAGAGGATCAACGCACCATGAAATCACTGAGCATTTGCTGCATGTGTAGTTTTTTATGTGGGGAACATTCCACAGCACACACGTGGAGCTCAGAGGACAGCTTCATTGATAGCTGTGTTCCACCTTGTTCTTGCAAACACAATGCCATATTATAAATGAAATTCAGAATAACTGGCCTTGAGGTTTAGGATTCTCCTAGCTCTACCTCCCATTGTCCTAAGTACATTGGGATCAAAGATTCTTGTGCTGCTTTTTATTCAGTTTTACTTGAATCCTAGAGAACTGAATCTTGGCTGTCAAACTTTGCAAGCAAATACCCTTAACTGTTGAGCCATCTCCCTAGCCCAGAATTAACTATCCTTATTGACAATTAAATGTGTAAAATATCAAGAAAAAAATAATAATGTGTATCATTCATAAATTTCAACTAACATTAGTCTTAATAATTTTATTTCCAAGATGTAAATTTTTAAGATAAATTTACTGGCTAACTGCAGACTGGTATGCATGAAAAGTTAGCAGAATGATACTTATTATTCCTAAAGTATTTTTAAAAGAGCTGAATGAGTTTAGTCATTCAAAATATTCATTTGGTTAAATGTTTGATGTAATCAAAACTTTCAAATATTTAATACAAGGAAAAGACATTTGATTTCTCTATAGATTTTCTTACTCTGTAGCCCAGACTTACCTTGAACTTGCCATTTTCCTGCCTGAATCTCCCAAATCTTGGGATTATACCAGGTTTACTGATTGGAAAAAAATACATAAAACATATTAATATATCAAAACTTTCATTTAGTTTTTGTTTAAAAAGTCCATCTTATACTACTACACTCAATTTTCATTTCAATTTCTTGGTTTTCTCTGGCAAGGTTATATATAATATTTTAATATTTTCCTTGTAATGCATTTACTTCACTTTTTTTTTTTTTTTTTTTTTTTTTTTTTTTTTTTTTGGTTTTCCGAGGCAGGGTCATCCTCTAGCTCAGGCTTATGTGGACTTACTATGTAGTCTCTGGGTGGCCTAGAACTCATGGCTATCCTCCAATCTCTGCCTCCCAAGTGTTGGGATTACAGGCGTGTGCCACCTCACCTGGCGATACTTCACATATTTTTTAATAAAATCTTTTTTAAGTTTGATCATTGTCTCATTTTACAAGCTATTTATAATTCAGATGTGTGTGGGGTGTATCAATGATGCATGTAGTGTGGTCTGATGTGTGCTGAATGCATGTGTGTATGTATGAAAATAAGCATACCCCATGCCCCAGCATGTGGAGTTCATAGGACAACTTCATGTGTTCTCTTAACACTGGTCTGTGTACTTCCTTGAAATGAGGTTTCTCCCTTTACTCAAAACTGCTGTCAGCAAGCCCTTCTCCAGTCTCTGCACACCACTGTGCCGGGGCTTTTTTCCCTCACCACCGGCAGGTAGAGCAAAAGAGAGAGAGAGCCGGGCCAGCCCTTTCTCTTGTGGCTGAGCGAGAAGACAGGTGTCGGCGACTCAAACCCCTCCCCCCTCTAAAACACCGGGGAGAAAAACCACATTGAGTCGCGGAGAAACGTCTAAGGCGAAACTCGTCGTTTATTGTCAGGGGGGAGATATTTATGTGCTTTGAGGAAGGGGGCAGGAAGAGGGGATGAGAGAAAGGTATAAGGGCCAATATACTTTGAGGAAGGGGGTGGGAAGAGGGGATGAGAGAAAGGTATAAGGGCCAATATACTTTGAGGAAGGGGGTGGGAAGAGGGGATGAGAGAAAGGTATAAGGGCCAACAGTATTTCATCACGTCAGCAGCAGCTGGGTGGAGGCAGTTTCAGCTTAGGTGCTGAGTCAAGGGCAGGTACTCAGGCTCGACTAGGCCTTACCGGGAGTAGGCCAAGATTGGCTGGGCTAACCACTCGGCTTCACACCGGGCAGGGCCCAACACCACTGGACTGGAGTTACAGATGTACATCACCATGTCAACTTTTAAAATGGGGTAGAGACCCTCAGGCTCAATCAGCAAGCACTCAAATGCTGAGCCTTTTCCTCATCCTAGTATTCATGGATATTTGTAAAGCAACTTGAAAATACTTTTGTCTAGTAGAATATGAGTTCAGTGAGAGTCAGAACATTAGGAAGATGTTGTGAATAACCTCTCCTGATAGATGATAAAGACGTTTTACTTAATAAACATTAAGGTTATCACTGAAGAATCATTCCATTATAAATTCTGAGTCTATGGTTAATTTGTAGTTATATATAATGTGTATATGTGTGTGTGTGTGTGTGATTTATACATATCACCAACTCATATAAGTAAAAAGTATTTCATATTTAGTATGGGTGTACAATGCCTAAATTATTTAGAAAGTAATTTTCCTTCATCTGGTTACATTCTACAACTTATTTATATCAAAACGTTTAAAGTAGGAAATGGATCTTAGAATTTAATTGTATTTTTCTCAGATTACTACTACTACTTTTAATCATAATTCAGAAAATAGAAAGTCAATTGTATGAAGTCAAAATTTGCTATTTTTCTTTTTTTATTTTTATTTTGTTGGATTTACTACTGAGATTGAGTTTAAACATAATGGAAACTGAACTATTCCTTAAATAATAAAATAATTAATGGTGTTGAATAGGTATCAAGGCATGAAGTAAAATAAGATAATGAATAGTATTTCCTGAATTCATACCATATAGTTTTACATTCCTTCCTTGCAATTCTAACCTATGGAGAACTTTATACAATTTGTATTTTTCATACATTTTGTGCAACACTTGAGCAGGGTTCATATCTAATATCAGCTTCTAAACCCTACAGTAAAGCACAGTATTTTTAAACTACTAAGCTTTTGTTAAAATGTCAAGCTTGATTTCACTGCACATAGGATCATTAGCTATCATACTCAGAGATTACACAGCCAAGAAAAAGAAGAACGTCAGTGACACTGTGGTGAACCACAGACTATTGACTAGGGGCAATCCACACCATAAAACTATCATTCACATCCAGGAAAGAGATTCATGTGTTGCATTTTATTTTTCTCTGAGCTCATTTTCTAGAGAGAAACCTTGTGATATCATTCTCAGTACTCAAAAATATTAAATGATCTCCCCTATTTTGTTGATTGAACTAACTCAAATTTCTTTGATCATTACTTACAACTCATATTTTCTTTAATCATTTTCTGTATTTTATCAAGCAATTTCATTTGTCCAGGATGAAACAGGATGAACTGGAGGCTTAGAAGACTGTTCCAGTCTTTAAAGGTGCCTCCTTGCCAAGCAATTGGCTTGGATTCAGTTCCCAAGCCACCCACATAAGGTGTTCTTTTCAAGAGGCCCTGGTGCAACCACACACTTATTTATTAAGTAAGTAAATAAATAAAAATTTTAAAATAAGAAAAATAAAAAGTTTTGAGTCAATTTCCCAATATTCTCAGTTTGCCAAAAGAAATAAATATGGCTTGCCTACTTCCAATATGTGTTGAAGAGGAAATTACCAGTTTCTATATATGAATGGACCTACTTTATGTACCTGTGGGAAACGGATATGAGTTTTAGAAGAAAGAAGGATACCAGGGTTGATTTCTTTTTTGCATATGTACATGTCTGTATGGTGTATAAGCATGCATATTTCTGTGGGAAAACATGTGTGGATGATAGCTGTCTTTCTTCATTGATGTCTACCTTATTAATTGAGACATTTTTTCACTAGAACTCATAGCTCATTGATGCAGCTAATCTAGATCATTTGCCTCAGGGATACCCTGTTCTGTGCCCAAACTACTGGATTACAGGCAGTCTGCCACATCCACCCAACATGTTGGTGTTCTGAGGATCCAAACTCTAGTTTTTATGCTTATGTAGCAAGCATTTTACCCACTAAGCAATCTCACCAGACCCAGGGAGTATTTTTGCATGTGTTTGTCCAGTGAATGCCTGTAAAATAGAGCAAAGAAATTCAGTAGTTTCTGCAAAATCAGACAATTAGTGGTTCAATGACTTTATCAAAACTTATTTATTCTGCTTTGCTAGGCAAAGCTTAAATATTTGATAGAAGGACAATTAATGATATAAAAATCAAGACATTTATTTTCCCCTTTTTCCAATTGTAGAGAAAATAAGAGATGACAATGTCATTAAATATCTAAGAAAATGTCTATCTTCCAAATATCAATAATCTTGTCTTTTTCATGTGGAATAATTTTTAAATTTTATCTCTGATGTGGAAACCATTTATTACAACATGGCTTTCTTCACACTTTTACAATTCTTAGTGGACAGTGATGAATTATACTTATTAAGATGAGAGAAATGAAACTAGAGAGTCAGATTTCACATCTATTTTATTATCAGATGCACATTTATCACCTTTTAAGTGTGTATTTGAAATGAATAGTAACTTTAAACACTCCAAAGCAAAGCAGATACTGTACAAATAAGTCAATGCCTGCATTTAAGGAATAATTAAATTAAATTTTTATTTTCTAATAATACATTTTCTAATGTAATAAAAGCAGTATAATGTAGCACCTAATAATAGTGGAGAACATTATAGAAAGTCAGTTTGGTGAGAAGATTCAGTAAAGATCAGCTGTGCTTTGCCTTGGAATATTAAAATATTAAATATTAATATTAAAATATTAAAAATATTGAACATGCACAGTAAAAGTAATGTTAGTAACAAATAATAATAACATTGGCAGATATACACAAAATATGTAAAATTATGAAGGTAGCCTTATGTTTGAAATAGAATTCCAAAATACAATTATGTAAGATAGTAGCATAGTATGTGTTATGTAATAGACTCCTCTTGTTAATGTAGAAGGGAAAGAGGCTCTCATTCAGAAGGTCAAGTATGGAAGACCTGAAACTTAATGGTCACTCAAGTATTCCCAAAGATTTTTAATTAGAAATTGAGACATTCCTTCCTGAGGGATGACAGGAAGGAAGTTCCAGAGACTCACACGAAGTCAACAAGTCTGGGAAATGGTTTCAAGACCCCTCACTCCAAAGGCTACATAATGGGGAAATAACTGCTTGGAGACAAGACTGTTGGATTTTGCTACCTGAGTGAGAGAGAGAAAATGGACACACCAGGGCCTCCCTTCACTGCAAACAAACTCCATATGCATGCACTACCTTGTGCTAAAAACAATGTCTGACATACGTGCCTGCATTTTGACCTCCTTTAATCACAGGCAGCCATTTTGTCTTAAATACAGGGCTCCTGGAAAAACCTGGCAACCCAGGGGACCAAAGCTAGGGGCCAACATCCTGCTAGCTTAACCACAATATATCCTGGGACGTTGGGCTTGAACCAGAAAAATAACTTACTCCCCTAGACACAGCCAATCAACTGCTAGCTGGCTCTGCCAAAATGGCCAAGTATGTTTCTGTCAACCCCACACCTGTTTGTGGTTTTTGCCTTTATAAACCCCTGCCTGAATGAGCTCGAGGTCACAGACCCAGCGCCTGAGTCTAGCTGTGTCCCTAATCAATTAGTTTCTGCACTGGCCACCTCCATAAACTTTGTTTTCCTCGCTTGAACATGTTTCCAAGGGCCTCTTTCCTTGTTCTCTGAATCCTTGAACCTAACAGTGTATCTGGCTTAAGTGGGTACTGGGGAATTGGCCTCAAACTTGGGTCCTTAGGCTTCACAAGCAAGCTCTTAACTGCTAAGCCATCTCTCCAGGCCAGTACAATAGTGTTTTAGTCTGTTGTCTGTGCCCTTTCTGGGGAGATGACACATGTTTGCCTCGCCCCAGAGAAAATGTTCCCTGCCACAGTATGATGATAATTTTGGTAGTGGTAAAATAAATGTTTTTCATGTTTCTGAAATGTGTGACACAAAATTGTATTTTACATTGACAAAATTATTAGTGTTAATATTTTGTTTTTGTCCTGATTCATTACAAACTGCTTAAATAATAAATTAGTAAAAATATAAACACAATTTCTTATTGGATCCACTTATTTCTGCCTAATGTCAGGAGTTTTGAAACAATAGTTTGCATTATTATGCTTCCTTATGGTTTTCTTAAGTACTCATGTGCAGTATTGGAAAATTCTTTCCACTTTCCTAAAGCTAATATTATTCAAAAAAAAAAAAAAAAAAGAAAGAAAGAAAGAAAGAAAGAAAGAAAGAAAGAAGCAGCACAATCACTACTATCATTTATACTTATGTATTTGAGAGAGGAGAGAGAAAAAAAGAATGGGCACATTAGTAACACTTTATTTTTACAGATGAACTCCAGAAACATGTGCCATTTTGTGAGTCTAGCTTTCGTTAGGTATAGGTGAAAGGCTTGACCATGGCAAGGAACCAGGTCAGACCAGATTAGCAAAGTTAGTCCAGGTTTATTGGCACAGATCGCAGGCAAGGTTCACCAGTGTCAAGACACAGGCCAGAGAAGTCCTGCCTGGAACCCAAGATGGAGGTCATTTAAAGGCTTGCGCAGGGAAGATGATGTGTTAGTTAGGAGTTGGGAAATTTGGGAATGTACCTGTTTCAAGGACAGGAGGGACCAGGTCCTCCTTAAGAGGTCAAAGCCGGGGAGTCTTGAGACCACTGGCTCAAGTCCTGCTGAGGAATGTGAGGAACATGGATGTCAGGGGGTGGGTTGCCACGTTGGTCCTTTGTCCTGAGTGCGGTCCCACCTCACGTCCCAACCTCTGTGTATATGGGCGCCAACTCAAGCTCTGGCTACTTCAAGCTGGTCATGGACGATGTGGGGAAGAGAGTGTTGGGAGTGAAACCAAAAATAACTAACTTGCTATATTTAGCTTCTGTAACTTTGCATACTAGCTTGCCTGCTTGACAATAGTAATGCCATCTTGAGACAAGCGGCCATTTTAGATAGAAAAACTCCCCCACTCAAGTTCCAGGAAACCCCCAGCCCCTGCGATGCCCGGAACTCAGGTGAAACTGTTAACCACAAAGGCCCCAACCCCCGGCCAGGTACCAACTATCAAAAAGAAAAAAAAAAAAAAAAAAGCCGGCGTGGTGGCGCACACCTTTAATCCCAGCACTGGGAGGTAGAGGTAGGAGGATCGCCATGAGTTCAAGGCCACCCTGAGACTAATTCCAGGTCAGCCTGAGCTAGAGTGAAACTCTACCTTGAAAAACCAAAAAAAAAAAAAAAAAAAAAAAAAAAAAAACCTGCAAAAGGCTTCAAATCCGAGTGACTTGGAGTGGCCTGTCAGTCAATGAGGATCCCACTGTTGTTCAAAACTTGTGGTTTTTCCCTTTATAACCCCATACCTCCCCCCTGTCGGGGCTCTTTTCTCACTCCCGCTGTGTCGGTCTGTGGGGACAGAGACCAGTCCTAGGTTTGCACTACCATTAAAGAAACCACTGCTCTTACATTCGTGAGTCTAGGCTTCTGTGGCAGTTTGCTGGGTGACTCCTGAGTGACCAGGGGCCTTGGCCCCTGATCTAAGGGAGCCTTAGCACTTCAGGAGTTGGCAGGTCTGAATTCAAGGAAATACATGAGTGTAGGAGCATCTGATTGACAGCTACGCTGGAAACTTCTCAGATGCACTCCTGAAGGAAGCGAAGGAAGCAAGGGCTATGAGAAGAAAAGGGCAGATCATTATTATCAGCCCCATAAGGGGGGTGAGCCAGGGTAGAGGCATGGACTGCCACCAGCTACAAGAGGGTGTCTGGCCATTGAAGCAGCATTTGAGATCTTCTCCCAGTGTCTGGAGCATTTTTATTCATGTTTCCACCAGACCTGATTCATTAATGTAATACCAGAAGTCTTCCCTGAGAAAGAGATAGGTTCTCCCCTTCCATGTGGCCCAGGATGCAGTTGAATCCAACAGCTACTATGATGCTCTGCCAGACATTGGGATTTTGTATGATAAAGGTGACATTTTTCCATTGATCTAGCCATTGATCCTGGGTCAGGGTTTGTGTTTTTGTTTTTTTTTTTCTTCTGGAGGCGCCCTGTATGTGTTGTTACCTTGAATAATGACAAAGGTGTGATAGGGGTCTGTGGTAGTTTGAATATATGTCCCCCAATATATTCAGTATTTTATTAGTTATAGTTTGCATCTGCAATCACCTTGCTAGAGGCAATGTCACTCAGGGGCTGGTCTTAAGGTGTTGGTGGTGGGTTTGAGATTCCATTGTAAAGATATGCAAAGTGTGCCTAGCAGGAGTTCCTGAAGTGTGCTGTGTGACTCTTTGGTTGTAGTTTTGCTCTGTGTGCTGTGTGGCTGGGGGCTTTTCTCTTTCTGCTTGGCCCTGTGGAGAGCAGGCCAGCTTCTCCTGCCTTTATGGAACTTCCCCTGGATCTGTGAGCTTCAATAAATAATATCCCTTCCTCCATAACTGTGCCTGGTCTGGAAGTTCATCTCAGCGAACCTGAACCTGTCTGCTACAGGGTCCAACCCTCCCTGTCCCCTGGTTGACTCCCCTTAGTAAAGTGATATTTGCATGACCAAGATGGGCAGCCTTCCCATCCCCCAGGGTCTCAGCATTTTGGGGAGACCTGTTTGCTTGCACACTGACAACAACATGTGGAGACAGCATCAAAGGTCAAGTGGACATCACTGCAGGAGTTAAATGGACATGAAGTGCAGTTGAGTAGGGCAACATGTTATCCCTTGTCATTTAGGGTCCAGATCTGAAATTGAAACTCACAGGGAGGTGAAGTATGGTCAGAGGCTCAGAGGGTAAGTACCTGGTTAATTAGGAGAAGGGTGACTAGAGAACCTAAGGGAGGCAGGGCCTGTTGGTTGAACAGAGCAACAGGGGCCCGGTTTGGGTCTAGAGACGTGGTACCAGCAGGAGTGTCCCAGGAGTTTGGCTGCTGAAGGGGTGATGAGGATCATTGTGTTGGGTCCGTCACACCTAGGTTCAAGAGGTCTGGAGTTGAGCTGTCTGAGGAAGACTTGGTCTTTAGGGGAGATGGGGTCTGAAGTTTCCTGCTGATCAGTTGCCACTGGGGCAGGCAGGGAGCTGTCTGCTTGTGAGTGGAGGAGTGAGTGCAGGAGGGAGAAGGAGGGGAAGTAGCTAATGGGGGAGGGGTGGTTGGACGGGGAGGTGATTAGAGAGCAAGAATGGCCTCCTGTACAGTAGTTCAATGGGACTGAGTCCAGTGGGAAAACAATGGGGCAGCCCGTAAGCGGGTCAGAGCAACAGGGAGAAGATAGGGCCAGGACAGTTTAAGTTCAATAGAGAGTTTGGTGAGCTGCTGTTTAATAAGGCCATTGGCCCACTCTGCCATATCACTGAGGACAATAAGGTATGTGTCTTTTCCAGGCTATGTTGAGCACCTCTAACACTTGTGGGACAATCTTTGAAGTGAAGGCCAGGCTGTTGTCTGTCTGAATGGTTGATGGGACCCCAAATTTTGGTATGATGTGCTCTAGAAGTATCCAGGCCACAACATCAGCAGTCTCTTTGGAGGTTGGGAAAGCCTCAATCTAGGCTGTAAAAGTATCAACCAGAGTAATGATATAATGGAGTTTTTTGTGGGGTGACATATGGGTAAAGTCTATTTGCTGATCTTCACCTGGTTGGTGTCCTCGTAATAGGTGTAGAGATGACAGAGATGCAGCCCCCTTGAGGATTGGCTTGAGCACATATCTTACAGGTGGACTGGGCCTGTGAGATGTGTGTTCAGAGGCCATCCGTGTCAGCAGGGTTCCAGAAACCTGTAAAGGGCTTTGGGTCCAATGTGTAAGGCGTGATGGATGTCAGAAATAATTGTACCAGCCAGCTTTGGGTGAAGAATCAACGGGTTATTTTTAAAGATCCAGCCATCCCTATCTTGTGAGGCCCCTTTTTGAGGACTTTATTTTTTCTTCTGGTGAGTAGTTGGGCTGGTAAATTGGGGACAGAAAGCAGATTTGTCCTGGGTTGGGCCTAGGTGACGGGGCAAGTTTTCATGCTACATAGTCAGCCTTGGCATTACCTTGGGCTATTGGGTCCTTAGAGGTCTGATGTCCCTGGCAGTGAACGATGGCCACCTCTGCTGGGAGCTGGAGAGCCTCCAAGAGATGGCTGTGAGGGGCCCTTTAATGATGGGGTATCTTTAATAGTGAGGAATCTTCTCTCCTTCCAGAGAACTGAATGGGTATGGGCTATGGAGAAAGCATATTTAGAGTCTGTATAGATGTTAGCTCTTAGGCCTTTTAAGATATGTAAAGTCCAAGTTAAAGAAATTAGTCAGCCTTTTGGGAGGTGGTGCCCATTGGCAGGCAAGCAGCCTCTAAGGTGTAGGCAGATGTGGCCACAGAATCGGCTGCTTGTCGGTTTTCTGAGCTGTCAATCAAGGATCTTCCATCTACAAAGAGAACTAGTTGAGGTGATGTGAAAGGTTTGTCTTGCAGACCTGGCCGAGGGGAGCAAAAGGCCTCCACTATTTCAGGGCATGAATGGGAGGGGACTTAGAGGAAGGGGAGGCAAAAAGGAGTATGGCTGAATTGAGGGTGGAGCAAGTTGCTAGAGAGATCTGAGGGTTGCCCAGGAAGAGCAGATGGGAGGTTTGTATCCATGAGGGCCCAAGCAGGGAAAAGGAAAAGTGGTTTAAGAGTTCTATCAGGTAATGGGGGGAGAAGATAGTGACAGGTTCAAGCAGTGTGATCTTGAGGGCCTCTCGAGTCAGCTCTGCTGCAGCCACCAGGGCTCATAGGCAGGGCTGCCATCCACACACTGTGGAATCTAGTTGTCTAGACAAGAAAGACACTGCCTAGTGTGTGGTAAAATAGCTGGGTGAGGACACCTGTCACTGTTCCTGATCTTTCATCTATAAAGAGGTGGTGTAGTTGGGAGCTGTCAAGAAAGCATCACATAACATTGAGAAATGGTAACGGATTACATTAGGGTGGGACAGGGGCCCAGTAGGTGTCTCTTTTGCTGGATATAGCAGCTTAGCTGTGACAGAGAAGTTAGCAATCCAGTGGTGAAAAAAATCCCATGAGGTTGAAGTTCATGGATAGCTTGGGTTCTGTTAACTGTTAAAGCCTTGGATCTAGGGCTGAGTTGGACCCCTAGGTAGGTTACAGTAGGAGAACAATGCTGAGCTTTGGAGGGAGACACCCTATAGCCCTTATTACCAAAAAAATTTAAGAGGGATGCTGAGGCTTGTTGGGACATATGGAGGGATGGGCTGCAGAGTAGAAGGTCATCTACATGCTATAAGACAGTGCTGGGTTCAAGGCTGCATGGGGAAAGGTCTTTGGCAAAGGCTTGGCCAAAAAAATGGGGGCTTTCTCAGAATCCTTGGGGGAGGACCATCCAGGTAAGCTGCCTGGAGGAACAGGTGTCAGGATCATCCCAAGTGAAAGAGAAAAGAAAGTATGAGTCAGGGTGGAGGGGAACTGTAAAAAATGCATCTTTAAGGTCTAAAACTATAAAGTGAGTGGTGTTGGGTGTGATATGAGATAGGAGGGTATAAGGGTTAATTACTACCAGATAAACAAGGAGAACTGCCTCCTTGATTAGTCAGAGGTCTTATACCAAGTGATAAGCACAAGAGGGTTTACATACAGGAAGAATTATATTCTGTTTGAAGTGTTTCTTGACACACACTCTAAATCCTGCTAGTCTTCTTAGATTATAAAAGAAGATTACAGATTTTGCTAGATTTTAAAACACAGTTGGAATAATCATCAACACTTTAATATCAAAAATTTATGTGTATGTATTTGTAAATACATTTATAAGAATTATATGTTTGTGTGTGGTGGTTTGATTCAGGTGTCCCCCATAAACTTAGGTGTTTTGAATGCTAGGTTCCCAGCTGATGGAGATTTGAGATTTAATACTTCCTGGAGGCAGTGTATTGTTAGGGGAGGGCTTATGGGTATTGTAGCCAGTTTCCATTGCCAGTGTTTGGCACACTCTCCACCTTATGTTTTCCAGAGGGTGATGTCCACCCTCTGCTCATGCCATCATTGTCCCCTGCCATCATGGATCACCCCCTCAAGTCTGTAAGCCAATATAAACCTTTTTTTTTTTTTTTTTTTTTTTCCCAAAATCTGCTCTTGGTTGGGTGATTTCTGCCAGCAATGCAAACCTGACTGCAACAATAAAGTTAGTACCAAGAGTGGGGTCATTTGCTGCTAGGCACCTGATGGTGTGGCTTTGGCCTTTTGGAGCTGATTTTCAACAGGAATGTGCGGGGATTGAAACCTTGGCCAAGAGACACTTTGCAGTGCTGTAAATACAGCTTGATGGACTATTCTTGTCAGAGTTGAAAGACCAGAACACAGTAAGAACTATGGACTGTGAGGTTTGGCTTATGACAGTGAGGCAGAACTTTGCCTAGACTGGGCCAAAAGCAGTTTGTTTGAGAGGCTTGCTATTATGCCCATGTCCTGAGAACTTGTGCAGGGTTGTTTTGCATAGAAATGGACTGCTGTGAGCAGAGGGATATGGGACAGAAGTGAAATCTTTGGGCTTAAACGTTTGCCCTTTCAGCTGCAATTATATGAGAAATTACAACCTTTGATTTTGGGCTAGCTGACCTTTACTAGGGCAACAGGAAGAATATAGACTCTTTTGAAGGGGCCTGAGTGCTCAAGGAGTGTCCTGTTCTTCAAAGTTTGCTTTATTCCTCCCTGGATTAACAAATTGACACCCTACCTGATATTGTGGAGTATAAGAAATGCAAGAAAGAGAGGGTCACTGAATTTGCAACACAGTCTTGTGTTTTGGAAATGGCCAAGGGCAGTGTGAAGCAGGTTTGCTGGATGCCCGCATGGAGACCTAAATGGAGCTGTGAGGATGAACCTTGGGTTGCAGTGTAGACCCAATGGAGATGCCAGGACCACGAGATGGCTGCCAAGGAGAGCTGTCTGCCCCAGAGGAAGTTTTCCAGAACTGTGAGTAGCCCAGCTGGCGGGGCAGAATTGGAACTCCAGAGACTTGCTGCTTGTTAAGATTATTGGATTTATAGATTTGTCACTGGCTAGAGTTATTGGTCTTGGAGCTACAGAGTTTGATGTTTGCCCTGGTTGTTTTAATTCTTGTATTGGCTGAATATTTCTTTGTTATGCCCAATGCCATCTTTTGCAGTGTGAAGGTTTATTCGGTGCCATTATGGTTTTGGGGGGGGATTTTTTTTTTTTTTTTTTTTTTTTTTTTTGGTATTATGGCTCAGTTACAAGATCTTGTACTATGGGGAATTTTAAAGTCGGACTGAATGCATTGTATTTTACATCATGTATGGTTAGCTTATGGGGGCCAAGGGTGGAATGTGCTGGTTTGATTCATGTGTCCCCCATAAACTTAGGTGTTTTGAATGCTAGGTTCCCAGCTGATGAAAATTTGGCAATTAACACTTCCTGGAGGCAGTGTATTGTTGGAGGCAGGCTTATGGGTATTATACCCAGTTTCCCCTTGCCAGCATTTGGCACACTTTCCTGTTGGTATTGTCCACCTTATGTTGGCCAGGGGATGATGTCCACCCTCTGCTCTTGCCATTGTTTTCCCCTGCCATCATGGAGCTTCCCCTCCAGTTTGTAAGGCAAAATAAACCTTTTTTTTTCTTTTTTTTTTTTTTTTCCAAAAGCTGTTCTTGGTTGGGTGATTTATGCCAGCAATGCAAACCTGACTGCAACAGTGTGTCTTTAAATTCTATCTCTGGAAATATTACCTAGTAAATAAAACTACATTCCTGAAACTCATTCGGTCATACTTACATCCTTTTAAAATAGCCTTTTACTCTGTGGTTGCACCTCTCTTTGGTTTTAAGTACATGTTAGACTGTTTTATCTCATATTTTTATCTCATGAAAATCCACCATTACTTAACCCTTGCCCTGACTTTTGAATATTTTTCCCTCTTTTATTAGTTTTATTAGTTTCTGACTGCCACTGTGGCTAATTATTACAATCTCAGCACAATACTAATTTATGAATTGCAGTTCTTGAGGTCATGGTCCCAAAGATGGCCTTACTGGGCTAGGATCTAAGTGTTGGTGAAGCTACATCCCTTTTTAGAACATTATCTTCTCAAAATGTGAGTCTTTTCAGAGTTTACTAGAATTTTCTCCATATCTTGACAAATTACTTGCCTAGTCATAATTCTTGGGTTAATTTATAGAATTATTTTACCAAATTATTTGCTATACCTGTTTAAGCAACTGAATAGGGTAATTATTTGACCATAAAATATTATGGCAGCAATGCAGGGAAAAAAATAAAATCACAAAATCTTAGTGTCATTAAGCAAATGCTGTTCATGGTTGGAAATGAGAGTCTTGTCAATTGGCCTAAGCTGGATTGAGATATGTCACCTGGAGAGTCCATGCAGTTGCCATTCTCCTAAGAAGCAGGCCAATGGAAAGGCAGGGTTCAGTGAGCAAAACCATTTCAAACCTGTACTTGCATGGTATCAAGGTATATGCCAAGCCAGTTAGTCACTAGGCAGAGAACACCATCTAGTTCATGAGGGACTGATACTACAAATAAGTTTAGAGGGCAAAATCCATAGAGAAAATGCAGGTTAAGAAACTTAGGCCAGCACTTAAATATGTCCGAGCAGCACCTCAGACATGATTTTAAGTTAGTTTTTTCATCAAACAATTCTTGTGCTTTATATAAATCCATCTGCTTTCAATTAATGTGCTATGAGTTTCAAGGCACATCTAAAGAGATTTTTATCATTAAGTGTTACCTTATCTCATAATGGAAATTTTAAAACCTGTTCCAAAGAAACTGTGTGATAAGAAAATCCCTCCCTGGTTTCTTATAGGGGTTAATCAATCAGTCTCTAAAGATTGAGAAATAGTCATACCATAAAGTGTCCGTTAATATTATTATATTTCAAAGAAGTAAGAAAGAATAAATCTACCAAAATAAGATTACTGACTAAGCCCAAAGTTCAACTTTCATTACTGCCTAATAATAATGTATTATTTGTATATTAAAATACTATACATTTGTACATTATTTTTTGCCCATACTAAAGTTTCTTTGTACTTCTCATTGGGGAAAATGCCTAAGGCATGTAAAACAAGTTTTTTTTTTTTCTCATTTTCAAGCACATACTAATTAGTATTCAATTCCTACTTGTGATTATAAATTATAATATAGTACTTCTTATCTTGCTAAAGTTTAGTTTTATCTAAATGGAAAAGTACTACAATGTCTTATAAGAGTATAAATCCCTATGTTTCTAAACCCTTTCTATAATTTACAAGTTGCTAGTTGTAAATATTCTAGTTATTTCTGAAATTGTTGTATTTTCTCAAATGTGTAGTTTTCTTTCTTGAAGATACAACTTCTAGATGAATAATGTTTTGTGGGTTCTTTTCTCTGTGGAATGGTTTTACAGTCACTCCATACTATGTAAGCATTTTTGTTTCCTCATATGTTGAGTTATATCTGTCACTTCAAAAATACATTCCCACAGTGCCAAGATACATTACTATTTTAGATCATAGAATCTTTACATTTGATAAGTCTGAGGAGTAATTTTGCAACTTCAGAATTTACTATAATTTATATATACTTTTCATGAAACTAGAAAGTACAATAAATATTTAGTAGCATAAAATAGATTATTTGGGAAGGTGGTGGAAATGTTTCTCTTCCCTGTAATCACTCATATTTGCAATGTGACTTTTGATGTATTCCCATATAGACTATATATATGCTGATGTTTTATTCCAGGCTGTTTCTTTTTTATTTCTTTTGACAAGTAGAATGCACTGGAAGGGACATATGTCTCAAGCCTCCCATGCTTCAGCTCATTCACTTGGAATGCTTCCAAGCCTCTGAGAGAGTGAACTCAGCCCAGACAGTGAGATGAAGACAGATGATAAAGACTTCCACTGCTCCCACAGACAAACTCACAGAGTACCACCAAATCTGTCCCCCAGCTAAACAACCATCTCACCCCAGACACATGAAGAAGACAGGGAAGCCAACAATCTCTGCACAGAATTTCAGAATTGCCCTGTCAACCCAGACACATTTCACATACTCTATACAAATTTATCATACATTCATGTAATCTGTGTATACAATAAAATAATTACATATTAGCACATATAGATTGATATGCCATAATATCTAAATGTCACAATACTGACTTTTCGGACAATACAATACTATTATAAATCTTTAAAAACTGAATTAATTGTCCATGATTTGAAACTCAGTAATGTACCTATTAGTATTAAAAGGCTTTGTAGGACACATTTTAGTTGCAACAATATTGTTCTTTTCAACTGCTCTCTAAAATTCTTCCATAATAGTCAGAAGTTTCCCTTAGCAATTACAATGGACGTTTTTGTTCTAATATAGATTTCTCCCATGTTTTATAGCTTCTAAATTAATACCTTTCTAAGCTCTCCTACTTGTTCTTTTTGTTTTTTTAAAAAAAGTTATTTTATTTTCCTTTATGTATTTATTTATTTGCAAGCAGAGAGAAAGATAGAGAGGAGATAGATAGAGAGAAAATGGGCATGCCAGGGCCTCTAGCCACTGCAAATGAACTCCAGCTGCATGTGCCCCCTTGTGCATCTGGCTTATGTGGTTCCTGGGGAATTGAACCTGGGTCCTTTGGCTTTGCAGACAAATGCATTAACCGCTAAGCCATCTCTCCAACCCTTTGTTCTCTCTTTAAAACAGACATGTTCTAAGATATAAATTCTTTTCTAAATATTCAGTCAAACTGATTTATCACCAAGCAAATATACACAATGAATTGATGTATAGAATAGGTGTTCAGAAAATGTGCTTAAATTTCAGTCTTTTAAAAGTCTTTTTAATCTCTTGTTACTAATTTTACAGTAATGATTGACCTCTAAATTATTTAAAATAATCCCAATAGATATAATTATTTTTGGTATGTTAAAGTTGATGAAGGCTTTTAACTAAATTTTCCTTGAAAATCAATCTTTTTCAATATTTAATACAAAATTAATATTAATCCAATAAGTATTTCATAGACATTAAATATTCAGCATATGAAGTTCTTAAATAAAATAATTTCACTATTTTCTAATTTTATAAATGTGTTTATTTTTATTAAAACTGTATCTAAAAATCACATATTGCATTGAGCAAATTCTTTTTTATGTTTATTATTAATTATCATTATTATTATTATTATTATTATTAACAAGATGTTTCGTATGTGTACCTCATATGTTGGTACCTTCTTTTCCTTCATCCCTGTCCCCATTCCATTGGGGATCCCCTCAGTAGCATTGCAGGTATTCGCCATTGGGTTGTCCTTTATGTGTTGTGGGAGCAGCATTCAGTTAATTTTTGGAGGGGGAATGAATGCCTCTGGGCATGATGTTTCAACCTGTGACTCTTACAGTCTTTCCACCCCCTCTTCCACAAAATTCCCTGAGCCATAGTGGGTGAGTTTTAAGTCTACTCCAGTGATGAGCTCTTAGGAACCTCTGTACCTCCACTTTGGAGGGTGTTGAGTATCCTCAGGGTCTGTCTCCTACACCCTAGTATTGATTATCAGGAATAGTATGGAAGCAGCTCTCTTGCTCATCTCCCCTTTCCTCTGTGGATTCAGCCATGGCTTGGCTGAAGTGTGTGGGGTAGATTATCTCCTCTGGTCTCACTACCTTTCCTCACCTACTAGGCACCCTCTGGCACAGGGTATCCTGGAGTTGAGGACCCAGAGGCACTTCCAAATTTTTAAGTAAAACACCATGAGAAGTTTGGTTTCCCCTTTAAACAAAAAACACTCTAGGAAATATAAATATATTTCCAATGTAGCTCTACAAAATTCCTGTCTTCTAACCAGTGTTTTATTATTCATTCAAGTAAAGTGCATATTTATGTATTCATAGCAAGTTTTTTTCCTCTTTATGTTTATTCACTGGGCAATACAACTATATCTTATGTTCTTCAAGGTTGTATTGTTTGTATGGTAAATACTCCATGATCTAAAAGCTCCTTGAGTTTGCACAATTGAATTCAGTCTGCATTAAACATATTCTTCCTGTTATCATGTGTTACTGTATCAGCATACAATGATTGAATGATGTGCTTTTACCCCCATGAACTATAGAACTACATTCCCCCTCATTTCGTCATTACTTTTTTTTTTTTAATAAGAGGTACACCTAGACACTATGGCATGTTATTTATAGTCTTCTTAATCTGAGGAGATAACATAGTAGTATTTCACTAAAAGTTTGAAAGCTGATAATAATAATAAAAGAAATAGGAGGGCTAGAGAGATGGCTTAGTGGTTAGGCACATGCATGCAAAGTCTAAGGACCTAGGTTCAATTCCTCAGTACCAAAGTAAGCCAGATGCAATGGCTAGAGGCCCTGGAACTCCCTTTCTCTCTTTTATGTCTCTTTCTCTGTCTCTCTCACAAATGAGTATATAAACAAAATAGCTAAAAATATAGGAAGAGAAAGCCTAGAATTAAAGAGAAAACTTTATTTACTATATCTAAAATTTGTATGCTCACAAGCATATAAGGAGAGTGAACTGAAATAGACCCTCTCCATTTTATAGAAAAATAAATGTTTAAATGTGCAGATTTTGTCTAATATGATTGACTTGAAGCTCCAAATCTGATAGAGGCAAAAATGACAGTTTTCTCAAATGTAGTTGTGTGTGTGTGTGTGTGTGTGTGTGTGTGTGTGTGTGTGTGTGAGAGAGAGAGAGAGAAAGAGTGAACGAGAGAAGAGAGAGAGGTGCCTAATCCTTCAACACGTCTAACACCTTGCTTTGGAGAAGTTCTTTAAAAAAGCAATTAATACACTTTCTGGGTTCAAACCGTTCTCACTTTTTTTATATGCTCACATATAAGGAATCAAACAACCTTTGGTGCATTGACCTGAAATGTAGGAAATTCAACTTCCTTATGGGTGGGTTAAATTAGATACTAGGTGTGAAGGACCAGCTAGCTCATTTGAGGAAGATTCATGTCATTATTTCTCAATTGATTTCTGTATAATAATCCTGATAATACAAATGTAATCTGGTATTTCATAATTTTAAAAAGGCAACTTTTCATTGATATTACTAAAGTTATGAAAAAATATCCTTTGGTGGAAACTTATAGGAGGAGCAATTGTCTGTTTATGGAAGAGAAGTTAGAATTTTGGAACATGTTCTAAAAGAAATGTCTGTGTGAACTGCTGAGATATTCACTTCACAATGAGATGACAATAATGAGCGACATGAGAACAAGCTGTCAGGGGGACTGCCCTCATTAATGAATGCCATAGTGATAGGAATAGCTCCCTGCAACAATGACTCGATGGAGAGACAAATGTCCATACATGGGTTCTGGCACACGAAGGATGACAGCATTTTATTTGGATACTAAGTTGGGCACTAGCAGATGTTGTTCCATTGTGAGATATATATATATATATGGAGAGAGAGAGAGAGAGAGTTGTTCTTTTTGAGACTCATTGAGAATCTCTTTATAATAATGGGATCTGCCCTTGCATTTTCTGTCTTCTTTATTGCCAATATGTTTGTGGCACTTTTTTCTATTTCAACAAAAGAAAACATTCTTTTTATTATTTTCAGAACATTTCATCATAAACTTTTTAAAATGACTGTTCTTATTTGAAGCCAAACTTTAAACAAATGAGAAAATAACTAAAAGATTAGTAAAAAGTTCTCTAAATGTCAGCATGGATTTATTTGGGATGATTTTTACAATAGTTTATTTTTATTTATTTACTTATTTGAGAGAGAGACGCAGATATACATATATATGTATACCAACACACAGTCATATACATATATATGGATGGAGAGAGTGAGAGGTGGGGGGAGGGAATTGGCATGCCAGGCCTCAGCCACTGCAAACAAACTCCAGAAGCATGTACCACATTGTGCATCTGACTTAAGTGGGTCCTGGTGAAACAATCCGTGGTTCTTTGACTTTGCAGGTAAGCACCTTAACTGCTAAGCCATCTCTACAGCCAAGGAATGATTTTTATAATGGATTTTAACAATAAAATTCACTATGTCAAAAAATTTAGAAATTAATTATATAATAGGGAAAAATCTTCTTTCTTTTTAGTAATGTGATAAAAATAAAACACTACTAATGCTATTGTCAACTCTCAATTTCTTACAAGCAAAAATAAGCTTAAATATGAATGTTTACATTATTTCACTTTAAAAGTACCAATGGAAATAATACCAAGGAAAACTGCTTTGAGCAATTTGCAATAATAGTTTATTAAAAAAAATATTAGTGTATTTCTTTGAATCAATTTTCTATAGAAATGATGATTGCTTATATGAATCTTTTGAGGGCTGGAGAGATTTCTCAGCCATTGAAGGCACTTGCTTATAAAGCCTGAAGGTCTGGGTTTTATTCCCCAGTGTTTATGTAGCCAGATGCAGAGGGGAGGGGCATTGCATGTAGAGTTCATTTGCAATGACAGCAAGCCCTAGTGTGTGTCTATTCTCTTTCTCTCTTTCTATGCCCCCTCTCTCTCCTTGCAAATAAATAAAATATTTTCAAAAAGAGTCATTGTGACTACAATATCTAAATAATCATATGTGTGGTTCATAACAGGATAATGGGGCCCAGTTCCCAGTTGGCCCCAATTAGGTGAAAGTGATCCAAATATAAAATCAAATAGGTTATAAGTATCTTTTATTTTAGTAGCGCTTGAGAGTGAATCAACCTGCCTTAAAATTAACTGGGAATTAGTGGTTGGTTTTCTTTTACTCCGCCAATAAGACAAAGATTGACAGGGGAGACATTCAGTGAGGGAGATTCCAGAACCTCTGTGTATGTGAAATGCTGATTTGATAAACAGAGCAGGCTCTAATTTAGGTCTTTGGTGGGTAGAACACTAGTGACAGTCTTTGTAATCACTTTTGGTATCCATGCCTTGCATAATCTCCCTTGACTACAGTCGTAGCCAATGACCTGCATCTTGGAAGCCCATAACATGGCAGCTTGCTTACTTAAGGCAGACTGTGATGGCTTAAATCTCAGAAGAGTTCCCTGGCTAAATGCTTCATGTTATCTCATAAAGTTCTTTCTACTTTTGCATTTGAAGTTGCACTTTGCTAGTGAAATTCGGTGATATGTTGTATATGCATGTGAGCAGAGGAGATTCCATGAACATGTCTACAGCCATTCCTGGTTTCCTCTTTCCCATATAGCCACTGTGAGGTCATGAATGCAACAAACACAACAGACTCTGGCAACAACAACCAAACTCATTTTCTACTTGTTTTAATTTCTGTTCTAACAAATTACCAGATTCACAGAAAATCTTAAACACAAATTAGCTCATTGTTCTGCAGATCAGAAGCCTGGCATGGCTCTTTTATTCTCATCTTAGGATCAGAAAGCAAAAATTGGGGCATCTTTCCCTGGCTATATAACCAGGCTAGTCAACCCATTTTTCCATTCAGTCAGAAGACACCTCCTATGCCATTGGTGTGAAAACAACAGGACCAGTAAAAGACTTCACCCAAATGATATTTTCTAATCTACTTGTAGTCTTTATCATGGTTAGAGGAGGCAAGGTCAGCACCCTTAGAAACAGCAGAGAAAGGATCTCTAATAGCAATAGGGAAGCAACTGAAATATTCTAGAAAAAGAATGAGGATAGATACTGGGAGATAAAGGACTGTGGAAGTATAGAAAATATGTGAAAAGCGTGTTCCATAAAGATGAAACTTGATACCTGACATTCAGCTATTAAAACTTGAGGGTAAGCCAGGTGCACACCTTTAATCCCAGCACTTGGGAGGCAGAGGTAGGAGGATCGCCGTGAGTTAGAGGCCACCCTATGACTACATAGTAAGTTCCAGGGCAGCCTGAACTAGAGTGAAACCCTACCTCAAAAAAAGCAAAACAAACAAAAAACAAAACAAACAAACAAACAAAAAAAGAATTGAGGGTAATTAGGGATGAGAAGTGTGTCTAAAGACAGAGAGCAACAAAATAAGAAGTAAAATAAATAAAGGAGAAGAAAGGAAAGGTATGATAATTTATATGTATGAGAATTTCATAACCCATTATTTTGCATCCTAACTAAAAATATTAATATTAGATAATTTAATTTAAAAATTTAAGGAAAAATTCAAGGCTTCTGCCACCTGATACCTAGATCTTGAAAGCTATAATGTTGACTATTTTTATGCTGCTGCCAGTGCTATGCAGGGCAAGAAGTGTGACCACTGAGGGGCCATGAGTGTTAAGGGTCAGAGCAATGAGTATATGTCGAATCTGAGTACCCACAGTTATGTTTCCTGTATCTAGATCTTGGAGCCATACATAGTTAGTTCTCAGAACTGAGAACCATAAGCCTCTGTGTCTGTAAGTCCAAATCATGGATGATTTGATACTGTTGGCCCTTCTTAATCACCACTATGGAAGCCATATTTTGGTTATATCTATTAATGATTTCTATGTATACAAAATAAAAGAACCCCAACTGCTTGAGTGGTAAAATTGATTATAAAACATTTTATAAAACAAAGTTCTTATTTCTCACCAGCTGTCAGCTGGGGTCCTTTGGTCAGTCCCTGAAAGCTGTCCCTGGTCCTTCTCATACAATTTGTCCTTCCTCAAAAAACAATGCCACATTAAATCCCCTTGGGGGGGTCACACCTTTCTGAATTTCTCTTCAGATTCTTCTCGTATTTCTGCCACTGGAGAAAAAGTTCTGCACTTTAAGGACTTAGGATTAGTCCCTCCGATATAGAATTCCTAACATGAGGGCAATTTGTCATAAAACATAATCAAAGGAAAAATATCTTTTTAGAATGTTTCCCCAACACTCCTAAGGGAGTGTATTATGCAAGAGTGCAGATCACTGGGGGTCATTCTTAAAATTCTGCCCATCATTATTTTTCCTTAGACTTGGCATTCAATGTTTGATTTTTAGGCGTCCCTGAGTCCTACCAGTAATCCCAACGCTTGCTGACCATCACCAAATACTCAGTTAAATCTCATCTCTGAAATTTTGTCTTCTCTAGGAGAACTTTTGAGAATGGGTGTTTGGGAAAAGAAGTGAGTCAGACAAGGGTTCTTCCACTGAGGACACATAACCATCTGCCACCTTCATGGCTGATATGTTTGACATCTTGTTCATTCCTATCTTCCAGCTGAGATATTAGCAGTTGCAGGGGTACAGTCAATGTTACAGTCAGTCTTACCACATCAACCACATCATCTTTCTGTGTGAGCCTTTCTCAGGATGGATTAGGAAAGATGTCTCTTAGCCTCATATAGAGAATTCCCAAACAGCAAGTTGAGTAGTTTTGGCAGGGAAATTATAACAAAGTAACATTAACTAAGAGCTGCTCAAATGATGCTGTTCCTCTCTGTCTGTTTGTCCCTGTATCTAATTCCAAAGTGTACAAAATGGTTTTTATTCTAATTGTTCATCTGTAAAGGTAATATTTTTAAATAAGATCACATAGCAGTTACCAAAGAGTTAGGACTATGTTATGGTTTTGTATGGGAATAATTCAACCTACATTAAAGGAGATGGTATGGAAATGTGTTAGCTCAGAATCAGGACAGGGACCAATGAGGCATTGTGCAGATGAAAGAAGGAGAAAAAGGGCAGGAGAGATGGCTTAGTGGTTAAGGCACATGCCTGCGAAGCCTAAGGACACAGGTTTGATTCTCCAGGTCCCATGTAAGCCAGATGCGCATGGTGGCACATGTATCTGGAGTTCCTTTGCAGTGGCTAGAGGCCCTGGTGCACCCATTCTCTCTCTCTCTCTCTCTCTCTCTCTCCCCCTCTCTGTCTCTAATAAATATCTAAAAAAATAAAATCTTTTAAAAAATTCTTTAAAAAGAAGGAGAAGAAGATTTCTACAGCACAGATTGTCCTTTATTCATTTAGAGAAATGGACAAGTTAGGACAACAGTCTTTCCCATGGTAATGGGAGACTGCTGTGTCTAGACTTAGCTGGATGGGGTTTTTAAAGGAACAGAGGTGGGAAGAAGCAAACAAGGAGAAGAATGTGGAAGCCGGGAGGGCTTGGACTCTGGAGTGACTGGAGAGCAGCATTGTCTTTATCTCAGTCCGGGTACATAGTGGAGTGAGTGATGGCATTGAGACAGCAAATTAAGACAGAAGAAATCTCAGTAAAAAATTTAAAAGACAAGGCAAAATGTAATAAGTTTATTAGTAGGAGGAAGGACATAAGTAGGGGAGTAAGCAGGTTGGGAGAGACACAAATCCTGATCTTGAGATCTTGGTATATTGCTATTGAAGTTTTGTTTGCCTGGTCCTGGAAATTCTGGACCCCTTTGTCTGTGGTTAAGACAAATCTCCTGTGATTTTGGACTTTTATAGGGGCCAGGGAATCAATTTGATCTTGAATAGAGTGATCTGATGTTAGATTACTCTTAGGCTTTTGACAACTGGTGTGACAAGAAAGTTTTTTCATGTATAGACACTCTGAGTCCAGCCACATCTGTAAAGATACTTAATGTTGTGAGCAATGGGAGAATAATTATATATCTTTAAAGCTCTATATTATTAGCAGTTATGATAATTGGAATAGGGGAGTAGGAAGTGTAAGAGATACAGCAGTAAATGGAAGGCCCAGAGTGCATATGTCAGTCAAATTAGTGGGGAGACATATACATGTCGAGGTTTTACATATCCAGAATGGACCATGTGACTATTGATCACAGGCAGACTTTTTTAGAAGGTATGTTAGAAATCTTGAAAATAGAATTGGAGAGCTGTAAAGAAGGAAACAAGTTGAATCTGGAGAATGAGCAGGATGCCATTTTTCAAGGCCAGTTTTACAGCTGCATTTTGATTGACTCATGGAAAGCAAAAAACAGTAATTGTGAGGCAGCCTTGGCACACAAGAGATTGAGTTTTAACTCAGAGGAAAAAAGCAAGGTTTCATGTTTAGATGTAGCTTAATAGGAATGTTCATAAGAACTATAACTCAAAATAACAGGGATTTTTGCTGGTCACAGAGATGTCAGTGCACACACGGAAAAAAGATAAACTTTTTTTTTTTTTTTTTGGAGAAAGACACAGAGAGAGACCGAGAGAGGAAGAGGAAGACAGAGATGGGTGCACCAACAGCCTCTCAGCAGCTGCGAACAAAATCCAGATGTGTCCGCCCCCTTGTGGTCAAGTGCGGCATAGCACCCTTGTGTCACTTTGCATCTGGCTAAATGTGGGACCTGGAGATTGGAACCGCTGGAGATTGGAACCAGTGTTCTTAGGCTTAGGAGGCAGGCACCTTAACCGCTAAGCCATTTCTCTAGCCCAAGATAAACTATTTTAAAAGACTAATACAACCGAAAATAATTTTGGCTCTTGACTGGTAACATTTACTTCTCCACAATTGTTGCAGTCTATCTTTGAAGTCCTAGCAACACAGGCATGGCTCCCAGGAGCCTCAATTTTAGATTTTCCATTGGGCAAATATCACTTTGTACTTTGTGTACATGGTAAGCTGTTGTGCCACGTGGCTAGGAGGCTTTTCCTGGAATCTTATAGATAATGTTAAACAGGCAAGAGGCAACTCTTCAAGACACTGGCACCTATAAGAGCCATTATGAAAGAAACTCCCAGGTCATGTTAAGTCTATCAGCCATTATGATCTGGTCACTATATATATTTACATATGAACTTTTCTGTATGTGATGTGACATCTACAGGTGATACATGAGTATTATATCTAAGATTGAAAATAATAACATAATGGGCCAGGCGTGGTGGTGCATGCCTTTAATCCCAGCATTTGGGAGGCAAAGGTAGGAGGATCACCATGAGTTCGAGGCCACCCTGAGATTACATAGCGAATTCCAGGTCAGCCTGGGCTAGAGTGAGACACTACCTTGAAAAACCAAAAATTGAAATCCCCCCCCCAATATTAACATAAGTGGTAGGTAAATAAAGAAGGATTGTTGTGCACAGAAGTAAGGAAGAAGGCTTTTTTGGATAAAAAGAATTAACTGAAATTTCTAGAAATGTGAAAATTCTATAAATATGAAAATTTGGTCACCCTGAGATTTCATTGGTGAATTCCTGTTCAATGTGGGCTAGAGCCAGATACTACCTCAAACAAACAAACAAACAAACAAATAAACAAACAAACAAAAACAAATAAAACTACTTTGAAGCAATATTTTGAAAAATTTTAAAGTTAAAAATGATAGAAATTAGGAAATTAACTAATTTTGAGAGATACCATGTTTAAAAGTTCTTTAACCCAGGTATGGTGGTGCAGGCCCTTAATTCCAGCTTGGAAGGCAAAGGTAGGAGGATCGCTGTTTGTTCAAGGCCACTCTGAGACTACATAGTGAATTCCAGGTAAGTCTGAGCTAGAGTGAGACTCTACCTTGAAAAACAAAACAAAACAAAAAGAGAGAGAAAAATTCTTTATAAACTTTTAATATAGATAACTTATAATTTTTATTGAGTTGGTGCAGAGAGTAAAAAAGGCCATGACTTTAGAAGAATTAATGAAAATATGTCAAGGTGTAAAAACCTAGATGATTTTATTAATCTTGATAATGTATTATCATCATCTGTTTATTGTTTAAGTGCAATGAAATTTTATATAATTAGGCACAATTATTATCTATTAAAAAGAAAAATTAAATTTTATCAATTTTTTTACCCAATGAGGCAACATGTAAGAGCAGAATATATAAGAAGTCTATTGCTATTAACAGAGAAGCAAATGTTCTGTAAAAGAAAAAGAAGACTATCCTTTAGAAAACACGTAAACCTAGTATTTAGATACAACTCAGTCATAAGCTTTAAGTATCTCATTTAATATAAATTCTTATTTGTAAACTATTTTGTGACCATTAGTATAAAAGTAGAGCAATATGTAGGAGATTTTATTGGTACAACAGACAGACAATCTGGCATTTTATAAACACAACTAAAAGCAGAATCATACTTAAGAAAACTTGAATTTTGACCTGCAAAATTAAAAAAAATCAATAATATACATATGTCATCCTTTTTGTTTTATCTTCAAATATAGCTTAATCAGAAACTTAACAAAAATATTCCCCTTCTGTCTTTACTGTTTTCTAGGCCTGTGTTTAATTATAAATACAATGTCCAGATTCTGACTGTCTGCCTTCCCATTTCCCTGGGTTGGAGGTCCCCTAGGCCCATTTTCCTCCTGAATATTTGGTATTTGGATGTACAGTATATGAATATTTTTGGGTTTTATGTTACATTTAGATAAAGTTTTAATAAACAAACAAAAACTAGTTTAAGTTTATCTAGATTTTGTTACAGACTCTGTTTTTCCGTTAGTCAGAGCTTAATATAGTAGGAAACCTGTGTATAGCTGAATTTTAACCTTGACTTAAGACATGCACAAAAATCAAGTCCAAATGGATCAAAGACCTCAATATAAGACCAGAAAAATTGCTACTACTGGAAGAAAAAGCAGGAGGCACTTTCCATGATATAAGAGTGGGTAAAGACTTCCTGAACAAAACCCCAGTAACTCAGGAAATTAAACAATCGCTCAACCATTGGGATCTCATGAAGCTGAAAAGCTTTTTCACTGACAAACATACAACAAACAGAGCCAATAGATTACCCACAGAAAGGGAGAAAAGTTTTGCAGGATACACATCAGACAGAGGCCTAATTTCTAAAATCTACAAAGAACTCAAAAATCTAAACAGTAAAAGCTCAAACAACCCACTCGCAAAATGAGGCAGAGAACTGCACAGGGAGTTCTCAGAGGAAGAAATAGAAATGGCAAACAAACACTTAAGAAAATGTTCAACATCCCTAATCATCAGGGAAATGCAAATTAAGATATCTATGAGATTCCACCTTACCCCAGTAAGGATAGCAAACATTAAAAAAATCTAATGACAACAAATACTGGTGAGGGTGTGGAGAAATAGGAACCCTCATTCACTGCTGGTGGGAATGTAAGCTAGTACAACCACTATGGAAAGCAATATGGAGACTCTTAAAAAGGATGACTATAGAGGTACTAACAGACCCAGTTATCCCCTTACTGGGCATTTATCCTAAGAGCTCCAAGCCTCAGTTCAGAGATATTTGCTCAACCATATTTATAGCTGCTCAATTCATAATAGCTAAGAGCTGGAATCAACCCAGATGTCCATCATTAGATGAATGGATAACTAAGATGTGGTATATCTATACAATAGAATTCTACACAGCAGTAAGGAAAAATGACACAAAGCAATTTGAAGAAAAAATGGTCAAACTTAGAACAGATCACTCTTAGAGAACTCACCCAATCACAGAAAGATAAGCTTCACATGGTCTCACTCATCTGTGGCTCCTAATTTGTAGTTTCCTGAGATGCTGTCATACCTATTAAACATTTCAAGGACTGGACAATAAGGGATGGTTGGGTGGGCGGGCAGGGAAAGGGTGGCAGGGACAAAAAACTGGACCCAAATGGAAATGATACCATAAAATCCTATATCCTGAAGGACATACTAAAAGGTCAAACCTGCATCGGGTGCTTGGAGAAAACATCTGAATCACAGGGGCCTAGAGAAGGTATGATGAAGATTAACTTCAATCTTCTACTGTTTCTCTCTGCATTACTCCCTCTTCTCTCTTCTCTCTTTCATATTATCTATACTTTTTCTTCCTTCTCTTCCCTTGGCACTGGCCTGTAACTCCCAATACCAGCCTGTGGTTACCAACCACAATGAGCTGTTGATCAGTGAGACCTACAAGATTTCCCAAAAGAAGACAGATTTCTGTCAGAGTACTTGATGACTCACCAAAGGTTATTGGTAAAGATCCTACTGCTGAAGACACCATATGCTGTTTGGACAGAACATGGAGAGACCTGGCTGGAATCTGGAAGAGAGTCGGTCCCCAGACAGTTAGCTTGTCTAGTGCTAGAAGGCGCTAAATAAGTGACTGGTGGAAAATGACCAACATCTGTCTAAGCAACTCGTGGTCTAAGCTCCTCAGTAGCAAACAACCTGACATTATGCTCACAGAAGTGCAGTAGTGGCACACAACCATGGTGGGTTACCAGCTACTCTAGATTTGGCTAACAGATCCGCTCAGTGGAATGGAACCCATACCTGGAAATGGGAAACAAGTCAGACCATATCCCAAAATGACCCTGCTCTCTAGTATCAAACTCCCACCAATAGTGGGATATAAGAGGGCCTATACCTATTAAATTCTCTCTAAAATAATAATGGTTATCCATGTATCTCACACTGACCTCACTCTCCATTGGAGAATCTGCTTCTCTCTTTCATATGGATGCATATCCTGAGGAGAGAATCAGCCCACCACACCTCAACAGGGCACCAGATGAAACCATTGAGTTATAGGGGAAATGACCAAGAGTGCTGCTTTATTGGTGAACCTGGTACCAGCACAAGGGCAAAGGAGATAGACACAAAGGAATCTCAACCCCTACCAAATCAGATATCTGAGAAACAGAGACTCACAAAACCTTGTCACTGAAAGAGACCTAAAATGAACCCAACATGGCTCAGGGAAACTTGCAGAAGAGGGGGCGGAAAGATTGTTATAGCCATGAGTTGAGTCATTATACACAGAGTCATTGCCTCTCCCACATAACTGATGACTATCCACATAAGGCAAGACCCACATTACCTATGGTGGAGGACAGGGAGAAGGCTAACGATGGTACCGTCATGGCTGTATATATACATATACATAACTAATAAAAATATTTTAAAAATGAATATAATGTGAGGGGCTGTAGAGATGGCTTAAAAGTTAATGTGTTTGCCTGTGAAGCCACAGTAACAAGGTTCAATTCCCTAGTACCCATGTAAGCCAGATACACAAGGGGACACATGCATCTGGAGTTTGTTTGCAGTGGCTAGAGGCCCCGGCATGCCCATTCTGTCTGTCTTCTCACTCTCTCTCTCTCTCTCTCTCTCTCTCTCTCTCTGTCTTTCTCTCTTTCTCTCTGCTTGCAAATAAATAAAAATAAATAAAATTATATAATAAAAAGTGTATTTAAGTAAAAATAAAGTCATGACAGTATAAACTTATCAACTTATTACAAATAGTAAAGTCTGAATTATATGAACAATTGAGAGAAAATATGGAGAATGAAACTTTTCAAAAAATATATTTTATTCATTTATTTATTTATTTGAGAGAGAGAACGAGGCAGAGAGAGAGAAAGAGACAGAGAAAGAGAATGGACAAGCCAGGGCCTCCAGCCACTGCAAATGAACTCCAGATGCATGCGCCCATTTGTGCATCTGGCTTATGTGGGCCCTGAAGAACCAAACCAGGATCCTTTGGCTTTGCAGGCAAACACCTTAACTGCTAAGCCATTCCAAATTGTAAGTAGAGCTGCCTCATTACTTTTTTTTCCAGGATCTAAATACATATTTTGGGTTCATATAATTATCAGTTGCCACAACTTTACACTAGTTTTCTAATATTTGTAGTGTGTTATGTAGATATTTTCACCAAACTTAGACATTCCCAACTGGATATGAGAGGTGAGAATCAAGACTAAGAAAGATAACAAAACTTGCTGGGATCGGGAAATTGTGAGATTTATGAGGCTCAAGAAGCTTGATAACTTCCAAGATTCACAAAACTCATCTTCAAGTTCTGAAAAACAGTAAATAATTTCTGGAGAGAGGTAATTCTCCTATAGAGCCAGAGTTGTAATATGTGAGTTGGACAAAGAGTTCTGCGACTTACCACCCATCCTGAGGTCCATGGTGGGCATTTTAGATGTAGCTGCCTTTGGGTCATCCATGTTCTTGTGAATAACCATATTAAACTTGTTGAGTGAAATCATTTCTCTGTTCTATAGTTGGTTCCTTATCTGAGGTGAATAGACTTATTAATGTCTCCCCAGAAAATGTTACACATCAAAATTGGCAACCTGACAGGGACAAACAGAAGCTAAGCTGAGTTGGGGAAGATTAATGCCATATCTTCTGCAATGGATGATAACACATGCAAGTGGGACTCATTCCTCTGAGTGTGGAACATGAATGGGAGTAATCCTGATATGGCTACTCTTGCCTGTGTACTGTGGTGTGATATATTACCTGTTGTAGTGGAAGTTGCATGCTCCCTGCGATGACTGATAAGACGTGAACCCCAGCTCAAGAGGCTCAAAAACAATGGCCTAGGAAAATGACTATGTAGGTTTATCTGACAAGGAAAGCAGAGACTGCTACAGCTGTGGTCCAAGGTTGTAAGACTCCTATCATAACATAGCTGCAGCATGCATGTGGCACTAATTTTGCAGGCATGAAATCTTTAATGCTGAAGGTGTTGTGGAGTTTTGCTCGATGGTTCTGAAGAGCATTTGAGGCCAAGGAGTGTGTGGCAAGGTCAAAGTCCCAGCAAGGAGGCCCTCAGAGTCTATTACATGAAGGTGAAGTTTCATTTACAATGGAGACTTGAGGATACTGGAGATGCCAGCACCATGGATGTTGGCTGAGGAAAGCCACATGCACAGAGTGGCTCATGGTGAAGAGAGAGGTTATATGTGCTACAGGGGGCAAAGCAGGAGGCCTACCCAAGCATTTTGAAGGAGGCGTAGATGTGAGAGATGGAACTACAGGATTTGATCTTTGCTGGTAGATTTTATCTTTTGGATTGAGTTGTCCTTCTTCCCGTGGAATGATGACATTTAATCCATGCTATAGTGTTCCTTGTTTTTTGATGTTACACTCTATCACAGGAGATTACCCTGCATCTCAGAAAAGACTTAGTACTTTTAAATGCTGTTTGGGACTGGTAATGATTATAAGGAATTTTGAAATTGTAACAAATGCCTATTATGTCATGAGGTGGCCATAAACATATTGTATCCAGAGGCAAAATGTGGTTTGAATGTGAAATGTACGCTATGCCTCTTGTATTTAGTGGCACTGAGAAGATTGTGGAACCTTTAAAAGGTGTGACATCCACTAGAGAAAGTTGGTCACTGGGGATGGGCCATTAGGTTTTATGCCTTGGCGCTACTTCTACTAAGTATTTGGGCACAGCAATGAAAAGAATAATTCAGATTGTAAATCCCTATTGTTGAAGATATTACAGGCTTTGGCTATAAGACATGGAACATTTACGATAGGACTGGGCTGAAAAGTCCCTTTCTGATGGTTGGCTTTGTAGTACCAAAAGGTCCTAAGCAGGCTGCTAGGGGAGACTTGTTACCAACTACTATTCAACTGTGAACCACATGAACTATAACTATCAAGATGCCAAGTAAGATGCACCCTCTGGTACAATAGTGGCATGATAATTGTAGTTACAAATAACGTGTTTCTAATTGGATTTAAGGTTCGTTCCATGGGAGAGGACTTATATCTACTGCTGGAGGCCATGGCAAAGACTTGTCACTGGGGAGGACATAGGCCCTGGGTAAGAAGCAACTGCTATTATTTTACTAAACAGGTGTGATCTACCTGTCAAACTACCTTCTAAACATTTATGTTTGCATAGATTACTGTTGCTGTCAACCTTGTTCATGCAGGGAAATAAGTGTTTTTCAGTGTGTTGCAATTACAAACTCCTCAGAATAAATAATCTTCTGTGGCATGGAAGTCCAGAAACAACGAAACATGAACAATAAACATAATTAAACATGTACAACACTCATGCGAAGCCTCAGGGAACATTATGGAAGAGGGGATGGAAAGAATGTAAGATCCAGAGACAAGGATTCAATGTTTTGTAGCTAGTTTTGAAAGAAGGCTCATAAGATTGAAGAAGCCAAGAAAGCTTAGGAGACTGAGAAAGCTCATGAAATTATGTGGCTCAAAAAGTTTGAGAGAGATGGCTCAGTTTTTAAAGGTGCTTGTTTACAAAGCCTGAAAGCCAGGATTCCATTCCCCAGAACCCATGTAAAGCCAGATATAAAACAAGGTGTTCGTTTGCAGTGGCTGGAGGCCCTGGTGCACCTATACTCACTCCTTCTGTCTTTTTGCTTCATTCTGTCTGTCTGACACACACACTCTCTCTCAAATAAATACATAAATTTTTTAGAACAAAAAGTTACAAGATCCACAAGGCCCCTCCCCATGTTTTCAATGCCCTAAGCACTTTCTATGGAAGTGAGACTCTCCAGCAGTTCTTCTTGCAGATGGGGCAGAGTCCTGTGACACTTGAGTCACCTTTGCTTCTGTAACTAACATCAACCAGCTCATTGACCAAGTTAGTCTTATTTTCTATCTGCTGTTGTGTCCTATTTGAGATGAAGAGATGTTTATTCATGACACTCAGGAAAGTCATACGTCGCATGGTCCATTATGAAAGGTCGGCACACGTCAGAGGCTCTTGAACTCTACATCTTCCTCTCCCGGTGAAACAGTCAGTCTGAAGCAGCATCACCTCTAGGTAAAAGAGCAATATGAAGTATCTAAAACCACAATTGCAAGTCTGTGCTGGATGCATATTACTTCCAGAAAAGATCAATAAAAACATCTTATTTTGGCATGTTTTTATTGATCTGGAAAATATGTTCTTTTAAATTCTCCTAAAAAAACAACACAAACATAAACACAGAATTTGAAATTCACATATGAAGACATAGGCAAGGTTTACTACCTTGACAGAGGACACTAGGTTAACTGCAGCCTCTCAGACAATAGCAACTTCTTTGTTTTCTTTTTTTTTAACTTTTTAAATTATTTTTTATTTATTTTTGGAGAGGGAGAGAAGAGATGGGCACGCCAGCAGTCTCTCAGCTGCTGTGAACGAAATCCAGATGTGTGCGCCCCCTTGTGGGCAAGTGCGGCATTGCGCCCTTGTGTCACTTTGCATCTGGCTAAACGTGGGACCTGGAGATTGGAACCACTGGAGATTGGAACCAGCGTTCTTAGGCTTAGCAGGCAGGCGCCTTAGCCGCTAAGCCATCTCTCCAGCCCACCTTCTTTGTTTTGATACCCCACAGAGTATCATTATTTTTCATATGCATTGTATGTACTTGTATGTGATGTGTGCACACACACAGATGTATACATGAGCACATGCCATAGCAGACATGTGAGGGTACAAGGATAACCTCTGGGTGTGGCTCTTCTGCCAACTCCTTTGAGAAAAGGTTTCTCATTGTGCTTGCCACTGAGAAAGCCGGTATACCTAGCCTGTGAACTTCAGGCTACTTCGGGCTTTGTCTCCTCTTGCCATTGGCACATTGGGGTCACAGGTATGTGTACCATGATACATCTGGCTTTACATGAGTGCTATGGTTCCACCTCAGGCTGAGGCTTATGTAGCAAGTACCTTTGAACGCTGTGCCATATCCTCAGGCCAGTTCTCTATTTGAAAAGGTGAAAGATTTATATGATCTGAAGAGAAACCATAGTATCTCTCTATTTTAATAGTATGGTGCATTTGGTGAGTCCATCAACCAGAAATAGTATGCTAAAAAATATATGTACCAAGACAAACATTTGTGTTATCTTAAACTTGATTTAGCTTCCATCCAGGGCTGACTGAAAAAAAAAAAAAAGTAATGAGATAACAGGTCTTCCCAATACACAAATCTGCAGTTACTGCAATTCAATATCTACATTGTATGAGGGGAAATATGGTAAGGTATAGATAAAGTTTTGGGCAGCAGTAAATGGCACATCATTTGCTCTTGTCAAAGATTATGAGATAGGTTCTAAGACGTGTAGAAAAAGAGGTACATGGCACAAGTGTTTGGTGTTGGATCTTACGTCAGTTTCCACTAGAGACCGTTCTGTAGAGATGCTCCAGTAGCCTGTGTCTCAAGAATCACTGCAGAGTAGGGTCATGTAGAGAAAAGCAGAATATCATCCTTTGCAACAAATATTGCTTTCACTCAACTGTTGCTACTAAAATCCAGAATTATTAGTTTTATAGGCCAAAACAGAGTTCTGATTATGGTTACAACCATCAGAGGACCAAACAATCTTAAGAGGGAAAATGATTACAGCACTCTCCTTTTGAATACAAAATCCAACAGGTTTAGATATGATACAAAAATAACAAGTATTAGAAACACATCATTCAAAGGAAAATATAGCAAATAAATGAATAATTAAAATACAATTATCCATAAGTGAGAGAATGGGATGGAAAAATAGGGAAACTAAGTTAGCATCTTTGAATCTATGCTTTGACAGGATTGAAAAAATATACAATTGCAAAATATGCTTATACAACTTTTTATGTGTGATATGTTGGGGGTAAAATCATAGCAATATGTACTTTGTTTAATAAAGACAATTTATTCTGAAATTGTGATGCATGTTATTTTCTTTATGATATGTCAATCATGTGATTTTTGCACTCCCCACCCCTTCTCCATTCCAATGGCAATAAAAAAAAAAAAAAAAGAAGTGGGCTTTTCCTATCATGGCAGTTTCTTATTTCTATACCACAGACAAGTTATTCACTTTGAAGCTCATAATTTTTAATCATTCAGCTGCACAGTAGAGATCGAGAAATCTTGAAAGCAATGTTTAGTTGTGTTATTTTTTAAACACAGGCAATTAAAACAATCACATATATTTTTTCTCAGTGAGACTAGAAGTAGGTAGTGATACAAATATGCCTTCATTTGGTGATTGAACCAAACTCTTGACATTTTGAATGAGTGCTTCAGAAGGGTTTTCTTACAAAAATAGTTTGCACATTTGCTTCTTGTTGCTGAAGGTCTGTGTGAAAGAATGAGCTAAGGAATGGCCATGTAAAACATAATGAAGTGGAGCAAGGCAGTGGAAATTTGAAAGCAATAAGATAGCCTAGGCAATGTGTTATTAAAATTCCCATTTTCTTGTAAACTGGTTCAAGGAAATGTTATTGATGTAATTGCTGTAACCAAACAAATCACATGGCATTCTAAACAATCCTACCCAGATTCAAATTTTATTTTGGTCATAGTCTATATCTTAAAACTGCAAAAGAAAAGAGTATATCTGGACAGGTAATCAATTGAAAGTTGTCCAGTAGTAACTTTTTCTGCTTTGCAAAGCTATTCACATTGTGATTATACAATCAGCCATAGTCCTCAAATGTAATTATAATAAGCTTTACAGTGAACTCCTGTGTTTATCATAGTGAAAGCTAATTATAATGATCTTTAACTTTTATGTATATCAAAATGATAGTGGTATCATTTTCATAAATAGATACTTTTTCTGAAATTTAGGCAATCTTTAAAAGTTTTGATTACATCAGTAAAGAACCAGTGTAAATTGTACTGAAACCAGGTATAAATTATGGCTTAGTGAGCAGATTTGTAGCCACCTAGGGAACAGGAAAATGTGAGATTTGTAATTTTAATTAAATTGGACAGAAATAGTACTACTTATAAAACTTTATAGTGATGCTTTTCTTATTTGTCTCAACAATCTTAAAATTATCTTTTTAAAAACTTTATTTATTTGAGAGAGGGAAAGAGGCAGAAAGGGGGGGGAGGGAGAGAATGGGGGCACCAGGGCCTCCAGCCACTGCAAATGAAATCCAGATGCATGCGCCCCCTTGTATATCTGGCTTACGTGGATCCTGGTGAATTGAACTGAGGTCCTGTGGCTTTGCAGGCAAGAGCCTTAACTACTAAGCCATCTCTCCAGCCCTTAAAACTGTGTCTTTATACACTTCCTTAATTTAATGCTCACCTTCTTCTCTACTAGAACTGAAAATTTCTTTTTATGAACCAATTTTATTTATTTACTATGAATGACATAATATGGATGCGTGAATCATTAGATAGGAAACAACACACATATCATATAGGAAATAACACACACACACATGCACACACACACATATATCACTTTGAAAGTACTATTATTTTATTTTGGAAATTTTTAGTTTTCTATTCACAATGAAAATATATCTTATATATTAATTATAGTGTACAATGGAGATTATTAATTGAACAGAGGATGTTAGCAGATATTCTAAAATTAGCAAGATTGTTTTTCAAGCAATACTTGGTAGTATATGAATATATATATATATATATATATATATATATATATATGAATTTTTCTTTAGTTTCCCAAAATAGATAGAATAATTAATATGCACCTGCGTCTAAACTTTGCATTTGTTTATATATTGACATTAAATTAAATACATCTTACCTTCATATTTTAGTTTATAAATTTGTATTAAATTTTTATATCATCTCTAATTAACCATAGTTCTTCTAATTAAATATTTTGCAAATATGCTCTATATATTGAAAATTTCTGGATTAATATAAATGATTCTTATTGTTTGTATCTCTGCTTAACTTTAACCAGTACTAAACACTAATTAATGATAAATGAGAGATCAGAACTACCAAACAAATTACCAAGTGTTGTGTGGTAAAACTCGTTCATATTTCCTTCTCAAATCTGCATTGAATGTTGCTTTTGCAGCTTGAGATCGGTTACTGTGGTTTGTGTACACTACATAAATCAGCATATGCTATATACCAAAGATTTCAATTAAAAGTCAAAAGTTGACAGACCTGCTCATTCAACATTTATTAGTGCACTATTGGCAAGTCAAGTAAAAGTGAAAATTTTACACGAATTCAGGATATATCTAGTAATCCAGAGATGTAATAGATGGTTGTGTCTTCAAATAGATGGGTATTCCAACACCATTAATATAAACTTTATGAAAATCTTAGCAATTATAAGGTATAGGTTTAATCTAAAATGTCTCTCACAGGATCATGATCAGAACGCTTTGTTCCAGACCTATGGTGCTATTTTAAAAGCTATGGAAATTTTAGGGGTGGTTCCAGAGTTGGTCACTGGTGCGTTTATATTTTTTCCAGCCTGAGCTCTGTGCCTCATGGTCCATAATATATGATTAAAAACTCTTCCTTACTCCTGCCACTTTGAACTCCATCCATATCCCTGCTCTAGTGAGTTGAAATTCCACTCAAACAGTGAATAAAAGTAAAGCTTTCCTCCTCTGGTGCTTTCTGCTCCTAGGGTATTTTTAACGTGGTGACACAAAAAAATGCCACCTAGATCAGGGTGTGGTGGCGCATGCCTTTAATCCCAGCACTCAGGAGGCAGAGGTAGGAGGATCGCCATGAGTTCGAGGCCACCCTGAGACTACATAGTTAATTCCAGGTCAGCCTGGACCAGAGTGACAGAGTGAAACCCTACCTTGAAAAACAAAAAACAAAAAAAAAAAAACAACAAAAAAAAAGCCACCTAGAAGCAAGTGAAATTTCATTCAGTAAGGTACAATTTCTTTGATCAATCCCCTTTCAGAACTGGCTTCCAGAACTCTGTACAGAGCTTGAAACAATCTATGAAGCTACCACTTCCTACATATGTGACTATCATGAAACTCCTTACTATTCAAAACCCATTACCCAATTGGTAAAATATAAAGCATCCATTACTGTAAAGACTGAATGTTATCACTAGTACAAGTGAAAGTGCAAAATTCAATGCACTCTATATACTATTTCTATGTCTGGATAATGATTATCTTTGAATTCATACACTGACTTTAGTATTCTTTCAATATTTATGTGCCATGTTTCCTAATTTCCTCATCAAATCCTTCTCAAAACCGCAAGATTAATTCTGTCTATAAAGATTATTTCTTCTTGACTAAGATTTCATCCAAACAGGTCACAGTTTGACAGATATAAAACAGTAAAGTACTTTATTAAGAAAGATAAAAGAGTTCTATAATTGATGGGTGCACAATGGAGTAATTAAAAATGAATAAATAAAAATAACTGTTCCTTTAGGTTTATTTTAATTATTCCCCACCCACCTAAATTTATTTTGATAAATTTGATTTACTTTTATTGTTGCATGTGTGAAATAAGAGATATCTTAAGGTAAGAACACATGTAATTTCAAACAAACATATTTTACTTAATATTTTAATTTTTCACACACCATTGACATAAAACTCATAATAAAAGTGTTTGAGGATTCATGATTTTGCTCATCAGAATGATAGATAGATTGAAGTCATTTAAGAACAGTATGAAGCTAAAGGTGGCTCCCAAAAAAGGGATTGTAAAGAAAGAAATATGCCCTTCAAGACATGAGACACTGTTTATCTTTCACTCTGTCCCTTTTGAACATATATGACATTTATATTTGTAAGTTTAATTTCATAGCACTTCTTTGTACATATTATCAATCTGTTCTTTATATCTGTGGTTAGAATATAGTTTAGCTATCCTTGTTTTTTATTCTGTTATTGCAGTTACCCTATTGAGCACTATGTGGCTTTCATATTTCTTTTTATTAAAAAAAACATAGAAGGGCTGGAGAGATGGCTTAGCAGTTAAGGTGCCTGCCTGCTAAGCTTAAGAACGTCAGCTCCAATCTCCAGGTCCCATGTTTAGCCAGATGCAAAGTGACGCAAGGGCACAATGCCGCACTTGCCCACAAGGGGGCACATGCATCTGGATTTCATTCACAGCAGCTGAGACACTGCTGGCGCGCCCATCTCTACCTGTCTTCCTCTCCCTCTCTCTCTGTGTCTCTCTCCAAAATAAAAATAAAATAATAATAAAATTAAAAAAAGAAAAAAAATCATAGAAAATTATCATTACATAAAAAGTATTACAGTCATTGAAATTTTCTATACCAATAAT
Source organism: Orientallactaga sibirica (assembly GCA_036365145.1). Classification (NCBI taxonomy): domain Eukaryota; kingdom Metazoa; phylum Chordata; class Mammalia; order Rodentia; family Dipodidae; genus Orientallactaga; species Orientallactaga sibirica. The sequence continues at coordinate 6,029,257 of JAEOAD010000509.1, forward strand.
TTTTCTTATTAAGGTTAGAAGAATAATAAGTTTCATTAATAAAAATTGGACCTTTTTTTTAAAAATATTTTATTATTTATTTATTTATTTGAGAGAGAGAGAGATACAGAAATAGGCAGGTAGAGAGAGAGAGAGAATGGGTGCGCCAGGGCCTCCAGCCACTGCAAACGAACTCCAGATGCATGCACCCCCTTGTGCATCTGGCTTACGTGGGTCCTGGAGAATCAAGCCTCGAACCGGGGTCCTTAGGCTTCATAGGCAAGCATTTAACCGCTAAGCCATCTCTCCAGCCCAAATTGGACCTTTTAGACCTTGAAACCACTTAACTATTTTCTAAATTTTCTCTATCTTCCATAAGTTAATGTTTTGAGAACAAGTTTTAGTTGAAACCATTGCCATTCAAAGTTAATTTACCATTAAATTATGCTTAATGGATTTTGTAGGTGCAAATACATTGGTCCCTAGCCTTTTATCCAGTAAGATCCTAGTTTGAAATTATTCTTACAACTTTTATCCATGAATTTGCCAGCAATTACTTATAAATTTAATAAAAATTGATTGCAGAAAATATATATCATTAAGACTACATGGACTTCTGTATATTTTTCTTACTCTTCTACATTTTATACAACCTATATTTTAAATTTTGAAAATTAACAGTCAAGTTAGAGCACCTTCATGTATCATAATCCATGGCTCAGTATGATAAAAGATATGTTAAACACAGACTTAACAACTCTGAAATAATTGAGATGTTGGGGAAATATATAAATATGCCTTCAGTATATGATACCATATTTTTATCTATAGTAAATTTTCTCATATTATATATATTCCAAAGCTGTGGCACAAGATGATAAATGAATTTTGTTAGCTTTTGTTGTGTATGCTTCTGTTGTGTGTGCTACAATACCAGTGATTTATAAAAAGTCTAATTAATTTATAAACAATACATAAATAATACCCTTCCAATTTTCTCCCCCTAAATATTGAGTCCTTATTTATTCTGTGATGTAGTGATTGCTTATGTAGTTATGGGGTATTTTATAATGAAATAACACTCAAAATAAGAAATCTTGAACAAAATCTAAGCAAAAATGTCCATTACACTTCAGTAAACCTGAAGGCAGACTGAATTTTACACACTGATTTGTTTTCTTAAGAAGATACTTCTTTATTCTCCTATGTGTTTAATAAACAGCCTTAAAGTGAAAATTTAACTTATTTACTCATTTGAGATCAATTGAAATTAAATATCATGATTTCAGGCTTTCCTTGCACTCTTTACCTAAGGTAAAGCTTTATATTTTCCTGCAGTTTTTCTTTAATAAATGTGTCCCTATATACTTCAAGATACATGCTTATGCACTTCGAATCTATTCCCCAAAATGGCATCATGAGGTGATCTCATCATTGTTCAGAAATAACAGAGTGTAGGGTAATTGCATAAATCCAGATGCTATAGCTTTGACAAATAAGGTTATGTGGTATACCGTGTCCTAAGCTACACACCTGAATAACATGCTTCTATACTAAATCAAAATACTGTAGACAGCTACAACCCAATGACAGAAAAGGCACAATAAAAGTGCTATAAAAGATGAAGAAGGGTGACCTATATATGCCCTTTACCATGAAAGGAACTTTCACTACTCACTGTGAGGTAATGGCATGCAGATGTGAAGGCTTTGTTCGTTATTGTGCCCTATTTTAGACATTAAAAAACAGGCCATTTAGGTTACTCAAATTTTATAATATTTATTTGCATTCATTAAATATAAAATTCACCATGGTTTACTATAGCATTTTTATATATGACCTTTAAAATATTTACTAAGTTTTTAACTATAAGAACACTGAGCTTAAACACTAATACATTGTGCAGCCCTAAAAATATTTTTTCATTTCCTCATTTTATAAGCTCTTTTCATTTTTTAAATTGTTTTTCTATTTTTATTTATTTATTTTAGAGAGAGAGAGAGTGAATATGGGCATGCCAGGGCCTTCAGCCACTGAAAATGAACTCCAGACAAATGTGCCCCTTTATGCATCTCATTTATGTGGGTTCTGGAGAATTAAACCTGGGTCTTTTGTCTTTGCAGGCAAGTGCCTTAACTGCTAAGCCATCTCTCCAGCCCTCTCTTTTCATTTTAAACATTATTTTAAACAATATTTTATTTATTTATTTATTTATTTATTAATCATTCATTTATTAGAGAGAGGGACAGAGAATGAGGGGGAGAGATAGATAGAGAGAGAGAGAGAGAGAGAGAGAGAGAGAGAGAGAGAATTGGCATACCAGGGTCTCTAGCATTGCAATTGAACCTAGGTCCTTAGGCTTCACAGGCAAATGCCTTATCCACTAAGCCATCTCTCCAATCTCTATATAATCTTTTTCCATTTTAAAATTCATGTTATTTTACTTTTACCCTTTAAATATTGTGGTAGTTTGAATATATGGCCCCCAATATATTCAGTGTTTTATTAGTTTTTAGTTTGCATCTGCAGCCACCTTGCCAGAGGTAATGTCACTGGGCATTATTGTGTGATGGTGGGTTTGAGATTCCATTGTAAAGATATGCAAAATGTGCCTAGTGGGAATTCCTGATGTGTGCTGTGGCTTTTGGCTGTAGCTTTGCTCTGGTTGGCTTTGCTCTCTTGCCTGGTCCTGTGAAGAGCAGGCCACTTCTCCTGCAATTATGGAATTTCCCCTGGATCTGTAAGCTTCAATAAATAATACCCCTTCCTCCATAACTGTGCCTGGTCTGGAAGTTCATCTCAGCGAAGCTAAAGCTGTCTGCTACAAATATTTAAAAGATAGCCCTAAGAAAGAAGAACACACCTTACTCAAGCCTTATTATACAGTCTTCCAACTGCACATCTACTACCCAGGAATATCTTCAGGTACAATGACAGGAATGGGGCTATTATGTCCAGTTCTTCATGAGGGTCATGCCTGAGATAACTGTTACACATTTACTTGTGAGAATAAAACAATATGGATCTCTTCCTCAATTAATGAAAAACTTACTGTTGGGACCCACATTTTCATGATTTTTAATAATATTTTTGTTTACTTGAAAGAGAGAGAGAGAGATGGGGGGGAGTAAGGGCCTGTAAGGGCTTATAAACTCCAGATGCATGTTTCACCTTGTGCATCTGTCTTTGCATGGCTATTGGAGAATTGCACCCAAACCATCAGGCTTTTCAAGCAAGTGCCTTTAACCACTGAACAATCTCTCTAGCCCCTTTCAGTTTTTTAATATTTCATTTTTTTATTTACTTATGACAGAGAGAGAGAGGGGAGACAATGGGCATGCCAGGGCCTCTAGCCACTGCAAACAAAGGAGTTTTAATAGTTCTGAAAAAGCTTCTGTTGACTTTTCATTTTGATTCTTCTCATTTTTTTTTTGTTTTATCTTGTGAACATTCATTTGATCTTTGCCTCTTCTAGCTCTAACCCTAAAAGTTCCAGATGGAAAGAAATAATTAAGATCAAAGCAGAAATTAATGACTGAGAAACTAAGAAAACAATTAAGAAAACTGACAAAACTAAGAGCTGGTTCTTTGGGAAAATAAGCAAGATTGATAAACTCCTAGACAATTTGATCAAAAGAAAAAAGAAGTCTCAAATCAATAAAACTAGAAATGAAAATGGAGAGGTCACAACAGACTTCAATTAAATTAGAAGATTCATTTAGTACATATTTCCAAAACCTCTACTGCACAAAATTGGATAACCTGGAAGAAATGGATGACACATGACACCAACCAAAATTAAATTCAGCACAGATAAATCTTCTTTTAAAAAAGATTTTATTTTTATTTATTTATTAGTGTCAGAGAGAGAGAGAGAGAGAGAATGGACATGGCAGGGCCTCTAGCCACTGCAAATGAACTCCTAACACATGTGCTACCATTTGCATCTGGCTTATGTGGGAACTGTAGAATTGAACCTAGATCTTTAGGCTTCACAGGTATGCACCTTAACTGCTAAGCCATCTCTCCAGCCCCAGTACAGGTAAATCTTCTAAACAACCATATTACATTCATCAAGATGACATGATCCCATACATAAGTGACCTGAAAGCCTCTACCATAAAACTTCTAAAGGTGATAAATTCTTTCAGTAAAGTGGTAGGATACAAAATCAATCCACAAAAATCAGTAGCCTCCTTATATGCAAAAGTCAAATATACAGAGAAAGTAATCAGTAATCTGCAAACCTATGTATCCAAATTGATGGAGAAATAAGGACATTCCACAATGAAAACAGGCTAAAGGAATTTATGGCAACTAAACCAGCTCTACAGAAAATACTTCAAGGAATCCTTCATGCTGAAGAGAAAGCAAAACACACGCAGGAGGAAATAGGAAAAAATAAACCATACTCAAATAACAGTTAAAACAAGTGAGTAAAGGGAAAACAGGAAGAACTACAAAGAATGGCGAGAATAAATACTTATCTTTCAATAATAACTCTTAATATCAATGGCCTCAATCCACCAACCAAAAGACATAGGCCTGCAGACTGGATTAAAAAGCAGGATACTGGCATCTGTTGCCTCCAGTAAACTTACCTCTCAATAAAAAACAGAAACCTTCATAGGGTGAAAGGATGGAAAGTGGTGTTTCAAGCAAATGAGTCTAGGAAACAAGAAGGGGCTGCTATCCTAATTTCTGACAGGATAGACTTCAAACAAACATTAATGATGAAAGATAAACAAGGTCACTTTATACTGATTAAAGGAACATTCCAGCAGGAGGACATTACAATCCTAAACATATGCTGCTAACATGGGGACTCCCAATTTCATCAAACACTATTAGACAAACACAATAGTAGTCGGGGACTTCAATACCCCACTCTCATCACTTGACAGGTCGACCCTGCAAAAAATAAACAGAGAGACATCTGCATTAAATGATATCATGGAACAAATGGACCTAGTAGATATATACAGAATATTCCATCCAAATGCTAAAGAATACATTTTTCTCAGGAGCACATGGAAAATTCTCTAAAATAGACCATAAAGTAGGACACAAATCAAATCTTAACAAGTACAGGAAAATTGAAATAATCCCTTGTATGCTATCTGACCACAATGGGATTAAACTGCAAATCAGCAACAAGAAAAACTACAGAGCATACAGAAATTCATGGAAACTAAACAGTACACTATTGAATGATGTATGGGTCATTGAAGAAATTAAAAAGGAAATCAAGAAATTCATAGAATAAAATGGTGATGAGAATACAACATGCAAAAACCTTTGGGACACAATGAAAGCAGTCCTAAGAGGGAAATTTATAGCTCTAAGTACCTATATTAAGAAATTAGAGAGTTAAAAAGTAAACAATTTAATGCTTCACTTAAGGCCTTGAAAAGAGAAGAACAAGGCAGGCCAAAAATCAGTAGATGGGAAGAAATAATAAAGATTAGGGCAGAAATTAGTGAAATAGAAACAACAACAACAACAACAATCCAAAGAATCAATGAAACAGAGTTGGTTCTTTGAAAGGATAAACAAGATTTATAAACCCTTAGCAAATCTGACCAAAAGAAAGAGAGAAGAGACAAAAATTGATAAAATTAAAGATGAAAAAGGCACCATTACAACAGATACCAAAGAAATTCAGAAAATCATATGGATATACTTTAAGAATATATATGTCTCTAAGTTTGAAAATCTGAAGGAAATGATTTCCTTGATACATATGACCTACTAAAATTAAATCAAGATGAGATAAACCATATAAATAGACCTATAACAGATCCAACAGTTATAAAATGTCTCTCAAGTAAAAAAAGTCCAGGCCCAGATGGATCCACTGGCGAATTTTTACCAGACATTCATGGAAGAACTAACACCACTGCTTCTCAAACTTTTCCATAAAATAGAAAAGGAAGGAATTCTACTGAACTCCTTCAATGAAGCCAGCATCACCCTGATATCAAAAGCAGACAAAGACAGAAAAAAAAAAAAGAAAAATACAGATCAATCTCCTCCCTCATGAACATAGATGCAAAAATCCTCAACAAAATATTGGCAAACAGAATACAAGAATATATCAGAAAGATTATTCACCCCAACCAAATAAGCTTTATCCCAGAGATGCAGGGATGGTTCAACATACACAAACGGTCAGAAGGACAACAACACATGATCATCTCAATAGATGCATAAAAGGCATTTGACAAAATCCAACATCTCCTCATGACAAAAGTATTACAGAAACTGTGAATAGAAGGAACATTTCTCAACATAATAAAAGATATTTATGACAAACCTACAGGCAACATAATACTAAATGGGGAAAAACTTGAAAGCTTTTCCAATAAATTCAGGAACAAGACAAAGGTTTCCACTTTCCCCACTTTTATTTAATATAGTACTGGAAGGATTAGCTATAGCAATAAGGCAAGAGACACACATAAAAGGGATACAAATTGGAAGGGAAGAGATTAAGTTATCATTAATTGCAGATGATATGATTCTAGACATAAAAGTCCAGCGGACTCTTCTGACTACCTTAGAGATACTTGCACAACCATGTTTATTGCTGCTCTATTCACAATAGCTAGGAAATGGAACCAGCCTAGATGTCCCTCCACAGATGAATGAATAATAAAGATTTACACAATGGAGTTCTACTCAGCGGTAAAGAAAAATGAAATTATGAAATTTACAGGGAAATGGATGGATCTGGAAAGGATTATACTAAGTGAGGTAACCCAGGCTCAGAAAGCCAAATGTCACATGTTCTCTCACATATGTGGATCCTAGCTACAAATGTATAGACTTGGGTGTGAACTGGAACCAAAAATAGGTACCAGAAACCAGTAAGCTGGTAAAAGGCTATAAGGGAGGCAGGAGAGGGAAAGACTTAAGTGTATGGTATTGCACATATGTAAGTAGAAGAACTGATTACAGGGAGGGGAATGGCCCAAGTGAAGCCATGGGAAGAGAATCCATAAAAGAAAGGCAGGGGGAGGGTCAATCTAAATTCAAGATATTGTGAATAAGACTTATGTAAAATTACTTTTTGAATAATGGCACATCTAGAAGCTGTAGATTGTTACTAGAAAATTTTCAGTACCTGGGATGGGATACCTTCCAGTGAGTTGTTGGCCAAGGAGATCCTGGTAGCCTCCAAAACATTAAAGGCTTTTGCCAAAGCCCTTGGTTTCCCTTGAGAAACAGATAGTAAGACCCTATTGCTGAAGACATCTCTTGCCTGAGAGGCAAGGTCACTGAGAAAGCAAGCTGGTGCTGAGCAGAAAACCTTCTCCCTGTAGACCAGCCAACTGAAAGCTGGAAAAAGCTGCACTGCATGCAGAGTATGGGAGACAGAAGTCATCAGCAGTGAAAACAGTGGACACTGAATATTCAAATTTGGCCAGACAGGCCCAATGACTGAACGGGTGCAATAGTGGCATGTCTACTCTTGGGGTAGCCAACTGCTCCATAATTGGACTGAAGGCCTTCTCTATGGGAGGGAATATATACCTGGTACTGAAAAACCTAAGCAAAAGTCTATGGTAGGTGAGGTCATGAGCCTTGGGGGTATAAAGCCTGCTCTTGTCTGACTAAATGTATATACTATTCCCACCAAGCTGCCCTGAAAATACTATACTTAATGCTCATATTCACATATTAATGCTACTCTCACTTCTGGTTAGAGAAGCTTCTCTTTTCAGATGGCGATGACCACTGGGATGACCCAAAAGGCAACATAGTGCTGAGAAGAAGGGATGGAGGAGTGCCCAGCACTGAAACACCTCTGTCACACCCTCCAAGGCTCAGGGACCATTGCGGAAGAGGGGGCAGATAGAATGGAAGAGCCAAAGGAAGGGTACGACTCCTTACAATGCAACTGCCCAGACAGAAATTGGCCTTGATATCCATGACCTTGCTGTGCCTAGCAATACCTTCGCAAGACCCTCATAATAGAAGTAAAAGATGATGACATCAAATTAAAAGAAAGACTAATGGAGAGAGGGAGGGGATATGATGGAGATTGGAGTTCTAAAGGGGAATGGGGGGAGGGGAGCGAAATACCATGCACTTTTTGTATGTAAGTATAGAAGTTGTCAAAAAATTATTATTATTAAAAAAAAGACTCTACCAGCAAACTGTTAGAGCTGATAAACACTTTTAGCAACGTAGTGGGATCCAAAATTAATACACAGAAATCAGTAGCTTTTCTATATACTAAAAAGAAAGATATTTAAATGAATTTTGAAGAAAGTGAAACTCCATGAGCAGAAAACTGATAAGTATAGTCATGACAGGAAGACCGGCACCTTTGAGCAGTAGATTCTTTTCATAATAGATAGCCAATAGCAGCGAATAGATTGAGTTTTAAAAAAGTACATTTTTCATTTGGCTGTCTATCATTGGATTATATTCAACATTCATATTTTATATAGGATGGTGACATACAGCATTACCATTTGTTTTACTGAAAACTAAAGGTAATATTCATTTTGGGACTAAACCTAATTTTAGCTAGCAATGTTATAGTTACTTTAAATCTGTATAGTAATATGGGATTTATCTTGTCAAACAGCAAGGCTAAATGTGTTCATAAGCAATATTTCACTGTGGCTTTTATAATCATCTGTAATAGTTACATTTTATTGTGCTCTTTAAATGCTATATCAGAGAGACTCAATCTGTGAATAGGCTTCAGGTATCCTGTCTAAGTCAGCAATACAGAATGGTCTAAGCTGAAAACAAAAATCCTTTTATACATATTAAAAATAAATTATATAGGCCATTATAACACAACCCCAATTACTTATTTACCTCTCAGCACCATTTTGAGGACTATTTGGTCATTATGAAGTTTCAAAGATATACTTCAGAAAAAGAAGAAATGGTCATGATCTTGCAACATAGGTAAAATTTTTCTTCAATAAATTTTTTTCAATGATCCATTATGATGGCTGTAGTAGAAAATTTAATAGGCACAGTAAAGTTAGAGATAGATTTTACTTGCTGAAACTTTGGTCATCATAAATTTTATCACTGAATTTTTACACTTAGGAAAAAATAATGTAAGGCTCAAAGCTGCTATTTCAACTTCAGGAGGAAAAGTACATTACTCAATTCAGTAGTTGAATTTGAGGGAAAAAAATTTAAGAATATAACAAGCCTGGAAAGTAACATTTTCATGAAAACAGGGATATACTAAATAACTACATTATTTTTAAAATTTTACACTCATGCTTATAATACCCATACTGTTAGTGAATACTATATTCAATTGATGAAGACCTTCTTATATATGGTGCATAATTGGAATTGTCAACTAATTGTCAAATTTCCTAGAGAGGAATATATTTTCAAGTATGTTACTAATATATACTTATATGCAACAATGTGATTTGTTTATAATGAATTTGACTTCACATGACCTTTTCTTTAAATTGATTCCACATGGTTCTCTTTGAGGTGACACACTTTCATGACTATCACTTCCCTAAGAGCTGTATATATAGAATTGAGTAAATATTCATTTCAAGGTTTTAATTCATTCTCATGTAATGTGTTTTTAATCTATTAAAAGTGTTTGAGGACTGGGAAGATCACTCAATGGTTACAGGTGTTTGCCTGCAAAGCCTAAGGCCCCAGGTTTGATTCATCAGTGCCCATGTAAAGCCAGGTGCACAAGATGGTGGATAGGTCTGGCATTTGTTTGCAGTGGCGAGTAGATTTCCATGTGGCTTATTCATAGCATCTTAACTTTTGATTAACCTTCCTCCCATACTTCTTTTAATCAATCCCTTCCCCTAAACGCAATGAGGTCATTCCACCCCCAGTAATCTGCTCCACTACTTACATATCTACAATATCCTCCCCTTAAGTCCTCACCTCTCCTTCCTCCCTTATAGCTCCATTATAGCTTTTTGACCTCTAGTACTGACTTTTATTCCAACTAACATACAAATTGAAACATTTGAGGGTAAGATCCACATATGAGAGAGAACATGCAGTGTTTGACTTTCTGAGCCTGGATTACCTTATTTAGTATAATCCTTTCCAGATCCATCCATTTCCCTGCAAATTTCATAATTTCATTGTTCTTTACAGGTGAATAAAAAATGTTGTATAAATGTACAGCATCTTCAATATGCATTCATCAGTTGACTATATAATATATTTAATTTGGGCTGGAGAGATGGCTTTGTGGTTAAAGCGCATGCCTGAGAAGCCTAAGGACCCTGGTTTGAATCTCCAGGTTCCACGTAAGCCAGATGCACATGGTGGCTCATGCGTCTGGAGTTCGTCTGCAGTGACCATAGGCCCTGGTGTGCCCATTATCACTCTCCCTCTCTCTCTTTTGCTCTCTCTGTCTCTAATAAAATAAATTAAAAAAATAGTATGTTTAATTTCATGCAGTCCCAGAGGTTGATTAATGGTTTATATTCTGAGCAAGTGTCGTTATATTCAGAAAGTCATTGCATACGCCAATATGATGAAATGTTTCTTGTTTCTCCTGCTTGTTCCTCTAGCAGTTTCAGAATTTCAGGTCTGATATTAAGGTCTTTTATCATTCAAACTTGATTCTTGTACATTTTAAAGAGGCTTTTTGCCAATGAATATTTTTTTTTTTTTTTTTTTTTTTGTCAAAGTTCAGATGCTGTAGCTGCCTAGGTTAACATCTGGATCCTCTAGTGTATTCCACTGATCTATGTGTCTGTTTTTGTGCCAGTGTCATCCTGTTTTTGTTACCATGCCTCTGTAATATATATTAAAATCAGGTATGGTGATACCACCACTCTTATCTTTGTTGTCAGAATTGCTTTGACTAGTTGAGTTTTTTTTCATGCTTCCAAATAAAGATGTGTGTGTGTGTGTGTGTGTGTGTGTGTGTCTATATATGTGTGTGTGTGTTTGTGTCTATATATATGTGTGTGTGTGTATGTATATGTATGCATATATATATATATATATATATATATATATATATATATATGATTACTATTTTGAAGAATGCTGGTAGAATTTTGATGGAATTGCATTAAATGTGTAGATTGGCCTAACTAAGACTGACATTTCATGATATTGATTCTTCCTGTCCAAGAACACTGGATGTCTTTCCATTTCATAGGTATACAATTTCTCTCTTGAGTGTTTTAAAATTTTCATTGTAGATATCCTTCACTTCCATGGTTAGAATTATTCTAAAGTACTTTATTATTGTTTTTGGATGCAATTGTGAATGGGAATATTTTCCTGATTTCATCCTTCTCTCTCTATATATATATATATATATATATATATATATATATATATATATATATGTGTGTGTGTGTGTGTGTGTGTGTGTGTGTGTGTGTGTGTGTGTGTGTGTATGTATATAGGAAGATTACTCATTTCTGTGTGATAATTTTGTATCCTGCTATGTTGATAAAAATGTTTATAATCTCTAAAAGTTTGATGGTAATTTTTTTCACCTTAGGTTTAGAATAATATCATCTGTAAATAGTGATAATTTGACCACTTCCTTTCTGATTTGTATTCTTGTTATTTGTATCTCTTTTCTTATTGCTATAGGTAAGACTTCTAGTACCATATTAACGAAAAGTAGGGAGAGTAGAAAACCTTATCTTATGCCTCATTTTAGTGGGCATGTTTCAAGATTTTCTCAACTTAGTATAATGTTGGCTATAGGTTTGTCATAAACAGACTGTATTATATTGAGGTCTATTCCATCTATACCAAATTTTTTAGGACTTTTATCATGATGGTATGTTGGGTTTTGGCAAATGTCTCCCCTACATGAATTGAAATGATCATGTAATTTTTGTCCTTCAGTCCATTTATATGATGTATTACATGGATCAACTTGCATATGTTGAACTACCCATGCAGCTCTTTGATAAATCCTACCTGCTCAGAGTGAATGATCTTTATTATGCATTCATGTATTTTGTTGAAAATTTTTGCATCTATGTTAATGAGGATGATTGGTCTGTAAGTTTCTTTTGTTGTTGTGTGTTTGTCTGGTTTTGCCATGAGGGTAATATTAGCAACATAAAAGGAATTTGGTATTATATCTTCCATTTCTATTGTATGGAAATTTTTAGAAACATTGGTGCTAGTTCTTCCATGAAGTTCTAGTAAAATTCACCAGTGAATCCATCTGGGCCTTGATATTTCTTAGGTTGGAGATTTTTTTTTTTTTTTTTTTGTCATTGTTGTTTTTAGAGGTAGGGCCTCACTGTAGCTCAGGCTGACCTGGAATTCACTATGTAGTCTTAGGGTGGCTATGAACTCACAGCAATTCTCCAACCACTGCCTCCCAATTGCTGAGACTAAAGGCATGTGCCACCACACCTAGCTGCTGATTTTTTTTTTTCCTTTTAACTGCTTTGATCTCAGTGCTTGTTATAGGTCTGTTTAAATGGTTAAACTCATCTTGCTTTAATTATGGTAGGTCATATATATGTAGAAAATCATCCATTTCTTTCAGACTTTCAAACTTAGTGGATTATATGTTTTTAAGTTATGTCCTGAGCTGGACATATTTCTTAGTGGTTAAGGTGCTTAATGGCAAAGGCAAAGGACCCAGTTTCGGTTCCCCAGTACTTACATATAACTAGATTCACAAGGTGATGCATGTGTCTGGAGTGCAGTGGCTAGAGGCCTTTCTCTGCCTCTCTTTCTCTCTCAAATTAGTTAATTATTTAATTAAGTTATGTCCTTATGAATTTCTGAATTTCATTGGAATATGTTTGTAATGGTGCATATATCATCTCTATTTTTATTAATTTGCATCTCCTCTCTTTCTTTTAGTTGGTTTTGCTAAGGGTTTATTAATCATGTTTATCCTTTTAAAGAATCAACTATTTGTTACATTGATAATTTGTATTATTATTATTATTTGGTTTCAATTTCATTAATTTCTGCCCTGATAGTTATTATTTCTTTCTTTATACTGATTTTTGGTATACCTTGTTCTTTTTTTCCAGTGTCATAAAGTGGAGCAGTAAGTTGTTTACTTTTCACCTCTCTAAATTTGTAATATAGGCATTTAAAGCTACACATTTGCCTCTTATGGCTGTTTTTATTATATCAGATATGTGTCAGTATGTTATGTTTTCATTATCATTTGATTCTATGATTTTTTATTTCCATTTTGATTTCTTTAATGACCCATTAAACTGTTCAGTTTCCGTAAATTTGTATGTTCTATAGTCTTCTGCTGCTGATTTCTACTTTAATCCCATTGTGATCAGATAGAGTACAAGGAATTATTTCAATTTTTCTGTATTTGTTATGATATACTTTTTGTCCTGATATGTGATCTATTTTAAAAATATTCCATGTGTGGCTAAAAATGATGTATACTCTGTATCATTTGGATGGAATGTTCTATAGCGATCTGTTAGGTCCATTTGTTCTATAATGTCATTTAATTCAAAATCATCTTTTTTATTTTTATTGTTATGACCAGTATGACCAGTCAATTGGTGAAATCAGGGCATTTCAGTTAACCATTACAATTGTGCTTGGAGAAATCTATGACCTTATGTCTCATGCTGTTTGTTTAATGAAACACCCATGGGTTTAATGGAACACCCATGTTTGATATGTATTCATTTAAAATGATAATGTCCTCTTTTTGGATTGTTCCTTTATTGAACATAAAGTAACCTTCTTTACTTTTCCTAACTATTGTTAGTTTGAAGACTATCTTGTCAGATATTAGAATAGCAACACCTGCTTGCTTCCCACTCTAAGGTAGTGTCTGCCTTTCACGGAAAGATGAATTTCTTGGAGGCAACAGAGGGTTTCACCTTTAGAGTGAAATTCTTTTCCTATTATGCCTTGAATTCTTAAGTTTATTCTCTTCATAGAGTCCAAAGTGCCTTGAAATTCCCACTGATAACTTCCTACTAGTTTGTCTTTCTGTTTGTTGGAATGTTTTAGATCTGCCACCTTACTTTCTAACTCAGATATTCTGTCATCTCCTTACATCATTGTATTAATAAGACCTTCTACTTTTTTTTTTGATTGACTTACTGTGTTTTTTCATTTATAATATCTCTGATTGGTATTTCTTCAGTATTTCTATTTTTTTACTCATATCTTGTATAACCTCCTTATTTGTTCTTTTCTTGTATTATCTTGAGACTCCTTCAGTAGTTTGTTTTCTTCTCTGATTCCTTAGATTTCTTATTTGATTTATTTGAAGATACTTATAATCATTCTTTTGAATTCTTTGGCATTTCATCTAGATCAGTCTCACTGGAAGTCATTTCTGTGGAATTAATAATTTTTGGAGCAAAAAAGTATGGCCATGATTTTTTTGTGTTTCTTATATTATAATGTAGATATTTTTTTCATCTTGAGTTATTTCAATACTTGGGCTTCCTAATTATCTGTATTCTTAGACTTATAAATCAGAAGTTATATCTTCAGGGTAGGCACCTTATATTACTCTCAAAGTAAAATCATGAGTGATGCAAGCTGTTGGATATCCCTGTAGACAAAAGTTCTAATATCAGTCAACAACAAGATTTCTTTTGGTTCCTTTGGTTTGCTGGTGAATAAACGAATATGGCTGGTAAAGAGGTATGATAGAGTTTTGGTTACTTAAAAGTGGGAACAGTATAAAGTGAGTAAGTGTGAAGGCTAGCATTAACTTTGAAAAATGATGGTGGTGGCTCTGGTATCTGGGAGAGGGAAGATGAGTACTGTTTCCACAGATAGTCAAAGTTGTTGAGTCTATGGAAGGTTGTAGTTATGGAAAATAAGGAGGTGAAAAGGAGGACAGGGTATGGTAAAGGGGTTGGAAAAAAGGTAAAGTATACAAGTTGTGAGTAAAAAAAAGTTGTAGAAAGATTCCAATAGCAAGCTGGGTGGAGAAAAATCACAGAACAATAAAATCCAATTGAGCAATATACACCCACAAACAAAACCAGCATGGAGTATTTAGACATCAGCTGGGATTAAAACAAACAGGTAAACTACCAAAGTCAAATGCCCTTAACTGGGACTTTCAAGGCTACAGTGTTACTGAACACTATGGAATGGCTTAAGCTGGTATGTCATCTCTAATGGCATTAAAAATATATATTTTATTTATTTATTTATTTCAGAGAGAAAGGGGCAGAGAGGGGGGGGGGAGAGAGAGGGAGAGAATGGGTACAATAGGGCCTCCAGCCACTGCAAACGAACTCCAGATGCATGTGCCACCTTGTGCATCTGGCTTACATGGGTCCTCGAGAATTGAACCGAGATCCTTTGGCTTTGCAGGCAAACACCTTAACCGTTAAGCCATCTCTCCAGCCCTCTAATGGCGTTTTTTCTTTGAATTGCTTTTGATGGTTAAGAATTATACTAATTTATTCCTTTTGGTTTACACATATGTTGATGTGATTTTTATGGGAGCTGGGATGAGTGAACACAGGAATTTTCATAATGTAAAGGAACAATATTGCTTATCAGAAAGATATATAAGCAGAAAACATGAGTAGGATGACTCATTTAGATATCATATCATCACTGGATATTTATATTTTACTCTGACAGATTATTCTTTGACATGATGTAATTAATTTAAAATGTAAAGATTTCTACTTAAAAGTTATTTTGAAATTAGTGGACTATATTTTCTCATAGGAAACTTCATATATTTTCTCTGGCTTAAGGAATTTAATAAAGAACAAAGCTATAGTCCCCAGGTACCAAATGGGATATGAATTGAATATTACCATTTCATATCATTATCGTATTTTATAGAAGATTGTTTCAGAGCCTGGATATATCTGAATTTTCCTCATATACTGCCATAAATGTGCATGTTGCTATATCACTAGTTTATAATGTGTGATTGTTAAAAGTGTAGGGAATGTTTTATATTTATATCTGATCCAGTACATTAATAGTCTATGTATATGAGGCTATGAATAGGATTAAAGGTATAAAAATAACTAATAAGGGTCTAATGGTTGTAACATATAAAATTCTACACAAAACTATGAAAGTGTTTTAGAAACATATGATCATTACCATAAAATCCATTAAAATGCTATTTTTTGTCCCCGCAATAATATAGCTAGTATTTATCTAAAAGTATTTAATAGTGACAATCACACATAAATTATGAATTACTGTAAAATTTTAAAAGAAACATAAATTCATTTTTTTTGTTTTTCAAAACATGAGTTTTCTTGCTAGCTTATCATATTGTAAGGGTTCTACATACATTACCCCATTTAATTCTTATTTCTAAGTAGATTTGGATAATAATCTTCAATTCTGAGAAAAAGAAAGGCTTAAGCAATTTCCTCGTCCCCAAAAACTAATTAAATTTTTTTTTGACTAGGGCTGAGTCTACTGATGATGTTTTCTACTTGTATGGTTGACATTTCTACTGCTTTATTGTAGTCACATTTGAGTAATAGCACAAAATATACTCATGAAATATTAAGATGATTAAAGTTTTTATTTTGCAAAGTTCAAGATATAGCTTATATCTCCTCGCTCTCAAATTTAAAGTCATAATATTTAATACTCACATGTGGGAATGCTTCATTCATTCCCACATGTGAGTATTCATAAAACAATTAGTAACATTTTTAAGCCCTTATCATGTCTTAACTGTTTAGTTATAGTTCTATATGGTAGGGGAAAATTAAAAGCTATACCTTAATACAAACCACATTGTAGAAGATAGTTATATAATAAATTCAATAGATATTTTTTATTATACACAATGAAAAATCTTTGGAAGCAAAGGGAAGTTACAGTAACAAAATAAAGGGTAACAGAGAATATTAGGACTCAAATTTATTTAAAGACGTTATCACAAGCAATGTGAGTAACATGGGTCTTAGGGGTTCAGGCAGGTACCTAAGTAAAAAACATTTTAGACACAGGCCGTTCAAGTGCAAAGCCTCTGAGTTTGGAAAATGCAAAGTTAAACCAGCAGACAGGTGCCTACTGGGAACAGAGCAGATAGAATAAAAATCCCTGGGAGTTGAAATCAAACATTAATGGCAAACTCTGGCCTATTGGCTTTGTGTGCCATTCTTAAGGGCTACAGCTTTACTTTGACTCAAGTGGAAACCTCAGGAATTTACTGAGCAGAAGTGTAGAATGGCCTCCTTCAATTATTTTATGAGAAAGTAAGAGAGAATTGGCATGCACCAGGGCCTCTAGCCATTGCAATTAAAGGTGTACACCACCTTGCGCACATGTGTGACCTTGTATGCATGTGTGACCATGTGTGTCTGGCTTATGTGGGTTATGGGGAGTAGAACCTGGGTCCTTAGTCTTCATAGGCAAGTGCCTTAACTGATAAGCCATCTCTCCAGCCCTCCGTCAAATGTTTGAAGCAGGATGTGGCTTCTCAGTTGAAATGCAAGGGAACAAGCTGAATGACCTGTTAGGATGCTGAGGAATTAGTAACACAAATACTATTTTGCACATTATATGTTCTGAGTACTGACTAAAATTCAGGATAAACAATTGAATAGAAATGTAGAAATAATCTGAAATTTTACAGAGATGCTTTAGCAGTGCATATCATTCTGTGAGTGATCAGTTTACAGACAACAAGTAAGATCCTGAGGTTGGAGGAGATCCCCCACTGAGCAGAGAAGAGCATGGAGCATTCTAAAATTAGGAGCTCAGTTGTAGAAATAAGGAAAATGTTAAAGCATCCTTAAAAGCAATTAAAATTGAGATAGGAAAAAAAGAAGGAAATTATGAGATTTGGGGATTAGTCAGATGCTGTTGAAAGGAAGGGGAAAAGTGAGACTTGCTTGAATAATGGGCTTAGTATCAAGATCACAGTTAGCTTTGGCAAGTGGAATTCGTGATAGGGGAAATGTTTGCTGTGAGTGAATTCAGAAGACATATGGATAGGATGGAAATTGGAGATGGAAAAGGTACACAACTAAACTGAGTGATGTTCCTGTAAAGTGGAGAAAATGAGGGCAGGAAAATGGTTCTGTTGTTTCTCTTAAAAGAATCATCATGTAGTTTTCCAGAATTTGAAAGTATTAAAATGCAAGAGAAAAAAATGCAGAAAGTTATTTGAGTAAGGACAATATGGGGGCTCGTGGGTAAGTAATAGTATTTGGGACATTTTTCCTTTATAAAATATCCAAGCAGGTAAAAGCATGAAGGTAATTAGACGTGATACGAAAAGATTGTAAATGACTTCCCTCTGGTTTGTTGAATTTTTCCTAACATAGGAAATGACATTTTCAATTCAAAGGTCAGAGAAAAAGAAACAGCCTGGATTCTTTGTGAAATCATCATACAAAGTAGAGAATGAACAGAAGAGACGTGACTGTATAATGTCTGTCAACATTAAGGGCCCACTGGGAAGTAAGAGTCATGAATGAAAATGCACTGTCATGAGGGAAGTGGATCTGGCCCCAGCCACATTCTGAGAGCTTTAAACAGAGCTATTGTGGTTTGAGAACTCTGACTCCTCCAAGCCCTTACTTTGCTGGAAATAAAATATTTATGTTAAAAATAACAAATAGAAATGATTTTGCTGAGTACATAAAAGTCTTGCTGTCTGGCATTTTCTATTATATGTGATATATCATCTTTTTGTAACAAAGAGAAGCTCACATAGTTGCTCTGTCTGAATCTCTGATCCCCCCAAAGGAAACCACTATTTCCATTCATGCTATAGCTTAGCAGCAGCTTGAAATTGAATGCAAAGCCAAAAGGCATTATTTAAACTTGTCACCCTTCTTTCTGGGGGATATATGAACACATGATCTTTTAACTTATTGTCAAAACTGTGGGTTGTGGCGGGCTCATGTGAAAGATTAAGAGATTACTTAACTTAAATAGTATTTATTTATTTCGTATACATTATTTTCAAATTTAATAACTCAGTACTGTGTTATTTATTTTAACCATAGCAGAAAGTTTTCAAAGGGTTTTTTTAGAGGTCAAACTCTTATGATATAGTAGAAGTGAAATCCCAACACAGGAGCTAAGAAGTAGAAGCCAACAATAATGACAGCAATCAACAATCAACATAAAATCGTGGCTAGTTCAATCACTTGAAACAACATATATTTGTTTTCCATATAATTATTTAAAATTTGGAGTGTTCTATCAACTTTTCATATGCATAAGTAGAGGGGAAATAAAATTCTTGCCAAAAATTATATGACTGAAACAAACATTTTGACCTAAATGGCAATTCAAACTTCTTAAAGAAATTAATTTAAAGAAGAAAAAGTATTTTGGGGAGGCCAAACTTTGGAGTTTGAGAGGGTAAAATAAAAGTATTGTATCTTTTAAATTGGCTAAAATGAATCCAATGTTGAAATATATTCTCTTAAACTATCTTAACAGCAACAAAAGTATATTTATCCATTACAAGATTTTAAATATAACTGAAAGAGGTGTTAGAAGATACAGGATAATAGGTCCCTGGTAGGAAAATTGTCATTCAAATGAGATACTTCGATACTGATGATTTTTTTTCCTTGAATTATCTTCCTGATGTGAAGTAGCTTCCACATGTGGTATAGCTGTTTGTTTTGTCTCATGAAAAGTGAGTACTGAAGAGAATCACTTTTTTTTTCTTTTCCTCTCCATTGCCCTTTTTACAGAATTTCTCTCTGTCTATGGCTTTTGTCCCATAGATTCATGAATCCTAATTATTCATTCAGACTAACTCTGAGGTCACGAGCATGTCACACCAACATACCACTAATTGAGAAGTCATTCACAAGTATTCACTTGATTTTCTTATTCCTTTTTTTGGACTGGGTATCTTGCCTATGTGAAGCAAGGGACATATCCACAGTCCTTTCATTCTGAGAGTCTTACAGCTATTTTTTTGTCCTGTGAAGCAGCAGCTCTGTCATGTATTGTCCTTATTCAACAAGTCATCAAACACAAAAACTGGCATGAATCTCATTAGGCAAGGATGAGAAAAGTGCATAAACTGCTGAGACAACATTATACTACACATACCCATCAAGCCATAAGAAAATTAAGTGTTTAAAAATAAATATATTTGAATTTTCAGTGTTCAATAATTTATGAATTCTCATTATAAACTTAATCTTACATAATCTTATGCACATATCAGGTATGAGATATGCATAAGAAATAAAATCATTCATAATATTTCAACCTCTATTAAATTTGTAAGGCAAGGTTTGACATAGTCCTCTTAACTTTGCAAGTGAAAACTATTGTGATGAATATGAATCCTAACAAGGTTTTCATAATAATCTTAATAAAACTGTTACTATAAAATATTTCTTAATAATAGTATAGCTTCAATTACTTTATGATTTGGTTACTATGTTGGAGTAGATAACAATTATGTTCTGATATTTATAGTGTTATCACAAATCATATTTTATGTAGCTTTAAAATGGTTATAATTTCCCTCTATTAAGCAAAGCCCACTAATATCTAAAGATTATTTTAATAATTAATAATTTAGGGAACATTTATTATATATTTATCATAAAAATATTAACATTTTTAAAGGTTAATATTTAAACATATGTACTAAACTATGTACATATTTTCTTTCCATCTTTCTCTAAAACCCTCTTTTTTTTTCTTTTTGGATTGGCTTGCTTGCTTTTTCTTGTTGTTTATGTTTTGTAATTTTTGTAACAAAATTGCTAACTTTATCTGGCATACATTGTCAGTACTAAGAAGGGAAAATCAACTTGACTTTGAAAATACAAAATATTTGCAAATAACTAAGTTTCAAACTTTATGAGATTATTTCACACTTTTATTTTTCCCCCTTCTTATTTTTGTTGCATTTATCTGTGGGGGTTATCTCAATGTGGAGGAAGAGTATGTCAGGTCGCAGCTAAAAGGAGCCTCCGGAAGATGTGTTTTCCCCTCTGTACTCATGGTGATTTTTTGATAATGGATTTGCCTGCATAATGCTTTCTGATATGTATTGGATTCACTGCCTCTGTTCCCTATCACAGCCTTAGTTATAAGGATCTGTCATTCACATCATAGTTCATGAACATTATGATGAATTTCTTTAACTCAATGACACATGTGAGAAAACCCTGGTTTTGATCAATATAAGGTCAGTGGGGTAGAGCCCTTATTGCCTCTCTTACTGTGAAGATGCTGGGCCGTTGAGTCTTTTCAGCTATTACTGTCCATCATTTATGTGGGAGCACTACCTGCAAACTTCCTGCTGGAGGCAGATGTAAAGAAATTGTGCCTCTATTTTTAGATTCACTCCTAACATATCAAGTTTGCAGTTCAGTTCTATAGGCCCTGAGGTACCTAACACATTTGGAAATACTTAAGACTGATTCCCTCCCTACTTATGGAGCCTTTTATCTATTTATTTATTTGTGGTTTTCTAAGGTAGGGCCTCACTCTAGCTCAGGCTGACCTGGAATTCACTATGGAGCTGGGGTGGCCTCAAATTTACAGTGATCCTCCTACCTGTGCCTCCGGAGTGCTGGGATTAAAGGCGTGCACCACCACGCCTGGCTCTATGCAGCCTTTTAATCACTGTATGACTCCCATTAAACCTAGAGATGGACATCACTTTCTTTTGTTCTTATTAGGAACATTGCATACCCTTACCTACAACACCATACACCTGCTATAGTAAATCTTTCTACACTTGATCTTAGCCAAAAGGCTGAGAAGCAATTATAGTAAATATCTCTAAAAGCTTTGCTCTAGACGTCCAATGTTGGGAATTTTTAATGTTTTTATTTTAATTCACATAAATTAACCATACATATTTATGGGGTACACGAAGCATTAAACCCATTATTCCTGTTACAGTAATCAGATTAGAGTAATTAGTATTACTATCAAGTCAGACTTTGCAGTAGGAGCATTGAAAATACTCTCTACTAGCCATTTTGAAATATTTTATTATCATAGGCAGTTATATTTATCTGTTAAAAAATCAGTTACTAGTAAAAGAAAAACTTAGTTTTAGATCTCTATACACAGAAACTGAACACCAAAACTGTGTTGTGTCTTAATTGTCCTGGTTGGAGCTAAGCAGACTGAGCTGCTCTGTTGAGGTGACACTGACCGTGTCAGGAACAACAACCAGACTAGAACCCATGCCACAATATATAATTAGAAATAATATTAAATTCCCTGGTTATAGACATATATTATATTTGCTATTAATTCAAATCCATTATTCATTCACTATTTATTTTTTTTGCCAGCAAATTTTGTAGCACCATATTTTTAAAATAACTGCCCCTGAACACATAAATATATTTGTTTTTCTTTTGATCAAAGAAAAAGTTCCTGAAATTACCTGACGAGTTGAATGTTTGTTTTCTCCTTTCTTTCTTTCTGGCTGGTTATTTCAAATGAAACTTTTCAGGATAGTTGTTTAGAAGAACTATAAAAATTGTAGCCTGCTGTGGCCTGCTTTTCTGTATCCAGCTGTGAAGAATAAACTTTCTGTGACCACACTAGCTAGTCTTCACTGTGCAGTTAGATGTCACGTGCTAAAAAATAGCATCCTCATCTTCTTCCAATCTCAAATCTACAAATATCCTAAATATGTAACTTATTTTTTTTTCTAGTTGGATAGAGGTGATTCTACTAATATCATTCAGATTACGCAGTGAGCATGAAACTATATGTTCTAGATACAGAAAACAGTTATAAAAAAGGAACCTTTGTTCAGGGAGTTCAGGACCCTTCCATGTTAGTTCTGGTAACATTTGAATTGTTTGAGGCTGTCATTGAAAGCCATTGCAACAAGTAAAGGAAAGACCAGCAAGCCCACAAAAGTTTTCCCTACACTTTCAGAATTTTATCCTCACCACTAATATACAAATACCATGCAGCCAATTCCAGTCTAAAATAAAACTTTAAGAAGCATTTGAATCATAAAGTCTTTTCAACAAATATGTTATGTGAGCTTTTTAATTCTTTACATGAATTTAGCCTTTGTGAGACATGCACTAACTATAATAAATGCAGATGTACTTTTCAGTTTTTTGAGAAAGTTTTTAATAAATGAAACCTTCTTGTATGGTACAGTAGATATGTCACCTCATTAACTTAAAAAGAGCTCTGCTCACAATAATAATATTGTTCATTTATTAATATACAATATAGCCTTTATTTTCAAAAGTGATAGTACTGTCTACAGTGATGCTACTTGCCCCAAACCAATGGTTTTCAAATTATTGCACACAATAGTTATACACTTAAAAATCAATGGACCCAATCAATATTAATATGACTCTACTTAGCTATATTTATCTGATTAGAAATTAATGCTGAAAACTTTAAAATCACAATAAGCCAGTGTCAAACTAACACAAATGAAATACAGCTTCAAATTTCTATGTTGTCTGGCTTACTAGAAGTTAACAGAAGTTAGCTGGAAAGTCACATCTGTTTCTGCCTTAAGGTAGTTGTTATAGTATCCATTTTGTAATCCTGAACAATTCAACCATATACTCAAAAACATGTGAGCCTGAAGAGAGGAGATGACAAGATTTTTATATTTATAGTCCTCATCTTTTCTTCCCCTATGACCCATCTAACACACACACAACAACCACTGAGTTTTGAAATACTAAATGTTTTAATTAAACAATAAGCATTAAATGTACTATTTAAATTAAAGTACATGCTACATGTGTACATGTGATGGCTTATTTTTGTAGTCTCAGCACTGATAATGACCTGACAGAAGGATGACCAGAAGTTTGACACTTGCCTGGGCTGCACAGTGAATTCTATATCAAACAAACACACACAATTTACAAAAGTTATCTCCACCATGAACTTCTTAATATTGAGTATATTATAGCCATCTTTATTCTTTCAGTGTAGCATACTTCAAACAAGCATGTACATATGTGCATAACATACAAATTCATGAATACATGTCTCAGATCATGTGTGATAAAACAAAGATTCTTTTATTCTTGACTATCAAACATACGAACACAGCTATTCCTATGGACGTAATACATTTCATTGACTGAATAGCATTTTTAGTGTTCTACTAAGTTTACTTTTCCCATATAGTACACTGTGGTTTAAAAACCTTTGTCCCCCCTCTTCTCTATGCTATCCTTTGTGTCTCATTGCCGACACTTTTCTGAGGTTCCATCCACATGTTTTCCTTTGGGTACAACCATTATTGACCTCTCATAATGCCATACCAAAAACAAGAGGACTACAGAACAAATATAGAAAACTAACCTGGGGAAAAGAATTAGATCTAATTCGAATTTAGAGTGATGTAGGGCTGGAGAGATGGCTTAGCGGTTAAGGCGCCTGCCTGCTAAGCCTAAGAACCCAGTTCCAATCTCCAGGTCCCACGTTTAGCCAGTTGCAAAGTGACGCAAGGGCGCAATGCCGCACTTGACCACAAGGGGGCGCACGCATCTGGATTTCGTTCACAGCAGCTGAGAGACTGCTGGCGCGCCCATTGTCTGTCTCCCTCTCCCTCTCTGTCTGTCTCTCTCTGTGTCTCTCCCAAAAATAAATAAAATAATAAAAAATTTTTAAAAAGAGTGATGTAAATAAACACTTTCTAGATAAATGAAGGCATGCTTATCACAAAGAATCCCAGATGTAGAAATTATATCATAGTACAATTCTAACTTAGAACTCTGAATTATTACAGAGTTTTTCAAATAACAAAATTTGTCTTGACAAGGAAAATACAGATAAATAATTTGTTTGGACTTGAAATCAACCATTTATATTTGATTGGTTCTACTTTCTGGTTATGTTATCTGAAGAGAACTAATGATATCAGTCATAGGTCATGATTATGTTGATTTGTGATATTTTTTAAAAAATTCACTAGGGTACAATTTTGATTAATGAAAACCTGTGATATTTTAAGTTATGTAGATGAATGTGTAACATACAAAAGTGTTTTATCATAAATATTGTATTCTTATTATTCAAATCTGAAATTTGCATGTTGTTATTGAAAAAAATCTAATCATGAGCTGTGCTACAAAAATAAACCTCTTGAATTTTGATTATCTTTGTTGGAAAGTAAGCAGTCTAAATTAAGAACAAAGAGAATCTATGACAATTAAATAGACCTAGAAAGAAATATCCCTTTCCGGTTTTATTTCTCCTGATAATTTTTTAATTTATATATGGCAATTTGCATATGTTAATGATTAAAAATGCCATAAATTATATCCCATAATATTAATATTTGAATCTCAAGCACTAATCTTCCAGAATGTCATTTTTGATGTAACTAAACATGATCAGTGAGATTGTTTTACTCACTGAAATATTGCAATCCTTGACAAAAATAGTAGAGATTGACAAGAAAAGTGCTATAGCCATTTTTCCATCAGCTTGACAACTAACTAAACTTTCATAGACACATCATACATTTTATTCAGAATTGTACATATTATGCAATATGATATAGTCACAGTCACTAAGATTATTAATAAGTAATAAACACTTATTTTTAAAGAAAATTGAAATATTTCTCATACTAAAGTCATTTGAATCCATATTTTTTTCTGAAAATGTATGCCATTCTAGAACCTTCTGTAAATTATGTTAAATGCAAATTTCGATGCATACAGAACAGGTTACCTAATGTTATAAAATTTTTAAAAATCCATATATCATGAAATCATTTGAATACTCTATTGACTTTCATATTTACCAGAGGTTCATGTTTTATTTTGCTTAGTAATAATACATTATCTGATATACAGTTTAGTTTCCAATTAGCTAGTCAAAATACGTAAGTCCAGACAAATATGAAGTTACTATAAAAGCACTCACACAGGTATTTTGTGAATACATGTTTAATTAAGCTAAGGTAAATACACTGTACTTGGAGTTCCTTGGATACAGGGTCTCATGTAGTCTAGCCTTGTTTGCTCATGCACCTTGGCCTCACTTTACAGTCAATGATGACTTTGAACTTCTGAGTTTCCTATCTCCACTTCATGAATGGTGGAATTATAGGCATGTGTCACCCTGCCTGGCTTATGTAGGGATGGGAGTTGATCGTGCATGCTAGACAAACTCTCTACCCACTGAGAGACATCCCAAGACCCATGGATCTTTTCTATCTTACTTCTTCACTTGTTTTAAGGACCAAAACTACATGATTAAGATATTGCTAAGTATATACTTCTGGGTTTTATTTTCCCAAATTTCACTAGATTTCTTGAGTCCATACTTAGAAATTTTACCAAAAACAAGAAGTTATTGACACAACTAATAAATTAATAGCGATGTTTATTTAAGATTCATTAATAGGTTGTTTCATCTTATGCTATATGGATGGTATTGGTTGACTAGAAAGGTGATTGAGTGTCTGGGTGTGGTTGGGGATATGTGGTTTCTACATGTGATAACAGATCAAAATACAACTATTTGTGAAAACTCTGTCCAGAAAGAACATCATCCTAGAAGTAGAACCAATAACACCATTGAGAATGTGCAAACCAAGACCTAGGAAAAGAAAGCATCCCCTGACCAGCAGAGGAACACCTCTGCAAGCAGGCAGCTATAAGAGAGTACACTTATTCTGTGTGATTACAGAATCCAGAAAGCCTCAATGCTGTATCTGTCCTTCATCTCAGGAGTGGCTGTTAATTATCACTCAGTCCATTCCAGTGGCCAATGATGACATTACTCTGCATTAGTCTCTTGCCCAAATTTAAGTTTAGAAATGACTAGTATCAGAAAGAGCTGAGCTTCAGTTCAAAATGTGAATAAAGGCTTTGTAGTATAGCTTTAGATAAATGGATGGACTTAGAACAGATCATGTCAGTGAATACACACAATCACAGAAAGACAAATGCTGCATGGTCTCACTCATCTGTGGTTCCCAACGTGGATCAGCTTTAGTTGCTGGCACACCTGATAGGCAACTTGTGGCCCAGATAATAGCTATGAGGGGTTTCGGGGGAGAGGAAGTGAAAGTTGGGGGGAAATAAACACAAAACTAAGC
This sequence comes from Orientallactaga sibirica, assembly GCA_036365145.1. Lineage (NCBI taxonomy): Eukaryota > Metazoa > Chordata > Mammalia > Rodentia > Dipodidae > Orientallactaga > Orientallactaga sibirica. The sequence goes on from JAEOAD010000509.1 coordinate 6,056,222, forward strand.
TCAAAATTTACTGGTACCATAGAAATATTTCTCCTTGAAGGTAGGCTAAAAGACATAACCTTCACTGAGAGAACAGAGGGAGGGTCTGAAAAGATGGGCCCTGGAGAGGGTGGAATGAAGCATAACCTTAAAATATTTTGTTTTTATGTATATCTATAAATATAAACACACATAAAGCCCTTTATCAGGAGAAATGAAATTATGTAGTCTAATGTGCTATATTGTAAAACATGAATTTCAGTTTGAAACCAGTGACATGAAAAGAATACAAATATTTATTAAAATCACAAGAATTAATGATTTTAAAGATGTATTTCCTAGGCATAGTGCAACAGTGAGAAAAAATTTAAAATGAAATAGGAAGTGGGGAAATACCAACTTATTACATTAATATAGATTCAAATATAGAGAAGCAATTATCATTAATTTTAGGTAGGGTAAATGAACATAATTTAAAGTTGAAAGTAATATATGCATTCTGTTGGATTTTGGCCATTTATTTCTGTCAACCTAATAATATTACTTGCTATTTTACAGGAGATAAGAGCTGTCATTTAGATCTTCTTTTCTAAATAAATGCAATCTCTAATTGTGTGCTAAAACATTCTTTTATAAGGTATTTAATGAATCCTAAATAATTTTTCTTTTAAATATAAATTTAGGCCATGTTACCACCACAAATTATAGGTTAGTCAAAAATGCAATGGGCATATTACCACCACAAAGTATTTAATGAATCCTAAATAATTTTTTCTTTTAAATATAAATTTAGGCCATATTACCACCACAAATTATAGGTTAGTCAAAAATGCAATGGGCATATTACCACTACAAATTATAGGTTAGTCAAAAATGCAATGGGTAGAACAGAATAACATCTAGTAATATCTAAAATAAGAACAAAGTTTATATCAATTTCTAAAATCAGATTTTTTTCCTTTGTTTAATATTACAAATACTATAATGAATGAAAATCCCATTTTCTCTTTCATTCCAGTTATGGATTATTAAAAATGATCCTCCTGGAAAAGATAAAAAAAAGATAAAAGTAGTTATGTTCTGTCTAGCAGACCATAGCAACATTCACATGAAAATGTGATTATAATCCATCTACAAACATGTTCATCCTTATTAGAATATGTCAGATTCTGAGTGATGTAACCATGTGATATCACACATATAAATAAATTAAAGCTTATAATTTCTTTTAGAAAAGTAACTAGAGCCCAAATACCAGGATAGCCTGCACTGGAGGGTGCACATGGCAGGTGCAGAGTGAGTAGGCCATATCCCTGTTCCCCAGGGCTCCTCCCAGTTTCCTTGTCCGAATTGGTCCCCATGCAGCTGTCTTGGGACTGCTAGAACCCTACAAGCTTGCTGCAAAAGCAGGCCCTCTCCATCACCTTCCAGATCAAATTCCCTCTGGGTCCCCAATTACCGGATACCCTGTGCCTGTGGTACAGGGTGTGCATGTGAGGATGGAGTGAGCAGGCCAGATCCCTGTTCCCAGGGCCTCCTGCCAGTTTCCTGGTTCCTGTAGGTCCCCCTGCACCTGGATGTGGAGGCTTGGTCCCAGTATGGGGGCTGTGGAAACAGGTCTTTTGCTCTAGTATTCTGACTGGCCCCTGGGTACCAACATCCCTATTTCCCTGAGTCAGAGGGAGCATGGCTATTGTAGGAGCAGGCCTCCTGCCTCTAGCTCTCCAGCTACCTGGCACCCCAACCCATTATTCCTGGGTGCTGAAGAGTATTTGCAAGTGGAGTGAGTAGGCCAGAGCTCCCAGTTCCCCAGGTACCGTTGATGTACTTGTAATCTCCACAATCTGCATGTTTGTGGTTATAACCCTATTGAACACCAGTATAGCAATCTAGTTCACATTTCAAACAGAACACCCTGTGAAGATCCTACAAGGACAAAAACTGGCTTCCTCCTCCATAATATAAAGTGTCTCCCCAAGATGGGTAAACCACAGCGCGTGCGCACGCACACACACACACACACACACACACACACAAAAAAAAAAAAAAAAAAACAATGAAAGTCAGAAAACAGAGAATGAGAGAATTCCACCAAGGATGTCAAGTCCCACAATGGAGGCCTCCAATGAAATCTTAGAGAAATCAACAGAAATAAAATCCCAAAAGGAAAACACAACAACCAATGTCACCCTGATCAAAAGAATTGCTGAACTGGAAGCAAGCCATCAAAAAAACCAACAATTGTATCAATGAAATTGAACAGAATCGTCTTAAAAGAGCATTCAACTTTTGACAGGAACCTTAACTTGATTGAAGATGTTAGAACCCTCAAAAGAGATGTTAATGACTTGAAGGTGATCTCAATAACCAAATGTAAGAAATAACTTCAGATAGCATAAAGAAAATCAGAATTTGAACTGAAATCATACCACAAAAGAGAGATGGGGGCTGGAGAGACGGCTTAGCGGTTAAGGCGCCTGCCTCCTAAGCCTAAAAACACTGGTTCCAATCTCCAGATCCCATATTTAGCCAGATGCAAAGTGACGCAAGGGCACAATGCCGCACTTGACCAAAAGGGGCACACACATCTGGATTTCATTCACAGCAGCTGAGAGGCTGCTGTCACACCCATCTCTGTCTTCCTCTCCCTCTCTCTCTCTCTCTCTCTGTGTCTCTCTCCAAAAAAATAATTTAAAAAATTAAAAAAAAAAAGATGGACATGATACAAAATAACACAACAGAAAACAAAAATCAAATAGAACTTACAAAAACCTCTCTAGAACACCCCACTAACAGAGTTACTAATGGGGAAGACAGAACCTCTGACCTTGGAGACAAGACAGAAAAAATTGATTAGGAGGACAAAAACTTCACTAAGTTAAAAAGAACAGAATAGGAGGGAATTTTGGGAAACCCTAAAATAACAAATCATCCAGATCATGGGTATACCAGAAGAAGAGGAAATCCAGGACAGAGGCATGGAGAACATATTCAACAAAATTATTAAAGAAAAATTTCCCAGTCTTCCAAAAGAGAGGCCTGTCCAGATACAGGAAGCCCACAGAACACCAAACACGTGGGACCAAAGAAGAAAATCTCCAAGGTATATCATTGTTAAAATTCTTAACAATGAAAATAAAAGGAGAGTGCTAAAAACACCAAGAGAAAAACAACTCACTACATACAAAGTCAATTGCATCAGAATTATGTTAGATTTCTCAATGGAAACCCTGAAAGCCAAAAGGGCCTAGAATGAAATATCATTCTTCACAGACATTGCAAAAATGATCACAAAGCCAGGCATGGTTGTGCATGCCTTTAATCCCAGCACTTGGGAGGCAGAGGTAGGAGGATTGCGATGAGTTCGAGGCCACCCCGAGACTACATAGTTAATGGAAACATTAAAAAAAATAAAAAAGAAATCAAGGAGGATTTGAGAAGATGGAAAGATCTCCCATATTCCAAGATAGGAGGAATTAATATTATGACAATGGCAATTCTACCAAAAGCAATGTACAGACATTGTAAAAATGATCACAAAGCTGGGTATGCTTGTGCATGCCTTTAATCCCAGCACTTGGGAGGCAGAGGTAGGAAGATCGCCATGAGTTCAAGGACACTACCCTGAGACTACATAGTGAATTCCAGGTCAGCCCAGGCTAGACTGAAACCCTACTTGAAAAACCAAAAAAAAAAAAAAAAAAAAAAAAATCTCAAAATTGATATGGAATGGCAGCATTCCTCAGATATCCAAACATATTGTCAGGAAAAAAAAAAAAAAAAAAAAAACTTCTAGAGGTTTCACCATACCTGATCTAAAGCTATATTACAAATCCTTAGTAACAAAAACCACATGGCTTTGGTATAATTACAGAAACATAGACCAGTGGAACAGAACTGAAGACACACCTTAGGTCAAGTAAGTACGGTTACTTGATCTTTGATCTAATGTCAACTGGCGAAAAGAAAGCATCTTCAGGGCTGGAGAGATGACTTAGAAGTTAAAGAGCCTGCCTGTGAAGCCTAAGAATGCCCATTCAATTCTCCAGGCCCCACGTTTAGCCAGATGCAAAAGTGACACAAGCGTGCAATGTCACACATGCAAACAATGGGGCATACATGTCTGGAGTTCATTCGCAATGGCTGAGAAGCCACTGGCACACCCATTCTCTGTATTTCTGTCTCTCTTTGAATCTCTCAAATTAAAAAAAAAAAAAGGGGGGCATCTTGAACAAATGATGTTGGACAAATAGAATGACCATATGTAGAAAAATGAAACTAGACCCACGTGTCTCTCCATACACAAAAATCAAGTCCAGATGGATTAAAAAACCTCAAGATAAGACTTGAAACTCTCCTAATACTGGAAATAAAAATAGGAGGCACTCTCCACACTACAGGAGTGGGAAAGACTTTCTAAACAAAACCCCATTAGCACAGGAAATTAAACAATCACTCAACCAATGGGATCTCATGAAACTAAAAAGCTTTTGCACAAACACACCATAATCAGAGCCAATAGATTACCCACTGAATGGGAGAAAATCTTCACCAACTATACCACTGACAGAAGACTAATATACAGAATCTACAAAGAACTCAAAAAAAAAAAAAAAAACAAGCAAACAAACAACAACAACAACAACAACAACAAAATAAATAAAAGAATCAAACAATCCACTCCAAAAGTGTGGCAGGGAACTGAATAGGGAGTTCTCAGTGGAAAAATTACAAATGGCTAACACACATTTAGGAAAATACTCAACATCCCTAACCATTAGGGAAATGCAAATTAAAACAACTCTGAGATTCCAACTTACACCAGTAAGGATGGCAATCATAAAAAATAATCTAAGAACGGGCTGGAGAGATGGCTTAGGGGTTAAGGCGCCTGCCTTCTAAGCCTAAGAACACTGGTTCCAATCTCCAGCAGTTTCAATCTCCAGGTCCTGCGTTTAGCCAGATGCAAAGTGACGCAAGGGTGCAATGCCACACTAGACCACAAGGGGGCGCAACACACCTGGATTTCGTTCTCAGCAGCTGAGACACTGCTGGCACGCCCATCTCAGTCTGTCTGTCTCTCTCTGTCTCTCTCTCTGTCTCTCTCTGTGTCTCTCTCCAAATAAATAAATAAATAAATAAATAAATAAATAAATAAATAAATAAAAATCTAAGAACGACAAATGTTGGTGAGGATGTGGGGATAAAGTCACCCTCATCCACCGTTGGTGGGAATGTAAACTGATACAATCACTATCAAAATGAATGTGGAGATTCCTGGAAAGGAAGAACATAGACCTACCAACAGTTATTCTCAGTTATTCCCTTACTGGGCTTTTATCCTAAATGCTCCATGCATCAATACAGAGACATTTGCCCAATCATGCTTATAGCTGCTCGATTCATTATAACTAAGACCTGAAATCCCCCCAGATGCCCATCATTGGATGAATGGATAACAAAGTTATGGTACATTTACACAACGGAATTCTACTCAGCAGTAAGAAAAATGATACAATGGAATTTGTAGAAAAATGGACAGACTTGGAACAGATCATACTCAGCAAACGCACACAACCACAGAGAGACAAACACCACTTGGTGTCACTTATCTATGGTTTATAACCTGGACCTGCTCAAGTTGTTGTCATACCTGATAGTCAACTTAAGGCCCAGACAATAAAGGTGGAAGGGTTTGGGTGGAGGAGAGGGGAGGGGAGGGGAGAAAACAAACAAAAAATAAATCCAAAAGGAGCTGATACTTTAGAAACCTTTACCCTTGAAGATAGCCTGAAAGATATAACTCCCCCTTAAAAGGATTAAGGGGGAGTACCTGAAAAGCAGGGCTCTGGTGAGGGTAGCATGAAGCCTAAGCTAAAAGAAATTTTTTTTTTCTGTCTCAGACCTGTAACTTCCAGTACCACAGATTTGTTGCTACCCACATCGAGCTGTTGATCACAAAGACCTACGACATCCCCAAATCAAGAGAGCTTTCTGTCAAAGCTCTTGATTACCTGCCTGAGACAAAAGCTAAGACCCTGTTGCTGAAGATACCACATACAGCTGACACAGAGTCTGGAGAGACCTGGCTGGAATTCAGAAGAAAGTCAGTGCCCAGACAGTTAGCCTGTCTAATGCTGGAAAGTACTACATGAGCTTCTAGGGGGGAAATGGCCAACAATGGTCTGAATAACCAGAGGTCTAAGCTACTCAGAAGGAGACACCCTAACAGGATGTACATGCCAGTGTAGTAGTGGCACACAGTTTACACTAGGTAAACAATAGCTTTATGATTAGCTAAGAGATCCACTCAGTGGAAAGGAATCCAGATCTGGAATTGGCAACCAGATCAGAATTCTATGGAGACAAAGATTATATTCTCCAGTGTTAAGCTCCCAGTAGTCTTTGGCTAAAGAGGGGTTACATACATGAAATTCTCCCTAAATTAATAATGCTTATATAAAGTAATTATTGGGATACTTTATTGTTTAATTTAATTGTAAATATATGGAATTCATTATTAAATAGAGATTTTCTTTTAAAGAGTGTAATAGAGGAATTATGATACAATTTTTTTTTTTTTTTTTTTTTTGGTTTTGCAAGGTAGGGGCTCACTCTGGTCCAGGCTGACCTGGAATTCACTATGTAGTCTCAGGGTGGCCTCGAACTCTCGGCGATCCTCCTACCTCTGCCTCCTGAGTGCTGGGATTAAAGGCGTGCACCACCAGGCCCGGATTAAATGTGTTTTTAACTTATATAATACATACTCAGGATTGAATTCAGAAAGTTCTGAAAATTCAGAAGAGTCTTTTCTCAATTTTTTTCTTTTTACTTGGAATATGTCTAATAAAATCATTGCATCCTATTCTCTCCAAGGACACACACACACACACACACACACACACAAAGAAAGAAAAGTAGCTAGAAATTCAGATAGGTCATCTTTTGTAGAAGGAAAAATTGGTCCACCTTAATCTTGGCTTTTTATCTTTACTCATTTGTAAAGCAATATCTATAATATTCACATGTGTGAAAATGTTTCTAGTGTGGGGCAGTTTTAAATATTTTATTGATGTCATATATATTCTCACACAAGGCAAAAGAACAAGAAAGGTAAAGACATTCTATGTAGTTTTTTAAAAAATATTTTATTTATTTTTGGAGAGAGACACAGAGAGAGACAAACAGAGAGGGAGAGGGAGACAGATAGAGAATGGGCATGCCAGCAGTCTCTCAGCTGCTGTGAACGAAATCCAGATGCATGCGCCCCCTTGTGGCCAAGTGTGGCATTGCGCCCTTGCGTCACTTTGCATCTGGCTAAACATGGGACCTGGAGATTGAAACCGCCATTCTTAGGCTTAGGAGGCAGGCGCCTTAACCGCTAAGCCATCTCTCCAGCCCAACATTCTATGTAGTTTTAAGGTAAGGTATTGAGCTGATGAGATGGTTCAGTGCTTCAAGGAACTTGCTTGCAAATCCTGACAGGCCGGGTTCAATACTCCAGTACACATGCAAATTCACAATTACAAAGTAGACTATGCATTGGGAGTTTATTTGCAGGGGCTGGAGACCCTGGCACCTCCATTCATTCTCTCTCTTCTTCTTTCTATCTCAAATAAGTAAATAGATATTAAGAAATAAAGAAAATAAAACTAAGGTATTGAGTGCAGAGTGTTAAGTACTTATTAAGTTCTTGGAAATAATAGAAAAGTTAAAGTCCAGGGAGTGCTACCAGCTCTGCTAAATTGGTAACAGCGCATTGGTGTCACAAAATAACTGGCAAGGGTATCTTAAGGAAGAAAGAGATTATTTTAGCTCAGAGATGGAAGCTAGTCCCACATGGGTGGAAAAGCAGACTAGTGGAGCATCAGTCACAGCCCAATCAGAAAACAAGAGAGAGAAATTAATGGTAGGGAAGTGAATTCTGCTCGTTACTTAGCCTGAGATTTCTGCCCATGGATTGCTGCCACCAGTAATTAGGGTGGGTCTTCCCACCTCACCTAAAGTTAATCTTTAAGAAAAATGTGCCAACAGGTGCAATTGTGGCATGTCTGTTATGGGGAAAACCAACTGCTGTCTAATTGGACTGGAGGCCGGTGCATGGGAGGGAGTACATCCCTGACACTAAAAACCTACAACAGGGCTAGTCATGAGCCCTAGGGGTGTAATGTCTGCTGGTGTCTGGCTAAATGTTTATACTATGTTAACGAAGCTGTCCAGTAAGCACTTCTCTTAATGCACATACCCGTATATTAATGCTACTCTCACTTTTGATTAGAGACGCTTCTCTTTTCAGATGGTAGTGACTTTGGGATGACTCACAAGGCACCATGGTGCTGAGAAGGGAGAGAGGAGTGCTCAGCACCGAAACATCTCTAACACACCTTTCAAGGCTCAGGGTCCATTGCAAAAGAGATGGGGGAAAGAATGTAAGTGCCAAAGGAAGGGTAGGACTCCTCCAGACTCAAAATTGGCCTGGATATCCATGACCTCACAGTGCCTGATACTACCTACACAAGACCAGCATAATAGGAGGAAAAGATGATGACATCAAAATAAAAGGGAGACTGATTGAGAAGAAGAGGGGATAAGTTGGAAAGTGGAGTTTCAAAGGGGATGGAGGGAAGTAACATGGGATATTGTCTACAATTAAGGAAGTTGTCGATTAAAAGAAAAATAAAACTACTCCATAGAATTTACCAGAAAATCCCAGAAAATGTGCACAAAACCTTGTTCTCAAGTGGTAGCAAGCTGGCTGCTGCCACCTCTTCCCATATTTCTCTAGCCACTGTTCCTGTGCATATGGATACCATTTGGCAACTTCAAGTGTTCTGAACATGTTTGTATATTTTTAATGTATTGGCATGTATTAATTATATGCATTGCTTGGATTCTTAAAGACATTTTCACTCAAATACACCAGGACCTTTTACTGTTTGCCTCCATGTGCTCCTGAAACCTTTGTGAAACTATTTTCTGTTCTAAGTGTTTTCTGATGTTTTGAAGGACCTTTTGTATGTCGTATCATATTATTTGCAAATAAGGATGATTTGACTTCTTCCTTTTATATGTGTAATTGTTCTAGCTAAAAATTGAAGACACTGTTGATTAAAAATGGAGAAAGTAGGGCTGGAGAGATGGCTTAGCGGTTAAGGTGCCTACCTCCTCAGCCTAAGAACACCGGTTCCAATCTCCAGGTCCCACGTTTAGCCAGATGCAAAGTGACTCAAGAGCGCAATGCTGCACTTGACCATAAGGGAGCGTACGCATCTGGATTTCGTTCGCAGCAGCTGAGAGACTGCTGGCACGCCCAGCTCTATCTGTCTTCCTCTCTCTCTCTCTTTCTGTCTCTCTCTGTGTCTCTCTCCAAAAAAAAAAAAAAAAAAATGGAGAAAAGTAAGCATTTCTCTCTGATTTAATAGACATTTTCAAAGTATTTCCCGATTTATGTAAAGGGTGAATGTAGATTTCTCATATATATTCTTGATTGTGTTGTGTTATGTTCCTTCAGTTTCTAATTTCTTCACTGTTTATGTTGTACTTGGTCCCCATTATCCATGGTTCTCACATAATTACATGACTTGTTTAATTTCTATAGTGTATACATTCATAAAATCACAATCGGCTAACAAATTAAAGCATTGTGATGGAAGAAAACAGACTTTTGAAATATTGCATACTGGGACTGTTCATATCCTTTCATGTTGAAATGTAAGCATATTTGCTACAATTTGTGATCTCTGTTCGCTTGATTTAACATGAACAAAAAGTATAACTTGATGAATACCTTTATGTAACATACTTAATAGTATGTTTCTAAGGCTGCCCATGCATATTTATTCATATCTTGATAGCTAAAACTCATAATTTCTACTTAGGTAAAGAAATATGGGCTGGAGAGATGCCTTCCTAATTATGGTATGTGCCTGAGAAGCCCAATCCAATTCCCAAGAAACCATGTAAGCCAGATGCACATGGTGATGCATGCATCTGGAGTTCATATTCAGTGACTAGAGCCCCTGGTGTGTCCATTCTCCCCTCTCTCTCCTCTCTCTCTCTCATAAATAAATTTTAAAAAGTAAATAAAAATAGTTTAAAAGGAAGAAATATGTCCTTATATGGTCCTTTAAAAATATTTACTTCTTTATTAAACACTATGTGTATGATTTAATGATTGTAGAATATATAAGCTAATAAATATTATTTGTACATATAGTCTATATTCTTTATATTGCTTTTTAAATAATTTTTTATTATTTTATTTATTTTTGGAGAGAGACACAGAGAGAGACAGAGAGGGAGAGGGAGACAGATAGAGAATGGGTGTGCCAGCAGTCTCTCAGCTGCTGTGAATGAAATCCAGATACGTGTGCCCCCTTGTGGGCAAGTGTGGCATTGCGCCCTTGTGTCACTTTGCATCTGGCTAAATGTGAGAACTGGAGATTGGAACCAGCGTTCTTAGGCTTAGGAGGCAGGCGCCTTAATCGCTAAGCCATCTCTCCAGCCCACTTTGTATTGCTTTTTAATCATATGCTCCTAAATACCAGTAAGCATGTGAGTAAATAGAAAAATGTCCAATTAACATGGACTTTTACAGGTTTAATGGGCAGTGATAAATTTAAATCCCTCCTGTGGCTCTGTCAAAGGCAGTGCAATAACAAGTGGAATGAACTTGAGGGATGATGTTCTATTGATTAGTAATAAATTCTTTCTAAATTATCTGCTTACAGACAAGAAGAATTTGTTTTTCAATAACAGCTATGTTATTTAAATATTTCACAACAATGTAAACCAAACAATAAAAGAAAAATCCTTACTTATATAAGATAATTATAGGGTCTAAGCTTCAGTTTGTTCTATTATTTGATTTGATTTTTAGTCACTCAACTTTCTGTTGTTTCTAAAGTCTTCTTTATTATCTTACTGCCAGTGTCCAGAAAGTTTCATGCTGTCAAGAGATTTTAACTCAGAGTATTTTTTAACTAAAATATAATAGTGAAGATTTAATTGGCAGCCAAGCTTTCACATACAATTTTATATATTCAACATCTATTAGGAACTGTGTTTGTAAATAATAGATATTTTTATCCATTTTGGATTGATAAAATTACTAGACAAATTCTAACATTATACTAACTTTGCTTTTATGATTAAATTTTATTTTCAAAATATATTTTAAATAACAGACAATCATACTCATTCTACAAAAAGTGATTCCAAGTCACATATTGCTTCTCTGATTGTATAATGATGAAAAATTTCATAATTACTTGATATTATCATAACTTTCTCTGAGTGATATCTCTTAAACAAATGAGTTTTAATAGCCATATCTTGCATCTCATATTTTTAAAATGTATTTTTAAAAATACATATAAATATATATGTTGCAAGAACAGCTGATTCCTTGATTTTTCTAGTTTTATTGAAATATAATTGGCAATGTGATATTTTTATTCATTTTATTCCTTCTCAAGATGATTATAAACAGGTAATAAACCTATCCATATCCTCACACAATTGTCTGTGTATGTGTGTGTATGTGTTGAAAACACTTTATATCTGCTCTTTTAGTACCATATATATATATATATATATATATATATATATATATATATATATATATATATATATATATAGATGGATAGATAAAAGTATTTTCCACTGTTGATGCTTTTCTGGAAGTAGCATGCTTTCTTTGCTTTTGAGAAACTGAAAAATTTAGCTACAAACACTTTCCTAATAAGGTGGTTTGTTCTAAACATTTTAAAAGATGGCCTTCTTCCAGGTTTCTTTAGTACAAACTAAAATTAGCATATTATTATTTAAAAATTACTTCATATTAATAAGCTTGGAAAATTGTTAATTTTTGGTGGATTCCATGCAATATGAATCCTTACTCATAGAGGTCTTGTTCAAATGCATGGTTTGAATGTTGAGGGAAGAAAGAAAGAAATTTCTCCAGATGTATATTATGTATTAATAATTTCTTAATAAATCTATATCAAGATATAGATATATATGTTGCTATTCATATAGATTTAGAAAGAAATCATTATTTATTCAGAATCTATGAACCCTGTCTGTGAATTAAGGAAAACACACGAACCTAAAAATAGAAAAGCAATTGATAAGAAAAGAGTACTTAGGACAAGCTGGGAGTTCTTTACCAGTGACTATTTCTGCATTTTAGTTTGCCAGTTGTCTGTTGTTGAGCAAAGCAATGACATATAACTCCAACAGCATAGAAATGTGTGAATGAAACCAAACAACATCCTTCATCATTATGCCCAAGCAAAGATAGAAATAAGATAATGCAGACCACAAATATTAATAGATACTCTTATCAGATACCATAAATGCCTGCTGAGATTTTACCAATTAGAGGTGTAAACACATGTTTTTCCTTCCAATTTCATAGATTTTTTCCACATCTAATCAATAAATGGCTCCTGCTTTCAGATAATACCTAATCCAGACACACTTTATCTTTTTGAACACAAACTCAAATGCAATCTGTAATTAATCTCTAATCACATGATTTTATTAAGGAGGTGTTTAGTGAGCATTCAGTAGTGCTCATTCCTAATGTCCCTGATGATGTTTAGTTGGTGGACATCAATAATTATAAGAAGCTCAAAGAGAGTAAGCAAATGACAGTGGTGTAAGAATGAACCCTAAATAACATGGTTCTGTAGGAAAATTTAAATCCAAGCATCATGAGAAAAATTAATTTTAAAAAGTTTAAACAGGATATGGAGAAAGTGGAATCCTTCCACATGATCGAGATGTGTGAAATACAGTATTTTATTTGAGTGGTTTTAAGTGTATCAATGCTTATTTAATAGCGCATATATAATTCTGAAGTTGCTAAACTTCAATGGTGAAATCATTACCAAATTCAAAACAGATAACATATTTATCATCCCTCTAGTACTTTTGTCCTTCCTGTTTATCTGATTCACTAGATCCCCAAAGCACTATAATCTCTAATATACTACCAACAGTTTGAATTTACTAAAATATCTTATAAATGAAATAATACAGCATATTTATTTTTTCTCACTTCTTTCCAGTCTATGTGATAGAGATTTACTTGCTTGGTTGGGTCTATTGCTAGTTCATCCTTTTTAATGACTTGATACTATTCTACTTTATCACAATTGATTTCTGAGTTGTGTCAAATTTAGGGTTATAAAAATTTAGCTGTTATAAAAATTTGTAAGAAAGTTTTTGCATGGGCATCTGTTTTTTGTTTATCCACCTGAGAAAGGAATGTCCAGATCACACAGTAGATAAGTGCTTCACTTTTAAGAAACATTCTGTTTCCCAAGTTCTAAGTTTTCAGGTCCTGGCAGTTGTGGTTCTGACTGTTGATTTTTCCCTGCCTTGCAAGTATTTGACACCTTCATTTCACTTTAGCTTTTCTAATAGATATGCATCCTGATGCTGGTTAATTTGAACTTTGCTAATGACTAATGGTGTCAAAATATTTTCATGTGTTTATTTCTCATCCATTTTTCTTCCTTGGTGAACTGTTTATTCACTAAAAGATGCACCCAAAAGTTCATCAATGAGAGAATGAAAAGTAATAGTACATTCAGTCAGTGGAAAGTGGCATAGTCATAAAGAGTCGCACTGAAACACACAACAATATACATATGTCTCCCATGTACTGTGTCGAACACCAAGAAAAAAGCCAGAATAATCCACAAGCGATGCATTTGGGAAATTTAGAAACTCTTTTTATATAGAGCACTAGAACTTGGCTAATATAACCTGAATGTTTTTCTTTGGTACAAAATATATCCAAAACTATAACGATATTTTCACTTTATTTTTTTAGTTTTTTTAAATTTTTATTTATTTATTAATGACAGAGAGGGGGAGAGAGAGAGAGAAACAGAGAGAATGAGAATGGGTGCGCCAAGACCTCCAGCCACTGCAAATGAACTCCAGACTCATTGTCCACCATGTGCATCTGGCTTACATGGGACCTGGAGAACAGGGGTTCTTAGGCTTTACAGGCAAATGCCTTAACCACTATGCCATCTCTCCAGCCCCAAGCCATCTCTCTAGCCCCTCACTTTTATTTTTAAAATTAATGTGTTCCTAAGGATACTGTGGGTGTGAAACCTAAAGGTGAGTGTTCTACCATTGTATTCAAATATGAGATTTTGTGCATAGAATTGACATACAATGAATTTTATATTTTATATTACCACAAATAACTTTTTATCTTAAATGTATAAATCACTGGCGTATAGATAAAATAAAAGCTTTGCAGTATGCATGGATATTGAAGCATTTTGTCTTAACTTCTACATAGTTTTTTTCTTGTCTGATAGCTGCTACCATAGAATATTTGTGACATTCTAAATGACTACAGATGACAGTGTATGACCTATTTGTGATCATGGTAAAAGAAACAAAAACATAACCAAAGACTTTAAAAACACTCAGTCAACTGTTGTGTCGAATTTGAAACTGAATTCAATCACTGCCCTACAGCTGCTTTGTTTCACATTAATATATGTACTTGATGAATGAGATCCACACATGTGTAAGACAGAGATAAATGCATTAGGAGATGAGGAGGAATGTAGTCATCCTAAATAAAATAAAAACATTACTTTCAATACTCAGAGCTTCAGCACTCCTTGTTTATTGATTTCACTCCCCTTGTTTTAGTGGTTCAAAATGAATTATTTACTGTCATGGTTTGAAATCCATGAGCAGCAATCCATACCCATCATACTTGCAGAGGTCTGGTGCTTGAACAGATACATAATTTCAATTCAGTCTCTTTTTTATTTCTCTTAGCCCATTCCCCACATTGGTTTTATACCTTCAGTTACAAATCTACCTGCAAGTTTTTGGTACATTTCCCACAATTTATATATTTACGTTTTGTTCTGTTATTTTATTACTATAATTATTATTATGAAGATTTTTCGTATGAACACATCATGTGTTGGTACTCTCTTTCCCCTCGTCCCTGACTTCATTCTGTTAGGGATGGTCCTCAGTGAAGTTGCAGTGTTCCCCATGGGGTGGTAGTTTATACATTGCTGAAAGAAGAATGTTTGTAGCCCTTATACACAATCATGGATGTGTCCATCTCTCCTGGCATATCTGCCTTTTTTTACATAATTTCTCTTGAATCTGTTAATACATCTGCCCATAAGATTGTTTTATCTCCTAATTAATCTTTTCATCATTACATAATTTCTCCACTAACAGTTATTTTCTTTCCTTCATCTGATATTATTGTAATGACTATACTTTTATTTTTTTTGTTTCATAATATGATTAGTTTACACTTTTTTCTTTTTCTTTCTTTCTTTCTTTCTTTCTTTTTTTTTTTTTTTTTTTTGAAGTAGGGTCTCACTCTAACCCAGGCTGACCTGGAATTCACTATGTAGTCTCAGGGTGGCCTCCAACTCACAGCAATCATCTACCTCTGACTCTAGAGCACTGGGGTTAAAAGTGTGCACCACCAATCCAAGATTATTTACACCTTTTATGTTCACTATTCTTATTTTTCATATTTTTTATTTGTCTGGGAGAACAAGAGAGAGTGTATGAGCACACCAGGGTGTTTTGCTGCTTGCAACATACTCCAGACACATGTACAACTTTGTGCATGTGGCTTCATGTAGGGACTGGGGAATTGAATCAGGACTTGTAAGCTTTGCAAGCAAATTCCTTTAACTGCCAATCCCTTGGCATTCCTATTTAATCAATTATTGGGTTGGCGTTTTGTAACCATTTATGTTTTCATACAAAATTTACCTTTGGTCTTTTATTGGTTGTACTTTGATACTTAAATTTAAGCCAATTGTTGGTAACGAGAAGTGTTCCATTTGCTGTCTTAGTAATTGCTTCCTCTGATTATCTTTTCTTGGTGAGAATCCCTACTTATCACCACAGACAAGCTCACTGGAGCCACTACAGTTTGTTCTGCAGAGGACATGTGCCTATCTATCCTGAGTTGTTCTATTGTCAGACTGAGGACTGGGAAATGACAGGCATGTGTCAGTCACTGTAGGTAAAGAAGTCACAAAGTTCGAAAGGAAGAATTTCTTTTTAAAAAAAAATTAATTTAAGAGAGAGAACGGGGCACACACACACACACACAGAGAGAGAGAGAGAGAGAGAGAGAGAGAGAATGGGCATGCCAGGGCCTCCAGCCACTGCAAATGAATTCCAGATGCATGCACCCCCTTGTGCATCTGGCTTACATGGGTCCTGGAGAGTTGAACCAGGATGCTTTGGCTTTGTAGGTAAATGCCTTAAATGCTAAGCCAGCTCTCCAGCCCGAAAGGAAGAATTTCTAATGGAACTAGTAACTACAAACAATAGAAAAGGACACCATAACAATATATTTAATTTTCTCCTACTCATGGGAAATATTAGAATCTAGACAGGTAATAATTCATAGACGAGGTTGTAGAGATAGTTCAGTGATTAAAGGTGCTTACTTGTAAAGCCTGACATCCTAGGTTCAATTGCCCAGTGCCCACATAAACACAGATGCATAAAGTGGGTATCAGTCTGGAGTTTGTGTACAGTGGCAAGAGACATGCCCATTCCCTCTCTCTCTCCTTACAGATAAATAAATAATATATTTAAAACATAATTCAGGGCTGGAGAAATGGCTTGGTGGTTAAAGGTGCCTGCCTGCCAAGCCTAAGAAGGTCTGTTGGATCTCCAGGTCCCAGTTTAGCCAGACGCAGTGACGAAGGGGTGCAATGCTGCGCTTGCCCACAGGAGGCACACGTGTCTGGAGTTTGTTCACAGCAGCTGAGAGGCTTCTATTCTCTCTCTCTCTGCCTCTTCCTCTCTTCCCCTCTGTCTCTCTCTCTCTCAAAAATAATAAAAAAACCATAACAATTCATAGATGAATTCATATTTGGACTTCAAAAGTTTTATATGAAGTTAAAAATGAATGAATACCTAAAACAATGAAGAAAAATAATGTCCAATAGGTGAGTCCTTGGGGAACCTGATATATTTGAGGTGTTTTGAGTTTGTTCTGGGCATGTGTAAAGAGCATGTTAGCTATTCTGTCAATTGAAGCTCAGCAGATGCTGGGACCTGGCATGAGGAGAAAGCACAGTATTTGAAAAAGGGGTGTGTCCTTGATTCAGTGGCAGTGTAATGTAAAGCACTCTATCTTGATGGGTACATATTAAGTTCTACTAAGCTGGTTTCTGTATTGGCATCTTCTTCATTATTTTGTTCCAAGTTTGTATTGGGAGAAGTAGTCCTTCTTTATTGAAACTATCTTGATCACTAAACAATGAAATATAACTTTAAGCCCTGCATGAAATAGTAAAACATTTTACCACAGGCACTCAGGCGCTCTAACAGCCCAAAAGTTCCCTCATCTTGCCTTTCAAATATCCCTGCAGTAGAAAATACAGCACTAATAGAAAATACTGATTGCTCTTAAGCCAGCCTGAGGTTACAAAGAACAGCAAGTGTGGAAAACCCAACACAGTAGAAAGCAAAGAGGAGAATTAATAACTATTAAAGGCCAAGGAACTGGAAGGGATAACAAAACATTTTAGCAAGCCAATAATGAGGTTTACAAGTTTTAGACTCTCTATTTAGGTCCACATTCTAGAGATAGTTTAGGAAGAAAGTTAGAAGACAAGAAAATGGGCTGGGGACATGGCTCAAACATTGAAGAAACTTGCTTGAAAAGACTGCCACCCGGGACTCAAATCCCCAGTCATCCACATAAACCTGGATGGATGTGCATTGTCAGTGACAAGACACCCTAGTGTGTTTGTGCCCACACACAAGTACAAGTACATAAATATTTTTAAGTTGTTTAAAAAGATTTCAGTTTTATTTTTTTATTAGAGTCAGAGAGAGGGACAGCGAGAGATGAAGAGAGAGAATGGGTGCGCCAGGGCCTCTAGCCACTGCAAATGAACTCCAGACACAAGTGCCCCCTTGTGCATCTGGCCTACGTGGGACCTAGAGAATCAAATCAGGGTTCTTAGGCTTTGCAGGGATGTACCTTAACCACTAAGCCATCTCTTCAGCCCTTTTATAAGTTTTAAAGAAGAAAATATAGGGTTCTGGGAGGAAATTGTTTCACAAGCTTTTGTCAAATTATCTTGTTTTATAAAAGTAGCATCAGGAGTAAGGAGAAAGAGATGGTGCCTAGTAGTCCTGACTTATTCTCCTGGAAGGTGACCAGTAATTCCATCATGTCCTGGAAAGAGATTTTTTTAAATGACAATTTATAATCTACCTTGGGAGTTTGCCAGAGAAGGAAAGTCACTTTTGAATGGACTAACAAACAACAAAGGAGTCATCAAACAGACTTTGGATGCCAAGAGTCAGTCTGGAAGTTGAAAGGGCCTCACAAACTTTGAACAGTCTTACTGGAGATTATTCACAGCCTGCAACCTTGAACAGCAAAAACAGCTTGGTTCTACCCCTTCCTCACTTTTCTCTCCCTCTTTTTGAGAGCAACAACTCTGCCCCTAACCTCACAAACAAATGTAAAGCTACTCACCATCAGCCATGCTCTTGCCTCACATTTCCAGAGTCCCAGGACTGCTGACACATGGTGTGCCCCTCTCATGCTGCTGGTTCTAAATGAAGCCTGATCTTGCCAGAGATGTGTATTTACTCTGTCATTACAAACTTGCCTCTAAACATTTTTTACAACTTTCAATTCTAAAATAGTTTTGAAAAGTGTAAAATTTAATATGCTAATTACTAAAAAATTCCTAAAATCTGTCTGCCTCATAGTACATATCATACATACATATGCTTTTACTGTTGAATATTGATTTTGTGCCTGATTACCTTGCAAGTATTAACCCTAGAAATCTTGTTAGAATTCTAAATCTAAATTGAATATACTTTAAACCAGTTTAAGGAAGTAGCATTCCTTCCTTTTGATTTTATAAATAATTCATGTTGCTTTTCATATATAGCTGAGGAGAAATATTTCCATCCTAAACTAAAATCCTTCAAATTTGGTTTTATAAATAGTTTATGGCTATAGTGCACACAGTAGATAATCTATGTAATAAATTGCAATTGCAAATTTAGACATATGTTGTGTAGCAGATGCCTCCAATTTGAAATATTCCCTGCTGAAGAGAGGAAGGAGGCTCTGGGATTCACAAAATCAAGGCTGAGAAACCTGAAACTGTAAAGGTCTAATGCCATTCCTCAAGGTTATAGTAATTATTAAGGGTAGACTATGACCAATGTTCATGTGAAATCGAAACATTCCCTCTCGAAGAGAGGAAGGAAGCTCAGGAGACCCAGAGAGTCAACAAATCTGAGAAAAAGTTGCAAAACCCCTCCCAAAGGCATATAATGGGAAAATGACTGCTTGGGGAGGACACTGTCGAGTTGAGCTGCATGTAAGTCATGTAGTATGCTCCAGACTGTCCAACCAGCCTTGCTCCCTGCAGATTGTGCAGTGTGCTCAAGAGACGCAGCTTCCATGAGTCATTACCGATGCTGGGTGGGCATTTTTGGAGAAGCAGCTGCTTTTGAGTCATCCATTTTTCCTACAAGCAACTCCTCACCCTGCTCTGTAAATAACCCCAATAAACTCAGTTGTCCACCAAAACTAGTGTTGGTGTAATAATACTTTGGTCTGCTGTTGATGCTCAATCTGTGGCGAATAAATGTGTGTTCATGTTGTCCCAGGGGAAAGTTTTCACATGGCACTTTGCACCCAAAATGTGGCATGGGAGAAGCAAAGATGAGATTGGGAGGAGCAATTGGAGGGTCCTGGCTATGGGTGGCAAGGCACGCAACTAAGCCTAAGGATGGAGCATCCATGGGGGTGGGGGGACCCAACATGCCTATCCTTCCTCATGTGGTGTGCAGTGGTGTGCCTTCTTGTGGTGTAGGCAGTGGTGCTGGTCTTGGTACAGGTAGTTGGACATGTATCTAAGGCTGGGCTGTCAGGAGGAACAACGTCTTTGGGAGAAATCCCAGGGTGACCATCTTCCTGTATGAGGTATGAATTGGCATGCACGCTTGATGCCCAGAGGAATATGGGGATGTCCAGAAAATAGTTGAAAGATTAGATAATGTGTTGAAGTAGCTGAATGTGGCATGTAGGGGAAGTGAGCGCTGGTAAGGTGTTGAGCTTGGTCATTGTTATGGGTTATAAGGTATATAGCCAAGGCTGAGATGGCTGCCCAAAGAGAACTTGTTTATTTAAAGAAGAAAAAAAAAGGGGATAAGGACATGCAGCTAAGGTCTTCTGTGTTAGTTTCTGGTTATGCAGGTAAATTGAATAAATGAGAAGCAATAGAGGGGATGGTTCACCATTTCTTATGGCTGGCTGACCAAAAGAAAAGCAAAGCACAAACTACATCGGTATTAAAGAGACTATGGGATCCAAAAACTTGGAACCTATGGGAGAAACCAGGGAGAAGGGAAAGAAAGAGTTAAACATGATACACTGAGATTTTAATGTGTCAAAATACTCTAGAAGAGGAGACAGACAAAGGAGTCTTTTCTGATCACTTGAAAGGCAGATGTGACAAGATTTTTGTAGAGCTGGTGTTGCTAAGGAAAAAAAATGTCAGAAAGCCAAATATGGTTCTAGAGAGCTTCTGGAAGGCTTTATTGCCTAAAGAACAGTTCTCAGATAATATGAATGATATGTTGCAGGAAAAAGAACTAAACTTCTCCCAGGGTGGCCAATTATGCTCAGAAAAAACAAAAAGTGTGCTGGGATGGAAATAGCTTCACTAGCCCTAGGCTATAACAGCAGCCAAGTGTGGCCGAGGGAGACAATGGCCAAGGCTTCAGCGTCAGTGCTAACCCTCTTTTCTTCTTGAACAGAGGAAGGACGTTCTGGGGATTCAGAAAATCAAAGCCAGGAGACCTGAAACTTCAAAGGTCACATGGCCACTCCTCAAAGTTATAGGAATGATTAAGGACAGTCTTTGACTGATGTTAATTAGAAATTAAAACATTTCTTTTTGGGAGGAAGAAGGAAACTCAGGAGACTTGGGAAGGCAACATGTCTGGGAAAAGGTTACAAGACTCTTCCCCAAGAATACAACTGCATGGGGATGAGACTTCCAACTGAGCTGCCTGCAAGTCATTTAGTGTGCTTCAGAAGAATACACACACACACACACACACACACACACACACATGCACATACATATATGGTGTTGGAGCACCAAATTCCAAACACTCTCAGGGGTTGAGAGTGTGGACAGGTCCTAAATGTGTGATACAGAGCCAGATTGATGTTTGAATCTTTGACAGGTATCACGCTTAATATCTGAAATGAAAAATGCTTCAAAATCCAAACCTTTTTAAACTCCAACATGATGCCCAAAGGTTCTGCAGTGTGCTCAAGAGATACAACATCCTCGAGTCATCACCTTTGTTGGGGTGGAAATTATTGGGGATACAGCTGTCTTTGAGTCATCCATTACTCCTGTAAGCAATCCCTTATCCCAATAAATTCATTGGTTCAATAAAACTGCTTTTGGTATAATCATACCTTGGTTTGTTTTCAACACCCTATCTAGGATGAACAGACATGTATTCATATGGTCCCAGGGAAAAGTTTCCCATGCCTGCATATTAACATTAAAAGTATCACTTATAATTATTATATTTGAGAATTACAGAATCAAAATTGTTTAATGTATATTAGATAAACTCTAACAGACAAATAGTTGTACTACTGAGGATGTTATAGTTTTCTTATGTAGAACTACAGAGATAAGCTTTGTTTTAAAGAAATTCTCAAAGATGTGTGTGTGTGTGTTTCTGTGAGTGTGTGTCCATATATAAGTGTGCCTGCACATGTGCACATGCAGGTAGAAGCTGGAAGACAAGCTTTGGTATCATTCTTAAAGTTCTGTTTCTACCTTTTCTGAGATAGGAATTTCTCATTGGCTTGGAACTCACTATGTAGGGCTGGAGAGATGGTTTAGGGATTAAGGTACTTGCCTGCATAAGCCTAAGGACCCATGTCCAATTCTCTAGTGCCTATGAAGATATTGCATCTATAAAGATAATATTATTCAAGAAATGTATGTTAAAAGAAAGTGTTAATTGTTAAGTTGATAAGGATAAATATCCTAGTTTGATACTGGGAGTTTGTAACTAACAGATTTACTCACTAATATTCTACATGGATAAGCCAAAGATTTTACATAAAATACAAAGGTATTGATAATAAGAGCATGATATTGACAGGAGCTAAGGATAGTCTATAGTAAGTATAGTCCCCATAGATGATTACTCGCTGTAGTGCCAGGAAGATTTTTATCTAAAAATCGAAGTCTGTGGAAACACTTGACTGAGAAAAGGCATTTTTGTGAGATTATAGCTGTTAAATCAAAAATACATTATGTACAATGGAGATATTATGGCAGGTAATATAACATACAAATTGGTCAGTCAGAACATAAATGGGATTAACTGCCCAGTACAGAAGTTTCTCAATCATTTCCGAGACCAGAATCACCTAGATGCAGATAGATTATGGCTACAAAAGTGCGCTTAAGCAAGATGAATATTGGAATGACTATATAATTTGGTATGAAAAAGCTATACTTTGATGCATGGGTAAAAATAAAGAGCCCTCATGCTCAGAAGATTTTATATATACATATATATACATATACATATACACATATACATATGTGTGTGTGTGTGTGTGTGTGTGTGTGTGTGTGTGTTGGAACAGCAAATACTCAATACTCTCAGGGCTTGAGAGTGTGGACAGGTCCTACATGTGTGATATAGCCAGTTGATGTTTGAATCCTAGACATGTGTCAGTTGGGTGGAAATTAGAAAGCCTAATATCTGAAATGAAAAACTGCTTCAAAATCCAAACCTTTTTTAACTAAGACAATGTACCAGGTGGTGAACTCCTACTTGACTAAATATAATTGGTTACAGTCAACAGGCAGTAAGTAACACAGGAAATACTTAAGAAAGATATCATACCCATATATGGAACAAGATATGAATTTCATGTCATATTTATAATTAGGTCCAACCCCCAAGATATCTCACTATATATGTAAATATATTTAAATCTGAAAAAGTTCAAAATCCCAATGTTTGCTGGTCCCATTTCTTTGTGAAAATGAATGTATAAATTGTTTTCTATTTAAAATCCAGTCAGAATGTAGTACTACTTTGAATGCTGTGGATTGAGACATTTGTTATGGAAATTAGATCCCATAAATCTTGTGTTTTACTTTCGTTTAAACTCTTATTGAAAATTTTCACACATGCACTTAATGTATTTTGATCATAAACTGCTCTCATTTTCTTTTGTCACCCTCATTCCTTTTCCACCTAACCCCTTCTTCTTTCCATCCAGTTCCTCTTCCTCTTTGATGTCTTTTTATTCTTTTTGCCCTCCTCATCATCCAGGATGGCTCAATATCAGCAGGTCTTGTATAGGTTATGACAATCACTGTAAAGCCATTAATACACCGGGTACTCCTCCCAATTCTCTTACACTCTTTCCTCCTCTTTAACTGCAACGCTGTATGACAAACCAGATAAAATATGCACACAGATTTTCTAAGAGAAGTTTTTGCTCCTGTATCCACAGTGGTCTGAAATCAATTTCCATCAGCGTGACCAGCAGGTGAGGTAAAATATTGGGTATGAAGTGCGAACACAATGGGAACCCATGAGGAGACTGGCTCACAAAAACAATCAGTACTTTACATCATCCATCTTTCACTACCTCCAAATTCTATGACCTACAGAAGACATAGGTAACCTTCACCAAAAATCTGCATTAATGAATGACACAGTATGTAGCATGAAAAAAAGTCATGGAGTGCCAGCAACTTGCATGGCTGTAAATGTGATACCACACTTACATAGCCTATGGCAAATGTGGGTGTGAGATTTTACAATGGAATTTTTTTTGGGGGGTGGGGGTTCTAGATAGGGTCTCACTCTAGCTCAGGATACTTGGAATTCACTATGTAGGCTCAGAGTGGCCTAAAACTCATGGAGGTCCTCCTACCTCTACCTCCCAAGTGCTGCGATTAAAGGAGATCTCACACATGCCTGGTGTTTACAATGAAAACAAAAACAAAAACAAACAAACAAAAACAACAAGTTAGTTAGTAGCTATTACTTCAATCACACCTCATATATTTTTCAATCAGTTTTGTCCATTGGCCATCCAAATCCATAACCACATAAGAAAGGAAACGATGGAAATTTGGTTTTACCTGGGCTAAGTTTAACAATGTAAAACAAAGCCAGCAAATGATTTAAAGTCTCTGAACATTTGGTACAATGTTTCTAGAAAGGAAAGAAAAACATTTCCCAGAGTGTAGGTGAATTTTATTTATGGAATTGGACAAGATTTTCTCCATTCATGAGCAGAGACCACTTTGGGTATCTTTGCTCTTTCCACAAGTCCCTCACCTTTAGGGAGTCTTTTGTCATGAGAGATGCAGCTACATATGTCATGAGGACCATGAAATCATCAAGCCTTTATTCTTCTTCTCTCAGAAGGCTATCAATTTGCAACCCTCTTTGAGAACACGTGCTGGAAAAGCACCTAAAGGGAAAACAGTGTTCTTTTTGTCAAGAAATAACATTACATAATATAGTTAGTATAAGGGCAAAGTCAGAGATTGTTATAAAGAGATGAAAAAAGATTGATGATTATTTAAATTTTGCAACCACCCACCTACCCACATAAACACATACACGAAATTATAAGTGACGAATAAAAGCTACTACTCTATGAAGGAGTGAGAGCTAATGGAATTTTGAGCACCTGAAAAATGCCATGCATGTGTTGTGCTTTGAACAGTGATGTTCAGTCTCCTTTCCTCTGTATAATGCACCAAACTGCTTTAGAAGTCACCCTCATTTACTGCTTTATTGTACTAAGAATGTTGATTAAATTGAGTCAAAAACAATTTTAATGTACATGTTTACCTATTTTAAAATGGTTTAAAAGCATAAGAGGAAATAGAAAAAAGATCCCAAAGATGCCAAAATATAGTTAGACAATCTGAACAAGAAACATTACCAAGTCTAAGAATTCACCCTTGTGAGGGTCAAGAAATGGTCTCAGTCTTTTACCTAGCTCATTTATCTCATTTCATGCATCCATTTGAATTATTATAATTAAGATGTGAATCTTTTGTTCATTTTTAAAAAATTTTGGGCAGGTAATGATTTTAGATCGAGCTATCATGTATTAGAGGTAAACATTAAGAGTGGTATAACAGGGCTGGAGAGATGGCTTAGCGGTTAAATGCTTGCCTATGAAGCCTAAGGACCCCGGTTCGAGGCTCACTTCTCCAGGACCCACGTAAGCCAGATGCACATGGTGGCGCATGCATCTGGAGTTCGTTTGCAGTGGCTGGAGGCCCTGGTGCACCCATTCTCTCTCTCTCTCTCTCTCTCTCTCTACCTGCCTATTTCTGTATCTCTCTCTCTCAAATAAATAAATAAATAAATAATAAAATATTTTTTTTAAAAAAAGAGTGGTATAACAGTGAAAACCTCATGGAATACTATAAAATTATTCCAATAGAAAACAATTTATTTTAGCTTGTATGTATAAAATTTTAGACAAGAGCAGGTAGTATATCTTTTAAATTAAGTACAAGTAGTGAAATTTTATGCTAATAGACCATTAACTGGAGCTATTTTGGAATACTTGCAGTTAAGAAATGAATTTAGGAGCAGATAAACATAGAAATTTTCTTTAAAGGTAGATTTTATATCTCAAGAGAGATAAATGAGAAGTTATAAAGCTGGCTTGGTATAATCAAATACTTAATAAACTCTCATCTTAAGCACATTAAAATTATTCCTGAGTTTATTTGTACAGTCAGAACTTGTGAAGTTACATCAAAGGGAAATTACTAATGTACTATTTTTCGTAAATCACTTTATCTCAATGATATGTCTTTTCCTAGCAGGGACTAAGTTTCTCTCTTGTATCTAGGCTTGACTTACAAACTAGAACACAGGATTAAGTACACATCAGTGTGCTGTCAAACTAAAACAGTGCACTGTGTATTATGTTCCAATTTTTGTATAGATTGGATTTTGCCCTTTGTTATAGGCTGGCAGTTTGTTTCTATCATGGCACAAAGGTTTTCTATGATTAAGTGAACAGTGGTATATATAGTTAAAAAGCTCTTTGGGGGGGGCGGCTGGAGAGATGGCTTAGCAGTTAAATGCTTGCCTGTGAAGCCTAAGGACCCCAGTTTGAGGCTCAATTCTCCAGGACCCACATAAGCCAGATGTACAAGGTGGCACATGCATCTGGAGTTCGTTTTCAGTGGCAGGAGGCCCTGGCACACCCATTCTCTCTCTCTCTCTACCTGCCTATTTCTATATCTCTCTCTCTCAAATAAATAAATGAAAAATAAAATATTTTTAAAGCTGTTTTTTAGAAATATAGAAACCAGAATAATATGCTATAAACAAAGAAATGAATCAGCAAACTGCAAATTGTGAAACACTAAAATAAATGAGATGAATCTGGAATAAAAGTTGTAAGAAAATTAAAACACAAATTCTTATTTCTACATCAACAAAATAGACTCTGTACTTCTGAATTAACAAATGTTAGGTGTGATAATGATATTGTGAATATTTAAAAAAACATTCTGTTTTATGCATTGATACTAAATATTTATAGTTTACTAAAATATTTATAACATATATTTTATATTTTTTAAATTTATTTTGAATATATGCATGTAAAATGTGTGTGTGTGTGTGTGTGTGTGTGTGTGTGTGTTGTGAGGTGAGTCTCTGCGATGTGGTTTGGCACCACATTAGCTCACCTGCTTCAAGGTTCCTTGCCTATGGTGGCTGGAGCAGAACATCAAATGTCCTGCTCCATCACTTTTCCACTTGGACTTTATATTGAACCAGAGACTCTCTTTACCTATGCCAAAGTTTGTGGATCTCCAACATTTCATGGGTCCTCTGCTCTCTTGGCATGACTACTGCAGCCTTTACCTGGAATCTGCAGATTAGAATTCTGGCAGTCTTAGGCTCCCTCAAGCCCTCATTCTTATGCAGGAAGCATATTTAACCATTGAGACACCTCTTCGGGCCAGTATGTACTTTTTAGATGCTTGAAATTTGCTACAGTGTAATTCATGGATGCTATTACAGACTGGGTATGTTTATAGATAGATGAAACATTTCTATGAGTTAGTAATTACTAAATTTAGATGACAGTCATTTTACTATTCTCTCTATGTACACATACACATGTTTGTGATTTGCCATAATATAAGATAAAATGAATAAACAGATAAATTTTCCCCATATTTCCCAAATATTTCAGCTATTGGGGGTATATAACTTAGGAACCCAATATGTATTTTATATTTCATTTGTTCTTCCTTTTGAGGCCATTGATAACTGTGTTCAACTGGAAACTAGTGTTCAGGAAAATTGAAACCCCAGTTATATCTATTTCCTGAAAAAATGTTTATTCTTCCTTATGACTAAATAAAATTCCATTGTGTGTATGCACTACATTTTCTTTATTCGTTTATTGATGAATAGGTGGTTAGGTGGTCCAAAACTTGGCTACTGTGAAAATCTCTGTGATGAACAAAGGTATTCAGGTACAAGAGATGATACTATAATATTTGAATCTTCAACTCTCTAATACATTTTAACAAGTGAATTTTTAAATTTTCTAAAACTTGTTTTGACTTCTTTCCCAGTTCCTGCTGTGAGTTCCATTCCACTGAGTGGATCCATTAGCCAAATCAGGAGCTGTTGGTTACACACCATGGCTGTGTGCCACTATTGCACTTGTTTGAGCATCATGTCAGGTTGTTTACTGCTGAGTAGCTTAGACTTTGAATTGTTTGGATGGAATTTGACTTATTCTTAATGTTATAATATCTTAAGGTGCATTATCTTGTAATTTATTTCAGATTTCTCTGACTTTTTCACTGTAGGCATTTAATAATAACCATAATCATTTCCATTAGGACCACTTTCATTGTTTCTCATAAGTCTTACTAGGCGTGTTTTATTTTCATTGAATTCTAGGATTTTTTTAAATTTTTCATCTCAATTCTATGATCTAGCCACCAATAATAATATTACATGTAAAACTAGAAATTGGTTCAAATTATATCACTTTCTGCATAGCAAGATAGTCATTCTGCTTATACTATTTTTAAGGTCCATGTATCAAATTGTTGCATCTCCTTTATGCTGCTGGCACAAAACACCTGACCCAAAGCAGTTTATGGGAAGAAAGGATTTATTTTGGCTTATAGTCTTGAATGGAAGCTCAATGATGGCAGGGGAAAGATGGTAGAACACACCTCCTTGAGTAATTCTGCACCTTCTAAATTGCCATAAGCTAAGCAACAAACATGTCAAACACATGAGTTAATGGGGGACATCTGATCCAAACCACCACACATGTTAATATATTTTTTGTCTTAATGAATATGAAATTCAAATAATGAATATATAACCACCTTTTACATAATAATTTTTCATCATTATTGTTTATTTTTCTATTTTAATCATCCTTCATGAGATACTGCTGATTAATTAATTGTGACATTATTATTCACAGGTACTTTTCCAAACCACTAACAATCATTCCTTAGGTTGGGTTAATGAAATTTTACTGTGCCAATAGATTTCTAGACAATGTGACTCCTTTTCCTCTCCACAAAGTTTCTATTCATGCCAGCAGATTTGGACATTAATTTTACATTCAGTCTAGTAGGCACAACCTTGTAGGGACTTCTTCCCTGTAGCAGCACTTGAAAATTTGCCTAGATATTGAAATCCATCCTTATCATAGAGTTATTAAGATATTTTAAAATATATAGTTTTGCATTAAGAAATATTATAATTAAGCTTATATTATTAAGTGCACCCAAGTTCATAAATGTATATTCTTGTTGGATTTCATTTATTTATTTATTTATTTTTATTTTTAAAAAGTGATTGTGATTCTTTTAGTCTCTATTCTAAACTTCCTTTTTCAGCATATAGGTTTGGTATATATTTTTCTCAAATACTTTGAACATTTCCCACTTCAGCTGGGTATTGTCAACATAACTAAATTGGGCCCACTTCTTGCGATCATTAATAAAGTTTGTTTGGAACAAAGCCATGTTCATTCACATGCATTAGTCTGTATCTACTCTCATGTTGTAGAAGCCCTTATGGCAAAAGTAAAAATAAAAAACCCGAGACTACAGAAAATGTTTGATATCTTCTGTCTGACATGTATTTATATTTCAGATGTAAATATCATTAATCAAGAGGTGGTTTAGATACAACTCTCAAAACAATGAATTTGTTTTTGTCCATTTCTGTTTATTTTCACTTTTGCTCCATTTTTATTATCTTATTTTGCTTGGGTTCCAATTGTCCACCACAATATATATTTTTTGTTCCTAGATGCCCATTTTATGAGTTTTGCTATTCATTAGTCACTTTCCTTATTAAACATATTTTTATTTCCTGTTTGATACATTATTTCTATTTTTAACAACCCAACCACTCATAAAAGTGTTATCTGAAAATTGTTAACAAATACAGAACATAATATTTCAATTTAATGTGCATAAAGACGTTATAGAACTTAAATCTGATAGTATTGTTAGTAGTCTCACAGTCTTACTAGTTAGTAAGCCAATAATTTAGTTTCTTCAACCTCTCCATTTAGAAATTATCTGGATGAACTTTTGTCCACTTATCTTATACATTAAATTTTATACTGAGGTTAGCTCAAAACCCCTACATATTACTTGCTATGTTAGCTTTTATGTTTAAATATCAGTACTTCCTTTGAAGAGAATTTCCCACCTATCTATGGGGCAGTTTCTTTTGCAAATTTAATTTAGTGAAAACATGTTGGTGGCAATCTTATGTTGTTTTATTTATTTTTAATATTTTTTATTTTATTTATTTATTTGCAAGCAGAGAGAGATAGAAGAGAGGCAGATAGAGAAAATGGGCACTCCAGGGCCTCTAGCTACTGCAAATAAACACCAAATGCATGCGCCCTTGTGCATCTGGCTTATGTGGGTCCTGGACAATTGAACCAGGATCCTTTGGCTTTGCAGGCAAACTGCCTTAACTGCTAAGGCATTTCTCCAGCCCTCTCATGTTGTTTTAAATTTACCCATGTGCATTTATATATTATCCAACCTGTGGTAAACTGTTATTTACACAATACTCAATTCTCACCTGACACCTATTTTTACCATCTTAAGATAATTTTATTTTTGCCTCTTAAAAGTATCTTTTCAGTAATTTATTTAAAAATTATCTTACTTTTAATCTTCATTTGAATTTTTTCTTTCTGTAGTGATTTGGCATTTCACTTTGATGTATATGGATTTCAGTTGATTTGATTTATTGATCTGCTTACTATGCATTCAACTGGCTGTATCAATAGATTTAGTCTGCCAACAATTCTAAAATTCATTCTCATTGTCTTTTCATGTACTGTCTCATCAAGATGTTACACAACCCTTCTTCCTAGAACCTAAGAATATGTCTAAACATTTTTATTTTAGCTATTTTACTTTTTTCTTTAAAAATATGTGTGTTTGTATCTCTCTTTTCCAAAACTGTCATCTTTAAACTCAACTTTTAGTTAGTTAGTTCATAAATCTATAATTTTATAGATTGGAATACCTTAAAATTCTATTATAAAAACTAATCTCTCTAAATTAATTATATTTATTCCTTTTGCCCTAGGCTGATCTCACTCTCCATTGAAAGATCTGTCATTTACAGAAGGCAGTGAGAACTGACAATAGCTAAAATCTATCAACAAGACAAGAAAAGATAGCTGCCTCCCTCGCAGATCAACCATCCCTTGCACATCAGCCAGGGCACAAGTGAAATCACAGAGGATTTGGCAAGATTAGCAAAAATGCTTCCCTGGTGAGCCTTGACAACCTGTGCCAGGGTGATGGAGACAGACACTGAGGATACACAAAACATACAAAGCAGAAGTCCAGAAGCTGCCAAGAGTTTTATACTACAGTAGTCTGCAAACACACCCCTCAAGGCTCAGGGAATTTTGGAAAAGAGGAGGCAGAAAGATTGTAAGAGTCACAGGGTAAGTGGGACTATCCAGTGGCATTGCTCCCACACACATCGTGAGTGACTGCTGCTCTCACAATTCATAAACCACACCCCATTGTCAATACTCAGGGCCCTCAGTGTAATGGGGCAGAGAGAAGGGGAATGATTTTACTAACACATGATGTGTCCACACAAAGTTTGTACTTAATGAAAAAAGTATTATGAATTAATTAATAAATTATTACTTTATGTTTAAAATTCTGTTGACCTTTTAAAAAACAATTATATGTCCCTTGCTCTTTTGTAATATACAACATTTTTTATAGTTAAGACATATAACTTTATTTATTACATGATTATTATTTATAATATTCTCTATGGTCCAAATATAATGCTTGTGATTTATACTGAGTCTATTATTTTTCTTGTTGTTGCAACAACAACAGCAACAAAAATTAAGGAATGAAAGGATTTTTTTGTGGATAGAATTCGAAGAATATTGTCCATTATGGCAGATAAGGCATGAAGCAGGACACTGAAGCAAGTCGTTCCATTGCATCCTCAATTAGGAAGTAGAGCAAAATGATTGCTGATGTTCAGCGAGTTTTCTCCTCCCTCCCTAAACCTGCTCCAGTTTCCCGGCCCATGGAACAGTGCCACCCACAGTTCTTCTACCTCAGTTAACATAATCTAGAAAATCTCTCAAACATACCCACAGATCTGTTTCCATCGAGATTCTGAATGCCGGCAAATTCATGACTGAGATTAACCATCACATGAACCTTGATTCATCATGCCACTTGTCTAGTGCTTCAACCATTTTCATTCTTAGCTAATGTTTTCTTGATCTTAGTCTATGGAATCTCTGGAGAATAGAATCGTGGGTGATTTCTTCTGCCATCAAATTATAATTAGGGCTACATGTGTTAATGTTTACCTGTGGCATTTGAGCCCCCAAATCCACTAATGGTTGTGTCGAATTTTATAACAATGTGGAATGCAAAGTTAAAGTGTGAAAACCTACCACAACGTAAGTTAGATGTGAGTTGTTTTTGTGTATTTGGACACTTGTATTTGAAACTGTCTTTTATTATATTTTTAGTGAAATAGGAACATAATAGAATGGGTACCACTTAGTGTAAAACAGAAATTTATTACAGACTGTTTTCTCTGGGATTTAGGTAATGAACTTAAGTACTTGGTAATAACACTAGTTTTGGAATCTCAATATATTTTCTTTTTTATTAAAATATTATTTATTTCTTCATTTATTTCCAAGTAGAGTGAAATAAAAGAAAGACAGACAGAGAGAGAAAGAGATAATGGGCATCCAGGGCCTCCAGCCACTGCAAGTGACCTCCAGACACATATGTCACTTTGTGCATCTGACTTTACTAGTAATGGGGAATCAAAGCCAGATCATTAGGCTTTGGAGGCAAGCGCCTTAATCACTGAACTCTCTCTCCCGCCCTGTTTTCTAAATCTACATATGTTTGATTATCATAGACAAAAGTAATCATTCACGCAGAAGGTGAAGATGGCGGCGGCCAGGGCAGGGGCCTGGGCTGTCCCATGGCTGCCAAGGGCAATGAGCAGCGTGGTGCCATTGGGGGCACGAACAGCCTCCCATTTTACCGAGGACATGCTGCCCCGAACCTACCCTAGGACCCCAGAAGAACAGCCGCCCCGCCAAGAAGTATAATATGCGTGTGGAGGACTACGAACCTTAACCCGAATGATGGCGAAGGGTTTGGTGACTATCCAAAACTCCCTGACTGCTCACAACATGAGAGGGATCCCTGGTATAAATGGGACCACTCAGACTTGAGGTTGAACTGGGGTGAACCTTTACACTGGGACATAGATATGTATATCAGGAACCGTGTGGATACACCCCCACACCTGTTTCTTGGAATGTCATGTGTAAGCAGCTCTTCGGCTTCGTGGCTTTCATGGTTTTCATGTTCCGGGTGGGGAAAACATTCCCCTGCTACCAGCCTGTGGGGCCAACACAGTACCCCTATAATAATCTGTACCTGGAACGAGGAGGTGATCCCACCAAAGAACCGGAACCAGGGGTTCACTATGAGATCTGAGGATGCTTCATGGGCTTCCCTGCCCTCTAACTAGAACTCCTTCATTCCTAGAGATTTAACCTTAAAGAAATCCCTAATAAAACGCAGTGCTGTGGTTAAAAAAAAAAAAAAACAAAAAAACCAAAAAACATAATCATTCACATTTACATAAGAAAACGTGTGTTTAGAGTTCCTCACTAGTTTCCCTCTTCTTAACCCTTCTACAATGGTCATGTGTAGATTTTCAGGACCTGATCATTTCTGATGGGTTGGAATCAGCCCAAAGATTGCCTGATCTTTGCCTTTACTTGGCATGCAGTTCCCAGGACCTGACAAACTTGACTGAGAAAGATAGAGAGAGAGTGGGATAAGTCTAAAAAATATAATGACTAAACAATAGTCAGATTTGTTGTTTTGCTTTCTGTTTAACTTTTATTTATATTTTAACCAAGTATGGAATATGGTGTTGTAATGCAATAAGTAAACATCGCCAGAGAAATCTTCCATGTTAGCTAAACTGAAACTTGGATATTTCAGAGAATCACTTTCATTTCTTATTTTTGTTTAGTTTCAGCCATCTACTGAACCAATTCCTTGGAGCAATTCATCTATCAGTGTTTCTGGTAGTATATGTGCTTTCATTTCTGTGTTACCACACTTATTTAGGTGAAGGCCACTACAATACTCCTGCAATGCCAGGTGTTAACTTTAACCTATGTATTGGTCTGTGTTGATTTTATTTTTATTTTAAATATAAAATCCCATTAACCATTAGATTTGATTATCAGTAAGATGAATTTTTATTTGGTTATACAGTATACAAACTAAACTTAAGCACGAATTGGAAGAAACTCACCAATTGAATTACCTATGTGCTTCCAATGTCTTTAACTTCATAAATAAAAGCCATAGAAATAAATTACTTGATTGATTTTTATTTTGTCATTTGGTATAATCTTTTTTCCTTCCTTCATTGGAAGTAATGTAGAGGTAAAAACAAATGTATAATGAGAGTAGAGTTATTATTCACAGGGTGATTAATATTTCATCTATATAATTAGGTATACACTCATTTTAGAATGTCATACTTCAATATAAATGATTGAAATGAAAATGATTTTAGTCACTTAATTTAATGAGTCAAATTGTTATCGTTTTATTTTATTGATTCAATTAATTATCAAATGGCTGTATTTGATTTGAATGGTTAGAAAGGAGAACAGGTAATTCTAGTGAACTCTTAGTAGTAATGACCTCCTATTTACTAAAGCTGAAGTGTATTACTTTTGGACTTAGATGACTACTTGTGATGATTTGAATGAAATTTTCCTGTGTGACCACATGTGTTTTGAAAACTTAATCTCCAACTGGTGAAAATCTGGGAAAGCAGAGATGTGTTACTAGGCATAAGCTTTGGGTACTATATGCAGGTGTTACAGAAAGGCTCCCTTTTGCCAATGTTACCTCATGCAGACCACATCCACCCCAATATATGACCCATCTTATGGCTTGTGCCATACATTCCCCATCAAGATGAAACTTCTCCTTGAAACTATTAGCTGAATAAACCCTTTCTTCCCATTAGCTGCTTTTGATTGGGTGTTTTGTGCCAGCAATTTTAAGGAAACTACAACACTGCTATAGCAAAAGCGGCTATTTTCTTGTCAGATTAATCAAGATAAATGTAACTAAACTGAGAAGCATATAACTACTTGCATTCTTATTTTTTTTTTTCCACAGAAACTTTCAGGTTATCTATAACACTTGTCATTTTTTTCTCCATTTCAACATTGTGGTTTCTCTTTGTAGAATATCCATAAACTTTAGTTTTTATTTATTTATTTTGCCCAGAGAAGGAATCCAAGGGATTTCACTGTAAATGATTAAAATGTTTCTTACCCAGGCAACGTGTTTAACCTAAGTATAAACATATAGCAATATATCCTTTTTATAGAAAATTCGTTTTTTCTTTCAGAAACCTTATGACTTTATGCTGACTGGTATGCAGTTTCTTCTCACCAAGAAATACACATTTTAGTAGATTCCTGACTGGGCATAAAATTTAAGTTTAGGTTAAGGTGAGGCAGAGTAGGCAATTCAAGAAAATGTGTTATTTAACAGAAGAGCATATTATTTCCTGGACCACAGGAGAAAATACTAAGCTTTCAGTGGAAAGCTTAGTATTTTTTAAAGAGGATTTTGGGATTGGGGAGATGGCATAATTGTCAAGGTGTTTGCCTGTGAAGCCTAAGGACCCTGGTTTCGGTTCCCCAGAACCCACATAAGCCAAATTCACATGGTGACACAAGCATCTGGAGTTTGTTTGCAGTGGCTAAATGCCCTAGTACACCCATATTCTCCCTCCCTCATTCTCATTCTCATTCTCATTCTCATTCTCATTCTCATTCTCATTCTCATTCTCATTCTCATTCTCATTCTCTCTCTCTCTCTCTCTCTCTCTCTCTATCAAATAAATAAATGAATAAAATATTTGAAAGAGTGTTGGGGCTGAGAAGATGGCTCAGTGGTTAAAGATGCTTGCTTTCAAAGCCTACCAGCCTGGGTCCAATTTCCAAGTACATACCTAAAGCCAGATTAAAAAATGGGGTTCAGGGCTATAGTATTGACTCAGTGTTTAAAGAGCTTGCTTGTAAAGCCTAATCACACAGGTTCAACTCCCAGTACCTGCTTAAAGCCAGATTCACAAAGTGGTAGTAATGCATCTGGAGTTCATTTGCAGTAGCAGGAGACCTGATGTGCCCATTCTCTCTCTCTCTCTAAAATAAATAAAATATATGAAACACATTGTTTAGAAAAGTGATGCTGAATCACATACAATTTGTTAACAGCACCAACTCTGCATGTTTCCACTAATTGAACTTAGAAAAGTCATTTGAATTATTTCACATTGTTACTTCAATGGAGAATTAAGTAGTAGTTCTCACATCATAAACTTATTGTGTGATTCAAATGAAATCATGTAGCTTAGTGAAGAGCCAATATTAGAGAAAATATTGAAGACCAGACATTAGTGTAAGAGGAGATAATAATTGTAATGTTAGTAGTATTAGAAGAAAGAGGACAGAGAGGAAGAGAAGGAAGCAAAGAACAGGGCAAATGGAAAACTGTTAATAAGACAGTAAGTGCATTCTTCAACCATTCTACATCAAATATAAGCTGATAGGAGAAATCTGAAAATCCCTTTTACCTGGAGAGATTTATTGCTTTATATATCATATTTCATTACTTATGGCCTTTGCTTCTGTGCATTTTTTACCAAAAGTATTTCATTTGTTTATTTTCTCACTTTTCAGCCTGAATAAATTTTGAAAATCATAGAAGTTTAGAAGTTCTATTAACTTTTAAGTTATCATGAAATCAAAGAGTTTCTGACCCTGGGGATGTGGTTCAGTGGGCAAGATCACTCAGTGCTCAAGCATGTGGACCTTACTTTTAGTCTTCAGCCTCTCATGTCCAAAGCTGGCTGTGGTCATATATACCTCTAACTCCAGCACTAAGGGCATGAGAGACAGGCATATCACTGAGGCTTGCTGGTCAGCCAGTGTATAACTAAAAATCAATTAACTCCAGGTTCAGTGCAACAAGCAAATGAAAAAAAAAAAAAAAAGACCAATACATGAGGACACCTGGCATTCTTTGGTCTCTGCACACGTGTACACTGGGCATGTGTATATGGACGTACACATGCATACATCATATGTACTTATATACAAAGCATGAATACTATACATACATATACAAAAAAATTAGCAATACAATATTTTTAAGTGTGTTCACTAATAATCACCATCTTCTAGGAGTACATGTCAATTATTGAGTGTCAGTGGCCAAGGAGGTATCATTGTACTTCACCCTTGAGGAACTCACATGTAAGCAGAGGAACTTAAACCATTAAAATCATTCTTTGTTTTGTTTTCCTGGTGGTGGTGTATTGTGTTGTTGTGGTTCAAAATAGTGTTTTTGCTATGTTTTCCAAGTTGGACTCAAACTTGTGATCCTCCTGGCTTAGCCTCATGAGTGCTGGGATTATGCCTACACTCAGTTTAAACACTGGTTATAACAATAATCTGGAAAAATTTCATCTTCCAATTGTGCCTAAAAACATTTTAAAGTATAATGCCTTGAGTCTCTTGAACCAATTACATGCACTTACTTCCTATACTATTAGTCAATCAGACCCCCACTGATTTTCACTAGAAGTTGTTTTCATTTGACAGCTGTTCCATGGTCTTTGTGAAATAATTGTGTTGGCTTAGTTCATTTTCATAGAAAATTTACCACATTGTAATGAGATGCTTATGCTAATTGTTTTTCTCCATCAGAAAGAGTAAGGATTTATTAAGGTCACAGCTGAAGCATGACAGTTACATATGTATTTTATGTAAATGGTTATTTCATGCCCATGCATTAGCAAAACTTTGTGGCCAAATATTATTATAACTAATATAATTTGTAAAGCATATGAACTTGATTTATGCTTATGTTATCTTCGGCTATTTAAATTTCAGTTGATTGGGGGTAATGCTCAAGTACTTACATGTGATATTTGATAAAGTTTTTTTCATTCTCCTGCTTTTTCTCTTTCTCACTCCATCTTTCATTTTCCTTTCAACTTAAGCATGGAACAAATATTCTTATTATATTCCAGATGGGTTTTCTCATTGTTAATACTGGAGATTTTATCAAAGCTTTTATTGGTTTCTGTAAATGTAGTCTCTATGGTATACAATGTACATGGTGACATCACTCCAAGATATAGCTAGGGATGAGGCTGAGATCTAGCTCTGTATTTGTGATTTTATTTCTACTTCAGTCTCAACATTGCCATCAGAATAATGGTTATAAAACACTGACCTAGCTTTACCATTCATCTCTAAAGCTCTTTAATGGCTTTCCATTCAGCTTGGAACAAAAGCAACTACTGATCCCATATCATAACATTCTTGCATGTCCACCCCTCAGTATGTCATGAGGCTCCTGTTTTGTTATTCTTATCCTCCCCTACTTCTATTGTAGTTTGGCAGTTGTTCACATCCATTAATCCATTTCTCACACCCAAGCATTTGGCCATGTTCTTCTCCTTGGTATAAATACTTTCACTATAATTCCAAATAGCTAGATATCTATAATTGCAAGTAGCTAGATTTCAGCAGAAACTGTACTAAGTCTATTATTTCTATTCTCAGTATATTTCTTAAGTCAATTTTAGTGTGTGTGTGTGTGTGTGTGTAGGTCTGAGAATAACACTACCGTTCATCAGGAACACCTTTTATTATTATTATTATTATTATTATTAATTATTATTTTTTTATTTTTTATTTGAGAGAGAGAGAGAGAGAGAGAGGAAGAGGCAGAGAAATTTAGAATGGGGGCACCAGCAGCCTCTCAGCCACTGTGAAGGAACTCCAGGTGCATGTGCCCCCTTGTGGGCAAGCATGGCATTGCACCCTTGTGTCACTTTTTGCATCTGGCTAAATGTGGGACCTGGAGATGGAGCGTGAGTTCTTAGACTTGTCAGGCAGGCACCTTAACTGCTAAGCCATCTCTCCAGCACCCCCCCTTTTTTTGAGACAGTGACTTATTGACCCAGAACTTGTCAAGTAAGCCTATGAGCCTACACTATCTTCCTGTCTACATCTGTCCACAACTGGTATTCATGTCTGATTTTTAGTTTCATTTTCCCATGTGTTCTGGTGATAAAACTCAGGTTCTCATGTGTGCAAGGCAAGCATTTTACAAACTTAGCTATTTCTCCTGCCTCTAACTCCATTTTATTATGCATTGTTGTGGTGACTTCGGTCAGTGTCTTACTTGACACACTTTAGAGCTCATTGAGGGCTTGGCCTTGCCATTTTACCATGAAATATTCTTTTAATCATTTCAGTGTTGAAGATGCTTTTTCTCAATGGGTGAATTATTGGATCTATGGGCAGGATTAAAACTGCTGTGTGCTTACTCAAGCACCAGCTGAATTCATTTTCCATTTAATCTGTCTAAAATTAAATGTTGGAAATCTTTAATCTATTTAATATCTATGCATTATTTCATTCAATGATTTGTTTAGGCCAAGGAAATATATACAGAATTGTAATAAGTACAATCATTAAAAGTTAATAAACAATTTGATGGAATTCACAGTTTAGGCAACAAGCAATATCATATCCAAGTATATTTTAAATTAGAGCATATTAAAAACTATATTTTTTCATTGAAAGCTTTTTTAATAATATGGATACAATTATTACTTCAGCCTTACCAAACTATTCTTTATTCTCCCACTTTCTTTCCTTTCTTCTGTTTCCTATACTCTTACTATACACTTCTTGTGTAATTTCCATGACTACAGTGAGCTTCTGTGACTGTCAAGATGAAGGATGATCCAGTACAGTCAGACTGGGTCAAAGTGATGTGGCCTACAATTTCATTATTATCTCATTGTCACAGTGTATCTGCATAGTAAATTTCCCACCAGCACTATGACAATTTACAACTACCATGACACAATCCCTCCACCTCATATCTGGTCAAACATGGTCAGGAAGGAAAAATAAACACAAGGAGGGGGAGACAGAAGAAGGGGGAAACATAGTGCCATTTTAGAAAAAAAATCATAAATAGGTCATTCACTTATAACTGCCCCTGGTACCCCCCATTTTACTAAAGTATATGATATCACCACTTTCACCTGCTGGGGTTGGAATAGATTGATCTCAGAGCCAGATTTGTGATTTCTGCCCTTCACTGGCCACTGAATAGTTCCTTCTTTATTGTAATGGTGTTCTAATATTGGCTCTTCATGACAATGAAAAGATGGGATTTGTCTCTATAAAAATTGGTTACCAAACAGTAGAGGTACTTCCCATGCTTGTGTGCTTGTTTGTTGCTTCTTAGTTGATTTTTTCTCTTATAAACTTCTTCACAGTTTATATTCTGTATCAGATGCCAACACACATTCTGTTTGTTTGTTGGCTTTAGTGACAAATTCTTGAGGTGAGATGATGTTTAGGATGAGAGACCATCGTCAGTTTTCATGATGTACTGTGGAATGGCGTAAGAGGAGCTATAATTGTGTTGTTTTGTACCATGGTTTGATCTCTCTCCTCTTATAAAGGGCACATCTAAAACATTGACCTAAGCATTAAAATCATTATTTATTTCCTTTAATTTCTTCAAATCTTTGTTTCTCAAGCCCTATTCCCTTTGTGTCCAATAGGACTGGTAGATTAAACAACTGATGTTGCCTTATATTTTTAACTGGGTTCGTATTCCTCTGCATTTTTATATTTATTCAGCCTCAAAATCAAACATTATTTTAACCTCTAAGAAGTTTTGTTCCTCTGGATTTAC
The DNA here is from genome assembly GCA_036365145.1 of Orientallactaga sibirica. Taxonomy (NCBI): domain Eukaryota; kingdom Metazoa; phylum Chordata; class Mammalia; order Rodentia; family Dipodidae; genus Orientallactaga; species Orientallactaga sibirica. The sequence goes on from JAEOAD010000509.1 coordinate 6,096,730, forward strand.
AGTATTTGCTACTTCAATGTTACATTATTTTGAAGAACAAAAAGCAATGATGCAAAAGACTGATTTCTCCAATGGCACGTGAACAGAATGAAGAAGAACATAATGACCTTTCTTTGTTTATTCCTTGGTTATTTTCTTTATACCTCAGGTAGAGGATACAAAGTTCTCTTGATCAGAACACTAAAAGCTATGTAACCCAAAGAGAACAGTACAATACAAAAATGTACAATAAGTCCTAGTGATCCCTGTTGAGCAAATATAATAAGTACATAGAGCTAACTAAATATATACTTTAATTGTTAGTTATACAATGATTATTTCATATTTTCCATGCATCTTTCCTGCTGGTTTTGTAAAATTCTCAGTCTAAATAATTATGGATATTAACTTAAAGGCACTAATTAAGCAAAGCATTAAAAACTTGATATTGAAAATTGGTATTATGGTAGAAAAGCAACTAAATTGTGTACCCTTTAAAAATAATGGTGGATAAGGTGTATCTAATCATGAAAGGCATGGCTCAGTTTCTTAGGGACCCTTTTACAGTCCCCATCATTACATTTTATTAAATGATACAGTATTCTGGTTTGGAATATGATACTTTGGGTCATTTCTCAAATATGGAATGCCATGTCTTATTATTATTGAAATCTCATCATATCATCTCAATAGAAGTGATATAATATATATTATCAATAAATGTCCTGATTTAACTCAAGAAGATATCCTGAAGAGAACAAACACTGCATAATTTAGGAATCGATCCTTGCTATAACCTCTATAAACACTGAAGGTTAGATTCTAAGGTAACCTATAGCAATTCAATGTTTCTTCTACTCGTGTTTTTTTTTCTTCCTCTCTCCTGCTCTCACTCTCTCATGTGCTCTCTCACTCTCTCTTTCTTCCTCCCACTCCCTCTCTTTCTACCTTTCCCTATGTCTATCTCTGTCCTTTCCCTCCCCCTATTTCTTACATGCTTACATACAGAAAGGTGCATGCACAAAATGGCATGCTCAGAGGATACCCTAGATTCCATTTCAGTACCACTTACATGAGAAAACAAGTCTCTAATGTAGGTGGTCTGATATGGCTGGTTAAAATATTTTGAAAATTATAATTAAATTATAATTATGTCAGAAAATTTTCAAATTTGCATTGCTAATAAGCATAATTGGGGCCAAACAATCTTTGGAATTGTTGAACTTGGTAGAACAAGGAAAAAATTATAATTTCTTTTCAAAACCTCTTATATCACAAAATATTCCACATTTGTTTTATTGAAATCTTGCATTATAATATTTTCATCAGGAAAGACTCTACAGAGGCTGAGGAGATAGCTCAGTGGTGAGTGTGCTTCTTGTTCATGCATGAGAACCTGAGGTACCTAAAACTTCCAGAGTTTGATTCTTCAGAACGCACACAAACTTCTGGGTTTGCCCAGGCATGCCTGTAAACCCAGTCCCACAAAGAACAGAAACAAAGGAACTACACAGGCATGTGAAAAACAGCAAGCTTCTATATCATTGATGGACTCTATTCAAACAAGAATAGGCAGAATTGTGATGGGGAGGAAGAGTGAAAGGATTGGACACCAGATATTCTGCTCTGGCCACTATAGGCTAGCCCTCCCCCTGCAGGAAAGCACCTTGGGTCCACAAGGATACATTCATGTGCATACATCACACATATACACCATACACACACACACACACACACCACATTACACACACACACACACAATAAATGAAAAGACACTATTATCCAAATACATTTTGAATCGGTAAGCATGTTGTGAAAATTTATTTCAAAGTACTACTCTATGTAGTATATTTACTTTTGTGTAGAAATGGATCATTCAGCTATGTATGTACAAAGCATACAATCCAGCAGCTGTTGCTCCTTATCTCAATGTTGAATAAAGTTCAACTAGTTCTGTGCTTCTTTAGCTGAGCTCAATAAAAGTATCTGTTTTGGGCACACTGACCTAGAAGAAAATCCATCCACCTAAAATTAATTTACTTAATGCTGTTTAATTAATGAGCAATTTGTCTTAATCCAAAAGTTCTATTAACCATATTTGCATTTTGTAAGTAGAAGGAAAACTTTATTCTCTCTGTAATGAGCAAAGAAACTGGATACCATACCAGTTCTCTAAATATTCAACTGTTAAGTCATTTTGTGTAAACTGGTCCCTAGTTAAGTTTTTAGTTTTAATTTCCACAAATTCAAGCACAGAGAATGAACTATTTATATTATTTGTATACATAAGCATCTCACCAAGCAAATTGTATATCTATATCATCTATATCTAATCTATATCTATATAGATAGATGATAGATAGATGACAGGATAGATAGATGATAGATAGATAGATAGATAGATAGATAGATAGATAGATAGATGATAGATACATAGATAGTGTGTGTGTTTTACCTTTGAAATTCTTCTGAACCATGGGCATCTCCTGTTTATATCTAAGTATCTGGGTGGCTACAGCTACAAAGAGAATGTCAGATGAATTACTAAGTGCAAGCTGCAATAGAATGTACTCGATGGTTTATTTTTATTTTTTTGAGGCAGGGTCTCACTGTAGCCCAGGGTGACTTGGAACTCACTCTGTAACCCTAGGCTGGCCTCCAACTCATGGTGATCCTCCTACCACAGCTCCTGAGTGCTAGGATTAACCAGAAGAACCCATACAAACTTCTGGGCTTGGCCAGGCCACCACCACACTTGGTTATATGTACTTATTCTTTAAATTATGCTTACTGTTTGCATGTCCAAAATTATAACTTGAATTTCTAATTATAGAGCCATGAAATTAGGATTTTTTCTTGAAATTAATGTTTTATTTATTTAAAATATATTTAAAATATAGGTTTAAAACTTTAAAATACAAAGGTTTATTTTATAGAAAAATTGATTAATGACTTTAGCTTAGTCTATATTTGTGCATGTTGATATTAGTGTACTTGGGTTAGGTATAAATGTATACTAGTTAATAATGTCTATAATGTTCAAATGTAAGTTTTCAATAGCCTTTGAATATACTGACATTTTGAGGAATATATGCATATATAAAAGAACACACATATATATATGTATATATGTCAAGTTATATTCTTTATATTATTTTATATATTATATCATTTTAATGTTCATTGAAAATAATTTAGTCTATTTTATGACCCAATAGGAACATATATGATGATATCAACACAACTTTCAATGCAAAAAGTGTGATGGTTGTGGGTCTTCAGGGGTCCAGTAATGACTTAAACTAGATAAGATCTGTCAGGGATATTTTCAGATGATTACTAGATCCATGGCATCCCTCACCTTATAGGAGATCAAAGAAAATGGCTTAATTGACATTTGAAATGACTATTTTTTTTTCTTTATGTAAATTATGTTTTAAAGTGTAATTAAAACCCATTTCTGTGCAGAACGGTGCTGGAAGTTTGAAATTGCATTGAATCTCTGTATGGACACTGATACAATGGCCACTTTTATATTAGTCATTCCAATCCGTGAACATGAGAGATCTTTCCATCTTTGTATGCCCCCTCAATTTCATTCTTATGGTTTAATGTTTTCATTGTAGAGGTCTTTCCATTCTTTGCTTAGGGGTATTACAAAATATTCCATTTTGGTAACTATTGTAAATGGGACTCTTTCCATTATTTGTCTCTCAGTATGTTTGTCATTGGTTTATATGAAGGCTACTGATTTTTGTGTGTTAGTTTTTTTATCCTGTCACTTCCCAGTGAATTCCAAAGAGTTCTCTGTTACTAATAATCTATGCCGCGACAAAATGAACCAGAAATTTCCTGGTTATCTCCTGAGGCACATATATTTTTCTTTGTCTTTTTACTGTTAATATCAATTTGAGTTTCAGATTGGTTTTTTAAAAAATCATTACGTGAAACCTTTCCATTGACTTATGCTTTCTCATGTGAGAGTAAATTCCCTCAAGAAGTTGCTTGTTACCTTGCTTAGATGCAAAGCATCAGGCAAAGACAAGGATTTACAAACTTGTGATTCTAATTTATGAAAATATTTTCAGCCATATGTTTCCTCTTATTATTTCTCAATTAAAGCATAGATAGTATTTATGTTGAGATCACATTCAGTGCTATGGTGTTAGCATTCAGATATATTCTATCTATGAAGCTTCTCTAGAAGAGACTATTCTGTAGTTTAGGCAAGTTAAGTAGATGAGAAAATTGCCCAGTGCAATGCCCACATTATGAACTTTTCTATTATCTTGGGTTCCACAAATTAATTTTTCTACAGATATTTTATACATATTATATACTATCTATTACAATAATATGATCAAACACATTCTGTTAGTTATCTTTCAGAATATTACATTTAAATGTACTGGAAAAAAGAAAAATATATACTGAAGAACAAAAAAAATTAATGTTAATTAACAATTGCTTCATTTAAAATACTACAATATAACTGTTTTATTTTATATGGTGGTATTTATCCAGAATTTTTCCTTAATAAAAATCTTAGTAAACTGTAGAAACATTTGATACACATAAAATATTTAGAAATATAACAAATCATTTAAGCTAATACATTTTTAGAAATGTTGGCTTCTCATATCTTTATTAAGATAAAATAATTTTTCAACTAGTAAGAATGAACTATAAACTATTGTCTAAATTAGTTTGATGAGATAACCAGAATAAGTGTTGAAATAATTATCCTATCATTAATCATATTTATATTTTTATTTTATTTTTAGTGTATATTTTATTAAAATGATATATGCTTTGTGATGTATTCCATCAAATACATTACAGAAAATGCTGTGCAATGTTCAGTCAACCTTTTGGAATGAATGAAAATTAACATTATTTAAATGTCAGTATGTAAAAATATGAACATGGGTAAAGATTTTAGTATGTAATTATAAACAGTTTATTTAAATTGTCATTTCCTTGATTAAAAGTAAAGGAAGTGTTGAGCCTCATTTAAGCTGTCAAACCATAATTTAAACTTAATCTTTTAAAAACTTGGATTTCTGCATGGTAGTGCATGCATTTAATCTTTGAACATTGGAGTCTGAGACACACAAAAATAAATGCTGTTAGCATTAAGTCAGTGTTAGGTAAATAGTGAGTGCTTGGTTTAAACTAGGGCTACAAAATCTTATTTCAAACTACAAAATTATAATATACTAAATAAAAGAGAGGAAAAGGAGGGGAAGGTGAGAGGTGAGGGGAGTGCAGGAGAAGAGAGGAGAGGGAAAAGAGATTTTATGTTGGGATTATATATGATATTTATCATTGCTTTCTTTAGAGAATGTCTTAGATCATCCTTATTCTCAAGTGGTACCTCTAACTAGTGTGGGTTATCCTTCTGAAAAATGGGCAGTCCTTTATCTCTAAGACATCAGACTTCCTAACTATACTGTTTTTGTGAGGTGGCTATGGTAGTAACTCCCTTCACCATTAAACCTGGCCATGTGAGCACCGTGGAACACCCCTGTATCTATCTTATGGAATTCAGACTCATTCTGTCCTGCTCACATTATGTAGGAGTGACCCTTGGATGTTCATGTTCAGTGGTCAAGAAGGTTTACACAAGCTATCATTATTTTTTTGTTTGTTTTCTGTTTAAAAAAAAAAAAACAAGGTTCTTAAAGGACCAGGTATTAGCTGAAGATTTATAATCTGCAAGTTTATACTCTATTGATTATAGGACGTCCACAAATGTGGGAACGAGCATTTTTAAAACTAAGAGATGCACAGCCCTGTGTGTGGAAAGTATTGGATGGTGTTTCACTGTGATGATAAGCAAAAACATTGTTCTTAGTATGTCTTGCTTGCTTCCTGGACCCACATATTTCTACTAGGAGAGTAAGGAATATACCATAATCTGAATGACAAATGTTTTAAAATGGAAGCTAACCCATGCCTTTAAGAAGCTTTGTCTATGATCTACCAGGCTAAAGACTTCTGGATAAAAACATCTATGTCAAGCCAAGTGGGTGATATACAGTTATGAACCCATTGATCTACACGTGTGCCATAATCAATTGGGCATGAAAGTCTCAATGTTAGTAACCTTGTCACACTAAGTACAGAGTGGGCACTGAGACTGCAGTGGTAAATTTGTAGTTATGTACTGATGGTAGGTGTTTCATGCTCTTTACTATTGACTTAAATGGAGACAGACATTATAAGTCCTATCTTAACTCCATCTTTAAAATCTTTAAATTTAACCAAATTAATTTGAAACTGGTTATTATATTTTATATATTACCATAAAAAACAACAGTTTTCTGTAGCCAAATGAATTAGATATTTCAGACCTTCTCTGGCCTAGTCCTATAGGCAAAATTCTACACAAATTAAAGATTTTTCTACTTAAATAAGGAAACCAAATAAAAGACTAGCATTTTAAAATAATAAATGGCTTAATTCTGTTGCTGAACTACTTTGTAATAAGACAAACAAAAACCTTACCACCAGACTTCCAGGTAAGATGGTGGCATAGGAGCCATGCCAAACAAGCCTACAGAGGGATTTAAGCAAAACCACAGCAAAATACACTCTTCTTCTGAAAAATGAAGGAGTATAGGTTATTCTTAGACACAGCAGAGGAACAGGAGAGACCAAGATCCACCAGAAAGGAGGAAAATGGCCAGAATCCCACAGACGCACTTGCAGCCTGAGATCTGCACCATCTGAGAGCCCACCACCACCCACCAGGTGCCTGCACAGAGCAGCAGCAGCTAAGATCAAACAAGGAGATTTCCCAACATCATCAGCCTCCTTGAAAAGTCAAGAAATCTGAAGGAAAGACAGCTGAGGGCAAATAAGGAACTACTGAAAGGGATAAGGTGGGACTGCTAGAGAACTCCAGGCTTCCTGCACTCTCCCATCCCCCAACCATCAGAACCCCAAACCTCTGGCATTCAGTCCCCATGGTAGTGCATCCAGCACAGCTGAACAAAACTCCAGCTCCACAGCACAACACGGAGGGATCAAGGTGGACACTCAGCATTGGTGAAATGGGAAGCCACACCAAAAGGTAAGAGGCCAACTTACAAAAAAAAAAAAAAAAAAAAAAGCACATAGGCCTGGAAGTGCTGATCTCTCTTTCAGTTTCAGTGCCAGGGCAGGTTACGGGTTATTTTCAGTTGGCTTTGCCATTTTCTATTAATATGTACGTGAGGGTTGAATATTGTTGCCTTTTATGCTTTCAGATTTATAGGGCCTTTGTCTTTTGCTTCTGTCATTATTAGAGGCAGGGTCTGATTCAAATCCAGGCTGACAAGGAGCCCAATTCAGAACAGAATTCTGTACCTCCCATCTGACAGGATTGAGGGTGTAGAGCAACACATACCCTTAGGGATTTTGGCTTTATAAAACCATCTGTTTATTTTAATCCCCACATGTGTATACTCTGTGCTAGTTTTTATTGAATGTGTATATTGCTCAGCTGAAGTTTACAATTTGCCAGGAAATTGTTCTACCCAATCCACTAGAATACTTGCTTAGCAAGCAAACTCAACACCTAGGATTACTTCTGCAGTTGGATTGGTGTACAAGAGCTACACTTGGCACCTTAAACTCATATCCTGAAAGTACGTAAAGGTAGGTCACCACATTTAAGAACACTTCAGATGAGTAGAAAATCCAAACATCAAATAAATTCAGGATGCAAAAGTAGCTACATTATAATATAAGAAACACAAAGAATCAAGAAAATATAATCCCACCAAAATTTTTAAATCATCAGAAATGATCACCAATGAGACTGTTTTAGATGAAATGCCTTATAAAGATTTCAAATAAATGATTTTATCTATACTCAAAGAAATCAAAGAAGAAATGAAAGGAATCAAAGAAGAAAACAGAGGAATTAAAGAAGAAAACAAACTCCTGAAAGAGAACACGGGAACCCAGCTTAATGGGATACTTTTAGAACTGTGCATTGTGTTTGTAAAGGGACTCTTTGAGGAGCTTGAAAATCAAAGTTTTGCCTAAGTCATCATTTTGAAAAAGACAAAATTTCCAGCTGACTTTTCCTACTATATTGCTTTCATACCAATGAACCAAAGAGGGTGTGTTTTTAGCTTGTCAACATATCCATCAGGAGATGATTCATTCTCAAATTAGAGAAACAACCTCCTAGGGGAATCTGACTATATATTTATTATTTCTCATTTTTCAGTTATAGATACGAATGAGTTAATGAATTAAAATTAATAAATGTTTTTCTTCAAGTTTGTTTTCTATCTTTCAATAATCTTAAGCACTTCCTCAAGTGTATAGCGAAAACTTGGAACATTATTCTATATGAGTAATATAGCTTATAATTCATGAAAACTAGGTTGTGACTAGAAAAAATGGCTACATAACAGGCTCAGAATATGGCTCAGTGGTTAAAAGTGCTTGTTTTCAAAGCCTGCCAGGTGAAGCTTATGTCCTAAGCCACCCATATGAGTCAGACCTAAAAGTGGGACAACTATCTGGTGTTCTTATATAGTGGCAAGAGGCCTAGCCAGACAGGCACAGGCACATCCATGCATGTGCGTGCACACACACATGCCAATAAATAAATAAATTCAAAATTTTAAAAAGTCACATAAAAGCCTCAGGATGTCTGGCATGTCATTTAATCTTTCTAATTCTCAGTCTGATAATTGAAATAATATATTTGAATAATATTTGCTTTTACTAAACCAAAAGATATCAACAAATACTTTCTTTTATCCAGAGACTTTCTATACTATTTAGCAAAGGCATAAAAAGTCAGAGAGTTGCCTCATTTAAAACATTGTAAAACTAAAGTTAATGTGACAATCTAATAAGATATTATATCATCCCATATGTTGCAGTCAGGTTCACATTGCTGGCAGAAATCACCTGACCAATAGCAGCTTGTGGGAAAAAGTGTTTATTTTGGCTTACAGACTCGAGGAGAAGCTCCACAATGGCAGGAAAAATGATGGCATTAGCAGAGGGTGGACATCACCCCCTGGCCAACATCAGGTAGATAATAGGAACAGGAGAGTGTTCCAAACATAGGCAAGGGGACACTGGCCATAACACCCATAAACCCAGCCCCCAAAATACACTGCCTCCAGGAGGTGTTAATTCCCAGTTGCCATTACCTGGAGAGACTAGCATTCAGAATATCTAAATTTATGGGGGACACCTGACTCAAGCCTCCACACTCTGCCCCAAATCCCTATAAACTGCTAACCATACATGATAGAAAATACAATGCATTCAGTCCAACTTTAAATGTCCCCATATTTTTTGTCAATCCTAATGATGTTCAAACATCCCCATCATCCAAGTTCTTTTAAATGAGCCAAATATATAATACCAAATAATACCAAAAAACAAAACAAAACAAAACAAAACAAAAAACAAAAACAAAAAAACCCATAATGGCACAGAATAAACAGTCACATTGCAAAAGATGGCATTGGGCATAGCAAGGAACTATTCAACCAATACAAGATTTAAACAGGGCAAACATTAAACTCTGTAGCTCCAAGTCTAACAACTCTAATCAGTGACAAACCTCCAAGTCTGATAATTCTAACCAGCAACAAGTCTCTGGAGTTCCAATTACACCCCTCTAGCTCAGTCAGGGAAAACTTCATTCCTGGCCAGCAGCTTTCCTTAGTAGCCATCTCATGGTCCCAGCACCTCCACTGGGTCCATGGCAACCCATGGTTCATCCTCACAGGTACATGGAGTCTCCTTGCAGGCATTAAGGAAATCTGCTTCACACTGCCCATGGCTATTTCTAAAACACAAGACTGAGTTGCAAACTCAGTGACTCTCTCTTCTTGCATTTCTTATACTCCACAATACCAGGTAGGGTGCCAATTTGTTAATCCAGGGGGAATAAAGCAGACTTTGAAGAACAGGACACTCCTCAAGCACTCAAAGCCCTTTCAAAAATGTCTTCATTGTTCCTATTGTCTCAATGCAGGTCAGCTGGCCCAATCTCAATGGTCATAATCATACAATTGCAGTTGAACAGACAGCAGTTTCAGCCCAAATATTTCTTTCTGTGCCATATCTCTCTGCACATATCAGTTCATTTCTACCCAAGGCAACCCTGCACAAATTATCATGACATGGGTATAACAGCAAGCCTTTCACACAAACTGCTTATGGCCCAGTCCAAACAAAGCCCTTTCTCACCCTCATAAGCCAAACCTCACAGTCCATAGTTCTTACTGTATCCAGGTCTTTCAACTCTGACCAGAATAGTCCATCAAGCTGCACTTACAGCACTGCAAGGCATCTCTTAGGCCAAGGTTTCAAATCCTTCCACATTCCTCTTGAAAATCAGTTCCCATCAAGGCCAAAGCCACATAGTCAGGAGTCTAGCAGCAAAAGACACCACTCCTCAGTACCAACATTACTGTTGCAGTCAGGTTCGCATTGCTGGAAGAAATCACCTGACAAACAGCAAGGGTTTATTTTGGCTTACAGACTTCAGGGGAAGCTCCATGATGGCAGAGAAAATGATGGCATGAGTAGAGGGTGGACATCACCCCCTGGCCAAAATCAGGTGGACAATAGGAGCAGGAGGGTATGCCAAACACTGGCAAGGGGAAACTGGCTATAACACCCATAAACCCAGCCCTCAATAATACACTGCCTCCAGGAGGTGTTAATTCCCAATTGCCATCAGCTGGGGAGACTAGCATTCAGTACACCTAAGTTTATGGGGGACACCTGAATCAAACCACCACACCATGTGACCAGCCTCTTTTTAGGTTCTTATGTGCAGATTATCTAAGGTGCACACCTCATCAACACAGAAGCAGCCTTGCCTGCAGCTATTAAGTGGTCCTGTTTGAGTGACTTCTACTGAAAACATAGTCACATTACCCCTAACAATCCCCATTATCTAAGATGAGAGCAGTGAAAGAGGGTAGTGGCTGCAAAAATAGTTGGATATGTAAGCAAGAATTTCTATGATTTGAGCAGACTTGGTGCAAGTACACTGTGATTGCTGAGTACTCTAGCCAATTAAGATTGATGCATGACCTCACAACGTCATGAGATATCATAATTTGTCCTACGTTGGTTTTTATTTTATTTATTTATTTTTTTTGTGCTATATTGGTTGGAACTCAGAGCCTCATGCATGCTAGAGAATTGTTCTGCCACTGAGTTAGCTTTATTTAGTGTATTCAGTGGGAAAAAAAAAAGATTGATTATCCAGTTGTTCAAAGTTTCATGCCATGTGATAAAAAGGTACATCACAAAATAGTAGTCCCTTGAAATTATTTTAAAATAATTTCTCAAGCTCTTTCTATTGCTCCAAGTTGTAGCACTCAGTTTGACTAGCTGTAACCTTAAGAATAGGCGGAGGCTTGCTAATGTAGTTTATACTAACCTGGAACTATGTAGCCCAAGCTGGCCTGAAACTCACAATCCTGTTGCCTCAGCCTCCTGAGTACTGGAGTGACTCGCACCTCCTACCATGCCTGACAGATTATTGATTTTAACACAGGTGTGTACTCAACTATGCAATGATAAGTACATTATGCTCTCTTTTCTAAAATTTCTTAGTTTTAGGTTACTTGCGTTCAACCTTTAGTTTTTTGTTTGTTCGTTTGTTTGTTTGGAGATGGGTTCTTGCTATGTAAATTTAACTTCAACTCTCTATAGACTGGCATAGACTTGCCATAATCCTCCTGCCTCCCCCTCCCAATTGTTGGGCTCACAGGTATGTGCCTCCATATCTGGCGTCTCTTATACATGCATTCTCTTTCTTAGGGATTTTTAGACAGAATGTACTAAAACCAAAGCCAAACAAAGACACAGGCTAACACAAACACACACACACACACACACACACACACACACAACACCCTGGTCAATTTCATGCAATAAGTTACTGTGGTGGTTTGATTCAGGTGTCCCCATAAACTTAGGTGTTCTGAATGCTAGTCTTCCCAGCTGATGGCAATTGGAAATTAAAGCCTCCTGGAGGTGGAGTATTGTTGGGGGCGGGCTTATGGGCATTATAGCCAGCTTCCCCTTGCCAGTGTTTGGCACACATTCCTGTGGCTATGGTCCACGTTATGTTGGTCAGGGGGTGATGTCCACCCTCTGTTCATGCCATTGTTTTCCCTGCCATCGTGGAACTTCCCCTTGAGCCTGTAAACTAAAATCTCTTCTTCTCCCACAAGCTACTCTTGGTTGGATGATTTCTACCAGCAATGTGAATCTGACTGCAACATTAAAGTGGTACCGAGGAGTGGGATTGCTGCTAGACACCTGACTGTGGCTTTGGCCTTTTGGAGCTGATTTTCAAGAGGAAGAACTATGGACTGTAAGTTTTGGCTTCTGAGGGTGAGAAAGAGTTTTATTTGGACTGGGCTAGCAGTTTGTGTGACAAGTTTGCTCTTATGCCCGTGTCCTGAGAAGTTGTGCAGGGTTGCTTTGTGTAGAAATGAACTGGTGTGAGCAGAAGGATATGGCACAGAAAAAATGAAATCTTTGGGTGAACTCTGCCCATTCAGCTGCAATTGAGAGATTACAACCTTTGAGGGGCCAGCTGACCTGCACTGGGGCAACAGGAAGAATGCAGACTCTTTTGAAGGGGCCTGAATGCTGAAGGAGTGTCCTGTTCTTCAAAGTCTGATTTATTCCCCCCTGGATTAACAAATTGGTACCCTACCTAGTATTATGGAGTATAACAAATGCAGGAAAGAGAGGGTCACTGAATTTGAAATGTGGTCTTGTGTTTTGGAAATGGCCATGGGCAGTGTGAAGCAGGTTTGCTGGATGCCTGCATGGAGATCCTATGGGGCCATGAGGATGGACCGTGGGTTGCAGTGGAGACCCAGTGGAGATGCCGGGACCACGAGATGGCTGCTGAGGAAAGCTGCAGGCCCCAGCTGAAGTGTTCCAGGACTGTGAGTAGCCTAGCTGGAGGGGTGGAATTGGGACTCTGGAGACTTGTTGCTGGTTAGTGTTATCGGACTTGGAGATTTGTCACTGACCAGAGTTGTTTTACTTGGGAGTTACAGAGTTTGATGTTTGCGTTAGTTGTTTTAAATCTTGTGTTGGTTGAATATTTCTTTGCTTTGCCCAATGCCATCTTTTGCAGTGTGAATGTTTATTCTGTGCCATTATGGGTTTTTTGGGGGATTATTTTTAGTATTATGGCTCAGTTAAAAGACCTTGGAGTATGGGGATTGTTTGAACATCATTAGGATTGATAAAAATTATGGGGACTTTTAAAGTTGCATGATTGCATTGTATTTTACGTCATGTATGGTTATCAGTTTATGGGGGCCAGGGGCAGAATGTGGTGGTTTGATTCAGGTGTTCCCCATAAACTTAGGTGTTCTGAATGCTAGTCTTCCCAGCTGATGGCAATTGGAAATTAAAGCTTCCTAGAGGTGGTGTATTGTTGGGGGCAGGCTTATGGGCATTATAGCCAGCTTCCCCTTGCCAGTGTTTGGCACACTCTCCTGTGGCTCTGGTCCACATTACATTGATCAGGGGGTGATGTCCACCCTCTGCTCATGCTATTGTTTTCCCTGCCATCGTGGAACTTCCCCCTCGAGCCTGTAAGCCAAAATAAACCTCTTTTTCTCCCTAAGCTACTCTTGGTTGGGTGATTTCTACCAGCAGTGTGAACCTGACTGCAACAGTTACATAGCTAATATTTTATGAGTAAAACTAAAACCTTTAGGCAATTAAACTTCTTCAGGTAAATGTCCTCTAGCCACTACAAATGAAATTCAGACAATGCACCAACTTGTGCATCTGGCTTATGTGAGTCCTTATATTTTCTGCCAAGCACCTTAACCACTAAGTAATCTTCCAGTAAATGTTATTAATCTGATGAATCTTACATAGTGTTGAGATGTAATTAATATATTTTGTGTGAACTCATAGTTATTCCTCATAAATGTTATGTAAATCTCTCAAAGAGAGATGGCAGGGTATTTATTTCTAGATCAACACTACCTAGCAGTGGTAATTTGTATAAAGCTCTTACTATCTACCTGTGTATAAACTTATCTTTCCTCCCAACCATAAAGCATGTGCTATTACCACCCACACTGCACATATAAGACAGGGCAGTCAATGAGTGTGTGAGTAAATCATTAACTAACCTTATGCCCTTTAGGAAGACTGGTCTATATGTACCAGTCTAGTAAAAATATTTATGGCTTAATTTGAAAGCAATTAGGAAGGTATTTCTCACTGGTCTATAACTGTCACTAATAGCAATGTGTTTCTCATGATGCTACTCCGAATAATTTATCTTTAAAAAGAATATGTGTGTGGGTTTATGTAATTACTAGTCACAATATACCAATAGAACACAGTATGGAAATTTAAATTATAGAAATTGTGATTAAAAAAGAAGTAAAGTGGGTTTCATAAGGTAAAAAAGTCATGATTTTTGCTGAACATGACTATTATCTAGGGAGTTAACACATTTACTAGCTATACAAAAGACTTAGCAGTCTGTTTTCTTTTTTTTTAACTATCAGTTTTCCTTTGAGACAGTGTTGAATCAGACTGAAAAATTCGAGTCAAATGACTGATATTCAGAGACAGAGCTGTCTCTTGCTACAAGTGTTACAATAATTACACATTCCACAGTGATTCCAGCTGGACGGGAAAATGACAGCTTCCACAGAGGCTTAGTCTGATGCCTCAGATACTTAAGCCATTAAGTTCCAACACCTGCATTTCCAAGCCGTCCACCTGCATCCTCATCATTAACACAGCACATCTTTATTTGATTATTAGTCAGTAGAGTTGATGCACCATCTAAGAAAAGCCAAACTGAGTAAATACGTTCACTTGAATATGCAAACCAAAAGCTGAAGGAAATTTTGTGAGGATTTCCTTTGTTTTTATTGTTGGTGTTGTTTCCATATTTCTTCAGTCACAGAATAGAGTAGGTGTTTTTAATTTTTCTTTTGCTTTATTTTTTTTTATTTTTCAAGATAGTGTCTCACTGTAGCTCAGGCTGACCTGGAATTCACTACGTAGTCTCAGGCTGACCTCAAACTCACAGTGATCCTACCTTTGCTTCCTGAGGGATGGGATAAAAAGTTTTACAGGTTAATTTTAAAGTTAATAGACTGACAGACTTATGACATCCTTGTTCAATGAGTGTGTGTAATTAATATTTGGAATTTAAGACTGATCCTTCTATCTGAGTGTGGTGGCACATGACTTTATCCCACCACTTGGGAGGTAAAGGTAGGAGGATCACCATGAGTTCAAGACCAGTATTGGACTACAGAGTTTGTTCCAGGACAGCCTGGGCTAGAGTGTAAACTTACCATGAATAAAAAAAGAATTTTCCTCCTAAATTGTAAGTGTAAAATATATATATATATATATATTTACATGTGTGTGTGTACATTTCATATGTATATATTAATAATACATAAAACATGCTTTTGTATGGTGAAATATTTTTAAATATTTATTTATTTATTTGAGAGAAAGAGAATGGGCACTCCAGGGCCTCCAGCTACTGCAAACAAACTCCAGATGCCTGAGTCACCTCATGTATCTGGCTTATATGTGTACTGGGGAATCAAACCTGGGTCCTTACACTTCACAGGCAAGCACTTTAACTACTAAGCCATATCTCCAGCCCACTAGAACCACTCCTGGTACCACAATCTGTATTAGTCAGCATTCTCTAGAGGAACAGAACCAATAGAATGAATTGTATTAAAAGGAATTTTTGGATTAGCTTACACGGCAGTCCAACAATAGCAGGTTGCAGGCCTGAGAGTCAAGGAACACGGTTCCTGCTCAGTCCATGAGGCTGGATGCCTCAGCAGTCCCAATCTGGCACTGAAGACCTGGAGGCATGGTGGACAGATGCTGCTCTTCAGGTCATGCTGGTCCTCTGTCCACACTGGTCTTCCATCCACATCAAGCAGCACAGGCAGCCAGGTGGAAGGAGGAGATACTTGCCTTCCCTGAGCTTCTTTAGATAAAGCCCCCCCCCTCTGAGAGGGTCCCCCCACTTATGAGACCAACTTATGAGGAATGTCTGTGGATTCCAAAACAGATAAGTTGACACAAACTTAACCATCACACTTTGCCATCCAGAAGGTTGTGAGTTTCATGAGACTCCACTTTCCATATTTCCTGATCAACCAGAATCCTATTCATAAAGCCATTCCTTATATTTGAAGGTTATTCCCCACTTTTCATTTAACAGTTCAGAGTTACAGGTTGTACATTAAGGTCTCTGATATATTGGAATTCATTTTAGTATAAGTGTAAGAGAAAAGCAAAAGAGAATACTAGATTTGATCTCTATAGACAACACTGTTTATTGAGAGAAACAGTGAGGGGCCTCAGCCTTCCTGCAGGATGGGCCAGGTTGGGGTGCAAGCTTATACAGGAGATCCTAAGAAAAACAGACTGCACTAGCTGCAGATCCAAGGGAAGTAAAGAACTGTGGTCATTTGTGTCCTTGTTCAGAATAACTTTTTTTTTTTTTTTTTTTTTGGCCAAATTGTCTAGGGAGGGTAACCCACCAGACAGTTTCTTTTCCCTTAAGGTTTTTTGCGTTAAGGGAAGTTTAGTTTATCATTCAGGAGTAGACAGGCCAGTCAAGGCCATGCTTCTGAAGTTTTATTGTTTGTTGGTTAATTATTTTAAATATATTGTTAACTGGTTTTTAATAATTTAACATCATCTTAAAATATATGAGCTTCAGAATATTTAGTGACCATTGGAACAATTAATGATCATAAATTTAGTCATACATAAGGACACACTACATGAAACATAAGACACATGACATGGTTGGCCAACATTAGACATAACATGAAACATGGAGAGACATCCTTTTAAGACTTTGGTTATGTTTTAAGTTGGTGAGGACTTAATCTTAACAGGGATATAGCCAATGGTTTGAATTTTAAGTTGATATTTTTTTTCTTTAGTGGCTTGTAATGAAAAGAAAGGGGAAAGGGAAAGGGGAAAAGAAAGGAAAAACCTAGAAGCTGATTGGTGATTTTAACTTTTAGCAAAGAGAGAAAAATCAGATATCTATATGTAGAATAAAGAGGCCCAGTAAAGACAGGAGTTTAAGAGGGTAGAGTTTATATTTTTGATTTAGTGAGGTGGCTTGAATTTTGAGTGAGAGGGAGAGACCCTGGAAAGTCATAGCCAGATGGCAGAACTGTATGTGAGAGGTAGAGTTATATAAGGGACAGTTATATAAGGGACAGTTATATAAGGGACAGTTATATAAGGGACAGTTATATAAGGGACAGTTATATAAGGGACAGTTATATAAGGGACAGTTATATAAGGGACAGTTATATAAGGGATTTTAGTGGGTTTTGGTGACAGAGGAGAATTTGGTAGGTAGAAAAAGAAGTACCAAGGGATGGTCAGGAATGGAGGGCAAAGAAGCCCTGAATGTAAGGAACCTCATACCACTTGCCACATCTTCTGGGGAAGTTATCAAGATCAATAAGAATATTAAAATCAAAAGTGCCAAATTCAGGTCAGCAGTAGCCATTATCTAAGGAGTGTTGTGGCCAAATGTGAAAGAGAGCTGGAGTAGTGGCAGGCAGGAGCTCAGAAGTCAGAGCTCCTGTAAATAAGCTTTGAGACATGTCAATGGAGTGTCTTTTGGAATAGATAACTTAGACCCCATTTTGGAAGACAAGGAGTAGAGTGGCCAATTCTGCTACAAGTGGTGTCTCTTAGCCTTAGGGAGGCAAACAAAACCCAAGTATTAGGAGGGAGCATCCTCATATTAATAAGGCTTGGGATGTCCAGTGGAATGATCCTGTGGGAGGCTTCCAGAGTCTGCGAACATCCACAGAGTTTCTAAGATCTGGGATGGGGCACCTCTGCCACAGACTGAGAAGGGATACCTTGTTGTGAGGTTGTAATTTGATGAGGGTGTGGATGCAGCAGATCATATGGTGAGAGGCGTCTAGTCTGGACTTCAAAACTCCAGTGGGAGATGGTGAATAGAAGAAGCCCCCAGGTATCAAGCTGGAAAGACTGAAGGTTTCAGGTCACAGGTGGCTGTTTAGTTCAGAGAAGTGAGCACAGTGAGTTTTTCTATTCCTGAGAGAGGAAGCATTGGCAGGGAGGTAGAGAGAAGGAGAGAGGAAAGGGGTGGAGGCATGCAGTCCAAAACCCTGGAGGTGTGTCCAAGACAGGGCACCAGAAATATAAGGAAAGTATAAGAGAAAAGCAAAGAGAACACCAGACTTGACCTTTACAGACAAGACTGTTCATTGAGAGAAATAGTGAGGGGCCTCAGCCTTCCCCCAGGAAGAAGGCTGAAGCATTGGGCCAGACTGGGGTGCAAGCTTATAAGGGGGATCCTAAGAAAAACAGACTGTAACCACTGCAGGTCCAAGGGAAGTAGATAAGGTAATGTAGTTATTTGTGTCCTTGCTCATAATTAGCTTTTTCAGCCAAATTGTCTAGGGAGGATAACCCACCAGATGGTTTCTATTTCCTCAAGGTTTTCTGAGGTAAAGGAAGAAGTTTAGTTTATCATTTGGGAGTAGACAGGCCTGTCAAAGCCATGCTTCTGAAGTTTTATTTTTTTTTTTGTATTAGGAATGTTATTAACTGTTTAATTCCCTTTAGTTTTCAAGGAGGAAGGCTATTAACCCTTCAATAAGAGTTATGAATCTACTTTTATTCTTGCATAGGTGGATATCCAGTTTTCACAGCACTATTTGTTCAAGTGACTATATTTTATGAAATAAATATATTCAGATGCATTTTTTCTTTCAAAAATCAGTACTGTAGCTGTAATGGTGTAGGTTTTCAAGTTCTATTCTGTCCCATGAATCTACATGTCTTATTTTATGACAGCAGTGTGATGTCTTTATTACTATGGATCTGTGACACAACTAGAAATCAGATGTGTTGGGAATTCTTTCCTCTTTATACCCTCACTATTGCTTCAGCTATCAGTTATCTTTTATGCTTCCATATAGATTTTAAGATATTATTCTGTTTCTGTGAAGTATGCTATTAGGATTTTGATGTGAGTTGAACTGAATATGTATATTGTTTGTGGCAAGATAGCCATCTTCAAAAATGTGAATTCTTCCAACCATAACTGTAAGAGGAATTTTTAACTTCTAGTGTCTTCTTCAGATTATCTCATGATTGCTTAAAAGTTTTCAGTACACAGACCATTCACTTCTTTGGTCAGGTTTATTCCAGGATATACTTGCTTTTTCCTAAGGGTCGCTGTGAATGGGATTGTTTCCCTGATTGCATCTTCACCATATGTCTTACTGGTTAAAAGTCTATTGAATATGGTTCTGACTTGTTTTCCAGTTCCAGGTATGGGTTCTGTTACACTGAGCAGATCCTTTAGCCAAATCAAGAACAGTTTGTAATCCACCATTGCTGTGTGCCACTATTGTATTTGTGTGAGCATCACGTTAAGTTGATTGTTGCTGGGAAGCTTACATTTTGAGTTTCTTAGACAGATGTTGGTCATTTTCCCCCAGTTGCTCATGTAGTGCCTTTTGGCACTAAAAAAAACTGTCTGGGGACTGTCTTTTCCAGAGTCCAGCCATGTCACTCCATGTACCATCCCAACAGCATATGGTGTCTTTGGCAGTAGGGTCTTACCATTAACCTTTGGTGGGTTATCAAGTACTCTGATGGAAATCTGTCTTCTTTTGGGAAACCTTGTAGTTCTCACTGATCAACAGCTCATTGTGGATGTTGACCACATGCTGGTACTGGGAGTTACAGGTCAGTGCCATGGGAAAAGAAGGAAGAAAAATATAGGTAGTATGAAAGAGAAAGAGAGAGAGAGAGAAGAGTAAGAAGAGGGAATGAGAGAGAGGAACAGGAGAAGGTTGAGGTTAGTCTTCATCCTCCCTTCTCAAGGCTCCTGGGATTCAGGTGTTCTCTCTAAGCACCTGATGAAGGATCAGCCTTTTAGTGCATCTTACAAGTTAAAAGATTTTTTTGGTACCATTTCCAACTGGGTCCAGTTTTTGGTCCCCCCCTTACCCTTCCTTCCCTCCCCACCATCCCTATTGTCCAGTCCTAAAAATGTTTCTTAGGCGTGTCAGCATTTTGAGCAAATTCAGGTTAGGAGCCACAGATTAGTGGGACCATGCAACACTTATCTTTCTGTTTTGGGTGAGTTTTCTGAGAATGATTTGTTCCAATTTCAACCATTTTTATTCAAATTTCATTGTGTCATTTTTTCTTACTGCTATGTAAAATTCCATTGTGTAGATATACCACATCTTAGTTATCCATTCATCTAATGATGGACATCTGGGTTGATTCCAGCTCTTAGCTATTATGAACTGAGTAGCTATAAAAATCGTTGAGCAAATATCTATGAACTGAGGCTTGAAGCTCTTAGGGTAAATGCCCATCAAGGGAATAACTGAGTCTGCTGGTACCTCTATGGTCATCCTTTTTAGGAGTCTCCATATTGCTTTCCATAGTGATTGTACCAGCTTACATTCCCACCAACAGTGAATGAGGATTCCTGTTTCTCCACAACCTCACCAAAATTTGTTGTCATTAGATTTTTAATGTTTGCTATCCTTATTGGGGTAAGGTGAAATCTCATAGTTGTTTTAATTTGCATTTCCCTGATGGTTAGGGATGCTGAACATTTTTTTAACTGTGTGTTTGCCATTTGTATTTCTTCCTCCCTGTGCAGTTCTCTGCCCCGTTTTGTGAGTGGGTTGTTTGAGTTTTTATTGTTTAGGTTTTTGAGTTCTTTGTAGATTCAAGAAATTAGGCCTCTGTCTGATGTGTATCCAGCAAAAATTTTCTCCCATTCTGTGGGTAATCTACTGGCTATGCTTATTGTAAGTTTGTCTTTGAAAAGGCTTTTCAGCTTCATGAGATCCCACTGGTTGAGTGATGGTTTAATCTCCTGAGCTACTGGGGTTTTGTTCATGAAGTCTCTTCCTACTCCTATATCATGGCAAGTTCCTTCTTTTTTTTTTTCTTCCAGTAGTAGCAGTGTTTCTGGTCTCATATTGAGGTCTTTGATCCATTTGGACTTAATTTTTATGCATGGTGAGAAGTGTAGATCAAGTTTCATTTTCCTGCATATGGTTTTCCAGTTTGTCCAGCACCATTTGTTGATGCTGTCTTTGTTCCAGTCGACATTCTTAGGGCCTTTGTCAAATATCAAGTAGCTGTAGTTACTTGATCCAAAGTCTGGGTCCTCAATTCTGTTCCATTGGTCTATTATTATTGGTCCTGTTTTTATGCCAGTACCATGTTGTTTTTATCACAATGGCTTTGTAGTATAGCTTTTAGATCAGGAATCATGATGCCTCCAGAGGTGTTTCTTTTGCTGAGGATATGCTTGGATATCCAAGGCCTTCTGCCATTCCATATGAATTTTGAGATTATTTTTTCTAGCTCTATGAAGAAAGGTGTTGGGGCTTTTATTGGTATTGCATTAAATCTATATATTGCTTTCGGTAAGATTGCCATTTTCACAATGTTAATTCTACTATCCAGGAGCATGGGAGGTCTTTCCATTTTCTCAAGTCTTCCTCAATTTCTTTCTTGAGTGTTTTTATGTTTTCATTGTAAAGGTCTTTCATCTCCTTGGTTAATGTTATTCCAAGCCCCTCAGTGCAAGACCCACATTCCCCATTGATGAGGGTCCTTTTGGAGGGGGGAAGGCAGGGAGGAGGATAATGGAGTCACCAATATGAATGTAAAATTAGAATAATATAAACAAAATAATAAATTACTTTTTAAAAAGGAAGGCTATTGATTCTTGTACATTAATTTTCTATCTTGCCACATTGCTGAGAGTGTTTATCTGCTCTAACACTTTCTGTGGAGTCTTCGGGGTCTTGTGCATAGAATATCATTTGAAAATAAGGATACATTGATATCTTCTTTTACTCTTTATTCCTGTGCTTCTCTTGTCTCAGGGCTCAAGCTAAAATTTCTAGTACTATGTTGAGTAAGAGTGGAGAAAGTGGTAACCCTAATCTTGTTCATGATTTTTGTGGACTTTTTTTTTCTCCATTTAGTGTAATGTTGACTATGGGTTTCTAATACATAGGTTTTATTTTGTTGAGATGTGTTCCTATATGGCAACTTTGTGAAGACCTTTATCATGAAGAGATGTTGAATTTTTTTGAAAGCTTTTACTTCATCTATCTAGATGGTGATATGATTTCTGTGGTCCGTTCTATTTATAGTGTATCAAATTTATTGATTAGGGCTCAGCAGTTAAGGCAGTTGGCTTCAAAGCCTAATAACACAGGTTTGATTCCCTAGTACCCACATAAAGCCAGTTGCACAAAGCAGCACATGTACCAGGAATTTGCTGTGGCTGGAGACCCTAGCACACCCATCACTTTCTCTCTCTCTCTCCTTGCAAATAAAAACTAAAAAATATTGTTTAGTATATATTGAATCAATGATAAATGATCTTTGTAATACATTCTTGAATTCAATTAACAAGTATTTTGTGGAGAATTTTTTGCATAACTTTTCATCAGGGAATTGTTCTACAATTTTCTTTGTTTATTGTTTGTAGTATGAGTATAATGCTGGCTTTATGGAATTTTGTGTTATTATTTCCTAATTTATGGAATAACTTCAAAATAATTGGTATTAACTCTACTTTGAGTGTCTGATAGTATTAATGAATCTATCTGAGCATGGGTTGGATTTTTTTATTGCTCCTTTAAACTTCACTGCTTATTGCAAATCCATTTAGATTATTTATCCCAGCTTAGTTTAATTTGGTAAATCCTATGAATCTAGATATTCATCTGTTTTATAGATTTTCCAATTTAGTATAATATGTTTTAAAAGGCATGTCCTAGTGATATTCTGAATTAAATTAGTGTATATGTTATGATGGCTCCCTTCACCTTCAATTTGATTAATGTGTATCTTCTCTAATTTACTATCTTTCTAAAAACAGAATTAATACTTGCCTTGCTGATCACTAAAGAAAGATTCATTTATGCACTCTACATAAATAAGTGAATGAATATTTATGATTGTATGTATTTATGTACACATAAAGATAACCATATACATATATATACACACACGCATATATATATGTACATATATACACATTTGTATATGTTTATATGTGTGTGTAATTGTCTAACATTTCTTTGTGAAGATTGAAATTAACAGAAAATTTGATATTCATAATACTGGTACAGCAGATAGATTTAGAAGTTAAATTTCTTAATTGCCTACAAAGAAATAATGTATTCCAAGTATATGATGATAGTGAGGAGCTACAGAAAATGACAATATTTATGCTCCATGCTTTGACAGTCTGGGAAATAATAGTGGTAGTTAATCTCTCAGTAAAACTATCCCATATCCAACATAATAAAGAAGGCATGTGATAGTTTGCTAAAGGTTTAATAGTCTCAGGATTGAAACAAACAAATAAATAAATAAATAAATCAGAACAAAACTAAATACCTGAATTTTATTTAGCAGAAAATGCTTACTAAGTGGTCACTTTGCTGAAAGGATTTTAATTTCAAGCAAGAAAGTTTGGATAATCAAGGAAGGATGAGATTGGATTGGTTTATGGGATTTAGAATGATGAATAATCTTTAGTTTGACTCAGATAATATGATATAAATTATTATAAAAGATATAAATCACAGTTTGATTGTAAATGATGTACTCTGAATGTTGGAACTTCAGATCTAATTATATTTTATAATTTAGCAAACTTTTGTAGGCTGTGGTTTTTGCTTAGATGATATATGCTGGATTTCATTCGGATCTCATCAATACTAATGTTGGCATAGATTATGGGTTCATTTTCATTCATATTGAAAATAACGCTAAGGCTTAAGGAAGAGTTGTCTTAGGAGTACCATTTCAGAGCTATGAGTCCGATTTGACTATACTGCATTTCATTTAATCCCTTAAATAAATTAGGATTCTTTTTTATATTTTTAATAATCTGGAAAAGATGTATGTTTAATGACATGCTGATTTTGACCTAGGGAAAATATTATGGAGCTTTGTTATCTCAGCATCATTAAAGTTTATTTGATATCCCAAGCAAGTTGTTTATAGTACATAAGTAGGGACTGGTACAGTCATTCAAAATGTGCACCCAGTAATTGCAATACATTACAGGACTGAGGAAGAGAGGAAAATATCTAGTGTTTGGAATTTCATGATATTATGTAAAAGTTCTACTTAGGTTTTTTAAAATTTATTTTTATTAGATATTGACATATTTAGTATGTAAACAACACATCCTTTCACTCCTCCCTGCCCCTTTTCTGAAAAGTCCTTTCTAGTTGGTGATGCAGGTCATCCCTTGAGGGTTGTGGGTCATGCATTATGGGGGAAGCAGTCAGTTATGGGGGAGAGGCAATGTGTGCAAAAGTGGCCTAAGTTGTAGCTTAACAATCTTTCCACCCCTTGTTTTGCAAAATTCCCTGAGCCATGTTGGGTACATTTTAAGTATACTTTAGTGATAGCACTCTGGAGGCTCTGGATCTCTGGTTTGGTAGTCGATGAATGTCCTCAGTGTCTATCTCCATCATTCTTATGCTGATATCAGATTAACTTTAAAAAAGCGGCATTATGGCTCATTTCCCGAGTTCCTCAGTGGTTTCAGCTGGGACCAGAGTGAAATGCACTGGGTAGTTTATCTCCTCAGTTCCAGCTCCTGTCTGAAAAAGAGAAGCAGATTCTCCAATGGAGACTGAAGTGAGTACCAGATAAATGGAATAACCATTATTAAATTAGAGAGAATTTAAAGGGTGTAGACCCTCTTACAGCTCAAGATTAGTGGGAGCTTGACAATGGAAAGCACAATCATTATCTGGATATGATTCTAACTTGTTTCCCTATTCCAGATATGGTTTCATTTCCACTGAGCAGATCTGTTAGGCAATCCAAGAGCAGTTGGTAACCCACCATGGCTGTGTGCCACTACTGCACTTGTGTTAGCATCACATCAAGTTGTTTGCTTCTGAGTCACTTAGACTTTGAGTTGCTTGGACAGATGTTGGGCACTTTCTACCTGTAGCTCATGTAGCGCCTTCCAGAACTAGATGGACTAATTGTCTGGGGACTTGCTCTCTTCCAGATTCCAACCAGTCTCTCCATGGTCCATGCTGACAGCTATGGTGTCTTCAGCAGTAGGGTCTTACTATTAACCTCTGATGGGTAATCAAGTGCTCTGACAGAAGTCCATCTTGTTTGTTTTGGGTTTGTTTCTCTTATCAACAGCTCATTGTGGATGTAGATCAAGTCCTGCTACAGGGATGTAAACCACATCCTGGTACCCAGTGGCCAGTCAGGAAACCAGAGAAAAAGGCCTGATTCCACAGCTCACACAGGGACTAAGCCTCCCCAAGCAAGGCACAATGGGACCTACCAGGACCAGGGAACTGGGAGGAGTCAGGAAACAGGGTCTGGCCTACTCACTCACACTGAGCCTGCCTGCACATAATCTTGCCCAGTGAACCTGGACCAGGGGAATGGGAGGAGTCAGGAAACAGGGGTCTGACCTACTCACTCCTCAGCACCACACCCATTGGCACACAGACCAGTACACGGAACCCAGACCAGAGAGCTGTGAGAAGCCAGGAAACAGGGGTCTGTGTTACTCACGCCACACTGCCATACCCTCCAGCACCTCTATTTAGGTTTTATGAGTAGAGAATGTAGAGGATTTTATTCCACATAGAAAGCAATGGTAAAGTAACAAAGCATCTTTGAGTAATGACAGATTGTATTTAGTAAAGCAAAATGTAACAGGAACAAGTGTGCTTCTCAGTAAAGATTGTGTGGGTGATAAAACTTAAAATTTATTTCATATGTAATTTTAAATTTCTGGGAATACATCTTTCTATCTTCATAGACAAGTATTGCAGTTTAAAATGTATACAAAGACATTAATCAATAAAATAATGCTAAATAAATAGTCCATTCATTACAGAAATGCCTTAGAGAGAATTTGTAACACAAGGATATTGTGAAGTCTTTGAGTATTCAGGGAAAAGTAAAATGAAAAATTATCATGTGCTTAAATAAGTGGATGTGGGAAAGAATCACATTATTTTGTAAACTTCCTGATCATATTGTATTTTCTGGCCTCTTTGGTCATATCGTTGCTGCCAAATGTTTTCCTATTTTCTTTCTTTCTTTATTTATTAATATATATTTTTTATTTATATTATTCTGATTTTACATTCATAGTATTGGTTCCATTGTCCTCCTCCCTGTCCTCCCACTTTCAAAGGGAGTTCTGGGGGTTATGCCCCAGTCTCGGTGCATAATGCCCCAACTCGTGACTCTAACAATCTTTCCGGCCCCTCTTCCGTGAGTTTCCCTGAGCCACAATGGGGTCATTTTAGTTCTGCTTCAGGGATGAGGTTTTGGGAGCCTCTGTGTCTCTGAATATCTGGCTTAGTTGGAGTTGGATGTTCTCTGTGTTTATCTCCTTCAGCCTTTTTCTGGTGTCATGATCACCCTGAACACTGTATTCTTGCCCTTCCCCTGCATTGTTCTATGGTTTCAGCTGGGGCCCTGATGAGGTGTGGTTAGCTGATCCTCCCTTCAGGTTTGTTGTCCACCTGAAAAAAGATAAGAAAATTCTCCAAAGGAGAGAGAAGTTAGTACTAGATAGAAGGGATGACCATATATGCTTTGGAGGGAATTTTATATGTGTTGGCTCTCTTCTAGCCCACATTTGGTGGTATCTTGATCTTGGAGACTGAGGTCATTTTTTGTACCTGGTTTTGACTTATTTCTCAGTTCCAGCAATAAGTTCCAGTCCACTGAGTGGATCTCTTAGCCAAATCAAGAGCAGTTGGTTACCAACCATGGCTGTCTGCCACTACTGCACTTGTATGAGCATTACGTCAACTTGTTTCCTGCTGGGTATCTTAGACTGCAAGTTGTTTGAACCAATGTCGTTCATTTTCCCCCAGTTGCTCATGTAGCACCCTCTGGTACTAGACTAGCTAACTGTCTGGGGACGGACCTTCTTCCAGATTCTGGCCAGGTCTCTCTGTGTTTGGTCGCACACACGTATGCTGTCTTCGACAGTAGGGTCTTACCAATAACCTTTGGTGGGTCACCAAGAACTCTGACAGAAGTCTGTTTTTGGGAAAGCTTGTAGGTGTTTCAGATCAACAGCTCATTGTGGAAGTTAAACCTGTGCTGGCACTGGATGTTATAATTCTGCACCTAGGAAGGTGAGGGTGGGAAAAGGTAGATAATATAAAAGAAAAAGTGAGTATAGAGAGGAGACAAAGAGAGAGAGAGAGAAGAGAAAGAGAAGCAGGACAAGATTAAAGTTGGCCTTCATGATGTTCTCTCCAGGTTCCTGTGGTTCGGGTGTTCCCTCTGCGGACCTGCTGAAGGATCAATGTTTTAGCCTGTTGTTCAGAGTACAGGGTTTTATAGTATCTTTTCCTTTTGAGTCCCAATTTGTATCCCCCCTACCCTTGTCCTCCCTCCTACCCTCTCATTCCCTCCTACCCTTACAATCCCTACATCCCACCCTCCTTCTTGTCTGGGCCTCAGAGTGTTTATTAGGTTTGGCCTCATGTCACGTGGATTCTGGTTAGGAGCGACAGATAAACGAGACCATGCCACAATTATCTTTTTGTGCTTGGCTGAGCTCACTGAGGATGATCTGTTCCATGTTTGACCTTTTTTTTTCAAAATTCCTTATTTTATCTTTGCTTATTGCTACGTAGAATTCCATAGTATAGATATACCACATCTTTGTTATCCATTCATCTAGTGATGGACACCTGGGTTGATTCCAGCTTTGTGCTATTATGAATTGAGCAGCTATAAACATGGTTGAGCAAATGTCTCTGATCTGAGGCTTGGAGCCTTTAGGGTAAATGCCCAATAAGGGAATAACTGGATCCACTGGTAGGTCTATAGTCATCCTTTTCAGGAGTCTCCATATAGCTGTCTATAGTAGTTGAACCATTTTACATTCCCACCAGTAGTGAAAACTTGTTCCTATTTCTCCACAGCCTTGCCAGTATTTTCTTTTTTTTTTTTTTTTTTTTTTTTTTTTTTTTTTTTTTTTTTTTTTAATGTTAACCATCCTTACTGGGGTAAGGTAGAATCTCATAGTTGTTTTAATTTGCATTTCCCTGATGATTAGGGATGTTGAACATTTTCTTAAATGTGTGTTTGCTATTTGTATTTCTTCCTCTGAGAACTCCCTGTGCAGTTCTCTGCCCCACTTTGTCTTAAGTCATCATGCTTATTACTTAGAACCATTCTTTCTAATAGCTGCAGTTTTTATTTTATTCCATTTTCTTTGGTCTAAGTGATAGTACTGTGAGAATGTGTTGGGGTAGGATTTTCAAAAGTAACTAGGAAAATCTTTCAATTCAATCAGTTTAAAATTGTGTGTGTGTGTGTGTGTGTGTACGTGTACGTACATATGTATGTATTGATTTTCAGATAGGTTAGGGTCTCACTCTCTAGTCCAGGCTGATCTGTAATTAACTATGTAGCCTCAGAGTGTCCTTAAACTCCACCTACCTCTGTCTCCCGGGTGCTGGGATTAAAGTCATGCATGACCACACCTGAC
Organism: Orientallactaga sibirica; assembly: GCA_036365145.1. Lineage (NCBI taxonomy): Eukaryota > Metazoa > Chordata > Mammalia > Rodentia > Dipodidae > Orientallactaga > Orientallactaga sibirica. Next base: position 6,125,333 of record JAEOAD010000509.1, read on the forward strand.
TATTTTATTTTTATTTATTTATTTGTATGCAGAGAAAGAGACTAAAGAGAGACAGACCAACACACACACACACACACACACACACACACACACACACACACACACAGAATGGGCATATCATGGTTTCTGGCCATTGCAGACAAACTCCAGACACAGGTGCCACTTTGTGCATCTGGCTTTATGTGGGTACTGGGGAATCAACCCCAAGTTGTTAGGCTTTGCAGGCAAGCACCTTAACTACTGAGTCATCTCTCCAGCCCCTATTAATTTTTTTAAGTGGAATATCCTACTTATTTCAACACTTATATGGAATAATTGGTATACTCTTTGAGACTAAGTAAAATGGCTTTATTTTTGTTGAATTATTTCATCTTTATTGAGCACTAGCAAGCAACAATAATACATACTAGAAATGTACAATTTCAGTGTTATACATTTATGACATACTTGGGGAATGTATGATCATGTATGATAATGTATTATTCAATTATGAATTGAGTTTATCTACTATTTATCATTCAGGAACACAAAGAAAGCTATATTTCCTGATAATGGAGTAGAGATTCCTGGGGTTATTCACCCAAATTTTAAGCACTGTTTTTTTTAACTTTAGTTTTATCCTCACTTTACCATAAATTGATCTAGATTAGATTTTCTGAACATTTTATGTGAGGGCTACTGTACTATTCATAGTTTAAAATATTCTGCTAAATTAAAAAAGAGAGCTTTGCAGTTATATGAGTTAAAGACATAATGGATCCAATAGCTAGTTGGATACTTTTTAGAAGAAAATGACACCTAACACAATGCTCCTTGATCAGTAAAATTTTGGAATTTTACAGAAAAGTAAAGTAATAAATATGAATAAACAATTTCAATCAGCTATATCACACACAAGAATTAATCCAAAAGGGTGCTGTATATGTACTGAAATGAAATATTTTAGGTGCCTATGATACATCAATATGTATTATAAGCTGTAGCCAAAGCATTAGTGGAAATGTTCCCCTTGTGCTAGGACACATTTACTTGTCTAGTATAGTACTATTAAGCATATCTCTCAAACACTAATACATATTTACTTCCTCTGAAAATATTTTATGTTTTAAAAATATACATGTTTATACAAAGAGTTATCACAATATTGATGATATCCCTTTGGAATACATGGGAAGGTAAATACATTAAGAAGAGAGAAGAAAAACAAATTTTATATTATGCCTTGTCTGGGCATAGTATATGAAGTCCCATGGTTAGCATATCGTATAAAGTAATGTGGAAAAGAAATTTTTTTCTAACTTATACATTTAAAAATGGTGCAGAGAGGCTGGGAAAATGGCTTAGCAGTTAAGCCGTTTGCCTGCGAAGCCTAATGACCCCCGTTCTATTCTCCAGGACCCACATAAGCCAGATGCACAAGGGGGCACATGCATCTGGAGTTTGTTTTCAGTGGCTGGAGGACCTGGAATGACCATTCCCTTTCTCTCTGCCTCTTCCTCTCTCTCTCTCAATAAATAAATAAATGAATGAATGAATGAATGAATGAATGAATGAATGAATGAAAATGGTGCCGGGCATGGTGGCACACGCCTTTAATCCTAGCACTCAGGAGGCAGAAGTAGGAGGATCACTGTGAGTGTAAGGCCACCCTGAGACTCCAGTGAATTCCAGGTCAGCTTGGGCTAGAGTGAAACCCTACCTTGAAAATAAACAAAAGAATTAATTAATCAATTAAAAAATAAAAATGGAGTAAAAAAACTTGAAATAAGCTTTGAAAAGGATTGCTCCCATGGTAACAAAAGTTTGTACAAAATGTGAAAGTATAGCATCTTTTATCCACTCAGTCTTATTATTATTTATGACAAAATCTCACATGGAACCTAGAACTTATCAATTTATCTAAATTTTATAGCTATCAAGCCATGAGATCCTCCTATTTCTGCCTCCTCAGTGGTAAGATTATAGTTCCAAGTCATAAGACTCTTTTACAAACAAGGTTTCTCAACCACTGAGACATTTCCTCAGCCTTTAAAAATATGAGCTCTGGGAATACAAATTCAAGTCTTCATGCTCGTACAGCAAATGCTTGCCCCAGCCCTGAATTCAGTAATATTTTTGAGCAATGAACACTAATTTTGGAAGTAAAATGGATTCTCCATTGAGGGTAAAATAGCTAACCTCCATACAAAGTACAATCTAAGTTTAAGTCACCTGTGTTAAAATTTTATGAATTTATTTACAAGTCTAAATAATGTATTTCATTCAGTCACTACTTTTCTATAGCCCATTTTTTAACCTCTAAAAGCACTTACATTAAGTTTGATCTTATTCTAAGGAACCTGAATTTATTTTAATACCCTGTGATGGTTCTACTGCACCAGTTTTTCAAACAGCTAAAATATTGTCTAGATATATATAAAATGTGATTTAAATATCTATAAATTAGACATATCTCTAAATATATTGTGTTTTGCTGACAATTAGAAATTAGTCAATGTCTAATTTGATAAGCAATTTGAAATGTACTTTAATACAGTAGTGAATATATATTTTTTCAAAAAAATATATTGGGCCCTTTTTATTTCTTGAATTATTGTTTTTCTTTAAATAGAGTATATTGTAATCATATATTATTTAAATAAAGTAACTAAACATTATGTAGCTCTGTATATAATAGTAAGAAATCTACATACTGTGAGTTAACACTATGCTTCAAGCTTTATTATATTGCAACTGCAAACTGTACTCAATTAACTTTATTTATATATTCACATGTTTTTTTTTAATATTTCAAATTTGTACATTCCTCATATTCATAGCTCAAGTGTATAACTAAGTCTAAATTTGGTCATATTGAAATTTATGACTAAACAAAAAGATGGAAATGAAAGCAGGTCAAGATTATTGAAGTCATGTAATAGCTGCAGAATTACAACCCTACACTTTATAAAAATTTCCAGTACACTTGTCAATGCAATGCCATTGCATGGAAGTTAATGTTATCACTTAAAACTATATTAATATAAAGAAAATAGTTAAGCTTATCATTTATTTTAGATCCTACAAAGAGTATTGCTGAATCTTGCACATAATATATTAGATAAAATTATTCAGTAGCATCAAAATTTAAGCTGTTTCTATCTCTTGCCCAATTTAGTTGCTTTAACTGTACAATTTGTTTTTGTGATTCCAATAAATAAGTATTCTTGTGTATATGACTTTAGTAAAGTATTTCTTATATTAGTTTAGTAGTTTAAGGTTTTCTAATCCTTAGAACCTCTATCACAGTTGCAGAAAATTTGCACCAAGTGAAAACTATGAGCCTATAAAATGTATTCACTTTTTTAATTGTTTTGTCAACTTTAAGCCCACTATACATCATCTGAATGATTAATCATGTGGATTAAATTAGAATTTATGCAGCAATATTACTTGTAAAGTAGAAGGAAATAAATTATCCACTACCATTTTATAAATGGCCTTACAATTATGTAATGCCTATCAACAAACAAAAGAGATGGAACTGAATTTGTTATATTGCTGGTAATGATTTCAGTGTTTTCTGAAACAAAGAAATAAGAATAAAACATTGTAATTTGATATAAACATGATCAGTTGATATGTTAATTTGTGATTCACTTATGAATTCCAGAATTCCAAATAAATTTATTTTCATTGAAAACTCTCTGACTCAATGCCATTTTGAAAATTAAAACCTATGGCAATATCTCATCTTCATAACCCATTCTTGAGCAGTTACATTTTTTAAAGGAAACCACATGTAAAGAGAAAATGAAACTAATTTCTTGACCAATCAGTGCCCTAAGACAGTATCAAAGATTAACCATTTTACTAATCTCAGCTCACATGTTTGCTTGAGAAGTTGTTCCTTTTATTTAGTGATAATATTTGTTTTCTCTTCGCAAAGGCAACAATTTGGTGAAAGTGCAATCACTAGAGATGTAAATATTGGGTTTCAAAGTTGATGATTTCATCTCTATTGTTAGGGAAAGTTACTAAAAACAGAGGTATACTAAACAGAATTTTATTTAAATCACATAAATCTTTCTACAATTAAGATTTAAAGTATTGCTGAAGTGAATTATATTATACTATTCCATTTTCTTAAAATCATTTTATTGACAAAAACAACTGGATATTTTACAAGATAAATATTGGGTATTATATGAATGTGAAATAGTGGCTTTATAACATTTGTTAAAGTGTTTCAGATAGTTCAACTCTAAAAGTAGTAATTCAAATACTATCTTTAATCAAGTATAATTATGGGCATTAGTGATAATTTAGAATTTAAGTTTACCAATAGTTGGATAGAAACCCAGTGGTAAATGATTGACTGCAAACCCTACTCCGATCAGCTTAAAAGTAATACAAACTTGAAGTGTGTGCCTACAAAATCATAAATGTTAGAAAAAGTACTTGTTCTACTGTTTCCTATGATATTCAAGAGTTTCTGTTCAGTTTAGATATATTATGAATTTGTAGGGTGAATGGCAATGGGGAATCTTAAAGTGTGAATTGGAACAAATCTTTAAATAGAATGGAAACATTACATTTCACTAGTTGAGGAAAGAAATTTCTTTGATAGCCAGAGAAGAGTAGAGCAGTAAAAGGACAGAGAGAGGGTGAAGGGAGAACTTGAAGATGATGATGGTTGCCGAAGACCTGTGGTGTGAAGGGGTCAGTGAGAAAGACAAATGAGAGTGGCCAAAATGGTTTGAAGATGATAAATGTTGAATTCATTGAAAAAAATGTGAGCCATGGAGTGAGAATGACTTAGAACAGAATACATTAATACAAATTAATCATTAATATAAAGATGCTTTAAAAATTACTTTTAAAGCATGGTTGAGATGCCAGCAAAGTAAGGGAGTTACATGGAGGGTTGGTAAGGTGAGAGAGCAAAACTCCATGAAGGTGAGTTAGAGGTGTGTACTGAGCTGGCTGAGCAACAAAGCAGAATCTTTTAATAAATGAAGCCTCTCAGAAGTAAACCTTTTGGTGGGTGAAACAGGCAAAGAAAAACATGAACAGCTATTCTAATCATAATGGTGATATTTTATCTGTGATTTTGACAAAATAAAAATAACATAACACAGACAAAAGAATCTCTTATGGGTATACTTAACCCAAAATTAACAACCATTTGTACTAGGAATATAAATTCATAATTCTTATGCACACCAAAAAATTCAAATTCAATTTTTTTGTTAAAAATAGACTCAAAATATCTCTGCAGTGAAGCGTGGATGCCCAGTAGGGGAATACCTGGGTCTGTTGGTAGCTCTATTTTCATCCTTTCTAGGAGTCTCCATATTGATTCCCATATTGGTTGTACAAGTTTGCATTCCCACCAACAGAAAATAAGGGTTCCTCTTTCCCCATACCCTTGCTAACATTTATTGTTGTTTGATTTTTTAATGATTGCCATCCTGACTGGAGTAAGGTAGAATCTCATTGTTTTAATTTACATTTCTCTGATGGTTAAGGACGTTGAACATTTCTTCAAGTGTGTATTAGCCATTTGTATTTTTCCTTTGAGACTTACATATTTCAGTTCTCTGCTCCATTTTTGAGGGGGGTGAGTTTTTATTTTTTATTTTTTTTGTCGATTCTAGATATTAGGCCTATGTCAATGGTATAGCTGGTGAAAATTTTCTCTCATTCTGTGGGTAATCTATTGACGTCTATACAGAAGCTTTTAAGCTAAATGAGATCCCACTGGTTAAGTGATTATTTAATTTCTTGGGCTACTGGACTATTGTTCAGGAAGTCTTTCACCCCATAGTGGAGAATTCCTCCTGTTTTTTTTTTTTTTTTTTTTTTTTTTTCCAGTCGTTGAAGAGTTTCAGGTCATATATTGGGGTTTTTAATCCATTTGGAGTTGATTTTTGTGCATAGCAAGATTAGTGGGTGTAGTTTTATTTTTTCTACATGTTGTTATGCAATTTGTCCAGCACCATTTGTTGAAGATGCTGTCTTTTCTCCAGTCTACATTGCTGGCTCCTTTGTCAAAGATCAGGAAGCTGTAGTTACTTGACCTAATGGCCAGGACTTCATTTCAGTTTCATTGGTCTATTTTTTTTTTTTTTTTTTTTTTTTTTTTTTTTTTTTTTTGGAGAGACACACACACACACAGAGACAGAGACAGAGAGAAGGGAAGGGAGACAGATAGAGAATGGGCCACCAGCAGTCTCTCAGCTGCTGTGAACGAAATCAAGATGTGTGCGCCCCCTTGTGGGCAAGTGCAGCATTGTGCCCTTGCGTCACTTTGCATCTGGCTAAACGTGGGACCTGGAGATTGGAACCTCTGGAGATTGGAACCAGCGTTCTTAGGCTTAGGAGGCAGGCGCCTTAACCACTAGGCCATCTCTCCAGCCCCTTATGTGTCTGTTTTTATGCCAGTGCCATGCTGGTTTTCTTATTTGTAGTATATCTTTATTTGTATATGTAATTTTTAGTATATCTAATATATTTAGTATATCTATATATTTGTAGTATAGCTTTAGATCAGGTATGGTGATACCTCCAGAGGTGTTTCTTTTGTTGAGGATATGTTTAGATATCTGAGGCCTGCTGTCATTAAACATAAATTTTGAGATCATTTGTTTTTCTATCTCTGTACAGAATGATGCTGGGATTTTATTGGAGATGCATTAAATCCGTATATTGCTTTTGGTAGAATTTTCATTTTCACAATGTTAATTCTATCTATCCAGGAGCATGGGAGGTCTTTCCATCTTCTCCAGTTCTCCTATTTTTTTGAGTGTGTTTATGTGTTCATTATATACATCTTTCACATACTTGGTTAGTGTTATTCCAAGGTATTTGATATTTTTTGCAGCTATTCACATGGGATGGCCTCACTAATTTTTTTTCTTTGTGTATTTGTCTTTTGCATATAGAAAGACTACTGATTTTTGTGTGTTAATATTATATCCTTCTACTTTGCTGGAAGAGTTAATCACCTTTAGAAGTTTTGAGGTGGAGACTTTTGGGTTGCTTATGTATAGGATCATGTCATCTGCAAATAGGGCTAATTTGACTTCTTCCATTCCAATTTGTATCCCTTTTATTCTTTCTCCTGTCTTATTGCTTGGGTGAGGACTTCTACTACTATGTTGAAGAGCAGTGGTGAGAGTGGACACATCTGTCTTGTTCCCAATTTCAATGGGAACTCCTTGAGTCTTTCCCCACTAAGTATTATTTGGGCTTTAGGTGCTTGGTACATACCCTTTACTATGTTGAGCTGAAGACCCTCCATGCCTATTCTCTCCAGCATTTTGATCATGAAATGATGTTGTATTTTGTTGAAGGCCTTCTCTGCATCTATTGAAATGATCATGTGGTTCATTTGATTGGGTTTGTTTATGTGGTGAATTAGGGCAACTGATTTCCATATGTTAAACTATCCCTGCATTCCTAGGTTGAGGCCTACTTGATCAAGGTGGATAATGCTTTTGATGTGTTATTGAATTTGGCTTGTGAGAATTCTATTCAGGATCTTTGCATTTACGTTCATCAGGGAAACAGGCCTATAGTTTTCTTGTTTTCTCTCTTTCTGGTTTGGCATTAGGGAATTAAAAGGATTTGGAGAGCATTCCCTTTTCTCCAATTATGTGAAACAGTTTGAGGAAAAAGTGGTTTCAGTTCTTCAATGAAGGACTGATAGAATTTGGCTCAGAACCCAACCATTCCTGAACTTTTGGGGGAAGTTTTTGATTACCTTTTCATTAGCAATGAATGTGATAGGCTTGTTTAAGAGATTAATCAAACATGATTGTAGCTGCTCCATTCATAGTAGCTAAGTACTGGAATCAACCTAGTAGCCTTTCATTGGACAAGTGCATAATGAAGATGTGGTTCATTACACTCTGCTGTAAGAAAGAATGATACATTGAAACTTGTAGAAAAATGGATGGACACATGTAACTGAGCACTTTGGAGGCTGACATAGCAGGATGACTTTGAGGCCAGCCTGGGCTATGTAATGAGCATCATGTGCTGCCTGAGATGCATGGGAAGTTCCTGCCCTAACAAATACAAAGACACACCAACACACAGAGAAACTCCCACATGAAAAGAAAGTAAAAGAAAATGAAAATTGCATGTTTTGTTATATCTAAAACTAATATATAAATATATTTTAATATATAAAAATAAAATGTCAGTATAAAAATCAAGTATCCATTTTTATATTCTATATATTTATTAGTGAGAGAGACAGGGAGAGAAAGAAGCAGCAAGAGAGAGAATGGGCACATCAAGTCCTCCAGTCACTGCAAACAAACTCCAGATGCATGTGCTACCTTGTGCATCAGGCTTATGTAGATACTAGGGAATTGAACCTGTGTCCTTATGCTTCTCAGGCAAGTACCTTAACTGCTAAGCCATCATTCTAGCCCTACAAATCCTTTTTTTAAAGCAAGTTATTTCAAATTGCATATTAATAGTAACTAGCCATCTCTAGACCCCCCCCCCAAAAAAAAAAAACAACACACAGAGCAGAGGCTGTCAAGTGAGCTAGGTTTTGGTAAGGTCTCAACTCTGTAGCAGTTCTCTGTGCAGCTTCAGACAAATTAAAAATCATGAGGTATCTCTCTAAATGATGTTTCCCTGTAAACAGTTTTCTATCCTTTACTGTTTTGGAAATTGTTCCTCAGAACCTTTCTCAAATACAGCGTGTTACTGAGCGCTTGTTATTTTTCTTTAAGTGAATGAAAGGGAAGTGTTGCCTGCCACACTCATGCTTTTGATTGCAGGACAGAACACATAGTGGGAGACAAAAGAAGCTCAAGTCTAAGGACAAACAAAGGCCCTAGAGATTTACGCAGTCTCAGAGAAAATTCTGGACCCCACTCTGGGGCATAGAATATGACTCAAGTCAAGTATCTCAGAGGTTGTGAAGACTCCAGTCAACATCTGGGTTGCAGTTTTTTCTCTGAATTTCTTGTTTAATCCCTCATTTATCTCCTAAATTTTATTATCATAATAAAAGAAAATCATTCTTTTAAGTCATAGGCCTACTTTCTTAATTTATGTTAAGTGAAATAAATTGGTTTTGAAAGAAAGCTATGAACCTCTGTTAGTGTTCCTAGAAACAGTACTATTTAATATATATTTTTTGTCCTCTGGCAGTAAACTCTATCATAAAAATCATCAAAGGTTTTAGGTTTGGCCTGAACTGTTTCTGGTTTAGCAGGGAGTCGTAAATATTGCTTGTGCAGGTAATTTCTGTTTGCTATAGGAAGTATGCACTTTGCCTACTTCACTTTCAATGTCTGCATCTCTGGGGACTTCATTATAGGAGCTGTATTGATGACCCTTTCCTCTGTCTTGCCCTCAGAGGCCACCTGAGTCATTTCTATGGATATTGTGTTCTATTTTCTCTTTTTGAAATTGCCAAGGTCACATCCTCGACACAACCCTCTTGAATGGCTGGGCCCTGCTCTTTTTCTGTTGTGATATGCATTTGTTCTTTCATCCCGTTTAACCTCGCTCTCACAAGCCAGCAGCCTTCTGTCTTTTATTTATGTTTACCCTCATTGATTTCTTCAGTTTCATGGCATTTTAGAAATTAACTTAAAAGTAAAATTCGTATAATTAATATAGGCTAGGTTATCCCTGACATTCTCATAAAAATATAAATATAAATAATATTACCCCAAATTTCTTAGAAAAATTATACTTAACCAATATTATTACTGACTTAGAGTAATTCTCAAGAAATGTGCTTTTATATTACAAACATACATGCTGAAATATAAATAAATGTTTATATATGTCAATACATATAAACATATAGAATGTGTAGTAGATAATTTAGAAATATTTTTAATATTAAATAAAACCTTTTAATTAGGCATGTGTCATTTTAACCTTGCTAGAAAAGAATTACAAACTGATGTTTGAATTTTTTATACATTAATTGTAACATAGTTTGCTAGTTTATGAATTAAACTATGACAAAACATGAATTAAAACCCAGGGGACATCATAACTAAACTTAATTTTTTAAATTTAATAATGACATCAAAATAGTGATTCTTGGGCTGGAGATTATGGTGTTTGCCAGTAAAGCCAAAATAGGGATTCTTTGTGGGAAAAAGTGATACACCATTTAGAACTTTTACAGTATATGAAAAAATGCCTACAATGTTATTCAACTTATTCTCAAGTGAGTAAAATTGTTAATATTCATAATTTATTTCAATTTAATTCAATTTTGTAAAAACAGCAAGAAGCATGCATAATTCTGTAAAATATACAACACAAATATTAATTATATAAGGTACCAACATGCAAACATAAATCTATATATATCATATCTAAATAGTCTATCCACCACTTGACTTTCAACACATTAAATACAGTAGTTAAACATCATGAAATTCACATAGTAACATATTAATAAATGTTTTATATTCAAATACTACTTGTATTCTTTCTTCTATGAAATCTTTGAAAATATTTGATCTTTTCTATACATAAAATGTAAGAACACTAAAAGCAAATGAATAAGTCTGATATCAAAATGAGGTCAAGTTGGCACTTATCTCACTACTTAGGCTATTATGAACTCATTAGTACAATTACATTTCTATACTTACTGTAAATTCTTTAGTATAAATAGACAAAGTTCCACTTTTTGAATTAAATTTTTTCATTATTTGGCTTACATTTAAAACTAGAAAACAATAAGTGGCATGAAAAATATTTCACATCTATTCCAGATTAGGATGCTTTAACATGATGGTCTAATACATAAAAAAAAAAAAAAATGTTAAAAGCTGTCTAAACAGCTTAACTTCACAAGCAAGGACATCAAAGATGCATAATGCTTTTCAGTGACTCTGTACACCCCTAGTAGCAATATGTTTCTGTCAATTTCAGGTTGAATGAATGCCAGACAGCATTAGTACAAAGTCTATCCTTCTCTTCAAAGCCATCTTTCTGTTTATTTGAGCTGCATCAAAGATTAGAATAGAAATTGAAACCTTCATAAGTAATTCCTCTATAGACAGGAATATGTGAACTATCTTTCAGCAAATATTTAATGTCAAAATCTAATACAATGTTCCTCCCCTGTGAGTTGAGGATGGTTACACTGTTGAGTGTACTGACCACTTGCTATAATATGTGTTTTGCTTCATCTCATTCAGAAAAACAAAAAGGAAAAGAAAAGCTAAGGAGAAAAATGATAAAGTTTCTCTAAGAAGAAAAATTCAGTTCAAAATCCAAGGAGTATTTGAAAATGGAATTGTGACCTCATTGCTACAGGGTAAGACAGCCAAGTGCCAAAATAAATATAATTGGCAGTTTGATAAGAAGCATCTTTTCATATCTCTGACAAATACTAGTAAAACAGAAAAATAGTAAAAGTATTTTGAGAAATATTATCTGCTACCTACAATAAGCGCTAAATGAAATAAAGTGATCTTATGTCCTGTTCTGTTGAAGGCATGCTTTGTGCCATGATACATCTTTCTGAACTAACTTTTAGGTCTCAGAAACCAGCACTGATACCTAAAGAAACCTAGATAAAAGTCAACTGTAAATATATAGTAAAAATAGTGCACTTTTCTAGTATGCAAGGACAACACTGGTTCTTGGATCACACATAACAGAAACTGGCTCTTCACACATTTCTTAAACTCACAATAATATGAAGGCATCGCCAATGATGCAATCAGTTTCCATGCTGTTTAATGATCTAGTCTATCATAACATATCATATCACAAGATATCAGCCAAATCTAGAAAGTTCAAAATCGGAAAAGATTGTTCCTTTTTTGACAAGAAGGCAAAAAGTTCAGAGTCAGAACATGAGGCATTCAGACAAGAGATTTGGTAACATTTTTCTAAAGTCTTATTCTAGCTCTTCCAATCAGAGTGGTATTTACTGGATAATTAATGAACATATATGGACTTAAATTATAAAGCACATTATTTTGTGCTGTGCTATAGGTATTCTGTCAAAGGGAAGAAAGACTAATGTGAATAAAAGGATGGGCATCAGGATAAGTTGCCCATGTCTATTGTGTGAGCATTAGGGAGGCAGAGGCAAAAGAATTATGAGATCTAGATCATAGATCAGCGTGGGCTCCACAGGTAGTACAGACCTGCCTGAACTCAGCAGAAATATTCTGTTTCTGAAAGCCAAGAATTGTTACATATAGCTCAGTTGGAACCACACTTGACTAAACATGTGCAAGGCCCTGGGTTTGTTCCCTCATATAGTAAAACAACAAACTTGTAAAAAGATAACAGTTGCAAGTAAGAATGTGGATAACAGAAAACTTGTATACTATTTATGGGAATGCAAATTGGTACAATTATAATGGAAATCTGCATGGGATGGCTCAAAAACTTAATTAGAACTAGGATAGGTTTCAGCAATCCTATGTACAAAGGAAAACATCAGTATGTGAAAGTGGCATGTGCACTTCCACATTAATTGAAATAAAACAGGAATTTGACAATGTCTCTACAGCATTGGAGCTCCTGGGTGGTCATTAACTCAGGAACTAGGTGGCCAGACACTCAACAGTCACGCAGAGGTTCCAAAGAGTTAGTGGCCTTCTGGGTTCTTGTCTTAGGAATTTTGATGTATGAACCCCACAGATTATAGGATAATTTTCAAAGATATTATAAGGTAGAGATTATAGAGAGAGGAGGACTTCTAGAGTTAAAGAGAAAGTACAACAGATAAAAGAAATGCAAAGATCTTGCCCAACTGGGCAGAAGTGGGCATCAAGAAAAATTGGGAAAGCCCACCTAGAGAACCAATTTGTAGTCTAGTAAAAATCTACTCAATGAAGGACTGAACTGGCACTCATGTAGTTCAGGTGGTGTCTTTTAGATATTTAATATAAATTTCCTATATCTCCCTTTGAATTGGCCAGTAATTCACAAGACATGATGCTAACTACTAACAGTCTTTGATTATTCTAATAAGCTTATTTTTATTATGTTGGCTACCACAGAGTGATTATATAATTTCTCATTCATTCTAAAGGTATCCATTGGTGGGCTGGAGAGATGGCTTAGCTAAGGCACCTGCCTGCTAAGCCTAAGAACACCATTTTATTCTCCAGGTTCCACATTTGGCCGGAAGCAAAGTGATGCAAGATGCAATGCACTTGCCTACAAGGGGCCACAAGCATCTGGAGTTCATTCACAGCAGCTGAGAGGCTGCTGGGGCACCCATTCTCTGTCTCTCTGTCTCTCTGTCTCTCTCACCCTCTCAAAACAAAAAAGGTATCCATTGGTATTTCATTGTAAAGAAAAGTTTTTCCTTCTTTTAGGTAGTTGGTTTTTTTTGTTGTTGCTTGTTTGTTTGTTTTAAAAGAGAGGAGAGATAGAGAATTGGTGCACCAGGGCCTCAGCACTTCAAACTCCAGATGTTTGTGCCATTTAGTGGGCATATGCATCCTTGCACTTGCCTCACATTTGTGTGTCTGGCTAACATGGGAACTGGAGAGTCAAACATGGGTCCTTAGGCTTCACAGGCGAGTGCCTTAAATGTTAAGCCATTTATTCAGCCCTCTTTCAGGTAAGTTTTTAATCAATTATTTGTGTATCTCCTGACCTATGGATATATTCCTTTATTCATATGTTTATCTAGTCATTTAAACCCCTGTATGAACACAAGTACCTTTAGGTGCAACTGATCTTGAGATTTTTGTTTTTGTTGTTCAAGCCTTTTCTTTTCTCATGCTGTCAAATCTTTTCCTCGCTACAAGGAAGCTCACTGCCACTATCCTCCCTATTTGTACTTTATTAGCCCTATGTTTACTGGTCCCAGACAAGGCATCTGCTGCTCCCTTATCCTAACCCTTCCTTTACTCCTGTCCCATCTGAACTTCTGGCCTAGTAAGTCTCACCTTCCCTCTTGGTATTGTTCATTTTAAGCTTTAATGATCTTTGAGTTTTTTGAAGCATGAAGGTCTCTAATCTTTGACTTAATCTATACCATAACCATATTCTCTGTCCTGGCTTATGTGTCTTGCCAAACTTTCTATTGAAGGGAAGGCAAAAGAAGAGCAAAGTAGAAAATATACTTTTAAGCTTGATGTGGCCACATGGGTATATATCAGTTAATTCAGTACAAATATCATTTATAATTTCTAGGAAATATACCTAGACACAATTACACTTTTTTCAACATTTGTTTCAACTACACATTCCATCTTTTTAAATAGGGTTCATAAGCCAATAAATGACAATAAATACTGACTACCTTATTATGTTAATATTTATCTTTTTGTTTCCTTTCCACTTGACAACCAACTTTTACCAAAATGCAGCTGATGACCTCCTTTTCTCCTCATTGTACCTTCTCATTGCTGGACAAGATACCCAACCAGAAGTAGCTTGTAGAAGGAAATAGCTTTTTTTGCTTATAATCTTGGGGGAACCTTTTTATCATGGCAGAGAAAGCATGAGAAGAACAAATGTCCAATTGGGCATTACATCTCTATGGAAGCAGGAAGTAATTCGTGTTGAGGTAGCCCAACGAGGCTGGGCTATAAAACACCAAGACCCACATCCATTGACACACATTCTCTTGTTATGTTCCACATCCCAATGGCTTCACCAGTTGGTAGTAATGAGGCTTTATCACAAACACATGAGGCTGGGGGTTCGTGTAGCACCCAAACAACCATGCTCACTGTATATCATTTTCTCACTCTTCCTCCCTGCTTATGAATCTTGGGATGACAGCTGACTCTCTTGCTTTACTCAACTCTAAATAAGCTTTTGGTTGTTGATTTATTTATTATTTATATGTGTTTTTTGTTAGATGGTTTACTGGTCTCAAACACCCTAAGTAATCCATGCTAACCTGAAACTCCTGATCTTTATGACTTTACCTCCAAAATGCTAGAATATAGGCATGCACCAGCATGCTCAGCTTTCAAAATCCCCTATATTTCCTTACTCAGAGGGTTTACATTGTTGCTATAGTTTTTCTAAAAGTCCCAGCAAAACGATGTTCACACATTTCAAGGCTGTAGTTCCAGCATTTGAGCAGAGGAGACACCTATAGGCAACCTTCATGATTGCTGCTCCTGGCATGGTGTGCCCACAACAGAATGGTCAGTCAATCAAAAGTCTCAACTCTGTAGCTTTTGCTCTGAGTTCCTCAGCAATTTATTCTCAGCTTCATTCCTAGACTCTGTTACTGATTTCCATTTGATGTGCATCCTTACTGGGCCAGCAGCTACTTTTAATCTGTTCTACCTTTTTTAAAAATTTATTTATTAGAGACAGAGGGGGGAGAGAGAGAGTGAGAGAGAGAGAGAGAGTGAGTGAGTGAGAATGGGTATGCCAGAGCCTCTAGCCACTGCAAACAAACTCCAGATCCATGTGCCACCATGTGCATCTGGCTTGCATAGGACCTGGATAATTGAACCTGGTCCTTAGGCTTCACAGGCATGTGCCTTAAATGCTAAGCCATCTCTCCAGCCCCTGTTTCAACATTTTGTACTGTGTGTTTTATAGCATTATTTGTCATAAGGAGACTCAAAAATATAGCAAAGACATACATCCTATGCTATTAAACCTGTGCCAAAAGTCCAGTGACTGATAAACCGATCTGTTGACTCATCAGCCAGAAACCCAAACGTTTAATGTCAGATGCCAAAACCTGACTGGACTGGCCAGAGTGTCTTAAGGATCCTTCTTTTACATTACATTCGATGGTCAAATTAACTTAATAAACAGAAAATTCTTCTGAAGTGTGCCCTGAAAACATTTCATCCAAATGTCCTTATGTCCCTAATTCAACAAGCAAAGCTTAAGAAGATACATGCACTATACTTTCCACATTAATTAAACCCTGCCAACTCTTCCTGCTTGCTCGCTACAAACATGAAAGACAGGTGACATGTTTTCAAGAAACCACAGAATTTTCCTTTCACTTACATCAAACCCTTGATTTAAAAGCATTTTTTTTTTCACTCAGGGATATTAGAATAGTAGGTTACAAGAGGGAGCATAGTGCCCCATCTGACAGATATCTATATCCTAATCCTTATTATCTATGAATATTTTAGGTTAGAAAGTGGAGAGATAATTAAATTTATAGATAGAACTGAATATGCCAATGAGATGACCTTAACATAGAGAGAGTGTACCAGGTTATTTAAGTAGGCTCAACACATTTACAATAGTTTTTAAAAATGAAAGACAGGCAGAAGAAAGTTAGTCAATAGAAAATGGTCAAAGAGATGTAGAAATTCTGTTTTGAAGACAGAGGGAAAGGGTTACTGGCCTAAATGATTAGAAAGGTAAAGAAACACTTTGTACTACAAGTTTCAGGGTGCAGTGCAATGCTATTGTTCACTTCTTACCTGTAGAACTCTGTCAGATTTCTGACCTATAGAATTGTGCAATTGATATGAGTAGTGCTATGTCTCTGAGTTTTTGAACATTTCTTACTGCATAAATAGATCACTAATGCATAAGTGGTAACTCACCTCTCACATGAAGTCATAAAATGAAATGAACACTACTGGGATGTTTCTGGAATTATGGGGAACTTCTCTGTTCCTCATCATTTTCTCTGGTTTACACATCCATTTTGCTTTTCCATTATGTTTGATTCATGCCCTAAATAATGATCATGCCATTAAATTGGAAATTCTATGGGCTTAAAAACTATGTATCACCTGAAAATTATTGGATTTAAACTTATTAAAATTGAAATAGATTCTACCAAAGCACTTGCATTGTAGCCCGGTTCCTTCTTCATCTTTCCTCACATCATATCTCAAGTTATTGTTCTCGTCCGTAAGCCATGCCATTTCTATTTTTCTTCAGTTACTGACTGATTATTGTTTGAAACATATAATCTCCTACTTTCAGCTGTTCTTTTTTCTTTCTTTTACCATTTCATTTTTAGTTTCCATATTAGTCACAATATCCTGAGAAGTTATATTTTGTTTTGCTCTTTTACATTTCACTATGTTTTGCTGCTTACTTAGAAAAGATGATTTTTGTAATTTTATTTTTGACAGTTTCCATATATGTACATCATGCATTTTGATCAAAATTTCCCATTATTATTACCATATACTTTCTTTCTTTGGCCTGCCCTTGATTTTTTTTCCTTGAAAAGTGATAGCACTCACTCTGTTGGGGAAGCTCTGAAATGTCTCATTTTAGTGGTCTTAGTATTTATTTACACACTTATAAAAAAAATCCTAAACTAATGTGAGAGTTTTTTGTTAATTGAACTCCAAAAACCGAAAGCCAATTAATCATGCTTTCAGTGCACTTTAGAGTGCCCTTTAGTTATTTTAAAGAAGTCATTTAAGAAAAGTTAAATACTAATTACCATTCCTTCTAATGTATCCGATAAGTTAGCCCCCCATTAGAATCTGAACATTGTTAGACAACTTTCTGTTTCATATCTGCTTACACTGAACACCCATGAGTTATAGCCTTTAGATTTATAAGTACAGTGGATATATGACTTTTGAATCTCATATGCCTATTATTATCATCCTTTTAATCTTTCCTTTTCAAACTTAACTGATGCTTTACTGCAACTAATTATCCTTAATGATTTCATTTTATTTTTGTGCATTATTAGGTGCATATATTCCCTGTAAAATATTCTGTCTAGCATCTTTTGTCCTTCCTTTTAATGGGAATAGAAATTCTACCCCACCATCATGACTGACCTTAATAAGCTTTAATGTTATTCCCTAGTGTGTAATCAAAGATGGAATCCCTTATGATACCTATCCCAATACAGTTAGCATCTAACAAGCCAATCCCAGACAACTGATTTCAGCCAGCACTCTATAGCAAATGCTTTGAATACTATAGTCAACCAATCTTGGTTAGAAAATATTCCAACTACAGATAGAGAAAAACTCTGTACTGAACATACACAGATTTTTCTTAAAGTCATCCCATGAGCATAGCCAGTATTTACATTGTACTGTCTGATAAACAATATGAAGATAACTCAACCTATAAGGAAGGTTATACACAAATATTATACTGTTTTTTATAAAGAACTGGAAACTCTTTTGATCTGCTGATCTTCTGGGCAAGTCTGGATCCAAAGCCCTTCAGCCCTGTGGTGACTCTCCATTCTTCCAAAGCTTTGAATCATGGACAAATGAACATGAGGACAAGTGATGGTTGAAATCCCCTGTAATAGCTCAAAGCCCCCATCAAATGCTGTAACTAGACTTTTGTTGGGGTTTCTATGTTCCAACCTTTAAACCTGTTTTTTTAATGAAGTTCTAATTCACATTCCCCATTCTCCTTCCCTAAGTCATTGTTTTGCTATCAGCTCTTGCTAATATCAGCAATATGTAGTTTCTGTTGCTTGAGATATCAAAAGCTAAAATATGCTCATATCTTTTGTGTTTTTCCTCTCATAGCTCAAAGGTTCTAGCATGTAGTTCTCTTAATCTTGTCTTAAAAACAAAGAAATAAAGGGGAAAAAATAAATAAAAATGAAAACAACACTCCTGTGTTGTCTAAGGTTTGTTTTATCTATAAATAATTTGTTTTGGAGGATGGCTGACAAATTTTCAAATTATTTTCCCTACAGTTTTCACAATTAGCACATGTATGAGTTATGTGGACCTGTATAAGGAGAATTACTATGGTGCCTATGAATTATATTCTGAGTGAACATAAATAGTGAGCATATATTCACTTTATGAAGCATGAAATAAAGATGGATAATTAAATGGGCAAAGAGCAGTTGTCAAAGTATCAGCCATTTTGAATATACAATAGTTTATGTTCTATAAAATATAACAGTAAGACATGTAGTGAGAGATTTTTCAAATATATGTATGTGTTCCAAAGACAGGTTCGTAATAATTCTTCAAGGAATGTATAGTCTTTGAAATAAAATCTAAAGACATAAAAATAACTGTCATTTTTTTCTAGTTCTCTTGTCTTGAAAGAGCTCATGTAGATTTGCCCTTTGTGTGTAATATAAACCATGTTGACTGCCTGAAGAAATGGCCTTTCATGATCTTACAAATATGTCAGTATTCTCCATAATGCTTTTATCCTATCATCCATAAAGTAGAAGGTAAGTACAGTATTTAATCTATTTTCCCTTTAAAGAAACTTTTTCTTGAATTTCATTGACCTTTTGGAAGTTTATTGTCTACTTATCACCTTTCCAAACCCTCTAAGGAAATTTCAGTTATGTATGCTTGGTATTCTTGCATGATATGATATCATAAAATGTACCTCAAAGGAATTATATTTTCCAGTATGAGATATATAACTTATTTTAAAATGTAAAATAAAAGATATTAAAAATACAAAAAATTAAAAACAAAATAATCTTCCAACTCATCCCTGAGATATATGATCAATTTAAGTCATAAGCAGGTACAAAAGAATGTTATTTAAATCATTAAAACCAAGAAGACAATACATCTCCTTTACTTCATTCAATAAGGACCATAAGGAACCCAGTTGTCATAACTGTGTCTGTGTCACTATAGTGAAAGTGACCAGTGCTGAGAGAATACAGGTGTTTATTCTTTAACTCCTCATTAGCTGTCCATTTGCACAGATTAGGGCTCAGTGGTTTACTACTATGTCATATCCTCTTGATCTTCCTTTTAAGTCAGCCACAGTTGCTATGGGAAGGGCAGCATGTGTAAGCTTTAATGTACTGCCTCACAATCTGTCAAAGCATCATTATCCTATATTTCAGGAGCTTCTTGAGATGACTCAGAGGGTTATATACTATTCATCATAGACAAGTACCCATGGGGCATCCATATACCACCAAGAGACAAGGCAGACAAGATTTATTCCAGTCCTTCATGTACTCAAAGGCCAGTCCTTGGTGACATTCTTATGGTTCTTAAAATATCTTGATATATTTGAGCCCCTATTGCCTTCCAACAATATCTTCAAAATTACTGGTTAATTGTTATTTTTCTTTATCCAATTTCTAGTTTCCTAATCTCTAACCTACATTTCCTGAAAAGTTAAAAGGTCTCAAAATCCCCCCTCCTTAATTATTCTTTGAAAATCTAGTTTAAAACAGGTAGTAGTAGATATGGCCCTAGAGCACAGCACCTCATGGTGGTATTATAGAAGGATTAGTCACCTTTTTACCCAAAATAGCCAAGATCCCACTAGTTGTACAGAAGGCCATAAGTAAGGCACAGCACACTATGGTGTCCAATGGGTTAAACATCAACCAAGTGGTGATTGTGCCAAGTACAAATAAATTGTGTTCTACTTTTCCCAGTGGAGTACTCTACATAGCTTAATTGTACAGTAGTCTTCCCTTATACATGAGTGCTAAATAGGCAATGAATAACTGAAAACCTGGTTAGTACCAAACCCTATAAATAATATGTTTTCTTCTGTACAGACATACATACCTGTGATAAAAGTTTATTGTATAAATTAGGTATAATAAAATGTAAACACGGAGCTGGAGAAATGACTAAATGGTTAAGGCATTTGTCTGTGAAGCCAAAGGACCTAGGTTTGATTCCCCAGTACCCATGCACAAGGGATACATGTGACTGGAGTTTGTTTGCAGTGGCTGGAGGCCCTGGATGGTCCATTCTCTCTCTGACTGCTCTCTCTCTCTCTCTCTCTCTCTCTCTCTCTCTCTCTCTCTCTCTCTGCAAATAATAAATAAATAAATAAATAAATAAATAAATAAATTCTTAAAAATGTAAATACAATGATAATTAAATAGAATAACTACTATATTTAGTTAATAAGGGATAGTTGAAAACAAAGATCATGAGAATTCAAGAGTAGGCTGGCTCTCCAAGACAGCTAGTAGGTGCTGAGGGGCAGGTAACATATACAGTGTTTATATGCTAGACAAGGAAAATACATCCTCCTGGTTGGTAGAGACAGGTTATGTAAAATTTCACCCACCCTATTACAATATATGAAGTTAAAAATTTACAAATTCTTTTCTTCTGGAATTTTCTTTTTAATATGTTTGCACTGTGGTTGACTATAGGAGGATTGAACTGTAGACAGGGAAACTGATGGTCAGGTGAACACTAAACCATTCTTCCATTTTTTAAAACTTATCTATGAAGTGATTCTCAGTTGCCAATTGTAGATATTGTCATTCCCACTTAGAACTGAAGATGCATCTGCTTCTCATGTAAGTTAAATCATCCTTTTTTGGTATATTTCGAAAAAAATTTGTACCATATATATTTAGAGCCATGATATGTTCCACATGAATTGAAATATAGTTTATTTGGTATTAATGTGGTGTCCCTATTCTTCAGTATTTGTGCTAAATATTCTTTTCCATTTATTTATTTTCTTCCTGTCTTTAGGTCATATCTTTGAAGGTACAGAGTTGAGAGACATTTTCATCAACTTTCCAAATCATCATCCTTTAGGTTCTGTACTTAGGATACTTGATATTTTCAAATGTTTCATATGTTTTTATCTCAGTTTTATTAGATTTCTTGGTTTGTTTTCCTCATTTCTTCTTTGTTATGAGACACAAGGTATCAATATATAGCACAGACTGGCCTTGAAATTGTGGGAAATCTTCTGCCTGTATCTTCTTAGTACTAAGATTACAGGCATGCACAATCACAGTTGGTGATGTTCAATTTTCATAATCTTTTATAGTGTTTAAGAATGAATTCTCTTGTGCATTGAGCGTATTTTGCATGGTGGCTACTCTGGATATCATCATACACAAATGTGAGATATTATAATGAAATTCTATCAACATTTTTCCACTTCAACAAAGATATGGAAACCTCAAATTCAGTTACCTTCCCTGTTTTCATTTGCAATGCTGTGAATGTCAGATGGAATTATCATTTTGCTTCAATTATCAAATATGTTGTATAAACCTCATTTAATATGTCTGCTCTATTTCTGCTCTTTCAACCATTATAATCAACATTTTCTTTTTTTTTTTTTTTTTTTTACTTTTTATTTATTTATTATTTGACAGAGAAAGAGGGCGGGAGAGAGAGAAGGAGAGAAAATGGGCATGCCAGGGCCTCCAGCCACTGCAAACGAACCCCAGACACATGAGCCTCTTGTGCGTCTGGCTAACATGGGTCCTGTGGAATCAAACATGGGTCCTTTCGCTTTGCAGGCAAATGTCTTAACTGTTCAGCCATCCCTCCAGCCCACCATTTTCTCATTTTATATGTTCTCTTCTGTCTGAAGAATTTCTTTTAGCCATCCTTTAAGGATCACTTTATTTGTGACAAAGTATTTTGGCTTCCTTTCCTCTGAAAATATTTTCACTTCCCCCTTAATTCCAAAGGATACAGAATTCATCACTGACAGCTTGCTACTTTCTAGATTTGAAAAATGTACAGCTTTTTTGTGGCCTCCATGGTCTGTTGAAAAATCAGCTGTCATTCAAATTTGAGGTCCCTGAAAGTAGAGGCAATGGGTCATTTCACTCTGGCTAATTTTGAATTTTTTTTTCAAGTTTAAACCTGACATAACTTTGCATGGGTTTCTCTGGTTTTTGGTGGAATTTGTTCTATGGTTTTACATCATTCACTAAATTTGAGGAGTTTTTTAATTCACAATACTATTCTCCTGAAATTCTGATATATCAATGATATAATTTTATTGTCTCAAATTCCTCCATATTTATATTTAGGTATTAATTTGCACATGTATTTATGTGAGGGGGCACCAGGGCCTCTTGCTGCTGCAAAGGACCACCAGAAGCTTGCACCATTTTTGTCATCCAGTTTATGTGATTTTACTTAGGAATTTTAAAAAGTTCCTTAACTGCTAAACCATTTTCTCATCCCCATGGTATGTTTATTTGCTTCTAGTCTATTTTCCCTCTGTTGCTTAGATTGAGCAAATTCAGTTCACATTTGTGGACTCAATTTTCTGTCATTTTTACTCTGATATTGAGTTTATCCAGTGTAACTTTCATTTCGGTTGAATTTTTCACTATAATGCTTCCATTTGACTCAACAAATTTCTGATTGCATATATTCTTTTTTTAATTTGTGTCTAGACAATTTGAAATTCTTTTCCAAGGAATATTTAGTGATACCAGCTTTAAAATCCTTGCTAGGCAATCCCAGCATGTGATCTTTTTTTTATGGCGTTCACATTACTTGATTGTCTTTACTCTGGAAAGTTGTTATTTTCCCCATTCTTGATGCAGCTGTGGATTTGATTCTCTAAGTGCTCTGAACCATTTTCCTTAATGTCAGGAACCAAGTCCTATTCATATCCTTCATTTTAGCAGCGTCTAATCCTATATACTTTCATATGTTCACATGAAATAAAACTAAAATCTTCCAAGAATAAAAGAAAGGACAGAAGGCAAGTTGAGGACATAGAATGCTGCATTCCCACCTTCTTGAATTTATGCTCTATTTAGATAAATTTCCCTCAGAATCCCCCAACAGGAAGTTCACATCAATATCTGTAAAATCAACACTCTTTTAAGGAAATAAATAAAATACAGGTGTAGAAGTTGCTGACTATTTTGAATTAAGGTTAAGTATTATACTTTGTTGACTAAAATAAAATGAAATTGATTTACTCTTTTTCAACTTGCAATCATTTATGCCATACATAGTTTGATTTAAGAGGAATGACATGTTCGAAAAAAAATAATTCTGCTTTCTTTCTATTCTGATTTATTGACTTATGGAATAAAATTAAATGGTTATAGGACTGCAGAATTTTCAGCCTAGACCATAAATCTTAATGCTGGGTATAAAAGAAATTTGCTTCTGTGTTTACATGATATATTTTTATAGACTGATTTATAACATAAATTCTATCTTTTGTATTGAAACTTATGAAAATGATTCTAGAATGACTTCATTTTGTTCATTAAATTTTTATGGTTCATTCCTTACCTTTGCTAATTATTAGTTTTTTAAACATTTATGGAACTATAATTTACTTATGATTTCATCATTTTATGTATATTTTCAGTGAGTTTTAGTAAATTCATACTTGTGCAATCATCATTGCAATGCAATAGGTGAATACTTCCATCACCCTAAAGTACTGCATAGTGTACATATACACCCCTAACCCTAGGTAAGCACTTGTCTCATTTCTGTCTAAGGACCCTGGACTTCAATGGTTCATTCATACACATGCAGTAATAATTGATAAGTTCCATATTCCTGGCTAGAAGGTCTTCATGTTGTAGAGCATGACCCCTTTCCTCCTGCCCTTGTCTTCCTTTCTATGCTGACATATTCCATTTATCCAGTAACAAACTGAAGGGAGTTTTCATTAGTTCTTTTTTTGGCCTACCACAACTTATGTTACTAAGAATATTTACTTACGAAGATTTGTGCAGAAGCATTCCTATTCTATTTGGTAGATGTTCTAGAAATGAATTACATGATAAATGTGTATTTACTCATTAAGATTCTGTGAAAGTGATTGCCAAAGTGGCAGCATCATTAACATTTTCAGCAGTCAGACATGAAAATTTTAGCTTCTCTACATCCTTGTCAGCATTTGATACTGAATATCTTTTGATGATGATGACTGTAGCAGACAGCTTCAGGTTCGCTGAGATGAACTTCCAGACCAGGCACAGTTATAGGGACATTATTTTTGAAACTTACAGATCAGAGTTCCATGCAGAAAGCGGCCTGCTCTCACAAGGCCAGGCAGAGAGAGCAAAAGCCAACCAGCCACCACAGCACACAGAGCAAACTACAGTCAAAGGTCACACAGCACACTTCAGGAACTCCTGCTAGACACATTCCATATCTTTCAATGGATTTGACACCTAAGAATATCTTTTCTAGGAAGGTGATTGATGACTATAAAGTAATAAAACATTTTAGTGGTTGTTCAATTAGATTTATAACTATCTCATTGTAAATTGTACTCAGTCCAATTTAAGGTTCTGCAGTTTGACCAAAGATTGAGTCCTGTAAAATCAAACAAGTTATTCAACATGTTATTTTTAACTGGTAAAAGGCATAGCAAGGAGAGACTAAAACAATGCAAACTCAACCACCATCAATAGTGCAGTTTAAGTTCAATATAACCAGAGACTAACAGTTCCAGGTTTTCCAATTATCCAGCTGGGCAGAGCGCCAGGGAAAACCTTCATCCTATGCCAACACTGCACTCCATGGTAGCCCTTTTTTTCCAAAACATCTTCAGGTCTTATGTTGTCTTCCATTATTTCTGAGGGTCTTATGTGTACATCTCAGCAGCGGCTCCTGGAACTTTGCAACTTGACCACTCCATGCATTTTTCATATTTCCAAAACTAATACCAGGTGTGCAGGAAAACAATTCTTAATCCAGGGACAAAATATTCAAACCTCCAGTCAGCTCTTTCCAAAGAGTTTGCATTTCTAACAGTCTTTCCTCAGGCATCCTCTCCATTGTTTTAATGTAACTCAAGTCAGGCCACCTTCCTTCCACCTTTTAAGATTTTTGACAATAGCAGCCCCAATAACCTAAAACCAGTCTCAGTGCCTCTGCTTTTAACTTGCTTGAGTTTTTCCAACTTAAAATCTTAAAATCTCAGTAATCTTGCCAAAAATCCATTCAAATTTATGATCAAACTTCTGGGCCTGGATAGTTAGATGCCATCCCTGCCAGTAAGTTCATGTCCTTGCAGTCTTTCCTTCCTTAGAAAGCCTTCCTTCAAGTTCAATACAGTCTGCACTTAGCATTCTCAAACTCTTTCAGAATTGTCCATAAAACTTGGCTTACCACTCCAGAAGACATTTCTTTCTTTCTTTCTTTCTTTCTTTCTTTCTTTATCCACATGGTCTTTCATCTCACCCCTTTCTTTCTTTTTAATGCTGAAACTTACAGATGAAGTTCCAAGTAGCGGCCTGCTCTCACAAGGCCAGGCAGAGAGAGCAAAAGCCAACCAGCCACCACAGCACACAGAGCAAAACTACAGCCAAAAGGTCACACAGCCTAGACACATTTGCATATCTTTACAATGGACTCTCAACCCACACCTTAAGACCAGCCCCCAGTGACCTTGCCTCTAGGAAGGTGATTGCAGATGCACACTATAAAGTAATAAAACATTGAATATATTGGGGGACATATATTCAAACTACCACAATGACTATAGCCATTTTAGTGGTTGTTCAATTGCATCTCATTGTGAATTTAATCTGCATTTCCAAAATTAGTTATTCTTATATTGGTGAAGTAGATTATTAATATGTTGCTCAATTTTAGTGTTATGTTGTCTTATTATTTCATTAGTGTACTCAAGCAACTTTGCATTAAGCTACTTTATTTATGAGAAAACAATTTGTATTCAAACCACATAAATTGAGTAATAACTCCTATCATAATTTTATTTGCCGATAGGTATAGAAGTTTGGTTAATTCCATAAATTGTAAAAATATCATTTACACACTGTGGTGCTACAAGTTAGATGTCCCTGTAAATTCATGTTTTCTTTCTTTCTTTCTTTCTTTCTTTCTTTCTTTCTTTCTTTCTTTCTTTCTTTCTTTAATGCTGGATCCCCAGATGATGTCAATTTGGGAAGTGGAGCCTTGCTAGAAGAGGTATTTCAGTGGTGGCAGGCTTATTAGTATTATAGCCAGCTACCCCTTGAAAGAGCTCAGTCTCCTGCTTGCTCTTTCCCACCTTCTGTGGCAGAGGAGATGTCTAGCCTCTGTTCATGCCAGGCTTTGCCCTGCCATCAGAAAGCTTTCCCTTGAGACTGTAAAGCAAAATAACAATGTACCCCCTAACAGCTGCTTTGAATTGGGGTGCTTCATTACATAAATTACATAGGCGGAACAGAGGCAAGAAGCATTCTATGCTATGTAATCATAAAGATATTTAGAAACAAAAAGATACAGGAAGGACATGGTACATTTACACAGAGGGGTCATTCCCATTCCATAGGTAACAGTAAATACCAGAATTTTGCAATAAGGCCTATGTTAACAATTCCTGGAACTTCTCCTTTATCTGTCAGGAAGATCACCTTTGGGTGGTGGCCTCTATTATGTGGTTCTAAAGGCAAGGGCTGCACAGGAGGATGTTTGACCAGGTCTATTGTGTCCTTTCACATTCCATTTTCCCCTCTGATATGACACTAAGTCAAATCCTTGACTCATGAAGAACAGTGTCTAGTCTATTTTTCATCTAAGAGTTTAACAGAATTTATTTTATTTTTTATATATCTACTTAGAATATTAGCAATGTAGGGTACTATGGCAAAGCCTAAGAACAGTAGTATCAGGGTCCAGCAAGAGAAGAGACAAGGGAAGTTAGACATGGAGACCAACAAAACATAGACTGAAACCAATTATTAGTGGTTTGTCTCTGAAGTTCTCTTTCTTTGAGATTTTTCTAACTAAAGCCGGATTATTTCTGACTGAATGGCATAAAAGCAACAAGTTTTACCTAAAGCCATACATAGGCACCCTTGTTTGATAAAAATAAGTCTAATCCTCTTCTATTTTGTCCCCTCCACTTCCATGGCCTTTGGAATGGTTAGGATGACCTGGTGGGGGTCCTTCCAACATTCCAATATAGTGTCTCTTCAATGAACTCTGTCAGTGGGCTGAAAGGGATGGGGGCAAACAGGGTGTGTCTGAAAAGCAGACTTGACTGCCAGAACAATGGACACCAGGACTCTTTGTAAGACTTGGATAGAAAGAACCCTTTCATTAGTATAGTCAATTATCTGTTTAAGATCCATCCAGGGCAAAATGGGGTGGGGTATCCATACATTTACATAAGAGGTACACCTGGCCCTTAACAGGGCAAAGGAAAAGAGTCCCACCCATCCTTCACTTGTCTGTATGGTTAATTTAGCTAAAGTCTCCTTTATGGTCTGAGTCATCCTTTCAACCTGTCCTGAACATTGGGGATGATAGGCGCAATGTAATTTTCAATTAATCCCCAGTGTCTTGGTCAATTCCCTAGTGACTTTTGACATAAAGGCAGGCCCATTATCTGATCCTATCTTGAGGGGAAACCCACAGTGGGGAATTATTTCTAACAATTCCTTAACTATGATTTGGGCTATCTCTCACTTGGTAGGGAAAGCTTTTATTCATCCTAAAAAGGTGTCAACATAAACAAGTAAATATTTATATCCATACTGACCTGGCTTTACCTCTGTGAAATTAACTTTCCAATATCTACCTGGCTCTGTTCCCTGCTCTCTTGCCCCCATTGGTGGTAACTTACCAGAGGAGGCATTTGTCTGTTGGCAGGCCTGACAGTGGGTAGTGGTGTCCTTGATGACTGAGTCTGGACCTGGGAAGAAAAGCTCTTTCCTTCCTTGTGGGGTCTGTTCTTTTATCAGATGATTCATGAGTTATAGGTCCTTTTCCATGTATGTTGATCGCTCAGGAAGAGTGGGTGCTGGGAAGGTGACCAGACAATCTGATAGATTCTGAGAGGCAGTACTCTTTGCTGCTAAGTCTGCCAGTCTTCTCCTCTTGTTTCTGTGGTCTCCCCTTTCTGATGACCTGGACAATGAATTATAGCCACTTTAGCAGGCACCCAATAAGTCCAGAATTTCACTTTTTGCTTTTAATGTCTTTCCGTTTTGCTGTTTAATAGTCCTCCCTCCAGGTAGATGGCCCCATGGACACGAGCCATAGCAAAGGTATAAGAGTTGTCTGTGTAGATATCCACTGTCTTGCCTTTTCCCAATATCAGAGCTGTGGTCAGTGCTATCAGTTCAGCTTTCTGAACAGATGTACCCCAAGGTAAGACCTCAGCCCACAGAGTCACCACAGTTGCCCCTGCATACCTGATTCTGTCCATGACAAAGCTGTTGCCATCAGGATACATCACCAGATCAGGGTCCAGCCAAGCCACATCTGTCAGTTCTGGGTGGTGTCCATGGAAGGTGGAGGTGATTTCTAGGCAGTCATGCAGAGCTGTTGACACCTCATCAGTTTCTGGCAGCAGGAAGCCTGGGTTCAAAGGCTTGGTTTAGCAAGACTATATCCTTGGCTAATCTAAGAGCAAGGCCTGATAGGGGTTATGCAGGAGTTGGAGAGCCATCACTCTGGGAGGCTTTTTAAAAGAGTTTCCACTGCATGTGGAGCCATAATTAATAAAGTCTGGCCCAAGATTAATTTGTCAGCAGCCTTGGTAAGAATAGAGGCAGCTGCAATAGCCCAGAGTCAAGAGGGCCACCCAGCTGCTACTGGATCTAACTTCTTAGACAATAGGCCACTGGGTGATGCCATGCCCCCAGTCTCTGGGTTATAAAACCCCTGGCTGTCCCCTTCTTTTCTCCATGCACAAGTGGAAGGGTTTGGTTAAGTCTGGAAGGACCAGAGCACGGGCTGATGTCAGGGCCGACTTTCCTCATTTTCAGTCCAGTAAAAATCCTTTTCCTGCCCTCTTGCAGCCTCACATAGAGGCTGGCTAATTCAGCAAACCTTGGAATCCAAATTTTGCAATATCCCACATCTCTAAGGAATTCTTGAATTTGTCTCTTAGCCTGAGGCATGGGGACTTGAGTGATGGCCTGAATTCTAGAGGCTGACAGCATCTTCTTACCTCCTTGGAGATTGCATCTCAAGTAGGTTGCCTTACACATGCACAGCTGAGCCTTCCTGGCTTATTAAGTTGTCCAGGAGATGCTCTGTGGCAGAGAGGAATTCTTCCTCCATTTCTGCAGCTAGGACGAGGTTGCAGGATGCTGAGGTCCAGCCCAGGAGCATTTTAGAGCTCAAAGGGGGAAGTGTGGAGTTGGTGACATGAGGAAATGATTTGGACCAGTGGTTCAGGTGAAGCACATTGGATGCAGAGCAGAACTCTGCTTCTTTATTTAAATTTTACAATAATTATTTTTTTGCAAGCAAGACATAGCAACTTATTCATTCCTTGGTTTCCCCTGCTTTTGCTTAACTATAAACCTCTTGCCCCATAGACATTCTGATAATATCTTAAACAAGAAAATCAAAGATTGCAAGCTGGTTAATATCTTCCCCAGGCTCATGGAAACTAGCCAAGAGCCCCGGCAGGCAGCTCTTGTGGTTATAAGGTGATATACATTTTTGATCTCAGAAAGGGCAGTAATTTTCACCCTTTCTCGATTAATATTGCCCCTATGTATGGTAAAGATTGATCGATCCAACCAGTGTTTTGCATTGAGGTCTTTCCTTTAGGAGCCCACCAAACTCTATTGTTAATTCTGAAAGTTACATATTCTGTTTTATTTCCTTGTGTGGTCCCAACCTGATTATTTGAAAGATGTTTATTCCCTAGCATTTCAGGCTCCTTAGTAAGTCATCTGTAGGTTCAGGAAATGTGTCCATTAATTTCTGAAACTATCTCGACAACAAGAATTGTCTTGTAAGTAATGTTACTTGGGAACGGTTGGTAAGGCATGTGAATTAACATTGCCAGGAACATATCTCATTAGGTGAAATATACATTTGTGGTGTTAAGAAACTATACATTTAAACTTGTCGTTTAAATGGATCCATAATCTGTTTAAACATTACAGCCTCAGAAATTTCTGTAGCAACATTCTTTTCCTGTTTAAGCATGGGTGACTGCATCAACACATCTGAATTGGATTCCCTATTACTAATGAAGGCAAAAATAAGCAGTAATAAACTTATAATAATTCCAAAAGATAGCAATAGTGCAAACTGTCAGGCCACAGGCACTCCATGAGGTCACTGAAAGACTTCTTGGCCCTGCCGAAGAATGTCTCAGATGCTGCAGCGCTGCTGAATGGTATCCCATCAGCCTCACAGTCCAGATCTGCCCTTTGCTGCCATTTGGCCACCACCAGTAGGAGAATTGCCTCAGGTGTTTCCTTGTGAAAGGCCTGCAAGTCTCTATGAAGAGCCTCATCAAAGAGGGTGGGGTAATTTTTAAATCCCTGTGGAAGCCTAGTCCAGGTTAGTTGCCCACTGGTGCCTTTTTCTGGGTCCATTCAAAGACAAAAAGTGGGCTGACTTCCCTTTGTCAATGGGATAACTTCCCTTTGACAATCGGATACTAAAGAAAGCATCTTTTAGGTCCAGCACACTATATATTTGCCTTTCAGGTGGAATCACACTGATAAAGTATAAGGGCTGTAGCATGGGGACTTGTGAATTCTGGAAGGTAGCTACCATAACCTTAGCCATTTCCTTAGCTTGTCTATCTTCAGAGTGTCTCTATTATTATATACCCTGGAAGTAATCTCTATCAACTCTGAAAGAAGTTTATTCTCAAAGCCTTCTATTTTCTGAATCTTCTTTCTAATACCTGGTGCAGACTGAGTTACAAAAGCAATGGTAATAGCTGGCCTATTCTCAGGGGTCTCAGGATCTAGGGGAGGTATGTCCTATATGCTTCCTGCAGCCTTTCTAGGAAAGCAGTGGGGACTCTGTGGGTCCATGGGTCACTTCCTTCACCTTAGACAAATTTGTAGGGCACCGAGTAAGCAGCTGCCCGGAGACCACCCATCAGAGTCCAGCAAAAGAGGTTAAGGGATATCCTAACTTCAGATTTGTTGGGATCCCAGTCCAGTTGTGTGGGAAGGAAAACCTTGTCAATAACATTAGGGTTCTCCATGAGGTGGCCATCAGCTCTCAACACTAGCTTCTTGACTTCCCTTGAATTTTTTTCATGCTTCTCTGTGGTGAAGAGGATTTGCAAGAGTTGCTAGCAGTCCTCCCATGTAGGCTGATGGGTATAGAAGACTATCTCGAGAATACATATCAGAGAACCTGCTTTAGATCAGATTTAGGTTTAGCAATAAGAATAGGGGTGTTGGGGAACTGAACCTAGGTCTTTAGGCTTCCCAGATAAGCACCTTAACCATTGATGGCTTAACATTGCCCCCTTTTATTCTTTTTAATATATTTGTTTATTTGTTTATTTATTTATTTATTTATTTAAGAGCAATAGACAGAGACAGGGGCAGATAGGTAGAGAATGGGCATGCCAGGCCTCAAGCCATTGCAAATGAACTCCAGATGCATGTGCCACTCTGTGCATCTGGTTTACATGAGTGCTGGGGAATTGAACCTTGAACTGGGGCCCTTAAGTTTCACAGGCAAGTGGTTAACAGCTAAGCCACCTCTCCAGCACCCCTCCTTTTAAAAATATATTTTATTTATTTATTTGAGAGATATAAAGAGGCAGAGAGAGAGAGAATGGCCACACCAGGGCCTCCAGCCACTGCAAATGAACTCCAGATGCATGCACCCCCTTGTGCATCTGGCTAATGTGGTACCTGGAGAATTGAACCAGGATCCACTGGCTTTGCAGGCAAAAACCTTAACCACTAAGCCTTCTCTCCAGCCACCACCTTCCCTTTTCTTAATTATCTGTTTCTATCCTGATATACATTTTAGGTAAGTCTGGCATTTGTCTTATGTAAGGAGTTTGTAACTTGATTAAGTCCCTTGACTCTATTACCTATGTAACCTTTTGTCTGAGAAATTTCATCTAACAGATGAACATGTGTTCAAAACAGAACTATAAAGAGAAATGAAGTTATATGCCATGTGTCTTTCCCTTTTCCTTGTCAGAGACAATTGGCCATTTTGTCTCTGGACAGGGTCAGGGGGACACATGGCTTAAACTTGTATGGGGTCTGAATAAAGGGGGGCATCATCCCTTTTTCAGAGTCCAGCTTGCTATGACTTTAACTAGCATTAAATAGTGAGCAAGAGCAACAGGAAATGACAGAGTAGAGAGCTAAGCATCCTGGCATGCCTTGTCTTACTCTGAAATTGTTTTTACCTAGAAAATTTATTTTACCCATTTGTAATACAAAAGGTGATAGGGTCTTGTCTATGTCTAACATGGTTAGACCTCCAAAGAACAAGAATTACATCTGTGTTTATGACTTTGTGACCCACCTAGCATAAGACATCACCTATGTTTAATGTATGCTGAATTTACATTAAGTATATGTCTCTATATAAAACTTTTAGAGCATCCTTAAAAGTGTGTAAACAGTTGAAAAATCTTTAAGTTTCAGCATGGTGTTCAGATTTAGCCTGAAATTTAGCTTTCTGTTCTTTCTAAAATCAAATTAATTTTAAGCAAAATTTGGTCTTTTTACATCTTATATACTTTCTACATATGCATATCTTCATCCATATACTTTAACATTCTGATCTAAGTTCCATTCAAAAAGAATTTTTTTTCCTTTTTTTTTTTTAGTTATCTATATAATGGGTATATAGCCATGATGGTACCATCATTAGTCTTCTCCCTGCCATCCCCCCTTAGGGATTGTGGGTCTTGCATTGTGAGGATAGCCATCAGTTATGGAAGTGAGGCAATGTCTCTGTTCATAATGACCCAACTTATGGCTCTCACAATCTTTCCACCCCCTCTTCTGCAAATTTCCCTAAGCTATGTTGGGTTCATTTTAGGTCTATTTCAGTGACAAGATAATGGGAGTTTCTTTGTCTCTAAATATTTGATTTGGAAGGAGTTGAGTGTTCTCTGTGTCTATCTCCTTCACCCCTGTGCTGATATCAGGTTCACCAAGAAAGAGCACTCTTGCTCATTTCCCCAATTATTCTGTGGGTTCAGCTGGTTCCCTGGTGAGGTGCTATGGGCTGATTCTCTCCTCAGGTTCTGTGTCCATCTGAAAAAGAGAGGTGACTTCTCCAACGGAGAGTGGGTCAGTGCAAGATACATGGATAACCATTATTGTTTTAGAGAGAAATAGGTGTAGGCCCTTTTGTATCCCACTATTTGTAGGACTTTGATATTGGAGAGCAAACTGATTTTTAGATATGGTTCTGACTTTATTCCTAGTTCCAGGTATGGGTTCCATTCTACTGAGTGGATCTGTTAGCCAAATCAAGAGTAGTTGGTAACCCACCATGTCTGTGTGCCACTATTGTACTTGTGTGAGCATCACGTCAGGTTAATTGCTGCTCAGTAGTTTAGATCACAAGTTGCTTAGACAGATGTTGGTCATTTTCCCCCAGTTGCTCATGTATCACCTTCTGGCACTAGACAAGTTAACTGTCTGGGGACTGACTCTATTCCAGATTCCAGCCAGATCACTCCATGTTCCATATCAACAGCATATGGTGTCTTTGGCAGTAGGGTCTTACCATTAATTAACATAAGAAGTCTATGTACAACATTGAAAAATGCCTTCCCAATTCCTTCAATCATATCATCTCAACCCATAATTAATCATCTTTCTTATTATGACTATTAGGAGCAACTACACCAAATTGATTAATCTTATTTCCCACTGACAAAGACACAGGTAGTCTGGCTCCAAGGAGTTAACCATTTTACTATTGGAAATTTGTAGAGAAAAAAAAGCCTTCCTCTTAAGTCACCAAAAATCTCTTCTTGACAACCAGACTTGCTTTATAATACCAGTATATAGACCTTCAGATTTTATATAACCCACTTATTTGAGATAGGTTCTATTAATAAACTCCATGAAATACACTTTCCATGAATACAGGCAAAATGTGACAACTATTTTGGGGATAATATTTATCAATACCTCTGGAGTTCCAGTCAAGATGGCATCCGCTTAACCTCGCCTCACCTCACAGGGAAGTAAAGCCAAGAACCTTAAGGTTTAAGGGATATTTTTAAAGGGTTTGCTGGCTCCTGCATGCTTCCAGAGGGAGGGGGTGGATGTGCAAAATAGGAAATCCACTGATTCCCATGCTCTCGGGCAGGCACCACCACCTGACAGGTCCCGTCAGACCTGCCAGAACCCCCTCACCTGCCACAGCCCCATGCACCATCCTAGGCCAGGTTCCCTGGAACTGTGGAGCCACACCACAGGTCAGATCCCTCCCATCCCTCCCTCACCAGCCAGAGCCCCATGCGCCATCCGAGGCCAGTTCCTGCTGTGCCTGCCTGAGCCACATCAGGTCCTGCTGTGCCTGCCTGAGCCCCATCGCTGGTCAGGTCCCTCCATTACTGGCCAGAGCCCCATGCACCACTGCAGGTCAGCTCCCACTGGACCTGCCTGAGCCCCATTACTGGTCTAGTCACTCTCTCACCAGCCAGAGCCCCATCACTGGTCAGGTACCTCCCCAGCCTTCCTGAGTCCCATCACCAGTCAGGTGCTATCACCCACCCTCCCATGACAGATCAGAGATCCAGGGAAGTAGGCCAGTGTTCCCGCACTACCCTCCCCGAGCCCAACTAGGGCAGTTGCGGTCCCCTCCCCCCTCACTTCTGATAGACAACCCAGGCCAGCAGGCCAGTGTCCCCTACCCCAGCCCACCCCAGGGCAGCAGGCTAGCATTTCACACCCTAGGCTTTCTGAACCATTGTGATGGGCAGAGCACAGTGCAAAAGGAATAGCATGAAAAACCATATACAAGTAAACCCAGCTACACTATCCAGTCCCACAATGGGTGTCTCCAATCAAATCATAGAAGAGACAATAGGATCAGAACCCCAAAATGAAGGGACAAGCTATGCAACCCTGGCCAAGCAAATAGCACAACTTTCAGAAACTCAACAAAAAGCCAATAATTGTATGAATGTTATCCTTGCTAGATTAGACCTAATAGAAAAGAACCAGGAAGGGTTTCAAAGACAGTTAAATGATCTGAAGGAGAGTGAAAAAAAAAAAAGAGATCCTTAATAGCCACTGGCTAAGTTCAATGAAGACATAAAAAAATGCAAGGGTGAACTCCAAGAAGCATTAAGAAAGACAGAAAATGATGTGAAAAGGGAACTCGACAGAAGGATGGAAACTATACATAAAAAAACAGTAGAAAAGATGTACCTCTAACACATTTGGAAATGCTTTTATTATGAGTAACTAAGGCAAATTTTCGTTTCTATCTTGAGGCAGGCTGGCCTGGAACTCAGGCCACTTGCCTCCTCTTTAAGTAATAGGACATTACAATATTTTTAAATACCTGGCAAATTATGTGCCTCTACCTCAAAAGAAAATTTGTTGTTTTTAATAAACCTCTATTTCAGTTGAAGTTGACCTAGAATATAAACTCTGTAATTATATTTATGAGATAATGCAATGAAGTATGGCTTTGTTTACATAAAATTTCACCTCACCATAGGCTTTAGTTAAATCTGACTTTTAAAGACAAAAAACAAAAACAAAACAAAACAAAACAAACAAAATAAATGCCAACAAAAACTTTAGGAGACACTTGTTGGACTATTTGGATTAATAAAGAAATCAAAAGGTGGGCTGGAGAGATGGCTTAGCGGTTAAGGCACCTGCCTCCTAAGCCTAAGAACCCTGGTTCCAATCTCCAAGTCCCACATTTAGCCAGATGAAAAGTGACACAAGGGCGCAATGCCGCACTTGACCACAAGGGGGCGCACACATCTGGATTTTGTTCGCAGCAGCTGAGACACTGCTGGCGCACCCATCTCTGTCTTCCTCTCCCTCTCTCTCTGTCTCTCTCTCTGAAACAATAATTAAATTTTTTTTAAATGTTAAAAAAATAAAAAATAAAAAGAAATCAAAAATCAATGTCTTGTTTAAAGCCCAAACAAAAGAGGAAATGTCAGGTATAGTTCAAATTAAAATTATGTACTTATTTCTATCAAGCAATTTAAAAGTCACATGGTTTAAAATGTGGAGTTAGGCTATCACACTGGAACCTTGAATTGGAGATCCTCCTGTCTCAGCTTTCCAAGTAGCTAGGATAATAGGCCTAGCTCATTTTATTCTTTATCTTTGTTTTTTTTTTTTTTCTTCTGAAGATCTTTAAAGTGCTTTTCAACCAGTTTTAAAGGAGATTTTTCATCAGAAAATTTTGACCCAAATCTTTGAAGACAGGAACAAGACACATTAACACAACATCAGACACAAATATGCTAGCAATTCTAACTTTCCTGTTGGTGCCACATGACTGCCAAACCAAAACGGAACCAGAAACAGATGCAGCTGCCAAACTAGAAACAGACCTCCATTTGAGAACGGAGCCAGAGAGGGTCGAGGGTAGCCCCTTGGTCTCCCATCCAGGGGAATTAATGCTGCATCCAGCTTCAACCTTGGACCCCTAAAATCATGCAAAACTAGAAAGCCAGGAAAAAAAAAAAGAGTAGAAAAAGCACCTCTCAAGGTTTCTTACCCAATAAAAGAGGGGGCTGGCAGTCCTAGGCAAAAGTTCTCTGTCAGTAGCTTGCTACCAACTCCAAAATCAGGAACATGCAGATGGAGGGAGATTTGATTCTTGGGCTGAGATTAGGGGTCCTTCCCTGGCTGGGTCACCCCAGGATGGGATGGAAGGTCTTGAAATGTGGATCCATGGTGAGCCCCCAAAATGTTATGGGATCCAGTATCACACAAGTAAGACCATCGACTCATAGAATGTGAGGCAAAGTTTTATTGGGTAAAAAAGAAAGAAAAGAAAAAGAAGAAAAGCTGGTGCACACCAGGTCTACACCCCAGAGTTCAGGGTCTTGGGGTGCAGCCACAATTTACTTTTTCTTATGAGATAAGTAACACTGCAATATCTCATCTTATGACATATCCACATTATTGAAAAGAACAACTCCATTTCTGTGTCCTAAAAACTCATAAAGTTCAATTTGTGGCTTTGGAGTTCTCAAAGTTCTTCTCAGTTTCCCAAATGCTATAGATCAAATTCAGTAAGCTCTTTCTGGAATCATCCATGTTTTTTCTTTCTTGGGTTTGTAATTTATCCACCATTCTCACAGTAGCTCCTGTAAGATGCTGGCAGAGAAGGACGACTGGGGGAGTGATTTAACTTGAACCTGAATCATTTCCTCCCAGCACTTTCAAAGAAACACAGGCAAAAGATTTGATTTCTTTCTGGTGCTTCCTTTATCCCTTCCTTCAATATTTGTATCTTCTTGTCTCATTTTTACCATAGGATGCCACGTTTCAGGTAATAATGATAATTTTAAACTTAAGGTCCAAAAGTAAGACTTAATCATCTATTTTTTAATCATATTATTCCAGTACAATTAAAAAAAAAAAGACTGCACTTAGTTCTTGGACTGGCCTCTGTTCTTATTGCATGCTTCCCATGGTGCCTAAGCACCAGCTCATTTTGGCTCAAATACATATTGAACCATTTTCATACATCAAAATCCTCCTTCGGCCGGGCATGGTGGCGCACAGCTTTAATCCCAGCACTTGGCAGGCAGAGGTAGGAGGATCACCTTGAGTTCAAGGCCACCCTAAGACTACCTAGTAAATTCCAGGTCAGCCTGGACTAGAGCAAAACCCTACCTCAAACAAAAAACAAACACAAACAAACAAACAAAAAT
Source organism: Orientallactaga sibirica (assembly GCA_036365145.1). Lineage (NCBI taxonomy): Eukaryota > Metazoa > Chordata > Mammalia > Rodentia > Dipodidae > Orientallactaga > Orientallactaga sibirica. The sequence goes on from JAEOAD010000509.1 coordinate 6,163,529, forward strand.
CCTCCTTCATCTTATCAGAAACCTATTCCTACAATTGCAGCTTCTCTTTCCAACATCATTTATTTCTCTTGTCTCTCAAATTAATCTCATTTTATCCATTGATAGTCTCATATGTTTCTCTCAAAAAAAAATAAGTGATGGATGACCTCACTATTAAAATAGCATCAGTCTGCCATTCTACTATTAACAGTTTTTTTTTTTTTTTAGATCTTGTTTACTTATTTAAAAGAGAGGGGGGATGAATATGGCTGCCCTAGGGCCTCCTTCCATCAACTCCAGATGCATGTGCTACTTTGTGCATTTAGCTTTACATGGGTGCTGGGGAATTGGTCTCGGTAAGAAAGTAACTTAAACCAGTAGTCATCTCTCAGCCTCTCCACTATTCTTACATTTTCATAGTTTGATATGAATCACTTGTTTACCTCAGTTGTTAAGATGAAATATTTATCAATCTCCACTAGTTGGTTAGTTTTCTTTTCCAGAGTTCCATGATCATTTCCCATTTCCTGAGAGCATAGAAACTAAAGGCAATCTGACTGGCCTTGCTGACTCAATTTTAAGCATTATTGATTGTGCCCTGAATTCTGAATTGCTGACATCAAAAATGTAGCTAGAATGTCTAATTTCAGTATCTCCAGTGTTAGAAATGAGTCTAAGGTCTGAGAAGAACAACACAATCTAAGGTATATTTGCAAAGCAATAAACTCCCTGCAGAATGGGGCACAGACATGAAGATTTCAGAAGGCAAACTCACCAGCAGAAAGTCTGCAGCGTCTTGGTCTGAGTAAAAGTTTAGTCTCAAACTCTCACAATGATGGTATCTAGAGGAAACCTAAAAAATGGAAGACTTAGGGACCTTTTTCAAATAGTGAAATGAATGAAAGTTTTTTTTTTTTTTTTTTTTAAGTATTATTGACTTGTCTGGTCTCAAGGAAGGCTGACTCAGGAAGGGTACATAGGTTTCCCACAGAATGGTGCCTTTCCAGAATTGATTTTACCTAGCTTTGTAACCCTTCCACAGAGAAGACAGCACCTTTCTCATTTTCTCTCATAGTCCTCTTACCCAGTCATCCTTTTCAGCCATTTGAAGACAGACATCTTTGAGGTACCAGTGATTACAGTTTTCTTGACAGTAAACACATTATTCAGTGATCCTCCTATAATACAGTCAGGTGGTTTCCAGTAATAACCCTATCGTTATTTTCTATATAATATTTTTTCCTTTCACTTGAAATTTAAAAAGTTTGAATAGGTTTGGACATTAAAATTCAGTCCCTCCTCATTGGCTTTTAAGTTTCAGAATTCTCCATACCATACCGTAGCCCACTGAAAGGTGCCTCTTGTCTTGTTCGCATTGCTTAGTTTACTAGTTAATATGCAAGGTTAGTTTTTGGTTCTGGCTGGAAATCTATAGAAGGATTAAAAATTAGAAACAAAAAATACTCAAGCCTTTATGTTTCTTGAACCTAAGTTAATACTGGTAATTTAAGATTTTAGCATTGAATACAAAATATAATTGAAATAACATAGTCCACTTTAATGCCTTTTACTGCTAAAGGGAACTTTTCCCCCAAAGTGTATTTTGAATCACGCTAACATTGTTCAAAGGCTTTTAATAATTTTCTTTTGAAGCAGTTTCACAAAAAATACAGCAAGAGAGCTTAAAAAAAATTGTCTCATTACATTAGAGTTATATGGCACTTTTTAAAAGTCTAATAATACCATGGGCTTTTCCCTCTCTTCTTATCTCTTCATCTTCCCAATTCAAACCCTAATATAATTCATCACATACAGTTGAGATCTGAAATTATAAAGGCTGGAAATCTCTCCTATGATCATGCCACTTGGTAAAAGGTAAAGGAGAATATATTGGAGGTAAGGTGAATGTTTATCAGCATGGAAAAAAATGGAAATATAAGATTGTGTGGATTCACAGTTTAATTTTCTATTATACATGTACATATTGATGATAAAGTACTTTGAAGATTACCAGTGTCTAGGGAGATTTCTGCTACCAAAGTGTTATACATGTACAATAGAAAGCCTTCTATGTCAAACAAGGTCAAAACTTACCTTTTCAGAGAGGAAAATGTTGTACTTTTAATTCAAATTTTATCTTTTTTCTAGCTGAGTGAATAAAATAATTGGAAATACTTCATAATCTAAAGTACTAGCAGAAAACTTCTTTTGGGGTTCATAGTGACAGAAGTCATATGCAATTTTTCACTTATTAAGAGCAAGATGAAGAAATTTAAACCAGCATTTTCTCGTGGCTAAGTAAGGTGGATAACTGTCATGATACAGTGGCCATTGAGAGCTCCTTTTACTGTTACACTAACTACTCTGTGACAGGATTTGAATAAGGCTCCTCAGGGAATATAAAATCACCACAAAATCCATGCATTCAGACTGCTAATTCTTGAAGGAAGTGAGGAATACATATGACGAAGTCAATGAACTTTTATTAAGCAATTGTTATCGCTTTAATGTAAAAGGTCCCCAATAGACTCATGTATTTTAACACTTTGTCCCTAGCTGGTGGCACTGATTGAGAAAGCTGTGAAACCTATAGGATGTGGAGCCTTGCTGGAAGAAGTGTCACTGGCAATGGGCCTTGAGGTTTCATATCAGTCCCCACTTCCCATTATCTTTTGCTTTATGATTTTATTGCAATCTGGCCAACTGCTTCTTGCACCTTCTTGACATTTCCCCTTGAAACAGTAAGATGACTTAATCTTCTTCCTTCTTTAAGTTGCTTGTGATCAGGTATTTGTTCACAGCAATGGTGAAATAGCTGATAGAGAAAATTGGAAGCAACAAAGGGGGGTGCAGTTGTTGCTATATACCTGATTAAAACAGAAATGATGTCCCACTCTATAAAATTTTATTTAATAGATTGGCAAAATTTTAAGGGTATAGTTGGTTCTTTCTATAAAATAATAGTTTTAATATTGTGATTTAGAGCTCCAGTAGCACATTTGCACTTATATATGTGTAAGTACATGCTGTACTTATATAATATTGTGATTTATTGAGAACCTCTCAAATAGTAGGATAAATAATGTTTATAAATAACTGTAATTTTCACTTATCACAAATAAAGTATTTTATAAAACAGTTGTCAATAAGAATATGTGTTTACTAATGTGTAGTATATACACAGATAAACAAATGAGATTGCATTAACAAAGATAACCCTGGTTCTTATCCTTAATAAATCCTCCAAATGTTAGTGGTTTAATGCAGTATAATTTTCTCTTTTATCTAAGGCATCCTATAGATACTATGTTCAAAGGCAGCTTTTGTGTACTTTGTGACTCAGAATCCTGTTTTCGTTTCACCCACTAGGGCTTAGAATTCTCTACATCTATTGACAGAATAGACAAAAATGGAAAGTCAAACTCACATTTAAAAACTCACAACTAGAAAATGAGCCATGATTATTTTAATTAAAATTAATTAAATCTCACTAATGAAACCAATCATGTGTTGGTGCCCTGTTTCATTTTAGGGAGGTAACAAGAATTGAAATGACTAATCTTGCAGTCACTTCAAGAAATAATCTCCTACTCTAGAATACAGAACATAAATTTCTTCCTTTTTTGGGGGGGGGCAGGAGGAAAGAATCATGTCTATCTAATTCCTAAAGACATGTTTTCTCTAATGACTTACAAATAAATAGTTTGTAAATAGCATTTATTTAACTTTAGTTTGTGTATAAACATTTACCTACTATAAAAATTGTGTCCTGCAGATGTTTGTCATTCATTAATTGAATATTGTGATATGATGGAGAAAATCTCAAGAACAATATTGTGATACAGTTAATCTATTTAACATCATTATATACAATATCATTTATATGGGCATTCACAACCCCTCCCACTTTGCCATCACTTCATGATTGTTTCCAGGAAACACATCAATAGACAAGCCTGCTGATTTGATTGAATAAATCAAATTTCTCATCCTTAGAATTTGTTCTCACAAAGAAAAAGACTTTGCTTACCTTGATAATCAGATACACTATTATTACATTTCATTATATTTGTGTATCTGTGTTTTGTGTGTGTATGTGTCCACATTTGAGTGAATACATGGTGCCATGCAAGTGCAGAGGCCAGAGGAAAACCCCAATTCTCAGTGTTAGCCTTCCACCTTGTCTGAGGCAGTCTCTCATTCCCAGTGCAAATGCCAGACTGGCTGGTCTGATAATTTCCAGAATTAAACCCTCTCTGCCCCTCATCTTGCTAAAGGAGGGATGGGATTAAAGATGCTAGTTACTGCATTGACTTTTACTTGAGTTCTAGCCATCCAAACTCAGGCCATCACAGTTGCTCAGAAACCACTTTATCCACTGAGCCATCTTCCAAGCCCCTGATATGCTACTTTTAACCTTTATAAAATTAGTAAAAACTATATCCACAATATATTTCTTTATTTTTGCTTTGCCTTGTCCTTTTCTATTAGAAAGTTAAATAAACCAGAGTTTTATTTTTATCTCTCAATGATTGGAAAGTGTAGTATATCTGTTTTCACAAATGTGAATTTGAACATAAAAGCAAACTGTGTACTAGCTGAATATGATAGCAATGACATATAAACTCAGCTCTCAAGGATCTGAATGAAGAGGATTGCCATAACTTTGCATGCAGCCTGGGTTATATAGTGTACACTCCATCTCATTTTTTGTTTAATAATAATAATAAAAAACTACATCCTAAGTGACTAAAATGCATGAAATTCCAAATATATATATATATTGAGTAGCATTTGAATTTGACTTTCCAAAATGTATTTTGTGTTTCATGTTTTGTTTTTCTTTTGTTTTTCCTTGAGGCATGATTCTCTTTACTTTGAATTTTCTTGCAATTTATGGCTGAGTGCAAAGACTTGAACTTGGGTAATGAAATATTTGACTACATAATAGATGAAACTGAGTACTGTCATCAGGATTGGATGTTAGAAAAGGCCATGTTCACTGTCTAGACACATTATCTCCTTAAGAAATATAAGGTCATTTGTTTCCATTAAATATGTAGAATACAATAGTAAGAAAGTATCTTTTTTTTTTTTTTTACCAGATAGAAGTTAATATTAAATGTCAATATACAGGTATGCCTGATTTCCTTTGCTAAGAAAAATGTCTAGATGTTGAACCTCACCATTCAAAACTGACCAAATAATTTTTGTTTTCATTTCTTTCCTCATACACTCATGGACCAAAACACATTTAATTCCCTCAAACAATTATAGGTATAAATTCCACTGAAATTCAAGTTCCAAGTCCTCAATAAGCATGAGAACCTCAGAGAGTACCACCGAGTCATTTGTGACATGCTCGTGGTCATCACTGATAGTCTTCCTCCTCTCTTATGTGAAAAGAAATTGCAAAGTAACTTTTTTATTTTATTCATCCAAACTGCAAAGGTTATTTGGCCAAGAAATCTTGGCAGCCTTCAGTGTGAAATATTGTTGCAATAAAATGCTATTTGGGTCTATAGATTCTCATTGAAAATGAGCTGTATATTTTTCAAGACCTTTCTATTTGACAGAACTAGAAGACATATGGCATATACTATTACATGTGCATATATGTGTTATATTTATATATTCATATAAATTCATATTGATTTTTCTGATTAAAAAGAAATACATAAACATTATATAATTATATATGTGTACATATATTTGTGTGTGTATGTATATATGCCTTCTGCCTCCATCCCAATAAGTCTCATTTTTACAAATAAAGAGTAGCAGAATTGTCATATCTGAAAACTTCTGTATACCTATATCAGTTTCAAATTAGCCATACTTGTACTTCCATAACCTATTAGGATTACTGAAGGCAGGTAAATGTATCTGTTATTCCCATTATTACCCTATTCTTTAATAGTTTTATCACATTACTACAGAAAATTCAACTGATTCTGTTCTCTTCCTTTTAAGCTTTGTTTTCTCTTAATCCCCAAATAGCTACATATTTAGTGTTCATTATCCATTATTTTGTTGTCACTCCAGCCTTTTGCTTTTCTGAAGCTCATTCTGAAAAAATTGCTAAAGGACACATGGAAAGTATTTTCTTGATTTACTGATTGTCAATAATAATTATGATGTACTTACAATTAAAGACAATTTTTTATTGTCAACTTCTATTCTTACGACAATAAACCATGATATTTCCCTCCCCTCCCCCATTCAGCTTCAAAACTCCACTCTCCATCATATCCCTCCCCCTCTCCATTAGTCTCTCTTTTAATTTGATCTTTGTCTCATATTATGAAGGTCTTATGAAGGTCTTATGAAGGTATTGCTAGGCACTGCAAGGTCATGAATATCTAGGCCAATTTCTGTCTGGACAGTTGCATTGTAAGGAGTCATACCCTTCCTTTGGTTCTTACATTCTTTCTGCCCCCTATTCTGCAATGGACCGTGAGCCATGGAGGGTGTGATAGAGATGTTTCAGTACTGGACATGCCTCCATCACATCTTCTCAGCACTATGTTGCCTTCTGGGTCATCCCAGTGATCATCGCCATCTGAAAAGAAAAGCTTCTCTAACCAGAAGTGAGAGAGCATTAATATATGAATATGAACATTAAGTGCAGTATTTCAGGGCAGCTTGGTGGAAATAATGTATACATTTAGCCAGACAAGAGCAGGCTTTATACCCCTAAGATTCATGAACTCCCTTGCCATAGTCTTTTCATTAGGTTTTTCAGTACCAGCCATGTATTACCTCCTGTAGAGCAGGCCTTCAGTCCAATTAGAGAGAAGTTGGTTTCCCCCAGAACAGACATGCCATTTGGTCATTTGGCCTGTCTGCCCAAACTTGAGGTTTCCAGTGTCCACTGTTTTCACTGCTGATGATTTCTGTCTCCTATTCAGCTGCATGAAGTGCAGCTTTTCCAGCACAGTTGGCTACAGGGTAAAGGTTTTCTGCTCAGCACCAGCTTGATTTCTCAGTGACCTTGCTGCCCAAGCATGTGAAGTTTTCAGTAATAGGGTCTTACCATATGTTTCTCAAGGGAAACCAAGGGCCTCTACTGTTTTGGAGGCAACAGGGACCTCCCTGGTCAACAACTCACTGAAAGGAATCCCATCCTGGGCACTGAAAAATTTCTAGTAACAATCTATAGCTTCTGTATGTGCCATTATTCAAAAAAGTAGGTTTACATAAGTCTTATCCATTTAAGTCCTTCCCTCTCCTCCCTCCCTTATAGCTTTTTTTTAGCTTACTGGCCTCTACTACCAATTTTTGGTTCCAGTTCACACAGAAGTCTATACATTTGTAACTAGGATCCACATATGAGAGAGAAGATGAGATGTTTGGCTTTCTGAGCCTGGATTACCTCACTTACTATAATCCTTTCCAGATCCACCCATTTCCCAGAAAATTTCATAATTTCATTTTTCTTTACCACTGAATAGAACTCCATTGTGTAAATGTACTACATCTTTATGATCCATTCATCTGTGGAGGGACATCTAGGATGGTTCCATTTCCCATATATTGTGAATAGAGCAGCAATAAAAACATAGTTATGCAAGTATCTCTAAGGTAGTGTGAAGAGTCATTCGGATATATGCCTAGGAGTGCTATAGCTGGATCATACGGTAAATCTGTTTTTAGATATCTCAAGAACATCCACACTGATTTCCACAATGGCTGGACCAGATTACATTACTAGCAGTAATGTAAAAGGGTTCCTCTTTTTCTGCATCCTCATCAACACTTATTGTCATTTGCTTTCTTGATGGTAGATATTCTGACAGGACTGAGATGGGAATCTCAAAGTAGTTTTAATTTGCATTTCCCTGATGGATAAGGATGTAGAACATTTTTTTTAGATGTTTATATGCTGTGGTAGTTTGAATATATGTCCCCCAATATATTCAGTATTTTATTAGTTATAGTTTGCATTTGCAATCACCTTCCTAGAGGCAATGTCACTGGGGACCAGTGTGGAGGTGGGTTTGAGATTCCATTGTAAAGGTATGCAAAGCGTGCCTAGCAGGAGTTCCTGAAGTGTGCTTTGTGACTTTTGGCTGTAGTTTTTGCTCTGTGTGCTCTGTGCCTGGTGGGCTTTTCTCTCTCTTGCCTGGTCCTGTGAAGAGCAGGCTGCTTCTCCTGCCTTTATGGAATGTCCCCTGGATCTGTAAGCTTCAATAAATAATATCCCTTCCTCCATTCCTGTGCCTGGTCTGGAAGTTCATCTCAGCAAACCTGAAGCTGTCTGCTACATATGCCATCTGTATTTCTTCTTCTGAGAATTCCCTATTTAGTTCCATAGCCCATTTTTTAACTGGGTTGTTTGGTTTCTTATTGTTGTTTGAGTTCTTTGGATATTCTGGATATTAATCCTCTGTCAGATGTATAGCTGGTGAAGATTTTCTCCCATTCTGTAGGTTGTCTCTTTGTTCTATTCACAGTGTCCTTTGCTGTACAAAAGCTTTGTAATTTCATGAGATCCCAGTGGTTGATTAATGGTTTTATTTCCTGAGCAATTGGGGTTATATTCAGAAAGTTATTGCCTATACCAATATGTTGAACAGTTTCCCCTGTCTTTTCCTCCACCAGTTTCAGAGCCCCATGCGCCATCATAGGTCAGGTCCCGCCAGGCTTGCCTGAGCCCCATCGCTGGTGAAGTGCCACCCTTGCTGGCTAGAGCATTGTGTACCATTGCAGGTCAGGTCTTACCAGGCTGGCCTGAGCCCCATTGCTGGTCAGGTACAGCCCTTGCCAGCCAGAAACCCCTTGCCATCACAGGTCAGGTCCTTCCAGGCCTACCTGAGCCCCATCACCAGTTAGGTATGGCCCTAGCTGCCCTGATCCCCATTGCTGGTCAGGTGCCACCCTTGCCTACCAGAGCCCCATCACTGGTCAGGTTCTGCCATTCCCCCTCGCACAGCAGATCAGGGACCCAGGGCAGTAGACCAGGGTTCCTGCCCTAGCCTTCCTCAGTCCAGCTAGAGTGATTGCAGTCCCCTCCCACCTCTGATAGGTGACCCAGGCCAGGAGGCCAGTGTCAACTGCCCCTGTCTTTATGAACTCCAGGGGCCATTGCCCTCACACTCACCACTGCCCCCCACCCCAACCCAAGCAAGCAAGATAGCATCCCACACCCTAGGCTTTCTGAACCATTGTGATGGGCAGACCACAATGAAAAAGAAATAGCATGAAAAACCAGATGCAAGTAAATCCAGATAGACTATCCAGTTCCACAATGGATGTCACTAATCAATTCATAGAAGAGACAATAGAATCAGAACCCCAAAATGAAGAGACAAGCTATGCAACCCTGGCCAAGCAAGTAGCACAATTTTCAGAAACTCAACAAAGAGCCAATAATTGTATGAAAGTTATATTTGTTAGATTAGACCTAATAGAAAAGAACCAGGAAGGGTTCCAAAGAAGGTTAAATGATCTGAAGGTGAGCGAAAAAAAAAAAAAAAAAAAAAAAAAAAAAAGAGGTCCTCAATAACCAGCTGGCTAAATTCAATGAAGACATTAAAAAATACAAGGATGAACTCCAAGAAGCATTAAGAAAATCAGAAAATAATGTGAAAGGGGAATTCAGGGATGGAAACTATACATAAAAAAGCAGTAGAAAATATGAAACAAGTTGAACAAGCCCAAAACTCTATAGAAACTTTAAAGAATATAGTCAGCCAAGTGGAGGATAGAATCTCAGAAGTGGAAGACAAAACAGAAGAAATAGTTTGTGAGTCCAAAAACTTCAAGTTCAAAAATTTCTGTGACCAGAACATGAGGGAAATGTGGGACACTCTTAAGTGTCCAAACATTATGGGTATACCAGAGGGGGAAGAAACACAAACCAAAGGAATGGAAAACTTATTCAACCAAATAATTGAAGAAAACTTTCCCACTCTCTCAAAAAAAAAAAAAAAAAATACCATCAAGTTACAAGAAGCTAGTAGAATTCCAAACAGACTGGACCAAAGGAAAAATTATCCAAGATACATTATCAATAGGTCTCTAAACATCAATTATAAAGAAAAAGGCCTAAAAGCAGCTAGGGAGAAACAACACATTACATAAAAAGGAAACTCCATCAGAATTACTTCAGACTTCTCAATGAAAACCGTAAAAGCCAGAAGGGCCTGGAATGGAACATTGCAAACTCTAAGAAGTTATGGCTTCCAACCCAGACTACTCTATCCAGCAAAAGTACTCTCATAATAGATGGTGAAAGAAAACCCTTTCACAATAAAACTCAGCTTTACAACTATATAAACACAAAGACAAACCCACAGAGAGTACTTCAGTGAATTATCTTCACAGAAGACTCAAATAACCAATATCAAGTGCCCCTAAGAAGCAAACCACAATAACCAAACTTTGCTAAAGAAAAAAAAAAAAAAAAAAAAAGGACCAAGAAAACCAAACCAAACCACACAAACCACCACAATATGGCAGGTATTAAATCAAACCCCACAGTTATTTCCCTGAATATTACTGGCCTTAATTCAGCCACCAAGAGACATAGGCTAACAAGGTGGATCAGAAAACCAGAGCCCTCAATCTGCTGTCTTCAAGAAACCCACCTCACCACTAAAGACAGACACCTCCTCAGGGTAAAAGAGTGGAAAATGATATTCCAAGCAAACACAAATAAGAAACAAGCAGGTGTAGCTATACTTATATCGGCTAAAATAGACATCAAAAATAATCAAAAAAGACAAAGAAGGCCACTTCTTATCAAGGGAACAATCCAACAAGAGGACATCACAATCATCAATCTTTATGTACCAAACACAGGTGTACCACAATTCATAAAGCAAAACCTACTTGACAATAAAACAGAAGTAACCACCAACACCATCATAGTTGGGGATTTTAATACCCCACTATCAGCAATAGACAGATCATCCAATCAGAAAATTAACAGGGAAATAAGAGAGCTCAAAAATACCATAGGTCAATTAGACCTAACAGACAGATACAGAACATTCTACCCAAATTCCACACATTACACATTCTTCTCAGGAGCACATAGACCTTTCTCTAAAATAGATCATACACAGGGTCATAAAGCCAACCTCCAAATATTTATGAGGATCGACATATATCCTGCATGATATCAGATCACAATGCTACATTTCTAGAAATTAACAACAAAAGATGTGCCAGGAACTCAACCAGTTCCTAGAAACTGAACACTCTTAAACAATAAATGGGTAGTGAATGAAATAAACAAATGAAATTGCAAAATTTCTAGAAATGAATGACAAATAGAACACAATGTACCAAAACTTATGGGACACAAGGAAGGTGGTCCTCAAGGGAAATTCATTGTGCTAAATGCCTTCATAACAAAGACAGAAAGATCCCAAATCAATAACCTAGCCATCCACCTAAAGGGATTGGAAAAACAAGAAGTGTCCAACCCAAAAAGCTCCACATGGAAAGAAAAAATTAAGATCAGAGAAGAAATTAATGAATTGGAAACTAAGAAAACAATTTAAAAAATTGTTGAAACAAAGAGCTGGTTCTTTGAAAAAATAAACAAGATTGATAATCCCCTAGCCAATTTGATCAGGTGGAAAAAAAGAGACAACTGACATTAACAAAATTAGAAATGAAAAAGGAGAGATCACAAGAAACGTAAGTGAAATTGGGATACTCATCAGGACTTAATTCAAAAACCTCTTCTCCACAAACTGGATAATATGGTGGAAATGGATGAATTCCTGGACACATACCACCTACCAAAGTTAAACTCAGAGCAGATTAATCTCCTGAACAAACCAATCACAAACACCAAGATTGAAAGGGTAATCAAAAATATAACTAGAAAGAAGAGTCCAGGACCAGATGGCTTCTTAGCAGAATTCTATCAAACCTTCATGGAAGAACTGAAACCAAACTTTCTAAAATTGTGCCACACAACTGGAGAACAGGGAAAGCTCCCTAACTCCTTCTATGAAGCTAGTATCACCCTAATACCAAATCAAGTCAGAAATGCAACAAGAAAAGAAAACTACAGGCCTATTTCTCTGATGAACTTAGATGCAAAGATCCTGAGCAAAATCCTCACAAATCGAATTCAACAACAGATCGAAAGCATTATCCACCTGGACCAAGTTGGTTTCATCCCAGGAATGCAGGGATGGTTCAACATAAGGTAATCTGTCAATGTAATAAATCACATAAACAAGCTTAAGCACGACACCACATGATTATTTCAACACAGGCAGAAGAGTACTTTGACAAAATACAACATCACTTCATGATCAAAACATTGGAGAGAACAGGCATGGATTATCTATCTCAACATAATAAAGGCTATATATAAACGTCCTAAAGCCAAAATGATACTTAATGGGGAGAGATTAAAAGAATTCTTATTGAGATCAGGAAAAAGACAGGGATGTCCACTCTCACTTCTGCTTTTCAACATAGTACTGTAAGTACTAGCTCAAGCAATAAGACAAGAGAAAGAAATAAAAGTGATACAAATTGGAAAGGATAAAGTTAAGTTAGCCTTATTTTCAGATGTCATGATTCTATACATAGGTGACCCAAGATCCTCTATCCCAAAACTCTTAAAGGTAATTAACTCCTTCAGTAAAGTAGCAGGATACAAAATAAATGCACAAAAATCAGTAGCCTTTCTATAAGCAAAAGATAAAGATACAGAGAAAGAAATATGTGACATTTTCCCATTTTTAACAGCATCCCCCCCAAAAAAAATACCTTGGAATAACATTAAACAAGGAGGTGAAAGATCTTTACAATGAAAACATAAAAAAACTTGAGGAAGAAATTGAGGAGGACTTGAGAAAATGGAAAGACCTTCCATCCTCCTAAATAGGCAGAATTAACATTGTGAAAATAGCAATCTTACCAACAGCAATATATAGATTTAATGCAATCACAATAAAAATCCCACAACTCTCTTCATAGAGATAGAAAAAGTGATGTCAAAATTCATGTGGAATGGCAGAAGGCCCCGGATATCCAAGCATATCCTCAGCAACAGAAACACCTCTGGAGGCATCACCATACCTGATCTAAAGCTATACTACAAAGCCATAGTAATAAAAACAACATGGTACTGACATAAAAAGGGTGATAGATCAATGGAACAGAATCAAGGATCCAGACTTTGGATCAAGTAACTAGAGTTACTTGATATTTGACAAAGGCCCAAATAATGTAGACTGGAACAAAGACAACATCTTCAACAAATGGTGCAGGACAAACTGGAAAACCATATGCAGGAAAATGAAACTTGATCTACACATGTCACCATGCACAAAAATTAAGTCCAAATTTAAGACCTCAATATAAGACCAGATACTCTGCTGCTACTGGAAGAAAAAGTAGGAGGAACTTTCCATGATATATGAGTGGGAAAACACTTCCTGAACAAAACCCCAGTAGCTCAGGAGATTAAACAATCACTCAACCATTGGGATCTCATGAAGATGAAAATCTTTTTCACAGACAAACATACAATAAGCAGAGCCAATAGATTACCCACAGAATAGGAGAAAAAATTTCCCAGATACACATCGGACAGAGGCCTAATTTCTAAAATCTATAAAGAACTCAAAAACCTAAGCAATAAAACCTCAAACAACAATTCACAAAGTGGGGCAGAGAACTGCACAGGGAGTTCTCAGAGGAAGAAATAGAGATGGAAAACATACACTTAATAAAATGTTCAACATCCCTAATCATTAGGGAAATGCACATTAAAACATCTATGAGATTCCACCTTAACCCAATAAGGATAGAAAATATTAAAAAATCTAATGACAACAAATGCTGGCGAGGCTGTGGAGAAATAGGAACCCTCATTCACTGTTGTTGTTAATGTAAGCTGGTACAACCACTATGTAAAGCAATATGGAGACTCCTAAAAAGCATGAATATAGAGGTACCAACAGACCCAGTTATTCCCTTTCTGGGCATTTATCCTAAAAGCTCCAAGCCTCAATTCAGAGATATTTTATCAACCATTTTTATAGCTGCTCAGTTCATAATAGCAAAGAGCTGGAATTAGCCCAGATGTCCATTATTAGATGAATGGATAAATAAGATGTAGTATATCTATACTATGGAAATCTACACAGCAGTAAGGAAAAATTGACACAGTGCAATTTGAAGAAAAATGGTCAAAATTGGAAGAGATCATTCTCAGTGAACTCACCCAGTCACAGAAAGATAAGCGTCACATGGTCTCACTCATCTGTGGCTCCTAACCTGAATTTATCCTAGATGTTGACACACCTAATAAACATTTCTAGGACTGGACAATAGGGATGGTGAGGAGGGAAGGGAGGGTAAGTGTGGGTGGGGACAAAAAACTGGATCCAATTGGAAATTGTACCAAAAATTCTATATGCTGAAAAACATACTAAAAGGCTGAACCTTCATCAGGTGCTTAGAGAGAACACCTGAATCACAGGGACCTGGAGAGAGTAGGATGAAGACTAACCTCAACCTTCTCCTGTTCGTTTCTCTCACCTTCTCTTCTTACTCTTTTCTCTGTCTCTTTCTCTTTCACACTACCTATATTTTTCTTCCTTCTTTTCCCATGGTAGTGACCATTACCTCCCAGTACCAGCATGTGGCAAACATCCAGAATGAACTGTTGATCAGTTTCCCAAAAGAAGACAGATTTCTGTCAGATTACTACATGAACCACCAAAGGTTAATGGTAAGACCCTATTGCTGAAGACAACATATGCTACTGGGATGGAACATGGAGTGACCTGGCTGGAATCTGAAACTGTCAGTCCCCAGACAGTTAGCTTGTCTATTGCCAGAAGGTACTACATAAGTGACTGGGGGAAAATGACCAACATCTGTCTAAGCAATTCGTGGTGTAAACTACCCAGCAGCAATAAACCTGATGTGATGTTCACACAAATGCAATAGTGGCACACAGCCCATGGTAAGTTACCAAATGCTCTTGATTTGGCTAAAGTATACACTCAGTGGAATGGAACCCATACCTGGAACTAGAAAACAAGTCAGAACCATAACCAAAAATGAGTTTGCTCTCCAATATCAAGCTCCCACCAATAGTGGGATACAAGAGGGCCTACACCCATTAAATTCACTCTAAAACAATAATGGTTATCCATGTATCTTGCACTGACCCCACTCTCCTTTGGAAAATTTGCTTCTCTTTTTCAGATGGACTTAGAACCTGAGGAGAGAATTAGCCCATCATACCTCACCAGGGAACCAGCTGAACCCAGAGAATAATTGGGGAAATGAGCAAGCATGCTGCTTTCTTGGTGAACCTGTTATCAGCAGAGGAGTGCAGGAGATAGAAACAGAGAACACTCAACCCCTACCAAACAGAGATCCAGAGACACAGAGACTCCCATGACCTCATCACTGAAATAGACCTAAAATGAATCCAACATGGCTTCATGGTTTAGGGAAATTTGTGGAAGAGGGGGCAGAAATATTGTTTGAGCCATAAGTTGGGTCATTATGCACAGAGACATTGCCTCACTCCCATAACTGATGGCTATCCCCACAATGCAAGACCCACAATCCCCGAGGGGGGGGAGGGCAGGGAGAAAGATAATGATGGTACCATTATGGCTCTATGCACATTATATAGAGAACTAACAAAAAATTTAATTTAAAAATGTGGCTACAAGAACATCTAACTTTTTTAAAAAAAATCTAAATTGATTTTAAAGCCCAGAAACAAGATGGAGGCCTAAATGAAAATGGATTGCACGCTTGTTTTTGCTATTAGTCTGCATAATGAGCCTGTCAGTTCCCATGATTTTTATTTTTTTTTCCCTACCAGACAATGAAGGGAAATGAGCTGGGCAGGTATGAGAACACTAATCCTTAAAAAAAAAAAAAATCTAAATTTGGATAAATATATCCAAGGTCTAAAAAGTTTAAAAAAAAAAAAAAAAATCAGATGCTGCAGCTGCCTGGATTAATATCTGGGTCCTCTATTCTATTCCATTGATCTATATGTCTGTCTTTGTGCCAATACCATTCTGTTTTTGTTACTATGACTTTGTGATATAACTTAAAATTGGGTATGGTGATACCACCGGCCTGATTTATGTTGCTCAAAATTGTTTTGGCTACTCAAGATTTTTTGTGAATTTTAGGATTGCTTTTTTCTATTTCTGTGAAGAATGCCTTTGGAATTTTAATGGAGATTGCATTAAATGTGTAGATTGCTTTTAGTAAGATTGACATTTTCACAATATTGATTCTTCCAATCCAAAAACATGGGATGTCTTTCCATTTCCTTGTGTCTTCTGCAATGTCTTGCTTCAGTGTTTTAAAGTTCTCATTATAGAGATCCATCACTTCCTTGGTTAAGTTTATTACAAGGTGCTTTTTTTTTTTTTTTTTTTTTTGAGGCAATTGTGAATGAGAGAGATTCCCTGATTTCATCCTCTTCATGTTTGTTGTTAGTATTTAGAAAAGGTACTGATTTCTGTGTGTTTATTTTGTATCCTGCTACATTGCTAAAAGTGTTTATCAGCTCTGATAGTTTGCTGGTAGAGTCTTTAGGGTCTTTTATGTATAGAATCATATCATCTACAAATAATGATAATTTGATCTCTTCCCTTCCAATTTGTATACATTTTATGAGTGTATCTTGCTCTTCCAGTACTATATTAAATAAAAGTGGGGAAAGTGGACACTTTTGTCTACAAGACAATTTTTGCTGGATATAGAATTCTTGTCTCATATTTGTATAGTGTGGGTGATATAAATTCTCCTGGATTATTGTCTAAGAGTTGTTATCAAATTCCTTTGATCTTTGATTTGAAAAGCATCCTATGGCTACTAACACCACAAGTCTGGTATGAATCCACAGGTAACATCTCACCGAGCTCTAAGGCACAGTTGTAAGAACAAAACCCATCCTGCTATGTCTGGCCCATTGCTATCGGTTATTTTTGACCTGTGACCACTGCAAACAATCTCAGGTGGTAGCTGCAACACAAGCTTACTCAACTTAGATCAAGGTCTCAGTTTGGCACTGGAGTGAGTCCACTCACTAAATTGCAAGAACTGGCCAGTGGACAGAAATTAATGGGATGTCCCATGTTGGCTTTCAAGGGAATCACGCTGATTTGCATGGTGATCCTGTGTTTACTTCCTTTCCCTGGTTAGCAGTAAATAGTCTTTGTATGTGTTATTCAGCCCAAAGTAGGGGAATGGGCATGCTGGAACCAGAGCTTATGCAAGGCAGTGAGTTCCAAGTGTCAAGACAGGCTTGGTTCCCTTTGCCTTCCCCAACTGGGAAGTATCTCTCATTCAGCTGATTTATTGGAGTTGCAAAAGGGGTGATGAAGCCAACTCTTTCTTCCTTTCGTCAAAGCATCTTTTCTTATTATTTTGCTAAAACCAGGTA
Organism: Orientallactaga sibirica; assembly: GCA_036365145.1. NCBI lineage: Eukaryota > Metazoa > Chordata > Mammalia > Rodentia > Dipodidae > Orientallactaga > Orientallactaga sibirica. The sequence continues at coordinate 6,180,921 of JAEOAD010000509.1, forward strand.
CTATGGTCTTTCATGTGACTTTGTTGGCTGTTGATGTTTCTATGAAGGGATGATTGCTAGAGTTTTACTACACTATCCTATTTCTCTGGTGTTTATAATATTATTCTGTAGGTTTGAGCTATGTGAGTGAAAACTATTCTTAAGTGTTCTGAGGTATCCCATAGGCTGAACATGGTTTACAAGAATACTGAGAAAGACTGATAATTGTCCTTCTTTCTTCCTCAGATAGTTAAATATTTAATTAATTAGCATATGATGTTCATCTACTTAACCAGCAATCATTTTTTTGGCAAGGCCATCAGATTAACTTTGAGCCATTCACAACATTCCCCAATTGCCTTAGTTTTAAAATAAGAAATTTGTCAAAATTCTCATTTATTAAGTGTTGTTTCCTTTACATAGCAAACAAAGTATGCTAAGTAACCCTTCTACACTGTTGGTGACACTGCAATCTGGTCCAGCCATTGTGGAAATCAGTGTGGAGGTTCCTGAGACAGCTAAAAATAGATCTACCATATGACCCAGCAATAGCACTCCTAGGCATATAGCGTAATGACTCTTTGAAATAAATTATTTATAAGCGTAAACTAAATATGCCCTTTGAAAATTTATTCCTTGAATTTTTATTTCATTTTCAGTTAGTATGTTACAATAGTAACTATATGCTATGATAGCAATATTGAAATGAAGAAAACAAACTGTTCATGAAAAATATTAATAAACCAAAATTGAATGAAGAATTAATGGAAAATCTAAAATGTCTAGTTAATCCTAGAAGACACTTAGAATTTTAAATGACATTTATAATAATGATAACACATTATAAGCTTGTGAGCTTTCAGTGAGTAAAGAATACTAAGTGAATTGTTTTTTATAACTTTGAACCATATGGAACATTATAGATTATTAAAACCAAAGCTGAAAACTGGCATCATTATTTTTCACACTTCTTAACTAATAAAACGTCTCTTTGCAATTTACTTTGCATGTTTTAACAAACAATTATATTATAGCTGCTATTACTTACTTTTGAAAATATTTGTTCAGGGTGGGTCCTATTCTTTTACCTTCAGTATCATCTGTAAGAAGTCGGCTCTTGCAGAAGTACCTCAGTAACCCATAGAACTCAAGGAAGCATGAATGGGAAAGTTTTCTTTCATATGAAAATGACTTTCCCTTGAGTTTAGGGAATACAAAAGTGAAGAGAAGCTGGTTAAAATTCATCTCAAGGAGATATCTAAGGAAGTTATTTAATACTGCAAGAGTTTTAGCTCTTGATGTACTGAACAAATATTTGAATGTTACATACTTTGAACTTGCTCAGATATACTTCAATGTATTTACAATGGAAGTACAACATCAACAAAATAGAGTGAACCTGAAGGGAGGATCAGCCAACCACAGCTCACCAGGGCCCCAGCTGAAACCATAAAGTAGTGCAGGGGAAGGGCAAGAGTACAGCGTTCTTGGCCATCAAGACACTAGAAAAAGGCTGAAGGAGATAAACACAGAGAACATCCAACTCCTACTAAGCCAGATCTCCAGAGACACAGAGGTTCCTAAAACCTCATCACTGAAGTAGAACTAAAATGATCCCAATGTGGCTCAGGGAAATTCATGGAAGAGGGGGCTGAAAGAATGTTAGAGCCACAAGTTGGGGCATTATGTACAGAAACTTGGCCTATCCCCCATAACTCTTGACTACCCCCACAATGCATGACCCACATTCCCCATTGATGAGGGTCCCTTTGGAAGAGGGAGGAAAGGGAGGAAGATAATGGAGTCACCATTATGAATGTAAAATTAGAATAATATAAACAAAAAAAAATTATTTAAAAAAGTAGAATGAACTTGATATGATTTATGGTAACTGTGATGGTTAAGTTTGTGTTAAACTGATTTGTTTAGGAACCCACAGACATTCCTCATAAGTGTATCTCTGAGGTTGCCTCTAGGAAGGATTAACTAAAGGAAGAATCCTTCCCCCAGGGTGAGCCTTTCCTCCAGAGTGGGCGGCCCCTCTTGGAGGAAGGGGCTGGTTTATAAAAAGAAGCTCTGGGAAGAAAAGGCATCCTCTCCTCCTATTGGGCTGTTGTTCTCTGCTTGGTGCTTGCAGCTTTCCAGTGTGGACTGAAGAGCAGCATCTCTCCAGGACACCTTTAGGCCTTGAGTGCCAAATCGGGACTGCTGAGGCATCCAGCCTCATGGACTGAGCAGCTACCGGGTGCCTTGACTCTCAGGCCTACAAGCTGCTATTGCTGGACTGTTGTAAGCTAATCCGATAAATTCCCTTTTAATACAGTTCATTCTGTCAGTTCTGTTCCTCTGGAGAACCTTGACTAATGCAGTAGCATAAGTCAGATACCACAAATCCTGTAATTTTAGTTAATAAACATATCATGAAACCACTTGGAAATATAAGTAGTAGTTTTTCCATAAAATATTTTGTGTCATCTGGGTGGAGAGATGGCTTAGTGGTTAAGGCGCCTGCCTCCTAAACCTAAGAACACTGGTTCCAATCTCCAGCGGTTCCAATCTCCAGGTCCCACGTTTAGCCATATGCAAAGTGACACAACAGCGCAATGTGGCACTGGACCAGAAGGGGGTGCACACATCTGGATTTCTCTCACAGCAGCTGAGAGGCTGTGGGCACACCCACTTCTGTCTTCCTCTCCTCCTCTCTCTCTCTCTCTCTGTGCCTCTCTCAAAAAAATATTTTATGTCATCTGATAAGATCTTTAATAGGCTGATATAAACTTGAAAAGTGATTGTTAAATACTGAGGCCAAACAAGTTAATAAAAAGCCTTGCTTATGCCTTCCAGGTTCATCATGGCATACAATTAGTATCATGTCCAGAATAAAGATATCAGCATCTCAAACCTTTTGTGGTGGTCAGAGGCCTTGGTATGCCAATTCTCTCTCTCTCTTTCTCTCTCTCATCTGTCTCTCTGCTTGCAAATAAAAGAAAATAAATAAATTAATTAAACTGTAATTCACAAAATGAACATGCATTTTATGAGTAACTTAACAGTACTATTGTGTATGCAATGAACATACCTCTAAAATTCATAAATACATAAATAAAATCTTCTGAAATACAAAACAATCTGCTTTAGAACATTGTCTACTTTTAATTTTGTCTTGAGTAATAGCTTCATAATTTAAAATAATTATATTCAGAGCTACATAACTTTATAATATAAATTTAAGAGATATCATTAATGTTTCTTTTCATTTGATTCTATACTTCTAAATTTATTTTTATTTTCATTATGTTTTGAAGATATGAAATACTGAATTCTCAATCTCTCAAAAATAAAAAAAAAATGAATGTTCCCAGAAATCTTACTTTCATCTTTGCATAGCACTCTTCCTATAAATATAACCACACCTTAATTCATAACGTACAAATCTTAATTCACAATATTGCTAATGTGTGTCCTATAGATGGGAGTTGGGATTGCTTCCTATAACTTACTATTATAAATAATGCCAAAATGAGAAAGCTTACATTATGTTTTCTATCTGTTCAAATGTATAGTTCTACTGAAATATGCACATTTATGGCATACCATTGAAAGCAGGTATTTGAAGGGATAAGTAAATATATACCATATCAGTTTACTGACAATTCTTGCCAGTAGGTCCTAACAGTACCTTTCACTGTATATTCACTGAGAGAGTACAATGCCAAATTTTAAACATTTTGCTTACTGATCCATCAGAAGTAAAATTTAAGTCAAATATTCTTTGATTCTATTTATTCCATATAAATTTCACTATTATCTTTGTTTTTATTTGTCTTTTGACTTTGATTATGTTATGTCACTTCATATGCTGAGGAAATATCTTTTCCTTATTTATGCATCCCCTGGTCTAACAAATTTTTAAAAAAATAATCCACAGAAATAAGAAAATGCCTTAAATAAATAGATCATCATATTATATCCAGTATTGGGAAAGAGGCTATTCTTACCTGAAAATGGTTGTTCTTATCTGAAAAGTCATGGTTACAGGCTAAGGTGATGGGTCAAAGACTATGGATTTTCTGCACCCTAGTTGAATACCCAGGTCAGAACACCAGAAGAAAGCAAGAAAAGCCAGAAGCAATGCCAGGTATGGTGATGCATTCCTTTAATACCAGCACTCAGGAGGCAGTGGTAAGAGGATGACCATGAGTTCGAGGCCACTCTAAGACTACATAGTGAATTCCAGGTCAGCCTGGGCTACAGTGAGACAAGAAAGGAAGGAAGGAAGGGAAGGAAGGGAGGGAAGGGAAGGAGGGAAGGGAAGGAGGGAAGGGAAGGAGGGAAGGGAAGGAGGGAAAGGAAGGAGGGAAAGGAAGGAGGGAAAGGAAGGAGGGGAAGGAAGGAGGGGAAGGAAGGGAGGAAGGAAGGAAGGAAGGAAGGAAGGAAGGAAGGAAGGAAGGAAGGAAGGAAAGACGCCAAGCCAGAGCAAAAGCTGGTGTCTATAATCCCAGTGTGTCTCCTGTGAGATGGAAGGCAGAGACAGGAGAATCTCCTGAAAACTCGGGGTCAGCTAGCCTGTAGACTGTAACAGTGAACAATGAGAGATTCAGCCTTAATGTGTCAGATGATGACCAACATCTGAGCTTGTCCTTTGATTTCCATGTGTACACACACACACAGTTGTGGCTTCAACACAGAAAAGAGAATGAAAGATTCAGCAGAGCATGTTTGAAATCATGGACAGAAGGGTTTGGAAAAGAACAACTGAACAAGAGCAGTTGAAAAAGGAGCAGTCTGGTAACCTAAAAATTGCAGACTATTCATAAACTATATTATATACTGACATCTATAAAAAATAATCAAAAGCAAATAATTATAGAATTTCTTAAGTAACTACAATGCAAGACAGTTTTAAAGTTACCTTTGTCTACTTTTCCTTTAACTTAATTGTGATGGGCTTATATCATTTAGTCATAATAAAACTATGCTTTATAATAGTAGGTAAATAAATATATATAAATAACTTGAGAATATATGTAAGTTTTGCAATAATGATAATATGTTTACTTAATTTGAACAAGTCATATATTCTGATGTGTAATGATAATTCTTTTGAGATATTAAAATATTGGATTAGTTCATATAATAGAAATATCTAGATTTTCATCTCACACATTAATATATGAAGTGAGAAGTATATAACTCTATAAAACATATAATCAGAACAAAATGATTGATTATATACTGTGATTAAAAATGCATTATAGGAAGAAATGGTCATAATTTTCAATGTAAGTATAGAAATTAATTCAAATATATATGAACATGAAGTAATCCCTCTGACATATTCTTTTTTTAATATATTTATTTGCAAGCAGAGAGAGAGAGAGAGAGATAGAAGAGAGGCAGACAGAGAGAGAATGGGCGTGTCAGGGCCTCGAGCCACTGCAAATGAACTCCAGATGCATGTGCCCCTTGTGCATCTGGTTTATGTGGGTCCTGGAGAATCGAACCAGGATCCTTTGGCTTCACAGGCAAATGCCTTAACCACTAAGCCATTTCTCCAGCCCCCCCCCCTTTTTTTTTAGGTTTTGCAAGGTAGGGTCTCGTTCTAGCCCAGACTGACTTGGAATTCACTATGTAGTCTCAGGGTGGCCTCAAACTCATGATGGTCCTCCTACCTCTGCCTGCCTCCCGAGGACATATTAAAGGATTAAAGGCATGAGCCACCACACCCAGCTGAATATATTCTTTTGATAAAAGAGTTTACAGAGTATGTTATTGTCATTGATATTAATCAACTCTTTGTCTGAATAATCTAATAATTGTCTTAATCAGAGATAAGTAAGTTAGCTTATTTTAATGGGAACTAAAATACGTAGCAGTTATGGAAATAGCAAATGGTAAGCCAAAGGGTGTGTGAATTACCTCCAGAAGTAACCCCAAACATTTCATGTTCCAAGAATTATCTACTTATGTAGCATAGTAGGTGGTAAATGAGCCAATAAAGTAAGTAATATAATTCCATGTTGGAGTCCAAGCATAAGTGTTAAAACAACATTTAAACAATAAGGTTATAATACTTTATATAATTACTTGGATGGAAGAGAGTAGATTGTGTAACAGAAATTATAGCTGGAGTAATGACTATTTGTGTCATATAAGTAGCCTAAAATTCTAGATATAATACTTTTAAAATATGAAAGTCATATCTGGAAAATGTTATAAAACAAGGTCGTAAAAGTTAAGTGTAAAGTGAGCTGGTTTCTTTGTCATTTGAAAGCCCAGACATGGCCATATGTAATGGAAATTTTTAAGGACATAAAAAAGTAATCTATTCTTATTTGAAGATAATAATTATTTAGACAAAGGCTGTTTTAAGGAGAACTTAATAATTTCCATTGTTTTGTTTGAAGATTTCTTTATTCTTCAGTCTCCAAAAACAGAAGAAACTCATATTTTCTGGAATGTTTTATAACTGTGTCCAGCTATGATAGTTCTCATGGTCTCATTACAATCTCATACGCTTTTCTACTCGAATTCTACACAAGTAACTCAGTCTTCCCATCTGTAGAAAAATTTTCCCAGTCTCTCTGACCAACTCATATCTCCCATGTAATGTGTTTTCTAGTTCCTAGCATCAAGGATGTCTCTATCCTAAGTTTAATTGTGCTTACAATTTTCTAACTCTAGGCACTTTTCTCAGCAAAAATAAATCTCAAAAAGACAACAATCAAAATGAAACATGGGGCTGGAGAGATGGCTCAGGAGTTAAGGCACTTGTTTGCAAAGCCTAATGACCTAGGATCAATTCCCCAGTACCCACTTAGGGCGAGTTGCACAATGACACATGCATCTGGAGTTCATTTTCAGTAGTAAGAGGCCCTGACACACACATTCTCACTCTCTCTCTCTCTCTCTTTCATCTGTCTTATCTATGTCTCTCTCTACTTACAAATAATTAAATAAATAATTTAAAAAAATAAAAAACTAGTACTAACTTCTCTCTCCATTGGAGAATTTGCTTACCTTTTTCAGATGGACAAGGAACGTGAAGGGAGGATCAGCCAATCACACCTCACCAGGGCCCCAGCTGAAACCATAGAGTAATGTGGGGGAAGGGCAAGTGTTTAGCATTCTTGATCAGGACGCCAGAAAAAAGCTTAAGGAGATAAACACAGAGAACATCCAACTCCTACTAAGCCAGATATCCAGAGACACAGAGGTTCCCAAAACCTCATCACTGAAGTAGAACTAAAATGACCCCAATGTGGATCAGGGAAATTTGTGGAAGAGGAGGCAGAAAGAATGTTAAAGCCACAAGTTGGGGCATTATGCACAGAGACTTGGCCTATCTCCCATAACTCTTGACTACCCCCACAATGCATGACCCACATTCACCATTGATGAGGGTCCCTATGGAAGAGGGAGGACAGGGAGGAAGATAATGGAGTCACCATTATGAATGTAAAATTAGAATAATATAAATAAAAATAAATTATTAAAAAAAGGAAACATGTAGTATGAATGCAGAAAGGAGGTGAAATTGGGGGATAGGACAAGGAGAGAGGGGGAAGTGGGAAAGTGAGAAGGAAAATTGTTTGAAAACTCCAATTTTATATGTTAAAAAAGATAATTTTTTTCAAAAAAGAAAACAACTTTACCTGTTCTGATTTTGGTTACTATTCCCAAAATAATTGTTGTGTATTGCTTATAATCAAGAAAAAAATTTAGTTTAATTTCCATTTAAGTGTGTGTACGTGCCTCTTACAACTGCAATACTAGATCTTGCACCACTTTCACAGTCTGGCTTTAGATGGGTGGCTGGGGAAGTGAGCCCAGGTGGCAGGCTTTACAAGCAAAGTGCTTTCTTTTAACTGCTGAGCCATCTCCCTAGCTTCAAGAAATTTCTTTTGAATGAATACTAACCTTTTCTTCCAAGTCCCTCACCTTTATTAGTGATACCTCAAGAGATGAGGAATGTGGTTATATTTTCCTGATTGCATTTCTCCTTTGATCACTGAGTAATTCTCTTTTTCAAAAATCCTTTGGTGGGAACTGAAGAGATAATTCTGCAGTTAAGATGCTTGCCTACAAAGCCTAAGACCAGCATTCAATTCCCTAGTACCCAAATAAAGCCAGTAGTACAAAGTGATGCATTCATCTGGAGTACATTTGTAAAAGCTAGAGGTCCTGATGTGCCCATTCTTTTTCTTTCTCCTTGCAAATAAATAAATGGGAAAAATTAAATTCCTTTGGTGGAACTATGATATTCATGACATATGACTATATACTTTACAATAAAAGAACTAAATTTTGAAAATCATTTTAAATAATGTTTATTTCATTGGTTAAATGTATCAGGAAAGTATACATTTTTATCGATACTATTTCATAAATTCTTTAACCATCATAAAGTACAAGATATAAATTGCATATGCAAGCCAGAATTTAGTTCTCAGTGGAACAGTTCATAAATAGTATTAAAATGATATTAGTAAACTTCATATTGATGGATATTTGGAACATATTACTGAAATTATTCTTTCTAATTCAATTATGAAATGTGTGTTAATCACATAAACTCTGTGTAAGAAGACTGAGAAGTGTCCTAATGCCTTGAGAAAAAGAGTTATTTCTAATAGAGTAGTAAAATCCCCTTCTTTGAAATCCATGTACTTCTTAGGCCTGCTTCCTTTTAAAACAAAAGTATTTGTGAGAGATTCTAAAATTTGCCATCAGAAGCTTCATTTTTTAATACTAATTACACTGATGTAAAACTAATTATTATATAATGTAAATCCACAACTTGGGTTTTCATGTTTGGTAATGTCATTTTTTTAATGAATCACATGTGTCATTTATTGAAAGTGTTTTCTCTAATGAAGCCCTTTGGTGAACTTCAGCAAGTGCTCCAATTTATGAGAATGTCAATGAAGATTCTAAAGTCAGGCACACTGATTACTTAACCTTGTTCATTTACAGCATATTTTCATGTGCCTCAGTACTAAACTAATCTGAAGCTGTAAAAATAACTATAAACAACACTTTAGCTGAGTGACTCATAAAATTGTAGAACTTCACTCAATTAATTCTTCTTAATGGTGAAAATAATATTTGTGCTTAATCAGTTTTATCATTTCCAACTATTTTACTATACAGTTTGCATGGCTGTCAAAGGAAAATTGGAAAACAGTTGAACAGAAATAGGGAAACTCAGGCTGGAGAGATGGCTTAGTGCTTAAGGGGCTTCCCTATGAAGCTTAAGGGCCCAGGTTCAATTCCCCAGTACCCAAGTAAAGCCAGATGCAGAAAGTGACACATGTTTCTGGAGTTCACGTGAAGTGGCTAGAGGCCCTGGCTCACCAATTCTCTATCTACCTATCTTTCTCTCTCACATACATAAATGAATAAAATTATTTTTTAATTTTTTTTTATTTTTTATTTTTAGAGAGAGACACAGAAAGAGACAGACAGAGAGGGAGGGAGACAGATGGAGAATGGGCACACCAGCAGTCTCTCAGCTGCTGTGAACAAAATCCAGATGTGTGCGCCCCCTTGAAGAATTTTTTTGATATATATGAAAATATTTATCATTGTTCTAATTAACAACTGTCATTTTCTCATCTCTGAGAAGGAATGAATGACCAAAAGTTATCAAAGATCACTATATATATTTAGTTAGTTGGCATACAGTGTTTTCTCTTTCATTCCTTTTCAGAACATCTATCTTTTAATTGAATAATTCCCTAATACCTGGAGAACATCATTTACAAATTCTTTCTTTTGTGAGTGTCTTCTAATGGTGACCTCTCTTACTTTTTCTTCATATCAGTGTCATTTTCTTCTGTACTTCACAGATACTATCACTTGTTAAGGAAATCTAAGCAGCGATACCTTTATAGATTATGGAAGATGTCAGTCACTTTAAAGTTGTTTCTACAAGCTTTTGTATTTTTCTCCTTATTTCTATTTTTCTGTGATTACAGTTAGACTTGTCTAGGTGGTTATTTTTCAATTTTTCCTTGATATATTAGGTTTTTTATGTTTTATCTATTTTGTTTGCTTTTTGGGTTCAAATATAGACTGGATTAATTCAGGTAACTTAAGCTACCTCTAGTACAAAATGGTTCATATTGACTTTGTTATATTTTCCATGATGTTAAAATTTGCCTATATCTCTCTACAATGATTAAAATTTTGTATTGTAATTTAGCATACTTAAAAATTTTTAATTTATAAACATCTCTTCATATGAAAGTTTTAATTTATCCCATTCTCAATAGTTTCATATGTTGTTGTTTTGACAGTCAGTTACATCAAGATCCAGATCATGGAAAATATCTAGAAAACTTTACCATCAGGAGAAAAAGGGAAGAAACTTTTAGACTAGATAATTGTGTATTTCAGATATGAACTCACATTTAGTTTTAAGTCTATAATCCACATATTTTAGTTAAAGTCAACAATACAAATAAAAGATAATTAACATTTATTAGGAGCTAACAAGATTTCTATTTACATTGTGTTATATTTTAAGTAGAAAAACTCAATATATAGTTTAGGTAGAAAGTAACCACACAACATTTTAAATTATTTGTATTTCTAATTGAATATTGAGTGAAGATTATCTTTAAAGTGATAGAATAACCTAAATTAAATGTCTATAGTCACGACTATAATCACTGATGTGTGTACAATTTAAAGCATAACCAACAATAATTCACTTACCTACTAAAAGTGACCCTATTTCCAAATATGGTAGAACAGAACTGAAATCCCAGCACTGGGGAGGTGGAGGCAGAATGACTGCAAGTTTGAATCCACTCTAGGCTACATAGTGCTACCCCATCTCAAAAGAGAGACAGGGACACAGAAAGAAGAAAATGCTGCTAGATCCTGGTAAGCAATAAAAGACATGTGTGATGGGACTGGTGGTGCAGGTCTGCAAAGCTGCTTAGGAGGGAGAAGGAGACTGATGTAAAGTTCCACGTCTGTACAGACAATTTAATGAGACTGCCTCAAAATAGACAGTAAAAGTAAAATTAGTCCTGGAGATACGATTCTGAAGAGCACTTGACTATCATATACAATGCCCTGGAATGAATTCTTAGCACTTAACTGTGTTAAGTATGACAAACTATTAAAAATAATTGTTTACAGGAGGTAAATCTATATATTTAAAGAATTCAGTTCTGACATTTTCTAATTATTTGCATATCCCAGCATGAAATTTAACATTTTTAGAAAATCAAGAACTAATTTTTCATAAGATAGTAGAATAGTGAATTTTCTTTTTCTAATGGATCACATGTTACAAATCAAAGAGCTTTCCCTTGTTCATACTGGCATACAGAGAATCGGGTTTCATGATGACATATTGATATTCAATTTAGTTTCAATGCTTCCTGTCCCCTTCTCGCACCTTCCTTCTTCCTTCTCTTGTTCTGTCCCACATTCCTTTTCCACTTTCATATCACATGTGTCCTTTTGTGCTCCCTTACTCAATACTTCTTGTTCCCTTCTCATGCTTCCCTATCCAGTTTCACAGCTGACACCCACTCTCACATCCCTGTACTTCATGCAAATATAAAAAGTCAGAATCCAGGGCTGGAGAGATGGCTTACTGGTTAAGGCGCTTGCCTGTGAAGCTTAAGGACACAGATTCAACTCCCCAGAACTCAAGTAAGCCAGACACACAAGGTGACACGTGCACAAGGTGGTGCACACATCTGGACTTTGATTGCAGTGGCCATGGGCCCTAGTATGCCAATTCTCTCTCTTTCTCTCATAAAAATGTCAGAAACTGGAACCGGGGAAATAGCTTGGCAGTTAAAGCACTTGTCTGCAAAGCCTAAGGACTGTAGTTAGATTCCCCAGTATGCACATAAAGCCAGATGCACAAGGTAGCACATGTGTCTGGAGTTCATTTGCAGTGGATAGAGACCCTGGTGTACCCATTCTCCCTCAGTCTTTCTCTATCTGCCCCCTACTCTCTCTCTCTCTTAAATAAATAAATAAATAATAAAAATTTTAAAAGTCCAAATCCATATATGAGAGAAAAGATGTAATTTTTATATTTCTGGGCCTGAATTTACTTCACTTAATGTAATTTGGTCTTACTCTACCCCTTTCTTGCAAATTTCATTGTGTCATTTTTTTAAAGCTAATAGAAATTCAATTCTGTATATATACCTCTTTACATTATCTAGTCATCCATTGATGGAAATGTGGGCTGATTCTGTTTTCTGTTTGTTGGGACTAGAACAGCAATGAACATGGATGTGCAAGCATCTCTTGGGTAGAATATAGACTCCTTTGGATATATGCCCAGGAGTGATATAGGTCATATGGTAGTTCAAGGTTTTGCTTTGTTTGAAACCTCAGCACCCATTTTCATAGTGGATAGCCACATCTACTCCACCATTTTTTGTCATTTGTTGCAAAGGCTTTTTCTTGTTTAAATTTTTCCCCACATATTTCTGCTTCCATTTGTCTAATCATATTTATCTTCCTAGATGTCCCAAATACAAATGGAAGAGAATTAGTTTCACAAAATTTGAATTCAAGAAACCATCATATTTTTAAGTTTCTAAAGGAAATTAAATATGTATCAAGGATTATGAAACAGCTTGCTTAAGTAAACCTTGAAGTTCTCTTTCCATTTATTTAGAGGCTTCAGAATTCTCAGAGACTAGCAGTAGAAATGGGAATGGAAAGAGGCCTTGGTACATGTGATGAATTTCAATGTGTATGATTATATACAAGATAACTAGTATTCTATGATAGGCTGTGTGGTGGTTTGATTCAGGTGTCCCCCATAAACTTCAAGTATTCTGAATGCTAGGTTCCCAGCTGATGGCAACTTGTGAATTAACACCTCCTGGAGGCAGAGTATTGTTGGGGGCGGGCTTATGGGTATTATAGCCAGCTTCTCCTTGCCAGTGTTTGGCACACTCTCCTGTTGCTGTTGTCCACCTTATGTTGACCAGAGAGTGATGTCCACCCTCTGCTCATGCCATTGTTTTTCCTGCCATCATGAAGCTTCCCCCTCGAGCCTGTAAGCCAAAATAAACCTCTTTTTTCCCAGAGACTGCTCTTAGTCGGGTGATTTCTGCCAGCAATGTGAACCTGACTGCAACACTAAAGTGGTACTGAGGAGTGGGATTGCTGCTAGACACCTGACTGTGGCTTTGGCCTTTTGGAGCTGATTTTCAAGAGGAATGTGGAAGGATTTGAAATCTTGGCCTAAGAGATGCCTTGCAGTGCTGTAAGTACAGCTTAATGGACTATTCTGGTCAGAGCTGAAAGACCTGAATGCAGTAAGAACTACGGACTATGAGGTTTGGCTTATGAGGGTGAGAAAGAGCTTTTCTTGGACTGGGCTAGCAGTTTGTGTGACAAGTTTGCTGTTATGCCCATGTCCTGAGAAGTTGTGCATGGTTGCTTTGCATAGAAATGAACTGGTGTGAGCAGAGGGATATGGCACAGAAAAAAATGAAATCTTTGGGTGAACTCTACTCGTTCAGCTGCAGTTGAGAGATTACAACCTTTGAGATTGGGCCAGCTGACCTACAAACAATGGGGCAACAGGAAGAATGCAGACTCTTGAAGGGGCCTGAATGCTGAAGGAGTGTCCTGTTCTTCAAAGTCTGATTTATTCCCCCCTGGATTAACAAATTGGCACCCTACCTGGCATTATGGAGTATAACAAATGCAGGAAAGAGAGGGTCATTGAATTTGTAATGCGGTCTTGTGTTTTGGAAATGGCCATGGGCAGTGTGAAGCAGGTTTGCTGGATGCCTGCATGGAGACCCCATGGGGCCATGAGGATGGACCGTGGGTTGCAGTGGAGACCCAGTGGAGATGCCGGGACTATGAGATGGCTGCCAAGGAGAGCTGCCGGCCCTGGATGAAGTTTTCCAGGACTGTGAGTAGCCTAGCTGGAGGGGCGGAATTGGAACTCCAGAGACTTGTTGCTGCTCAGAAGTATCAGACTTGGAGATTTGTCACTGACTAGTTGTTGGATTGGAATAACAGAGTTTGACGTTTGCCCTTGTTGTTTAAAATCTTGTATTGGTTAAGTATTTCTTTGTTTTGCCCAATGCCATCCTTTGCAGTGTGAATGTTTTATTCTGTGCCATTATGGGTTTTTTTGGGGATATTTTTGGTATTATGGCTCAGTTAAAAGACCTTGGATTATGGAGATGTATGAACATCATTGGAATTGATAAAAACTATGGGGACTTTTAAATTTGCATGAATGCATTGCATTTTACATCATGTACGGTTATCAGTTTATGGGGGCCAGGGGCGGAATGTGGTGGTTTGATTCAGGTGTCCCCATAAACTTCAAGTGTTCTGAATGCTAGGTTCCCAGCTGATGGCAACTTGGGAATTAACACCTCCTGGAGGCAGAGTATTGTTGTTGGGGCGGGCTTATGGGTATTATAGCCAGCTTCCCTTGCCAGTGTTTGCACACTCTCCTGTTGCTGTTGTCCACCTAATGTTGGCCAGGGGGTGATGTCCGCCTTCTGCTCATGCCATTGTTTTTCCTGCCATCATGGAGCTTCCCCCCTCAAGCCTGTAAGCCAAAAATAAACCTTTTTTCCCCCAAGCTGCTCTTGGTTGGGTGATTTCTACCAGCAATGTGAACCTGACTGCAACAGTAAAGTGGTACCGAGGAGTGGGATTGCTGCTAGACACCTGACTGTGTGGCTTTGGCCTTTTGGAGCTGATTTTCAAGAGGAATGTGGAAGGATTTGAAATCTTGGCCTAAGAGATGCCTTGCAGTGCTGTAAGTACAGCTTAATGGACTATTCTGGTCAGAGCTGAAAGACCTGAATGCAGTAAGAACTATGGACTGTGAGGTTTGGCTTATGAGGGTGAGAAAGAGCTTTACTTGGACTGGGCTAGCAGTTTGTGTGACAAGTTTGCTGTTATGCCCATGTCCTGAGAAGTTGTGCAGGGTTGCTTTGCGTAGAAATGAACTGGTGTGAGCAGAGGATATGGCACAGAAAAAATGAAATCTTTGGGTGAACTCTACCCTGTTCAGCTGCAATTGAGAGATTACAACCTTTGAGATTGGGCCAGCTGACCTGCAATGGGGCAACAGGAAGAATGCAGACTCTTTTGAAGGGGCCTGAATGCTGAAGGAGTGTCCTGTTCTTCAAAGTCTGATTTATTCCCCCCTGGATTAACAAATTGGCACCCTACCTGGTATTATGGAGTATAACAAATGCAGGAAAGAGAGGGTCATTGAGTTTTTAATGCGGTCTTGTGTTTTGGAAATGGCCATGGGCAGTGTGAAGCAGGTTTGCTGGATGCCTGCATGGAGATCCCATGGGGCCATGAGGATGGACCGTGGGTTGCAGTGGAGACCCAGTGGAGATGCCGGGACTATGAGATGGCTGCCAAGGAGAGCTGCCGGCCCTGGATGAAGTTTTCCAGGACTGTGAGTAGCCTAGCTGGAGGGGTGGAATTGGAACTCCAGAGACTTGTTGCTGCTCAGAAGTATCGGACTTGGAGATTTGTCACTGACTAGTTGTTGGAGGGATATGGCACAGAAAAAATGAAATCTTTGGGTGAACTCTGCCCATTCAGCTGCAGTTGAAGATTACAACCTTTGAGATTGGGCCATAAACCTGCAATGGGGCAACAGGAAGAATGCAGACTCTTTTGAAGGGGCCTGAATGCTGAAGGAGTGTCCTGTTCTTCAAAGTCTGATTTATTCCCCCTGGATTAACAAATTGGCACCCTACCTGGTATTAAAGTATAACAAATGCAGGTTCTGAATGCTATTGGTTCCCAGCTGATGGCAACAATTAACACCTCCTGAGGCAGAGTATTGTTGGGGCGGGCTTATGGGTGTTATAGCCAGCTTCTCCTTGCCAGTGTTTGGCACACTCTCCTGTTGCTGTTGTCCACCTTATGTTGACCAGAGAGTGATGTCCACCCTCTGCTCATGCCATTGTTTTTCCTGCCATCATGGAGCTTCCCCCTCGAGCCTGTAAGCCAAAATAAACCTCTTTTTTCCCAGAGACTGCTCTTAGTCGGGTGATTTCTGCCAGCAATGCGAACCTGACTGCAACAGTAAAGTGGTACCGAGGAGTGGGATTGCTGCTAGACACCTGACTGTGGCTTTGGCCTTTTGGAGCTGATTTTCAAGAGGAATGTGGAAGGATTTGAAATCTTGGCCTAAGAGATGCCTTGCAGTGCTGTAAGTACAGCTTAATGGACTATTCTGGTCAGAGCTGAAAGACCTGAATGCAGTAAGAACTACGGACTATGAGGTTTGGCTTATGAGGGTGAGAAAGAGCTTTTCTTGGACTGGGCTAGCAGTTTGTGTGACAAGTTTGCTGTTATGCCCATGTCCTGAGAGTTGTGCATGGTTGCTTTGCATAGAAATGAACTGGTGTGAGCAGAGGGATATGGCACAGAAAAAATGAAATCTTTGGGTGAACTCTACTCGTTCAGCTGCAGTTGAGAGATTACAACCTTTGAGATTGGGCCAGCTGACCTACATACAATGGGGCAACAGGAAGAATGCAGACTCTTGAAGGGGCCTGAATGCTGAAGGAGTGTCCTGTTCTTCAAAGTCTGATTTATTCCCCCCTGGATTAACAAATTGGCACCCTACCTGGCATTATGGAGTATAACAAATGCAGGAAAGAGAGGGTCATTGAATTTGTAATGCGGTCTTGTGTTTTGGAAATGGCCATGGGCAGTGTGAAGCAGGTTTGCTGGAGGCCTGCATGAAGACCCCATGGGGCCATGAGGATGGACCGTGGGTTGCAGTGGAGACCCAGTGGAGATGCCGGGACTATGAGATGGCTGCCAAGGAGAGCTGCCGGCCCTGGATGAAGTTTTCCAGGACTGTGAGTAGCCTAGCTGGAGGGGCGGAATTGGAACTCCAGAGACTTGTTGCTGGTTAGAAGTATCGGACTTGGAGATTTGTCACTGACTAGTTGTTGGATTGGAATTACAGAGTTTGACGTTTGCCCTTGTTGTTTAAAATCTTGTATTGGTTAAGTATTTCTTTGTTTTGCCCAATGCCATCCTTTGCAGTGTGAATGTTTTATTCTGTGCCATTATGGGTTTTTTTGGGGATATTTTTGGTATTATGGCTCAGTTAAAAGACCTTGGATTATGGAGATGTATGAACATCATTGGAATTGATAAAAACTATGGGGACTTTTAAATTTGCATGAATGCATTGCATTTTACATCATGTACGGTTATCAGTTTATGGGGGCCAGGGGCGGAATGTGGTGGTTTGATTCAGGTGTCCCCCATAAACTTCAAGTATTCTGAATGCTAGGTTCACAGCTGATGGCAACTTGGGAATTAACACCTCCTGGAGGCAGAGTATTGTTGGGGGCGGGCTTATGGGTATTATAGCTAGCTTCTCCTTGCCAGTGTTTGGCACACTCTCCTGTTGCTGTTGTCCACCTTATGTTGACCAGAGAGTGATGTCCACCCTCTGCTCATGCCATTGTTTTTCCTGCCATCATGGAGCTTCCCCCTCGAGCCTGTAAGCCAAAATAAACCTCTTTTTTCCCAGAGACTGCTCTTAGTCGGGTGATTTCTGCCAGCAATGTGAACCTGACTGCAACAGGCTGTAATCTTGTTTTGGTGTTTCTGTAAAGCCTTGCCTTCTGTAGCAGTTACTTTCTTATTGCTGAGACAAAGCACTCAACCAGAAGCAGCTTATGGGATGAAAAGGTCTATTTCATACTTACATTTCAAGACAATGCTTCATGATGGCAGTGTACGCTGGCTCACTTCATCACACACCCATAGCAGATGGAGAATAGCAAGCACAAGCTGGTTCTGAACACACAATAGGCTGGACTCCAGACGCATCCCCAGTGATAGACCTCCTCCAGCAGGGTTACATACACCTGCAGTGGACTAAGTAGTGCACTTAAACACAAATAAGTGTGACTATGGGGGTTCATTTACATTCAAATTACCACACTATTATATAATGTGAAGATTAACTATGATAGTAGCCTCTTTGATATAAGATACATTTCTTGCTGTTTCCATGGATTGACTTTACTCTTTAGTAGTAAGTACCTGAAGAGTTTTCTTAATAAGCTGATACCTTAGTATTAAAAGAAAATCTCAAGACAAATCAAATTTAAAAGATTTGGAGTTAAGGATGTTTCATGAATCGGAGAGGAACACTCAGAATGAAAAAAAAAAAAAGGCTCAGAGATGTCTACCTGGCAGTAAACACAAAAGGAAAATAACTGATATGCTTCGATGAGGCACTTACTTTATTTGGATAATGATGTGATCTATTGGCTGCTTGCCAATGTCCAAAGGTCAGGGTGTTTGTGCATGTGTTGTGTTGTGTTGTGTTTTGTGTGTGTGTGTGACACTGTCCAATTGTTACAAAGATGATCATCCCAAATTATTTGAACCTTGCTTAATTACAAACTTAGATTGCAATTTGTTATAGAAGAACCCAAAGGGAAGCCGTGACCTCTGTTTAGAGCTTCTGAGGATGTTGCTTCAACATTAGTGAGTCTAGGCTTCATTAAGATTAATTGATGCTATGGTTTGTTTAAGATGTTTAAGATTAAGATAAAGGGTGAGAGATGAAGGAAAAGATCATTATAAAATATGCTTTTCAATCTTTATCTTTTACAAATAGGAAATCAGCCTCTACTTATTACTCTACTTAAATAGCATGTGTTTCCAGGATTCAGGGGCAGAGGTCAATGTTTCCCATAGGCTATTTCTTCAAGGTTAGTCCAAAGAATGCAAATGGGTTATAGGATCAAATATTTTCATTTTTAATATCGCTTCCTAATTTGCAAAAGTAAAAAAAAATACCTATAGACATTAATATTTTGTGCACTATAAGTACATGACTGTAAATTCAAACATAAATAAATAAATTGCCAATGAGAATATTCCATGTGATTCAATATGTTGTTACTTACTGGGGTAAGTAGAAGGGAAAAGTTATGTTTTGAAAAAATCAGAGGAGAAAGAAATGTATACATCTAACGAATGGATTTTATTGGACCAGGAACAGTCTACAGTGCATTGACTATTAAGAAGCTAAATCCAACAGTGAAGTAAAGGATAGATGTTTTTGCAAGTTTATAATAAACCCCATGAATGTTCTGCTAAGTCATTTGATTTTTGCCTGAGAGAGTGCAAAATTGTGCCTTCTGGGAAAAATGTTTTAAAATTTATCTCTATAAAAGCAGAGTCCAAAACCACACAGACATCATTCAGGATTGCACTCATCCAGCAAAACAAGATAAAGCAATGCTGTTGCTGAGAATGTTGCAAACAGAAGCACCAAGTCACATTTATTTGAAAAGAAAGGTAAAGTCTAAACTCATTTTTCAAAAGATGCTACTGCAAACCCCCAGTGGTATTCAGTAGGAAACTGCCCAGCCTCTGCATTCATCATAAATCAGATAATGATCTGAAAGCCAATGGTCTTAAGGCTTCTCTGACCTAGAAATTAAATTAAAAAAAACCTAACATCTCCAGAGAAAGTTGAGAGAAAGATCCTGAAGAAACTGAGTCCACATTTCTAAAACTATAAGAATGAAGTCCTGAATGAAACTAAATTCATCCTGGAAATATGAAAGGAATTAAAGTTTTAAACTCCAATACAAATAACCATTTAATTAAATCAAAGTGCTTTACTTTGAGCTAAATATAATTATCTCCATTTTCATCTGAGGAAACTGAGAACAATGATTATTGTAGTAACTTTTTTTTTAATTCCTACATAACAAATTGTCACCAAAGCACTTGAAAGACCCATAAGCACATGACTTCACAGACCCTACAGCTGTAATCAGAAAAGGGGGTCGAGTTTTCCCCAAGTTGCAATCCAGACGTCAATGAAATCAAACGCTTACTTGTAGAAAGACCTCCTTCCACAGTCTCCTGCAGTATTGACAGATTTCATTTCCTTGTGATTACAGGTTGTCACCTTCCATATCCTTTCTTTTTAAAAAATAAATTTATTTTATTTATTTGACAGTGAAAGAAGGAGAGAGAGAATGGGCATGCCAGGGCCTCCAGCCACTGCAAACAAACTCCAGATGCATGTGCCACCTTGTGCATCTGGCTAACGTGGGTCCTGGGGAAGTGAACCTGGGTCCCTTGGCTCTGCAGGCAAAAGCCTTAACAGCTGAGCCATCCCTTTTCTTGACATAAATATCTCTCAGAATGTAGAAGACACTTGGAGCTGCTTGCTACCCATTGCCTGATGTAAACCATGCCTGTATTATAAATAATATAAAATTAGAATTTATTGTTTTAATTGTCTCTTACTATGATTTGTTCAAATGATTAGTGAGCATTTAAGATTTCTCTTTAAAATGCCTCTTTGAATGCTGTTTCCTACATATTTGTTTTTCTGTACTATCTTTTACAAGTGCTTTTAAATAGTATATACTAATCTTTTTATTTTGTATGGATACATCATGTGTGGATATACTCTTTTCTCTCGTCCCTCCCCCCATTTCACTGGTGATGCTCAGTGGGGTTACAGGTATTCCCCAATGGGGTTCTGGATTATGTGTTGTGGGAGCAGCAGTTATTTTGAGGGAGAGGGAATGATGATGGGTATGATGTCTCAACCTGTGGCTCACAATATTTTGGCCCCCTCTTCCACAAAATTTGCTGAGCCAAGGTGAGTGAATTTTAAGTCTACTTCAGTGATGAGCTCTTAGGAACCTCTGGATCTCTGTTTTGGTAAGTGTTGAATATTCCCAGGGTCTGTCTCCTTCACCCTGGTGATGATTATCAGGCTCACCATGGAAGCAGGACTCTTGCTCACTCCCCAGTATTTCTGTAGTTTCAGCTGTGGATTGGCTGTAGTGTGAGTGGTAGTTTTATTTCCTCTGGTCTTCCTACCTTCTGAAAAAGAAGAACATATTATCCAATGTAGATTGAAGTTAGTGTAGGCTAAATGGGATAAGCATTATTAATTTACGGAGAACTTGATGTATGTAACCCTTCTTTTAGCCAAAGACTAGTGAGAACTTGACACTGGAGAGCATAATCTTTGTTTCCACAGGATTGTGATCTTGTTCCCAATTCCAGATATGAGTTCCTTTACACTGAGCAGATCTTTTATCCAGTCAGAAAGCTAGTGGTTACCCACTGGCATGGGCATGTACATTGTGCCAGGGTGTTTGCTTAAGAGTATCTCAGACCTCTGGTTGCTCATACCGTTGTTGGACACTTGCTCTCTGTAGCTCATATAGCACTCTATAACACTAGACATACTGTCTGAAGACTGGTTCTCTTCTGGATTCCAGCCAGGTTTCTCCATGTTCTGTGTCACCAGCATAAGTTATCTTCATCAATAAGGTCTTACGTTTTGCTTCAGGTGGGTAATCAAGTGCTTTGACAGAAATCTCTCTTGTTTTGGAGACTTTTAACCTAGGGATTTTAATTCCCATTGTTCATTAATATTACATGGGAATGTGTTCACTTTCATACAGTTACCTTTTATTCTAGGATTACACTGAAACTGTTGGTTCTTGGAACATTTTGTAGATTATTGGGAATTTAAAAGATTCACTGGAATCATACAGTCTTTTTTTAAAGGCATTAAAAATACTTTACTTATTTATTTGCATGCAGAAAAAAAGACAGGGAGAGAGAGAATGGGCATTCTAGGGTCTCTAGCCATAGCAAATGAACTCCAGATGAATGCACTACTTTGTGCATGTATCTTTACATTGGTACTTTGGAATTGAACCAGGTCATTAGGCTTTGAAAGCAAGTGCACTAAATTCTGACCCATCTCTCCAACCCTAAAGGAACATTTAACACAGGTAGTTTTAATTATAATTAAATATGTATGTTTTTATTCACTGTATATTATGATTTGACAGTAACATGTTGAGAATTATACTCATAAATCATAGTCATTATCATTTTCCTTGTTATATCAATGTCTGTTTTTGAAATTAATAGTTCTGATCTCCTATTTTAGTTTAGAAGTGGATTTTTTTTTACTTTTTTGTTTTGGAAAAAACTAAATATTTAGTACTTTAAAAAATATTTGGGGGCTGGAGAGATGGCTGAGCAGTTAAGGCATTTGCCTTAAAAGCCAGAGGATCCCGGTTTCACTCTCCAGGACCAATGTAAGCCAGATGCACAAGGGGGCACATGCATCTGGAGTTCTTCTGCAGTGGCTGGAGGCCCTGGAGTGTCTATTCCCTCTCCCCACCTCAAATAAATAAATAAAATAAAACTTTTGTAAAAAGCACACACAAAAAATTGCATGAGCATCTGGCATTCATTTGCAGCAGAAAAAGACAAACAAATAAAAATTTAAAAAATAATAGTATTTTGACAGAACATGGTGATATTTACCTGTAACACAGCATTTAAGACACAGACAAGTGGCTGAATGATACAACTAGCTTGAGCTGAATAGGGAGGCATAAAAAATAGAAGTGAGGAAAGGGGGGGAGAAGAGGGGAGAGGAGGAGAGGGGAAAGGATGGAACAGGATGGGAAGAGAGATGAAAGATGAGGAGGAGAAGGGAGGGAAGAGGAGGGGGAGGTAGAGAAGAAGAGGGGAAGGGAGGAGAGAAAAGGGAAAGAGAGGGCAAAAGAATGGAGGAGAGATGAAAGGAAGGGAGAAGAGCAATCAGAGTATCTAGAAGAGTTTATTTGTCTCAAAATTTTGAAATACAAGTTTAACTTTTAACAGCTATAAGGCTATTAATGATATGTTTTGAATAACTCTAATAGTTTGTGAGTTTGAAAAAATTTAGGTACTTAAATTTTCAGAGTTATGGTCACCGATTTATTGTTGCCTGTAATTTTTTCTAATTCCAAATACTATTATATTGTTTATTATTTTTCTTGATCTGGCTAAAGATTTATTATTTTCCCCAATTTCAGAAATAAGGTTTTTTCATTTATTATAATTTCTTTATGCTTTATCATCAAGCTAATTAATATATCTGATACCTCATAGAGTTAGTTACTTTTTATGTATGACTATGGGCAGATAAATTATATTCTTTTTAAAAAATTTATTTATTTATTTATTTATTTATTTATTTATTTATTTATTATTTGACAGAGAGAAAGAGGGGGAGAGAGAGAATGGGCATTTCAAGGCCTCCAGCCACTGCAAATAAACTCCAGATACATGTGCCCTCTTGAGCACCTGGCTAATGTGGGTCCTGGGGAACCAAACCTGGGTCCTTTTGCTTTGCAGGCAAACATCCCAACCACTAAGCCATCCCCCAAGCCCTAAATTATATTCTTGATAATTAAATGCATATGATATATAACTGAATGTATAGAATCAGCATTTATACAGTGATCTACGTAAATTAGGTAAACTTTAACCTTGAATATTTTTCAAAATTAAATTTATCACTGAGAAACAATTTTGAGTTTAATTTGTACCTTTTATATATAAATTACTGCCATCTGTACTTAAGTGGCAATCTGACGCTCATGTTTAAAACAATGTTTGAGCTAAAACTTAAACATTATACTCTTCTAAGAAGTCATATTTTAGAATAAGAGGGCATCACTGGTCGAATAGCCTGGCAACTTTATGGCCTTGAGATATGCTAGCTTCCCAAATATAGCCAAGGCCTTGTGATTCTCTGGAGACTTTATTATTTCTACTAACTAGGTTCCAGAGTCACATATCACCACAGAGCTTCTCATTGATATGTGAAATGCATTTAGCTTTCAGAAAGGAAAGTTCTACAAAGGTTTGTCAGATGTCCTCTAGTGACTTAGGCAGAATAATGAACAAATTAGAATATTTCTTCCAAAATTAGCTTCAATTTCTGTTAAATAAGGATGCAAGAAAAAGCAAGAAAAAAATGTCACAAATAAAGACTCAAAAGAATTATCTCTATGATTTCAAATATACTACTTGATTGAATACAGCTTAATAGTGCTTTGGAAAAATTTAATAGTAATTCAAAAGTATGTGCTCAATAATCTATTTTATATTGTTTGTAGATTGTAGAATTTTTTCCTACCTCTAAAATCAGAACAATTGTCCTTCATAAATGCAAACTATTTTCTACTTCCCATCATTCACAAATTATGCAGTCATGTCATTTTAAATTTCTTCTAAAGATTTTTCTCTAGTTCCAAATTTCTGTCACATGCACAATTCATCACATTGATATTGTAAAAAATAGTATAATTACTTTGAAAGGCCATGATAAATGTATTTAAATAATTGAAAAGGGTAAGTCTTGGCCTGTAGTGTTATACTATAAGACAATTGATGAGATATCTTAAACACAAGCCATACTAAATGAGACAGAATTTTCCAGAACACCAGTTATTACATGGAGTATTCTTTAAAGGAAGCAAATGAATTGTAGTGATAAATATTGTCATTGTTAAAAGAACAGAGATCCAGCTCCATGCTGTCACCATCAACAACCTAAGGATTCCCCTCATCTTTTAGGTGTTTCAACTCAGGTGAAATGGGACAGATTCAACGCTGAAAAGTACACCAGGATGAGCTGGTATGAAGCAAAGTAGGAGATTGTATTAAAGATACTAAGAGATACACTCAAGCAGAGAGTGAAAGTATACCCAAGACTGTTAGTGTGGGCTTCTCTTAAGAGTCACACAGGGGAATAACAACACATACCCATTTGTGGAAATGGGCTTATCTTATAAGAGTTGCAGAAAATATCCTGTACTCAAGTGTGTGCATGGTCTCCTTTCTAAAATAAAGTTGCTAAAAGAAAGAAATACATACCCAAGCATGGGGCTGTGCTCCTCAAGAAAGAGTTGTGATTAAGTGTCTTAGCATTAGCCATATATACCATTGTGGTGCTTCTAAAGTAACATTTCAAATGTTTAATAAGAAACCTTTCTTTTTCTCTCTAAATAAGTGAGATTATAGAGTGGCTTTACAGGTGCAGTGGATGGGTTCTAATGGTTCATTGATGATATTACAATGTAATGAATCACAAACAGGCGTGACTAGGTTATACAAGGAGTTATAATCTGGCCTTTTACTAGAAAGGCAATTTCTAGGGGAGATTCAAGAACAACTGGAGATGTATAGCTGGGAAAGAGAGAAATGCCTTACACAGTTGTTATTTCTTCAAGCAGACTTCTGGATGTCCCTTTCCATGTCCCCATAAATTCTCTTGTCTTTTTATCACACCTCAATATGACATTAAAAAATCAAATCATTGCTTAAACCATATCTCATTTACAAATCCAAAACTTTTAAAACTAGAAAGAAAGAAGCCACTGTGTGGATCTGGCTTTACATGTGTGCTAGATAACTAAACCTGGCTGATCAGACATTGCAGACAAGGGCTTTTAACCACTGTACCATCTCTCTAGCCTCAAGAACTTGTCTTTTTGATAATGATGCCTGAAAGTTACACCATAAATACAAAATTAATAAATAATAGCTTTTCTCAATTCCAAAAGAATTACAGGATACCTTTCTTATATTTTATTCCCAAGATCTAGTTCTTATCTCTTCATTCTCTACCTTTTACCCTTCCTTCCCAGCGTCTTCTATTAATGAGCCAGTGAACACTGTATCTTCATGCTCTTCCAGAATATTTACACTACTTTCATAAAAAGAAGACATTCTTTCCTGAAGAATATCGAATAATTACCTTTTGCAAGAGATCTTCATCACATTAAGTTCATTAACTCAGCTTTATCATGTGTGTGTGTGTGTGTGTGTGTGTGTGTGTGTGTGTGTGTCTTCCATCCTTTTTTGTCTTTTCCAATTATATTAGAAAGGTTTAACATTTGGCTCAAAGTCAATCTTGCTACTCTTGGTGAACTTCCATTTACATATAATTATCTCTTCTAGTCCATTAACCTCTAAATCCTTGGCTTGCAGATTTCTAGTCACCTTTTGTCCCTTTTCATCTAATGACTGTATTTTCAAGTTATACCATGGATTTTATAAGCAGAAAGTACATTCTCTTAGAAGATTATTTGCATCTTAAAATCCTTCTAATATAACCTATATCTTATTCATAGAAACAATAACTGTGATAATCACATGATATACTTGGTCTTTAATCTCTTTCAAAATATTACAGAATATAATCTATTATAACTGTACATATTCTCTCCTTTTATACAGGAATTTTTCAATAGCTTTCCTGTATGCTTGCAAAGATGTAAATTTGAGGAATAACACACTAAACAAAATGGTCTCAGTCTCAATATTTTTAATCACCAATTTCCGTGGATGATTTTACTGCCTGGAAAATCTGTACATAAGTATTTCTTTACTTGGTGAGGAGGCGTCTCACTGTTCTTACTAGTTTATTGTCTCCATTACTTTCTATTTATTTATTTATTTATTTATTTATTTATTTATTTATTTATTTTGGGAGAGAGACTGGGAGAGAGTGAGAGAGAGAGAGGGAGAGGGAGAGGAAGACAGAGAGATGGGCATGCCAGCAGTCTCTCAGCTGCTGCGAATGAAATCCAGATGCGTCTGCCCCCTTGTGGTCAAGTGTGTCATTGTGCCCTTGTGTCACTTTGCATCAGGCTAAACATGGGACCTGGAGATTGGAAACGCTGGAGATTGGAACCAGCGTTCTTAGGCTTAGGAGGCAAGCTTTACCACTAAGCCATCTCTCCAGCCCTCCATTACTTTTTGCTTCTCACCTCTTTTCTTACTTAAGCAATTCAAAAATTTTAACATCATTATTATGTTATTTTTACATGATCACACGTGCAATTAGATTGGTTATGTTTATCTGTGAATTTCAATAGAAAATCAGTGAGAGTTACAATGGGTAGATGACTTTTTTTGGGATAAAGTCTCACTGTGTAATCTAGGCTGGCCTTGAGCTTGGAATATATGTGCCACTACCCCAAACATGCCTATTTTAAACACAGAAAAGTTAATTTTTTATAATTGTGATTTATCAATTTAGAAGGGTACAATGCTAGAGCAGAAAGAAAAAAATGTCTGTTTTCATTAAGAACGTGCTGTTTCAATTTTGAAGTTTACTAGTTATCAATATCTTTCCTTTCATTGCAACTTTATATCAACTCTTTAAAATCAGGAGTTTTCATATATTTTGAAAAATAGTCATCACTTTCAAAGAATTTCTCAGTAATTATGATGTTAACAACATCAGCGTGACATATTTAAACTGGTAAAAGAAAGAGGTTTTGACCTACACCTTTTTATACCCAGTAATAATATCCTTGAAATATTAAACTAAAATAAGCACACTTAAAAATACTTTAAAAGATTAATACCCAAACATTATGGCACAAAATGATTCATAAAAGTAATTTATCAACAATGAGAATGATCCCAGAAGGTAATTAAAAGCAGAAATAAAGAACAGAAAGAGTGCTAATAGATGTATAAAGATAAATGTGTAGTAACTGTATAAAACAGTGATAGTAATGGACTTGAACAGAGTAAAATAGTTTTCTGTTATGTATTAGTTTTCCATGGCTACACAATAAATTATCACAGGGAAATTTTTAATGGTTTTTGATGTAAAATTATTATAATAAGAATTCCAAGTACAAAAGGATTACCCATTTTAAGTGTTGAAAGACTGTAATAATTGGATAAGAGGTAAAATTAATGGTCCTATTGTACTAAGATATATCAAGGAACTTATTATAATCCCTATAGTACCCAATACAAATAATAAAAGATAATTAGCAAGTTAATAGAGGAAAATGAAGAAATAAAATGGTTTGGGGTCTGAATTAAAATTCTTATTAAAGGGCTAGGGATGTAGCTTGCTTAACACATGCCCCATGTTTCATCCCAAGCACCACATAAATTGGGCATGGGGCAAATGTCTGTTATGCCAGAACTCAGAATGTAAGGACAAGAAAAACAGAAGTTCTAGGTCATATTCAACTACATAGTGTGTTTGACACCAGCCTAGGATGCATGAGATCCTGTGGAGACAATATTTATTAAGAAACTTGTACCAAGCAGATATGAGACACTACTTTGATATAAAAGGTAGTTTTGAAAAGGCAGGAAGGGATTAAAAGCTAGCTAAAAGGAAAGTAATGTAAAATGATTTTAAAGTCATCCAAAAAATCCATAAGGTAATAAAATAAATTGATATGAAGAAAAGCATTTCATAGAAATAAATGTTAACATATCCATATATTTCAATCCTAATTTGTTTTATGTATTTATATCACCAAAACTCAAAATAAGTGAAGTTTAAAATCCACTGAATAAGAGTTAACCTGCAGAAATAGAACATCTTTCCTAGCCATTGTCTATCTAAAACACACATAAGCACACACCAAAGCATGCACACACTTCTAAAATGTACCACAACAAGCAAATATGTGAATTTAATTTTATTGGTTAAGTCTTAGGTAATTTACCTATTTCTGTCTAGACAAGCTGTCATAAAAGTTAAAGTGAGCTAGTTAAGGAAGAACATTATTTTTTGTATAACCAAATCAACATTAGTTTTTTCAAAAATCATTATGCTGTGATTTTTAAAGCGTCGTGTGTGTGTGTGTGTGTGTGTGTGTGTAAAAGGACATTATTCAAATGCATAACCTACTTTTATAGCTGCATACAAAGCAGTACATTTGTCTCATTTTACAGACAGGAGGAAATTATTCTTTTTCACCTCTTGTACTAACAACAGCCCCCAAATTGCATAGAATAAAATAATATGCATGATTAATTAGTGTCCTAGGGCTACCATAATAAATTATCACTATGTGCTATGAAAAAAAGAACAGAAAACTTTTCCTTATAGTTTTGAGGGCCAGTAATCTGCAATGAAGATATCAAGGAGGACACCCTGTCTCTGAAAACTCCCTGGGAGAATGTCCATGCAATTTCCTGTGAATCCTGGTAGTCCTTGGCTAGTGACAGCATTACTTCAACTTCTGCCTGTCTTTATAGAACCTTCTTCCCTGTGTCTCTGTGAATAAATCTCCTTTTCCTTCCTTTCATTAGTACAACAGAATTTGAATGAGGCACTAAAATGATTACAGCCAGAATGGACATTGGATAACTTCATCTTGAGATCCACAATGTGTTACAACTGCAAACCCTCCAGTCCCCAATCAGAATATGTGAATATTAGACTCTGATGACCCACTCTGACAAAGAAGACTAAGAATGAGGAAGCTGGTGCTTCACTGTACAACAATATCCAAGTTGCATCATCAATTCCTCCATTGTTTGACTTTTCCTTGCATTTATTGAATTAATTTTAGCAATTCATGTTGCAAATTTTGTTAAATCTCCCTGAAAACAACTGCAAGTTTCACAATATGCAATGAGAAACAGTAATAAATGTTTTAGAAAATTACAAGTTGAAGCCAGACATAGTGGCACATACCTTTAATTCCAGGACTAGAGAAACCAAGGTAGAAGGATCATTATGAGTTTGAAGCCAGCCTGGGCTACAAAGTGAATTCCAGGTCAATTTGGGCTAGGATTGAGACCCTGCTTCAAAAACAGGGAAAAAAAAAAAAAAGGATATTTTTAAAGAGAAAATTATAATTGCATCATGCTTTAAATAAATAAGTTTCTGTTGCTTATTTAATCATTGAATTTTTTTGTTTACATAAATCACAGTTTAATTGGGTCCAGAACAATTCCTCTTTGAGTTCTGTATGGAAGAAATAATGATATGATTTCTACTACTTTAGAATTTAAAATATATAAATTAAAAATACTATGTTGACTCAAAATTAGTCCCAATCTCTCAGCTAAGATAAACAAAAATATTTTTAGATTTGAAAATCAATAAAATATTTAGATGTGTCCACTAACAGTAACTTGGGGGGCTACAGCTATGAAAACAAAATTGGCATCCATGGAATGAATACACTTAATTCCATATGCTATGAAAATAACATATCTCTTATATTTCAGGTCAATAACATTACATTGAAGCTTACTTCCAGCTGTCTTAACCTGGCATACGGCTGAGAATTCTGCTCCAATTTCTCACTCTAAGAATGTCATTCTCTTGTACATCATCGTGCCCTTTTCATTCTGTGACAGGTGTTGTGCTTTTATTTGCTTCTAAGAAATTCCCAAGAAATGTGCTTCACAGCTTAAATATAACCATTTTCAAATTATTTTCAATATTAAGAAACATTTTTCATTTTAAGGAAAAGAGTAAGAATTCAGTTATTTAATATTTTTAGTTTACATCCATTAAATAATATACATTGACTCAAATTTTATGAAAACATTTGATAGAGATGCAATTGGGTGAGTTTTATAGAAATTTTAATAAATTGCTCTATAGTCTTCAATTGTGTCTCTCATCTCATCCTTTAGGTAATAAACATCTTAAAGGGCATGTGCCTTCTGCTTTTCTCTACCTAAGGCCACTCATATCCAGTGAACACACATATACAGTTTTCTAATGATATGGAAATGTTTCATATTATTACTAATGCATTAATTCTCAATCTTTGTGGCATGCTATTATTAAAGAGAAATTAAGAAAATTAGAGTGTGTGGATTTTTGTTGCAACTTATAGGTTCAATACAATAATAGATCATGCATCTGAAACTACTATAAGAAAACAATTTAAGGGGCTGGATAAATTGCTCAGCAGTTGAAGGTACTTGCTTGCAAAGCAAGTAGGAACAGATTTGAATCCCCAGTACCCATGTAAAACCAGATGCACAAAGGAGTGCATGCATTTGGAGGTCATTTGCAGTGACAGGAGACCTTGGTGTGCCCACTCCTCTCATTCATAATCATATTCATATTCTGTTTCTTTTCCTTTGCAAATAACTATTTTAAGAAAAATAATGTTAAGACTGTATATTCCAAAGAAATACATATTTGCTTCTTTAGCTTGTATAATAGTGTATTGTTATATTTAGCCTATGATTGTATAGTATCCCAGCAACACATAAATAAAACCCTAATTTAGGGATGTATTTTAAAAGAAGAAAATGGCCTTTGGAAATAATATTTCACAGTGTACTTAAAGGCAAATTCCTTCAAATGTGACTTCTTTCAATAATTTTTAAAGAAATGCAATAAATTAAAATTTAAGTCTTTAAAACCACCATAATAGTGACATTTGGCACAGAGAGTTATTTGAACTATTAGTTGAGTTAAAGTATATAAGAAACGTAAAAGTGTAGATTATTATATCATTAATATACTGACAGTAATAAATTAGCTCTCAAATGTTTTGTTCTTTTTTTTCACAAAATGATTGGAAGTATAAAATGGACATTTTCTCAATTTAGGCACACAATATCATTACCAATCATGAACTAAATTTGTATCAGGTGATGAAGAACACTTATGAAGTTCAGGTAAATATTGGCAACAAAATATACTTACCATTCCTTACCATAGATCTTAACAATCTCAGGGAGCGATTTTTCATTTCTTATTAAATTGACACATTTCACTTTTTGATTTATGGTAAGCACTTTTTACCTTTTTCTTAGCATACCCAGCCAGTCATCATCTCTTCTTTTCTGCTTTGCAGTCAATGTGAAGTAAAATAAGAGTTACTTGGATTAAAAACAGTGTAATACTGTGAAAGTTGACCTGCTTTGTTCTCAGTAGTATGATGGGAGTAGTATTATAATAATGTGTCATCCTATTTCTTCCAGACCAGGATATGAATCACCCTTTTGGCCAGAATATCCAAGGCATATATGGAACATGCTTCTAATTACACAGTATCCATTCCAGTTATCAAATGGGTGATCCTGTCCTCCCTGCACATTTTTTGAGGTAATCCCATGTAGTAGCCTGACATAATCTTCCAATTCCTACATCATTCTTCTCAATTCCTCTTCCTAAGTAGGTATCAAAATATCTCACATGATTTCAGGAAAGTAAGCATAAGCATAGCACAATATATTCTGACAGAAAAAGAGACCACATTTACATGGTCTTTAATATAGGATATTATTTTTTATTATTAGTTATAATATCTCACTGAATCTAGTATAGATTATAAACTTCATTATAGGCATTCATAAATAGGAGATAGTGAATTGAGTCCAGAATTATATGTGTGTTTGGAAATGTATTTATTGGAAGTCTTTGGAATGCTCTGATGTAAATAAATTTGAGTAACTGTGATTAATATACAATATAAGTTTCTCTAAGTTTCCTCATGTGTATATATTCTTAGTTTATTGATTTTTTTTTTTTTTTTTTTTTTTTGGCTTTTCGAGGTAGGGTCTCACTCTATCTAGCTCAGGCTGACCTGGAACTCACTATGTAGTATCAGGGTGGCCTTGAACTCAAGGCAATCCATGGACCTCTGCCTCCTTAGTGCTGGAATTAAAGGCATGTGCCACCATACCTGGCCCTATTGCTTGCTTTATTTTTTTTTAACTTGCTTCAGCCTCAAGATACCTATAGCATAAAGTCACAGAGTGTTCTAAAGTACTAATATTGATATTCACATAAGCAAAGTTGTTTTTTTATCATTACCCATTGTTAAAAAAAATATGGTAGGAGCTAGAGTGATGGCTTAGTGGATAAAGCTTAATCTTTCTGTGCAAACAGGGGCCTGGGTTCAGATCCCCAGCATCCATGTGAATTCTGAGTGGGATGGCCACCTGCCTAAAATCCCATGGCTCAGGAGGGCCGAGAGAGGGGATCCATGTGACAAGCTGGTTAGCTAGACTAGCAATCCATACATTTAAGTGAAGAGCCTGTCTCAGTAAATCAAAGGAACAGAAATCTCAATATATGCATATATACATGTATGTATGGATGTATGGATGTATGCATGTATGTATATATATATACAAAATGGTATTATAAGTTACAACTGCACATATATGTCCTCAGCAATGATTTTACTTTTATAAAATGCCATCCAAATATATGGATTCCTTACTCTATAGTGTGTTTAATTTAAATTGATAATAAAAAAGTGGTTATAGTCAAGTCTATCATAAGTCACAATTGCATCAGTAATATAAGGGAACACTGTCCTCATATTTCCTTGAGGATTGATTTTAATAAAATTTGAAAAATACATTTACCAATATGAAAATTAGAAAACAAAGCCAATTAGAACATAGTTGGTATTTGACCAAAATTAAGATTAAGTTTTACTTCAGGAATCAAAACTTGTTCTCCATATATTATATATTAGTAATTCTGTAAATTGTTTAGGTTATCTTTTTTAGTTAGCAGAAAGTATTCTCTCTTTTGCAAATGCTTAGTAAACATGTTTTTTCAACGTTTTAAAGTTTACTATACATTTTCCAGCTTTATTGAGCCATGCTTGACATATAAAATTGCATATATTTACGAAATACAACATGAGGATTCAATAAATCTGTAGATTATACATTGATAAATTTAGACTAATTAACATATCAATCACCTCACATAATTAACACTCATGTATATGTCTCTTGAATTCACATAAAGCTTGTTTTCAATAATTTCAACCATATTACAACCATATATTACATCTCTAGAATTTTACCCTGAAACTAAAGCTCTCCATTGCCTGCCTCAAGGTGATACTCACCATTTTATTATGTTTTATTACTTAGCCCTTTTCAAATTCCACAGCTGATCATTTTGTACTTCCTTCATTTAAAGTTTCTTCCATGTTGTAACAAATATTAAGAAATCCTTCTTTTCTAAATGTGAGTGATTTTTATGTGTATATCCATATATCTATATACCACATTTTTCTTTACTCATCCATCTATTGAGACTTAGGGTATTTTGGACTATTGCGAATTGTGCTACAATGAACTTGAGAATGAAGATTCTTCTACCTGAGTCTTACATCATTTCATCATTACATCATTTCATTTCATTCAGTGCTAGAAGTACTGGATCATATCATAGTTCAATTCCAACTTTGTTGTATAAAATCCAGATCACTTTTTATAGGAACTGTACAAATATTCTTTCCCATTAAATGCAGATATTACCTTCATCCACACTTTTGTTACCACTTGTTACCATTTGAGTATTTTTTAACGTTTTAAATTTTATTTATTTGAGAGACAGGGAGCAGACACACAGAGAGAATGGGCATGACAGGGCCTTCAGCCACTGCAAATGAACTTCAGATGCATGTGCCACCATGCATCTGTTTTACATGGGTCATGAGGAATCAAACCTGGGATTTTGGCTTTGCAGGCAAGCACCTTAACCACTAAATCATTCCTCCAGTCATCCCATCCTTTTGACTTTTTTTTTTTATTAGTTATGGACATACTTAGTATGGAAACATCACATGCTAGTACCATCATTTCCCTCAACCCTGCCCCTTTTCTGGAGCCCTCCTCAATGGGGTCACAGGTTACTCCCAGGGGGATTTTGGGTTATGTGTTGTGGGAACAGCAGTCAGCTATTGGGGAGAGGCAATGCCTCTGGAAATAATGTCCCAACTTGTGGGTCTAAATCTTTCTGCCTCACTTGAGCAAAATTTCCTGAGCCATGTTGAATATGTTTTAAGTCCACTTCATTGATGGCCTCTTAGGAGCCTCTGGATCACTGTTTTGGTAGGTATTGGGTATCCTCAGTGTCTGTCTCCTTCACCCTGGTGCTGATTATCAGGTTCACCATTGAAGCAGCACTCTTGCTCATCTCCCAATTCTCTATCTTGCTCCCATTTGAAAAAGAGAAGCAGATTCTCCAGCAGAGTGAAGTCAGCACAGGTTAAATGGGACAAGCATTATTAATTTAGGGAGAATTTGATGGGTGTAGTCCCTCTTTTATGCCAAGGTTAGTGGGAGCTTGATATTGGAGAACAAAATCATTGTCTGAATATGATTCTGACCTGTTCCCCAGTTCCAGATATGGGTTTTTTTTCTGAGGGGATCACTTACCCAATCAGAAAGCTATTGGTTATCCCCCAAGGCTGTGTGCCATTATTGCACTGCTGTGTGCATCATGTCAGGGTGTTTGCTTCTGGGTAGCTTAGACCCTGGATTGCTCAGTTATTGGCCACTTTCCCCCTGATAGCTCATGCAGTACCTTATAGCACTAGATGTAATAACTGTCTGGGGTCTGTGTCTCTTCTGGATTGCAGCCAGGTCTCTCCATGTTCTGTGTTGACAGAATAGGATGTCTTCAGGAGTAGGCTCTTACCAGTTACCAGTTAGGTAATGAAATGCTTTGACAGAAGTCTGTCTTGTTTTGGGAACCTTGTCGGTCTCTCCAATCAACAACTCATTGTGGGTAGTAACCACATCCTGATGTTTGGTAGTTACAGACCAAAGCCAAGGGGGGGACAAGAAGAAAAATTTTATGGTTAGGCTTTTTATCCCACCCTTTCCAGGTCCCTTCTTTTCAGGTGCTCCCCCTGCTCCTGTAGAAGGTTCAACCTTTTAGTCTACCTTCAAGGATAAAGGTTTCCATGTATGGTACCAGTCATTTTGGGGTCAGTTTTGTGTTTCCCTTCCTACCCTTCCCCTACTGACTAGTCCTTACTTCCCTATTGCACGGGTCTCCAGTTGCCTATTGGGTATGTCAGCAATTCTGGCTGATCCAGGTTAGGAAACGCAGATGAGTGAGACCATGCAATGATTGTCTTTCTGTGAGTTTGTGAGTTTTCTGAGTATGAACTGTTCCAAGTCCAACCTTTTTCTACAAATTTAATTCTGTCATTTTTTTTCTTAATGCTGAGTATAATTCCATCATGAAGATGTACCTCAGCTTGGTTATCCATTCATTCAATGATAGCCACCTGCACTGATTCCAGTTCTTACCTGTTATAAATTGGGCAGCTATAAACATGGTTGAGCATATATCTATCTAGTGAAGCATGGAATATCTGGGTCTGTTTGTAGCTCTATATACATCCTTTTCAGGAATCTCCATATTAATTTCCAAAGTGGTTGTACCAGCTTACAATCCTTCCAATAGTAAATGAGTGTTCCTATTTCTCCACATCCTTGCCAACATTTGTTTTCATTTGATGTTTTAATTATTGCCATCCTTACTAAAGTAAGATGGAATCTCATAGTAATTTTAATTTGCATTTCCCTAATGGCTAGGGATTTTGAAAATTTTCTTAAGGTGTGTCTTTGCCATTTGTATTCTTTCCTCTGAGAACTCCCTATTCAATTCTCTCCCCCATTTTTTGAGTGGGTTATTTGATTTTTTATTTTTTAGAGTTTTGAGTTCTTTGGAGATTCTAGAAATTAGGCCACTGTCAGTGGTATAGCTGGAAAAGATTTTCTCCCATTCAGTGGGTGATCTATGGGCTCTGCTAATGGTATGATTATCTGTGCGGAAGCTTTTCAGCTTCATGATATCGCATTGGTTTGGTGATTGTTTAATTTCCTGGGTTACCATGGAGAGTTCCTTCTATATTCCAGTAGGAAAAGAGTTTCAGATATTATGTTGAGGTCTTTAATCCATTTGAACTTGACTTTTGTTGTTGTTGTTGTTATTTTCCAGATAGGGTCTTATTCTATCCAAGGCTGACCTGGAATTCACTATGTAGTCTCAGGGTGGCCTCCAACTCATGTTGGTCCCCTACCTCTGCTTCTTCAGTGCTGGGATTAAAGGCTTCTGTAACCACACCAGGTTCTAGACTTAGTTGCTGTGAATGGTGAGATGTGCGGGTCTAGTTTCATTTTTCTGCATATGGTTATCTAGTCTGTGCAACACCATTTGTTGAAGATGCTGTCTTTTCTCCAGTCAACATTATTGGAGCCTTTGTCAAAGATCAAGTAGCTGTAGTTATGCAGTCAAAGGTCCCAGTCTTCAATTCTGTTCCATTGGTCTATATTTCTGTTTTTATGCTAGTACCATGCCGTTTTTGTTATTATGGCTTTGCAATATAGCTTTAGATTGGGCATAGTGATGTTTCAAGAGGTGTTTCTTTTGCTGAGGATATGCTTGGTCTGCTACAGAAGGAGGAGCCAGTACAGGTACAGGTAGGCTCAGAAGGGAGGGGCTAGCTCAGGCTGGTTGGGGTTGAGGAGGATGGTGCTCAGGCCAGATCCACAGAGCCTGCATGTAATACAGCAAAGAACCTGGTCAGGGGCTGGGACAGGTTGAGGGGTCTTGGGGGGTTGTCTAGAGAGCTACCCAAGAGCATGGAAATCAGCAGATTCCCTACTGTGTTCCATCTGTGCCCTCCCACTGGAGGTCTGCTAGGACCTACTCACACTGGAGACCCATATATCTTGCCTGATATTACCCCAGGAGTACCATCTTGACTGCCCTTTGACTTTTATTTTATTTTATTTTATTTTATTTTATTTTATTTTATTTTATTTTATTTTATTTTATTTTATTTATTTATTTTCCGAGAGAGACACAGAGAGAATGAGACAGACAGAGACAGACAGACAGAGAGAGGGAGAGGGAGACCAATAGAGAATGAGCGCGCCAGCAGTCTCTCAGCTGCTGTGAATGAAATCCAGATGCGTGGGCCCTTTTGTGGGCAAGTGTGGCATTGAGCCCTTGCGTCACTTTGCATCTGGCTAAACGTGGGACCTGGAAATTGGAACTGGGTTCTTGGCAGGCATAGCAGGCTGGTGCCTTAACCGCTAAGCCATCCCTCCAGCCCCCCTTTGACTTTTTGATAGAAAACATTCTTTAAAGGCTGAGTTGCATTTTTCTAATGATGATTGGTGGTGACTATTTCACATCCCCTTTGGTTATTTATATATATTCTTTGAATAAAGTGTCTGTTCAACTCCTTGGCATATTTTAACTTAGTTCCCATACTATCGAATTATATTGTTTTTTAAAATTTCAGAATTTAATCCACTATCCAATAAATAATTTGTAAATATTTGATTCCATACTTTCTTCTAGTTTTACAGTTTCAGAAACATAGTTAAGTCTTAACTTGTGTATGTCTTCTATATACAAGGGCCCAAACTGATGCTTTTGCTTTATATATATATATATATATATATATATATATATATATATATATATATATATAATCATCTTTTATTGAAGAGATGTTCATTTTATTATTAGAGCTGCATAGGAATTTTAAGAATTTTGTTTAATTTTAGCTGACTGTATATTGTCTCAGCAATTTTGTGTTTCATTGTTTCCATACATCTCCTATTATGCTCATGCTATATAGATATAGTTATTATACTTTTATTAGAAGTATATTTTCTATTAATTGGCTTTCTGCTGGATTGTATTTAAAGTTAAAATGAGTCCTGGGAGGCAGTATATCGTTGTGTTATGATGTTTGTTGTTGTTATTGATGATGGTGCTTTTTCTTTGTGTTTTCTTTTGTAATTCATCCATTCTGACTTTTAATTGGAGAATTTATCCCATTGACATTGAAAGTAATTATTGGTTTGAACTGCTGTTTTGTTTGTCTGCTCTTCCACTCTTGCTGTCTTCCTTTATGATTTGGTTCTTTAATAGTGGTACTGCTGGATTCTTTATTTTTGTCCTTTAGGGTTTGGCCTTGTGTGGCTTATTTAAAAAGTCCATAGCTGTAACTTTATTCATTTATTTATACTGTCAGTATTTTAAAAGATTCTTTACATTTTATGTCATCAAATTTCTACAGATACATATGCTATGAAATAAAGTTCTATGCTACCTGTTGCTATGACAGAATGCCTACAAAAATCAACTTAGAAAGTTGCCTCATGGTTTGAGAGCATTCAGTCCATGGTTGCTTGGCCATGTTCTGTCCAGGTCAGGCCAGAGATGAGGCAGAGCATTATGGTAGAGAATATATGGGGCTTGTGAACTTGCATATGTCATGGAAATTTGGAAGCCAAATGAAAGGAAGGGAGGTGTCCTGATATCTTACTGAAATGGTATAACTAATTTCTACTACCTACCCCCACCTTATTAAGAGCTACTATGTCTTATTAGTGCCACCGGCTGGTTCCAATTTCCTAATACAAGAAACTTTCAGGGATACATTTGATATAAACTACAAACTAGGCCACACCTATTTTATGTATTTTCACGCATAAAGCTCTTAGGAATACCACATAGCAAAATAGGTAAAAATGTTTTATAGCTTTTTTTCATATGTCAGTTTCTCAAAAATGTAGGGAATATTTATGAACATATATGGAATTTCACTAATCTAATTGATTTATGTCATTTCAATAATATATTGGAATATACCTCTAGAATTACTTTGTGCCTTTATGTAATCATGTTTTTATTCATCCATCTTCATAACTGCCTCAGGTATTATGCCCCAGGTTTAGTTTTATGAACTTTATTCAACTTTCCAATGCTACTTCTCCAATTAATTATGGATTGTAATTATAATTATAGTTTTGTTCATATGTTGAATTTGTGAAATATGGTAGGAAATTAAATCATTATAATGTATTCCTCATTTTCATAAAAATAACATAAGTGAACAAACTTTTATAGTAAACTGGTACTGGGGGCTGAAATAAATTTATTTTTACAAACTTTATTGTTTTTGGAGAATTTTGGCTTTTAAAAAATATTCTATTTATCTGAGAGAGAGAGAGAGAATGGGCACACCAGGCCTTCCAGCCACAAAAGAACTCCACACACATGTAACACCTTGTGCCTTCAGCTTACGTGAGAACTGGGCAATCAAACCTGGGTCCTTAGTCTTCACAGGCATGGGCCTTAATCACTAAGCCATCTCTTTAGCCCTATTTTAGCTTTTTATGGTGATAAAATGTTTGTATTTTAAATCAATTTGCTCAAGGGAAATTCTATTATCTGTAAGCACAATGTTTCTCTTTAAGTTTTATATTTCATTTCTAGACTGTTGTACATGGTTTTTAGTCATAAATTATTCTTTAAAGAATAATTATCAAATATTACTAAACGTGGGGCTGGAGAGATGGCTTAGCGGTTAAGGTGCCTGCCTCCTAAGCCTAAGAATGCTGGTTCCAATCTCCAGGTCCCATGTTTAGCCAGATACAAAGTGACGCAAGGGCGCAATGCCGCACTTGACCACAAGGGGGCGCACGCATCTGGATTTCATTTGCAGCAGCTGAGACACTGCTGGTGCACCCATCTCTATCTGTCTTCCTCTCTGTCTGTCTCTCTGTGTCTCTCTCTCCAAAAATAAATAAAAATAATAATTAAAAAATTAAAAATATTACTAAATGTGGTATTTATCTTAACTTAATGGTTATGGATTTGACTCAAAATTTTTCTTTTAAATTGTATGTCTATAGAAATGTTACCTTTACCTTAAATATTA
The DNA here is from genome assembly GCA_036365145.1 of Orientallactaga sibirica. Lineage (NCBI taxonomy): Eukaryota > Metazoa > Chordata > Mammalia > Rodentia > Dipodidae > Orientallactaga > Orientallactaga sibirica. The sequence continues at coordinate 6,221,033 of JAEOAD010000509.1, forward strand.
GTTGGCTTACTATGTATTAAAATGCAAGATGTATAATCATGTCCTGTTGTGTATAAGAAAATCTTAATAAGAGCAATATGTAATTAGATATAAAGAGATATTTTTCCTTGCTATTAGTATGTTGATAGACTTAGGAGGAATGGTATGAAACAGGTTTTCAAAAATATTTAATAAAAGATGGTTCCTTTATATGCATTGGCATATATGTACATTATCCCACTTATTTATTTCAATCTTCCAAATGTAGTTTCAAAAAGAGATAAAATTTAAATTGAGTAAAAAATTAATCTTCACTTAAACAATTTTACTAATGATGAAACCATGGTTTCCATACATGTATGCCTGGATCCAGCACCTGTGATCATACCTGTGATCCCTTTAATTTTACCTTTCCCTACATGTATTGCTATGACCTAGATTCATATTCTAGTCTCACATATGCTTATGAAGGTACAAGTTCTCTGAACTTTCATTAGATTGAAGCCAGTATAATAAGTAAAACTTAGCACACACAAATATGTTAACATATCTTTCATTATAAAAAGAAAATATAGGGTACACATGCATTGCCACAACCCCTCTCTGCCTTAATAATTTTGAACTAAAGATCTATCCACATATGACTTTATAGGAAACTAGGTTGAGAGCATTGAGAATCATATTTCATACTCAATAAATCTTTGAAAGAGCTCAAGTTGATTAAAGAATACACAAGAGCTAAAGATAATTAGTTGAGATTTGGGTAGGGGAATTGCATGTGAATAAAGATAAAAATTTTGTAACTTAAAAACTATTTGATGGAAGATATTTAAAATTAAATGCATCATTTACCTGGCAGAATAACAAAACAAAATCAATATCAAAAGCAGTTAGGTGACCTGTACTTCAGTTTTTTTCTTAGGTGAGTACATTATATATATTTAACTATTTAACTATCTGTTTTTTAGGTCATATTTATACATAACATTTCTGAAATTTTGACTATCCAGTATAGGAAAATATTTGACCTTTTCAATATTTTTAAAAAATAAATTCTATTTTTTTATGGAATGACTTTCACATTTATTTTAAGGATTTAAAAGGATCAAACCACTGTTCTCAGTTTAAATTGAAAAGTTTCAATGTTTTATTGCTGAGGATTATTATAAACTTATTTCTATGTAAATAGAAACTCTAGGAATAATTCAACAAGAGCTGAGAAAAAATATGCCAAAAATGACTTGAGTTGAAAGAAATTGCTATGGCCTTTAAATATATTAAAATAAATTATATATCCACTAAAAACACCACAACAATGAACATTTTAACCCCATAATTGAATTTATTTTATAATAAAACAACAATAGGCTCTAAAATAATTTCTGTAGTAATTTTAGATAGTCATATATTAAAATTGCAGTCTTCAATTATTGAAGTGAAATTTGAAATTCTGTGAAAGTATACAAAACAAATATACAATTGGAAAATGTATTTATATTTTAGAAATAGCTAAAAAGCAGGGAAATTGTTCTTTTAATAAAACTTATACTATACACTACACACACACACACACACACACACACACACGGGAAGATGTATTCAAAGTAATATTGGTTGTGCAATTTCTTATCTTTAGTCTATTTATTCCAAGCAGTCAATGTTCCTTAAATATTGCTTTTCCCATCATTAAGTGAGAAAAATGCTACCATTTAGTATTTAACTCATGGGCAAAATCATGGTGATTTATTGTTGATTTTTTCCCAAAATTCCTTTCTCTAATAGCACTGCAAAATGATCATAGATGCATATTGATACAGAATACTGTAACATAGGTGGATTCTAGGTTAAGCATACAAAACAATCTTGTCTTCAGTACCCTCTGAAACGATGTATTTCACATATCCATGTTAACCCTTTGCTGTAAATGTACAACAATGAATTCAAAAGAACAATTTACCAATCTTTCTCTTAAAGGTTATTTACAATATCAACACATTTATTTTTCCATAACATAATGAAATTGTATTCTATTTCCAGCCTCCATCAACATATAGAAAAAAATCCAAAAATATAAATTAAATTAAGAGATCATTTTGTGAAGGATTAGCATTTGTGATATAAGGACATCAGCAAAGAAAAATTAATCCTTGATGAGCATATTAGGATTAAATTAAGTAGTAACTGAACATTTTATGAATGCTACATTTCTGTTAGGTAGTGATAAGAGAGAACATTTCAGAAAAAGATTTTGAATAATCAAACAAATTTATGATTAGACACTGTGAAGCCACCGTGTAGAATAGATATTTGCCCACCCCAAAAGCTACATGATTAAACAGGAGTAGCGATGTCTAGAAAAGTACCCTGTATCATTTTCTCCATAGATTCATAATAGATTGTGCTCCCTTCAAAAAGAAGTTGAGAGTGAAAAAACTTAGCATATTATTACTTTCTATTTCATGTGAAAATATTGAGAGCACAAACACTTCCTAAGTTTAGTATTGTATTATTTTACCTTTCCCCCCCCAAAAAAAAACATATGTATTAGATGGAAAAAAGTCTGTGGATAAATTTTCCAAATGCATTTGCATTCTGAAGTTTGCTGTTTTATCAAGTAATTATTTTCTTTCAATTATTTCCCACAGTAAAGTTCATGGGGATCATTTGTATGAAAGGTGACAGAAAACAAATGTTATAAATTCCAAATAAGAACAGCATGGGAAAAGAGTGTGGTTTCTGTTGTTGGTATGGTTTTATTTTTAATTTTTTGAGAACTGGAAGGTTCCACCATTGATTTTAAGGGTATAAATGATTAATTTGAAAATATGGAACTTTTTTTTTATTAACAACTTCTAGGCTTACAGACAATAAGCTATAATATTTACCTCCCCTTCCCCATTTTCCACTTCACAACTCCACTCTCCATCATATACCCTCCCTCTCTCCATTAGTCTCTCTTTTAATTTGCTGTCATCCTCTTTTTCTCCTATTGTGAGGGTCTTGTGAAGGTATTGTTAGGTACTGTGAGGTCATGGATATCCAGGCCAATTTCTGTCTAGACAGTTGCATTGTAAAGAGTGGTACCCTTCCTTTGTCTCCTACATTCTTTGTGCTAACTCTTTCCACAATGGACCCTTGAGCCTTGGAGGGTGTGACAGAGATGTTTCAGTGCTGAGCACTCCTCTGTTACTTCTTCTCAGCACTGTGTTGCCTTTTGGGTCATCCCAGTGGTCATTGATATCTGAAAACAGAAGCTTCTTCAACCAAACCTGAGAGTAGCAATAATATATGATTCTGAACATTAAGTATAGTGCTTTCAGGGCAGTTTGGTGAGAATAATATATGCCTTTACTAAGAATTTTCCAGTTTTTCTCTTTTTCAGTTAATTTTTTTAATCTCCCAGTCTGACACTTATTTTCCTTGCAGCTATTATGTCAATCCTGTAGAACACTGTTATCATTGCTATGAGGCTTGGTATGTTGATGGTATATGTGCAGTATGAGGCATTTCTAAGATTTGATGATCTTGCTAATTTTTTTTTTTTTGGAGAGAGAGAGAGAGAGACACCCAGAGAGAGGGAAAGGAAGACAGAGATGGGCACGCCAGCAGCCTCTCAGCTACTGAGAACAAAATCCAGATGTGTGCACCCCCTTGTGGTCAAGTGTGGCATTGTGCCCTTGCGTCACTTTGCATCTGGCTAACATGGGACCTGGAGATTGGAACCAGTGTTCTTAGGCTTAGGAGGCAGGCACCTTAACTGCTAAGCCATCTCTCCAGCCCAATCTTGCTAATTTTTAAAGGGATTTCTATTAATTTAGTGACATTTTCTCACTATGATCAATTTTTTGTATCCCAATAAGAAGCCTTTTCAGAATTATCTTAACAGACCAACAACAGCAATGGCTTCCATAAAGCTTTCTTAGAAGCCAAATGATGACAAATAGGAAATAGAAATTGGCAGTTTAAGAGCTAGAAACATTGCTCAGTGTTAAAGGCATTTGCCTGCAAAACCTAATGTCCAGGATTAGATACCTCAGTACCCATGTAAAGCCAAATATACAAGGTGGCACATGCATCTGGAGTTTGTTTGCAGCAGCTATAAGTCTTGGCATGCCCATTCTCTCTCTCTCCCTCTCTCCCTCCCTCTCTCTCTCTCTCTCTCTCTCTCTCTCTGCTTCCAAATAAAAATAAATAAATAAATAAATAAATAATGAATGAATAAATAAAATAAATTGGCAGTTTAGGACAGCAGAGCCCTGAAAGTGAGCAGCTTTCTTTCTTGGCTAAAAGCAGTAAATGTCCTTAAGCCCATGAGGGAGGGTCTGGTTTATCCCTATGTATTGTTTTTCTAGAGGAGTTAAGGAGGTCTTGGGAGCTTCCACCTAACTGGATGCCAAAAATGCCAAAAACCAAAGTCTGGGTTTTCCTTATCTTTTTTTTTTTTTCCTTTTCTGTAAGCCAGAGGTAACATCAAGCATGGGAAATGGACTGACCAACTCATCTATCTATCCATTAATGCCTTATTATTGCCAAGCTAGTAAATGCAGGAACTCTGAGTTCTCTTAAGCTCTATAACACCATATTTATAAACCCCACCCGCTAGTGGTTATGGATTTCATTTATTAAATTCACTTGACAAAATTTGGCAACTACTGACTCAGTGGAATTTCTGTATTACCATGTGCACCCATTCCCTAATTCCTAAATTAAAAGTCTATCTGTAGCAGTCAGCTTCACATTGCTGGGATGAACTTCCAAACCAGGCACAATATAGGAAGGGATTTATCATAGCTTACAGATTCAGGGGAAGTTCCATAATAGCCAAAGAAGCTGGCCCCTTTACCAAATCCACTCTGAGAGGAAGACTACCACAAGCAAAAGCAAGCAAGAACATGCTAAGAAAACACAGACAGAGCTCAAGCACTCTGCATACCTTTAGGCTGGAAACAGGTACACCTCCAATAACACCTTAAGGCTACACCCTAGGATCCACCCACAGATATACCTCCTCCAGCTGTGAAGATCTAAGTTACAAGCTTAAATAAACTCTGAATCTATTTGGGGGCATCCATTCGAACTACCACATTCCACTCATGGCCCCCAATATGTTCATAACCATGTCACAATGTAAATTGTATGCATTCCAACTTCAAAAGTCTCCAAAGTCTTTATGTCCTACCTCACTAACTTCAGAGAAATCCAAAGTACCAATTCTTATCTGACATTTAAGATTGGCTTTTAGCTGGAAGTCCTGTAAAATCAAAACAATTTACATACTTTCAACCTATAATAAACACTTTCATCAGCTATAAGGCATAACAAGAAGATACAGGGCCAATGCAAACTCAAAAACCCACAAAGAAACACCTGTAGTTAATGTCCATTATCAACCAATGACTGACAGTCTCCAGATTTTCCAATTTTGCCCCTCTGGCTGGACTGAGTGGTCAGGGACAACTTTCATCTCAAGCCAACAGCACTCCATGGTATCTGTTGCACAGTTGTGGTATATCCAAAAAAAAATTTAAAATCTTCTGGTTTTCATGCAAAGCACAGTCCATCTTATAATGGCTTTGCCAGCCTCTTTATCAGGATCATCATGCCCACCCTCAAGCTGTGTCTCAGCAGTGGCTCTTGGAACTGTGTATGTTTATGAGCTACTCCATGCATTTTTCATGCTTCAGAACCCAATACCATGTGTGCAGGACACAGCCATATTGTTAATTCAGGGATGAAATAAATCATGACCGTGAAGAGCAGGTTCCTTCCTTTCAGTCAATTCTGTCAAAAGAGTTTGCATTTCCTCCATTCAGTCTTTCCTCAGTCATTCTTTCCACTGTTTCAGTGTAAAGTAGTTGGTCCCTTTCTTGAAAATGCTAACATATTTGACAATAACAGCTTCAGTAACCTAAAAGCAGTTTCTGTGTTTTGTATTGTTTGAATTTCTCCAATTTTAAATCTTGTATCTCTCAGTTTTATGTCTTTAGTAGAGTACATGAATCTATTACAAATTAAACCTTGATCAAACTTTCTGGGCATGGGCAGCAGAATTCAGCCATCCCTTATGACAGAAGCCCAGTTACAACAAAGTTCTCTACAGTCTTTCCTTCCTTTTAAAAGTTCATAAACACGGAGATTGGAGTTCTAAAGGGGAATCAGGGGAGGGGAAGGAAATATCATATGTTTTTTGTATGTAAGTATAGAAGTTGTCAATAAAAAAATTTTTTTTAAAGGCCAATTCAATAGCCCATGAAAAGGGATGTTCCAAAGCAAAGTTAAATCAAAAGTGTCATTCTACATATACTACTTCTTCTAACACATCAAGATAATATTTCTTTAAATATCACTACTTCCAATATTTAATAAAAAATTATAGTCCCAAAACTCACCCATTTTATTCTGAAAGCATCAGCAGTATTTAAAAATACACTAATTAAGCAATGACTTCACCTTTGATTACTTATCTAGAATACATACCCTTTAAGAGTGAAAATGTTGAAAGCTATTAAAGCCAACGATACTCTTTCATAAATACACAGGAAATGGCCCAAACCACAGTCATTTAGATACTCCATGCTAATTGTCAACAATTATTATTATTATGACAGTGACATAATTCTTAACATATGTATCATGTCAGTAGCATGGTATCAAGCTATGTTTTTAAAATATTTTATTTTTACTTTTTATTTGAGAGAGAGCATACCAGGTTTTCCAGCTGCTACAAATGAACTCCAGGCACATTTGCCACCTTGTACATCTGGCTTATGTGGGTCCTGGGGAATCTAATCTGGGTCCTTTGGCTTTTCAAGCAAGCATCTTAACCACTAAGTCATTTCTCCAGCCCTCAATATATGTTTTCAAGAAGCATATTTTTTCATAGAATTACAATGAATTCAGGATCATATTTTCTATAATATTATTTGAACAGGTGTTTTGAAATCCCATTGTTTAGTCAGCAGAGGGTTTTGCCTAATAGTCAGTTCTGGTTCTTAGCATTTTCCAAGTTTATACTTCCTTGTGAGGGTCAAGTCTGAACTACAATAGCCATGGTAACATAATATATCAACTCCTAGAACAAGAAAAACTCTAATCTTCAACAAGTTGTTGAATTTTGAATACCTTTCCCTACACACAAAGATGGTAGTGATGGATGTAGAGTGCTAGACATACTTTTATGCAGAATTTTCTGCATGCTCTGAAGGAAAGGAAAACAGAAACTGTTGGAAATGTGAAGGCAGAAAGAATCTAACAGTGGAACATTATAAACAGAGTTGCTCCTATGCCCTTACCATGTGCCTATCAGTCAGTGTACTGTTTTCTCTCATGGTTCCCATTCAGGAAATGCCTGAAGTTCATAGATTCTAAATTAAGATAGAGTTGTCATTAAGAGATATAACCATGCTTAATAATAGTTGAAAAAGAACTTAACTGAAATCTGGAGATATCTAGTTTTTCCAGAATGGAAGTGAATATTAAAAAGTGTCCATCTTTCTCAACTGAGTTAATATATGTTTACAAAAAGGACCAGGAATATAGCAATGCCTTTTCCACTATCATTAGGAGGGCCAGCTGGCAGCTGAACCAAACAATACCTGATATATTTAATATAGAGAGATTTGACTTAAAAATTAAAGAAAGGGTACCAAACCATTAACCATTTCTTCAGAATATAACCTCAAATTTAGATAAATTTTCTCAATAAAAGGCCAGCACAGTGGCTGTGATAAAAAGTTACTTCAATTTTCCTCTAGATTCCAAGTCTCTACCCTAAAACACCACCTATCACACAATAACACATGATAATAAATAAGTTTGGAATGATTATATAAAGTCATACAATGGCTACTTTTTAGGCTCTTCCAAGAGTAATGGCTTCAAATTTCTCTTGGGAAGGATCAAGGTTTTATAGAAGCAAAAACTCCAAAATTAAAAGGCAAAAAAAAAAAAAAAATTCTTCCTCTCCCCAACAATCAGATCCTGACAACTTGGAACCTGACCAAGTGACTTGGGATACCTTAAACAAACAATGAAACCCTAACTCTTGAAAACCCATGTCCCTCACTTCAAATGGCAGCCTTGGCTTGGAAATAATGAATAGTGTTATAAAATTTACTAACTAATATGAGAGCAAGCTGTCCACCTATCCAAATGTGACTCCATACAGATAGCCCATGAGATTAGACCAAGGGTTTCCACAAGTTGTTATTAAGGGACCACCCCACACTCAGGGATGCATCTCTCTCTCTCCCTCTGATAATTTGCCTCCTGTGTTTCTTTATTCTAATACTGAGATCAGTTCCAATCTGGAAAATGATTTTGTCCCAAAGCCTTGGCCTTGTTATCCTTGACATAACAGGTTTAGAGGAAAATCCCAACTTGCTTCTTCAATGAGATAGAAAAAACTATCTCAAAATTCATATGGAAAGGCAGAAGGCCTTGGATATCCAAGCTCATTCTCAGCAAAAGAAACACCTCTGGAGGCATCACCATACCTGATCTAAAGCTATACTACAAAGCCATTGTAATAAAAACAACATGGTACTGGCATAAAAACAGGAATATAGACCAATGGAACAGAATTGAAGACCCAGACTTTGGGTCAAGAAACTACAGCTACTTGATATTTGACAAAGGCCCTACCAATGCAAAATGGAGAAAAGACAGTATCTTCAACAAATGGTGCTGGACAAACTAGACAACCATATGTAGGAAAATGAAACTTGACCCACACATCTCTCCATGCACAAAAATTAATTCCAAATGGATTAAAGACCTTAATATAAAACCAGAAACTCTGCTACTACTGGAAGAAAAAATAGGAGGAACCTTCTGCGATATAGGAGTGGGAAAAGATTTCCTGAACAAAACCCCAGCAGCTCAGGAAATTAAACAATCACTCAACCATTGGGATCTCATGAAGCTGAAAAGCTTTTTCACTGACAAAAATACTATAACCAAAGCCAGCAGATTACCCACTGAATGGGAGAAAATTTTCACCAGCTGTACAACTGACAGAGGCCTAATTTCTAGAATCTACAAAGAACTCCAAAACCTAAACAATAAATCACCAAACAACCCACTCACAAAGTGGGGCAGAGAACTGCACAGGGAGTTCTCAGAGGAAGAAATACAAATAGCAAACACACATTTAAGAAAATGTTCAACATCCCTAATCATCAGGGAAATGCAAATTAAAACAACTATGAGATTCCACCTTACCCCAGTAAGGATGGCTAACATTAAAAAAAAAAAACAATGAAAACAAATGCTGGTGAGGCTGTGGAGAAATAGGAACAAGTTTTCAGTGCTGGTGGGAATGTAAAATGGTTCAACCACTATGGACAGCTATATGGAGACTCCTGAAAAGGATGACCATAGACCTACCAATGGATCCAGTTATTCCCTTATTGGGCATTTTTCCTAAAGGCTCCAAGCTTCAGATCAGAGACATTTGCTCAACCATGTTTATAGCTGCTCAATTCATAATAGCACAAAGCTGGAATCAACCCAGGTGTCCATCACTAGATGAATGGATAACAAAGATGTGGTAAATCTATACTATGGAATTCTACATAGCAGTAAGGAAAGAGGAAATAAGAAAATTTGAAAAAAAAATGGTCAAACATGGAACAGATCATCCTCAGTGAGCTCACCCAAGCACAAAAAGATAATCATCGCATGGTCTCGTTTATCCGTTGCTCCTAGCCTGAATCCACGTGACATGTGGCCAAACCTAATAAACACTCTGAGGCCCAGACAAGAGGGAGGGTGGGATGGAGGGAGGGTAAGGGTGGGAGGGAATGAGAGGGTGGGAGGGAGGACAAGGGGGGGTACAAATTGGGACCCAAAAGGAAAAGATACTATAACAGGCCAAAATATTTTGTTACAAAGAGTTGGAGTCCTTTTGAGAAATTTTATTTTGTAATAATTGCTTATTGTGACTTTTGCTGCTGTGCACTAGAGAGTCCTCCTCATCCAGTGATGACAGCATTCTCCACCTCCTGTAATGAAAAGCATTCTCAACCTCCTGTCATGAGAGCAGTGTCATGAGGGCATCCTCATCCTCCTGCCATGACAGCATCCTCATCCTCCTGCCATGAAGGCATCCTCATCCTCCTGTAATTAGACCACTTTCATATCCTGTGATGACATCATATTCATTTCCCTGTCATGACATCATCTTCACCCTCCTGTGATGATATCATACTTATGTTACTTTTATGAGAGCACCCTCATGGTCCTGTGATGTTGGGAACTTTGCACCTAATAAACCCTATATGCTCCAGAAATCCTGGTCAGAGCATCACTCTGTTGGAGGTTCTCTATTCACCTTCTATATCAAAGTTCACTTGAAAAATTTCTAAATGATACACAATTATTTAGTTACCTGAAAAAGGTGTGAGGTCAAATATCCCTTTCATCCTATTTTCTAGTCATTCTCCAGGAAATCCATGAATAAAAGCTCAAAAATACTTATGGCCTTATTCTTAAGCCTCTACATATTTAGTGGATTTAACAAATTTTAGTACTTACAAACTAAATATCTATGGGATATGAAATTAAATATTGAGTTTATTCATGACACATCATAACATGTATAATATGTACCTTTTAATGGAGCCATTTATCTTCCAGAATGTGGCAGATATTCCACATTCCAGTCTCAAAACAGTGAAAAGGCATATATGTGAGCTATATAGTAAAATACTAATTAACATCAAAGCTATATAATACTAATTACAATTAATCATATTTCAATTCATTCATTTAAAATTACCCAGAATTATATTGGACATGGTGGTGCACACTTTTAACCCTAGCATTTCAGGTGCAGAGGTAGGAGGATCACTGCCAGTTTGAGGCCAAGCTGGAACTACAGAGTGAGTTCCAAGTTAACCTGGGTGAGAGTGAGAACCTATCGTGACAAACACAGAAACAAAATAATAAAATAAAATAGGCCAGGATTTAACCATCAAATGATCACAGATGATATTTTAAAAGAGTTTATTCATTATCAGATATTAAATTAAGTTAAACCAACAGAATGCTAATACCTTCTTCCTAACAAAATCACCAACCTTCACCTCAGATAATATCAATAAACTAACATTCATATATGTAAAGGAGAAAAAGCATGGAATATAAATAATACACTTTTTTCATGTTTTACTCACATCTACTCCATAATGTATATTAATAAGCCTTTCAAGTTTCCATCATTTTAAGCCATGTCTTCAGGTTCATAAAAGTCTTAAATATAAGAACAGCAACATGTCTTATGACTACAAACATGGTGTTTGGCTTTACCTTATTGTGCAGAAATTCTGGGCTCTCTGGTCAGTCATACAGCCATGTTCCTAATCTTTTATGGAACTTGGTTCCTGATTAACAACACTAAAATAATTTTCCTCCAAATATCTTCCATATCAAGCAAATCCAGATCATTTTAAAAGATGGCTTCTTCCTAATTGTAGGTTCTTTTAAGCATCCTATAGCTTGTTATTTTCAAATTTATTTGGGATGCTACATTCTTAACCAAATGATAGTCATCTCCGAAATCATTTGGAGACTATGAATAATAAAGAGTGCCCAAAAGAATCTGTCATCAGAAGACTGATGATTTGGAGCCACTGCTAAGACAGACAATTCAAATAGTTCACAGAATCTATTACAAGATCAAAGTATCTTTCAATTAGTAATCATTTTACTAGTGATTAGAATACATTCAGAAAATAGTATGGATACTTACAGAGCATCAGTCACTATTCTAGGTATGGAAATAAAACCAGTAATAAAAGAAGTAAGAACTGGGGTGATGACTCAGTAGTTAAGAGTGCTTGCTTCCTAAACAAGAGGGCCTCTTGGGTCAGAATCCAACCTTGACTACTCAGAACCCAGATAAAAAGCTGTGCATAGCCATGCATATCTGTAACCCAGTCCATGAGGGGCAGAGACCAGAAAAATCACTGAAGTTCACTGAGACATGCACATATCACACATTACACACCACAAATACTACACACACACACACACACACACACACACACACACACACACACACGAACAAGAAAGAAAAAGGAAAAAAGGAAGAGCAGAAGGGAGGTATGGAAGCAGGGAGAGAGGGAGGGAGGAGAGAAGGGAAGAAAAGAAGGGAGACAAGAAGACAGAAAAAAGTCAATTGAATTTCCATAGTTTAAAATCCAGTGCAGAATCAGGCAATGATAAAGAGACAGACAACAAACAACAAACTACTTCCTGAGAAACATTGCAGAATAAAGATTGCAAGCTCTGGGGGAATCTAAATATCTGATTTTCCTTTCCCTTTTTTTTAGCAACTGATGATGAAAATGAAAGCCTACCTCCCAGGACAACCTGGATGCCATTAATTTAAAGGTGAGTCATTTTGAGGCAGGATATAATGAAAGGGAAATTATGAGGACATGAGAAGGGGAAGGGACTCCAGAATGTACTTTAAGCCATTCACCTGCTGATGATGAAGAATTCCAATGCAATTAATGACATTTGGTTAACTCTCTTCTGTTTTCCCAGCTGTTAACTTACAAGTCTAGGAATCTCACCAGAAGCCATATATACAGTACATGACATGTCCCTCAGTGTGATGCTAGTGGCTCCTGGTTTTAGTTTATCGGATAAAAATCCTGTCAAAATCATCTACAGAACCATCCTATAATCTTGGTTACAAAGGGAACAAAGTTAGAGGAGAAAGCCCCATAGATACCCATTAAACCAAAAAAATTCCAAAAAGCTTCTAAAATACTATGTGTATCACTACTAGGACATGTGAAATACAACTCTCTTAGATAGGCCCACGCTTGCTCTCAGGGGTATCCTACTTTCCACCCCAGTGTCTTCTTTTTATTTATTAATCCCTGTGCATAAAGCCTATATTAAAATATTTGAATAAAAACTCAACTTTAAGCCGGGCGTGGTGGCGCACACCTTTAATCCCAGCACTCGGGAGGCAGAGGTAGGAGGATCGCCGAGAGTTTGAGGCCACCCTGAGACTACATAGTTAATTCCAGGTCAGCCTGGACCAGAGTGAAACCCTACCTCGAAAAACCAAAACAAAAAACAAACAAACAAAAAAAAAACTCTACTTCATAATCAGGAAGTTCCTTTCTGCATTGAAATCACAAAGTCTGAATTTGCCTGATTCAAGATCCCTTATTATTAACAGAACTCCTCAGGCTTCTGAGGGTCACAGTACAGAGATGTGTTTCTGATCATTTATAAGGAAACACAATAACTCTAAGGAGGGAGACATCCAAGTATAGTTAGATATGCTTTAAGCATCTCCACTTATGTACTAAATGCGTGTGTGTGTGGTACATGCATGTGCCTGTGTGTAAGCACTGAAATAGCATACATGACAAGAAATTACGGAAAAGTATTAGAAACCTTATTATGAATAAGGCTAGAGTACAAGCAAATTAACTGCAAAATGAAAAATGAGTAGCTAAAGTCAAAACTACAATTTAATTTTGTGACTCAGAATCTATTTCAAGTGACTAAGAACATATGATTCATGAATATATCTAATTAAGAGAAAAAGCCAAGATTCAAAGTCTGCATATTCAGTTTCAGTTTCCTAATTGACCTTGGAAAAGCTTCTACAGGCTTTATTTTCACAAGGTATTTCAGAAAAAAAAAATATATATATACATATACCCACCTCTACACCCCCCTACATGACATACTCTGTATTAGAAGCACACATACAGTTATTATAAAGCAAACATGTTTGGAGAATCAAGCAAGCTAGCATAAGAATGATTTCTAATATGCATTTGCAAAAATCATGAATTTAGAATGGAATTAACTTTTTAATCTTGAAGGAAGTACAAAGGTTATCATGTGGATATGCCACTTAAATGTCCTGTACACTACTCTATCCAGAATCATTTTCTATATTTAGCATTATTTCTCCATTGCTTTAAGGCATATTAATTAATATTACAATTTTTAGGTAGCTAGTTAGAAATTATCAGGCTTGAATGTCACAAAGGAAATAGACTCTTTTGCTCATAGTCAGCTTCTGTGTGTGCCTGGTAACATACTCATTTTGCTAATTAAATATAATGGTGAGTAAAGGAAAGAAAAGTATCACAATTTCTCCTTCTTGAGATTTAAAATATTTTATGAAATGATAGCTACAGGTTAGAAAAAAGAGGAATCAGGGCTTTATTTTGGCTGATTAAGGGAAGACAAGTTCCTTATCATAAGCCATGACTATTTTCATAGATTTTCCCTTCCTTCCTTCCTTCTTTTCTTCCATCTTGTCTGTTACATGACTTTTGATGAAAAGAACAGTCTCTGAGTCATATGCCTCACCCACAGTAAACATAAGACTGAACCACCAGAGAGATTACAATATGACTATCTTGCAGGAGGGTTCCAGTAAAGAATAAAATACCATTGTCCCTTCCATTGAAGTGTTAATACACATAGACCTGTCCATCAACTATAGGGGAAATCATTTGGTCCTCCAAAGGTATATAACCTACTGAATCATGTAAATCAACATAAAGGTCCCTTTGGGGACTGGAGAGATGGCTAATCAGTTAAGTGCTTGCCTGTGAAGCCTAAGGACCATGGTTCGAGGCTCAATTCCCCAGTACCCACATATGCCAGACACACAAGGTGACACATGCATCTGGAGTTTGTTTGCAGTGGCTGGAGGACCTCGTGTGCCCATTCTCCCCTCCCCCCTCTCTCTTCTTCCTTCTCTCTCTGTCACTCTCAAATAATAAAAGGACCTTTTGGATATTTTCCACCATCACATCTTCACTCTCTGAGAATGTTTTTTTTTTTTGTTTGTTTGTTTTTGTTTTTTTTTCCTGCAATGACTTCTTTCATCATGACACATGCTCACCCTTGAGAGGGCCTTATGTTGTTCCGTCACAAATTTTACCTGTCTCCACCTGACTGTCTGTGTATTGTCAGATTTATTTTATTATAGGCAGATACTGTGGTACAGTTGGAAGAATTCATTAGACAAAGATGCATTGATGCTGGCAGACGTGTTGTAGATTTTCATACTGAGGCAAGTCATAGTCTCAAACTTTGGGTCATAGGATCAGTATAGACCAGATGACCACCACCCATCATATGAGAGCAATTGTTTGTGAGAATGAGACTTAACCCTAAGGCACAAGACATAATGCTTTGAGAGACAATCTAAGCAATGGGGACTTCTTGTGAAATAGGAATTGAGATAGCAACACAGCAAGTAAAATATTGACTAAGAGTAAATATATAAAGACCGGATTTTTAATAGAAGTAAAACAGAATCTGATCAATGATAAAATAAATAGCTTGTTTTTTGTTTTATTTATTTATTTTTACTGTTTGGTTGTATTGTTTTTGTTTGAACAAGATGCATACCTTGATAAATCCTTCTTGAAAGAAGAGAATATAGCTAGACAATGTTCTTTTTTATTTTTTATGTCACATCTGTAAGTTAATTTTTTTCTTTAAAATGTAAGATAGGCCTGGATGTGGTGGTGTACACCTTTAATCCCAGCACTTGGGAGGCAGAGGTAGGAGGATCACCATGAGTTCCAGGCCACCCTGAGACTACATAGTGAATTCCAGGTCAGCCTGGGATAGAGTGAGACTCTACCTCAGGTAGAAAAAAATATAAGATAGTAGTTTAGGACTTAATATAGCCAATTTTACTACACACAACTAAGTTTACCTAAATTCTGAATGTTATGTTTTTCTTGGGATTTTTATCACCTTTAATTTCAATTGTGATAGCAAAGTTAACATAAAGATCTTTAACAAGCATATAAAATGAAAACTTTAAAACTGGTATTTGTATATTAATCCTGAAAAGGGAATCTACAGCAATTAATCTAATAAAATGACTTTAGTGTACATTATTTAGAGGTATTTTGATTAAAAGAAAGCAATTTTGTGTCTCATTGACCTTACCCATGAGTATTTAAAAATTAAATTCATTAACAGAATGTTGTAAAACCTGGTTGGGAAGGAAATCATTATTAAACAAGTAGTATATTAAGGTTTTATGAAACATTTAGTAAAATGTTATCCACTTGTTTCATTTTTGTAGGAACATAGTTAACTCTTAGGGATCTGTTTGGCTGTCTCTTGCTTTTATTCCCTTGGTCAGGTTACATGGTGAGTATGTTTAATCCTGTGGGGCAATCATAGATGTAGCCCTGTCATAACTCTGGAGCTAATAGATGAGTCTATGAGGCTTGAGGTTCCTAATCTTAGCATAGTTATTGGGGTTAATAACTTTGAGGAATATTCTTTGTGTGATTAAAAGAAAAATGGCAGTAGGTCATGTGGAAAATTTTATTGGGCGATCTTTCAGGGTGATCTTTCAGTCTGTGCTATGGCCTTTCCATGGAACAGAAGATGAGTAGTTTTTTTGTTTGTTTGTTTAAGTTCTCTGTGTAAAGTGTTTTTTTAATCTGATGCTATATTTAAGCTGCTGACCAATTTGTTACCCTTCTTAAAAGAAAAGAAAGGCATCCCAATAAATGTCCACTTTCATTCTAATGCCAGTGACATCTTACTGGCATGCCCACCCCCACCAAAAGACTATGATTCTGAAAAGTATTTCAAAACTACTAACCCAGAGGAGAGGGGGAAATGCCAAATAGTTGGGAATTTGCAAGCTTACCTAGACAAATCTTTTTCATCTAAAAGAAGACCCCAGAGAAAGGAGAAGAGACACTGGAAAAATATTACTTGAACTTGCCTGTTTAGTTTTATACCTTAAGGTAACCCATGGTGAAAAAGTTGATTTGAGTTACCTGTGTCCAACTTGGAATCTTCCTTATCTTTCCTTAAACAACCCCAGAAAGAAGCTGAACCCAAGCTGCTTTGGCCTTAACACCATCACTACTATATAGGCATTCCACTTCTCTACTAAGAATCTTTCAATGCTTTGTGTTCAGTTCTTTTCTCTTTTCATATGACCTTCCAAACTCAAATCAAGATGATACAGACATTTAAATGAACCTATAACAAGTATGGAGGTCCAAACAGTTATAAAAAGTCTCCCAGCTAAAAAAAAGTCCAGGCCCAGATGGATTCACTGGTGCATTTTACCAGACATTCATGGAAGAATTAATACCACTGCTTCCCAAATGTTTCCATAAAATAGATAAAGAAGGAATTCCACCAAACTCCTTCTATGAAGCCAGCATCACCCTGATACCAAAACCGGACAAAGACAGATCAAAAAAAGAAAATTATAGACCAATCTCCCTCATGAACATAGATGCAAAATTTATCAACAAAATATTGGCAAACAGAATACAAGAATATATCAGAAAGATTATTTACCCAGACCAAGCAGGATTTATCCCAGATGTGTAAGGATGGTTTAACTACACAAATTGATAAATGTAATATACCATATAAATGGTCTGAAGGACAAAATTCACATGATTGTCTCAGGCAGAAAAGGCATTTGACAAAATCCAACATCCCTTCATGGTAAAAGTATTACAGAAACTGGAAATAGAAGAGATATATCTCAACATAATAAAAGCTATTTATGACAAACCTACAGCCAAATGGGGAAAAACTTGAAGCTTTTCCTCTAAATTCAGGAACAAGACAAGGGTGTCTACTTTCCCCACTTCTATTTAATATAGTCCTGGAAGTCTTGGCTATAGCAATAAGGCAAGAGACACTCATAAAAGGGATACAAATTGGAAGGGAAGAGATCAAATTATCATTATTTGCAGATGATATAATTCTATACATAAAAGACCCTAAAGACTCTACCAGTAAACTGTTAGAGCTGATAAAAAATTTTAGCAATGTAGCAGAATACAAAATAAACACACAGAATTCCCCTAAATTTTAATTAAAGGATAACTTTTGGGTAACTGTATCTGTATTCTGGAGGAGTTGGCAAAAGGGAATAATGGAGAGGTATGCTTTCCATTTGCCTACTCAAGAGAGAGCATCTTTTCCCTAGAAATCCTGCTAGAAGTGAACAAAACTTACTGATCTATTTTAAATAGTACCTAAAAGATATGAGAGTCAGACTTGACTCTAATGCTTATCTAAAGTACACATAGAAACTTCTTCACTTTTGAATTCGGATCCATATTTCCCCCTGTGAGATCCCCAGCATTTATCTGAAATACATATCTGAAGAAAACAACAAAAGCCAGGAAAACAAATTTTATACACAAATAACATGAAAAAAACAGAATCCTCAGAAATGGAGCTGGAAGGAAAAAGCAACAAGAAAAAATGCCCCCTCTTTATTGTATCCTCAGGCTCAGGTGGTACAGAGTAAAACCTGATAGCCACTGGGTCCCTGAGAGTGAATGCCTCTGGTTGGCAGCTGGGCATGACCCTGGGAAGTGACCACATGGTGAGATATAGGTAAAGACTAGGAAGCTGTCTGTGTCTGCTGTCCTCGGTCAGCCCTTATTTTGCCTCCTCATCACCCCACACATACCAAGTAAATTTGTCTTTTTGCAACAGAATTTTTGAGGTTGTGCTTCCTTTCTTATCAACTTAATGTAGTGCCATAAACTGACATCAGTCTATATAGCTGCCTCTGATAAATGTAGACTGCCTGCCAGTCACATTTGTGTGCATTTTTTGCCCCAGCAGTAGGGTAGGGGAAAGGGTCCATATATAGGATCTATATTGGATTATTCTATAGGTCAGATATCCTGTTATCTACTGGAGTTTTTACACAGCTGACTTGCCCTAATGACTCTCAACTGTATTACTCAGGCTGTATGAGAAAGCAGACAAGAAAGGAGAGAGAAGACAATATAGTCAGTGGGCAGGGTACAATGTCACATGATCAAACTTGGCCTCAGGTAAGGGCAGTCAAAAAAGTCCTTTAGAAATCAGGCTAATAGCAAAATAACCATCCACTATGAGGTACCTCACAGAAGAGAAGAATAAAGAATGTCAAAGCACTTTTCTTCAAATTGCTTTGTCTAATTTTCCTTACTGCTGTGTAGAATTCCATTGTGTAGATATACCACATCTTAGTTATGCATTCATCTAATGATGGACATCTGGGTTGATTCCAGCTCTTAGCTACTATGAATTGAGAAGCTATAAACATGGTTGAGCAAATAACTCTGAACTGAGACTTGGAGCTTTTAGGGTAAATACCAGTAAGGGGATAGCTGGGTCTGTTGGTACCTCTATAGTCATCCTTTTTAGGAGTCTCCATATTGCTTTCTATAGTGGTTGTACCAGCTTACATCCCCACCAACAATGGTCAAACTTGGAACAGATCATTCCCAGCGAACAATCACAGAAATCACAGAAAGACAAGCGTCACATGGTGTCACTCATCTATGACTCCTAATCTGTATTTTCCCAAGATGCTGGCACACCTAATAAACATCTTGAGGACTGGACAATAGGGATGTGAGCAGAGCAAGGGGGAGTACAAAAAGCTGGACCTAAATGGAAATGGTACCATAAAATCCTATATCATGAAAGACATACTAAAAGGTCGAACCTGCATCAGGTACTTAGAACACCTGAATCACAGGGGACTGGAGAGGGTATGATGAAGACTAACTTCAATCTTCTCCTGTTTTTCTCTCTCTCAATCCCTCTTCTTTCTCTTGCATATTACCTGTATTTTTCTTCCTTCCTTTCCCTTGGCACTGACCTATAACTCCCAGTACTAGCATGTGGTTAACATCTACAATGTGCTGTTGATCAGTGAGACCTACAAGGTTTCCCAAAGGAACACAGATTTCTGTCAGAGTTCTTGGTGACCCACCAAAGATCATCTACTGCCGAAGACATCATATGCTGTTGGGGTGGAAGATGGAGAGACCTGGCTGGAATCTGAAAGAGTGTCAGTCCCCATACAGCTTGTCTAGTGCCAGAATGTGCTACATGAATGACTGGGGGAAATGACCAACATCTGTCTAAGCAAATTGTGATCTAAGCTATTCAGCAAAAAAAAAAAAAAAAAAAAAAAAAACACGATGTGATGCTCACACAAGGGCAATAGTGGTGCACAGCCATGGTGAGTTGCCCATTGCACTTGATTTGGCTAACATCTGCTCAGTGGAATGGAACACATACAGGAAAATGGGAAACAAGTCAAAACCATATCCAAAAATGAGCCCACTCTCCAATATCAAGCTGCCACCAATAGTGGAAAATAAAAGGGCTTATACCTTTTAAATTCTCTTTAAAATAATAATGGTTATACATGTATCTTGCACTGACCTCACTCTCTGCTGGAGAATCTGCTTCTCTTAGAGGAATGTAGAACCTGAGGAGAGAATCAACCCATCACACCAGGGCACCAGCTGAAGCCAGAGAGTTACTGGGGAAATGAGCAAGAGTGCTGCTTTATTGGTGAACCTGGTATCAGCACAAGGGTGAAGGACATAGATACAAACAACACTCAATTCCTACCAAATCAGATATCCAGAGACACAGAGACTCCCAAGACCTCATCACTGAAATAGACCTAAAATGAACCCAACATGGCTCTGGGAAATTTATAGAAGAGGGGGCAGAAAGCCATGAGTTGGGTCTTGATACACAGAATTATTGCCTCTCCTTCATAACTGATGGCTACCACCATAAGGCAAGACCCACATTACCCATGGGGGAGGATAGGGAGAAGGCTAATGATGATACCATCGTGGCTATATATACACTACATACATAACTTTATATATGATTCTGATCTGGTTCCTAACTCCAGATATGTATTCCTTTACACTAAGCAGATCACTTAGCCATTCAGATAGCTATACCCACCAAGGCTGTGTGCCAATATTACACTGGCATGTACATCCTGTCAGGGTGTTTGCTTCTGAGTAGCTTAGACCTCTGGTTGCTCCAATCATTGCTGGCAACTTTCCCCGGTAGCTCATATAGCACTTTCCAGCACCAAACAGGCTAACTGTGTGGGGGCTGGCTTTCTTTTGAGTTCTAGCCAAGTATCTCCATGCTCCGTGTTAGCAGCATATGGCATCTTCAGAAATAGGGTTTTAGCTTTTGGCTCAGGTGGGTAATCAAGTGCTTTGACAGAAAGCTGTCTTGATTTGGGGACCTTGAATTTCTCTCTGATCAACAGATCAATGGGGGTAGCAACTAGTTTTTAGTACTAAGAGTTATAGGCCAGAGGGGGAAAAAAATCTTTTAAACTTAGACTTAATTCCATACTCTGCAGGGACCGTTTTAGGTGCTCCCCCCTTGCTCCTTTTGAGGATTATATCATTTAAGTTATCTTCAAAGATAAAGGTTTCTATGGTACCGGTTCATTTTGGATTTAGTTTTGTGTTTGTTTTCACCCTTTCCCCTTCCCCTACCCACAAACCTTTCCATGCCTATTGTCTGGGTCTTGAGTTTCCTATGAGGTATGTCAACAACTCCTGCCAGGTCCAAGTTAGGAACCACAGGTAAGTGCGACCATGCAGCATTTGTCTTTCTGTGATTGTATGAGTTCACTAAATACTACTGTCCCAAATCTGTCTATTTTCTTCAAATTTCATTGTATATATTTTTTGTATAAATGCACCACAATTTCATTACCCATTCATCCAATGATGGGCACCTGAGTGGATTCCAGTTCTTAGTTATTCTGAATTGAGCAGCTATAAAGAAAGTTGAGCAAATATCTCTGTATTGATGCATGAAGCATTTAAGATAAATGCTCAGTAAGGGAATAACTGGGTCTCTTGGTAGCTCTATTTTCATCCTTTTAGGAATCTCCATATTGATTTCCATAGAGATTATACAAGTTTACATTTCCACCAACAGTGCATGAGGGTTCATCTTTCCCCACATCCTCACCAACATTTGTTGTTAGATTTTTTTAATGATTGTTATTCTTACTGGAATAAGGTAGAATCTCGTGGTTGTTTTAATTTGCATTTCCCTGATGGCTAGGGTTGTTGAACATTGTCTTAAATGTATATTCACCATTTGTATTTCTTCCTCTGAGAACTCCCTATTCAGTTCTCTGCCCCATTTCTGAGGTGGGTTGTTTGATGTTTTATTGTTAAGTTTTTTTTTTTTTTTTTTTTTTGAGTTCTTTGTAGATTCTGGATATTTGGCTTCTGTCAGTAATATAGCTGGTAGAGATTTTCTCCCATTCAGTGGGTATTCTATTGGCTATGCTTGTGGTATGTTTGTGCAAAAGCTTTTCAGCTTCATGAGATTCCATTGATTGTTTAATTTCCTAGGCGCTACTGGTGTTTTTTTTCAGGAAGTTTTCCCCACTCATATCATAAAGAGCTCCTCCTATGTTTTGTTCCATTAGGAGAAGAGTTTCAGACCTTATATTGAGGTCTTTTATACATTTTGACTTGATTTTTGTGTATGGTGAGATGAGTGAGTTTAGTGTCATTTATCTACATTTGGTTATCCAATATGTCCAACACCATTTGTTGAAAATGCTGTCTTTTCTCCAACCTACTTTAATGGCACCTTTGCAAAACACCAAGTAGCACTAGTTATTTGACCTAAAGTCTGGGTCTTCAATTCAGTTCCATTTGTCTATGTTTCTGTTTTCAAGCCAGTACCATGCTGTTTTTGTTACTATGGCTTTGTAATATAGCTTTACATTGGATATGGTTATATCCCTCAAAAGTTTTTCTTTTGCTGGGCATATGTTTGCATATCCAAGGCCTGCTGCCATTCCATATGAATTTTGAGATTTGTTTTTCTATCTCTGTGAAGAAAGATGCTGGATTTTTTTATTCATATTGCATTAAATTGGTATGTTGTTTTTGATAGAATTGCCATTTTTGCAATATTAATTCTACCTATCCAGGAACATGGAAGTTTTTTTTTTTTTAATCTTCTCAAGTATTCCTTGATTCTTTGAGTTTTGTTATGTTTTCATTATATAATAAGTTTTTCACATCCTTAGTGTTATTCCAAGGTATTTAAATTTTTGTTGCTATTGAAAATGGGACAGTCTCACTGATTTCTTTCTCTGTATGTTTGTCATTTGCATGTATAAAGCCTACTGATTTTTGTTAATTTATTTTGTATTCTGCCAATTTATTGAAGGAATTTGTCATCTTTCAAAGTTTTGAGATGGAGAATTATGGGTCACTCATATATAGGATAATGTCATCTGCAAATAGGCCTAACTTGACTTGTTCCTTTCAAGTTGTATCCCTTTTCATATCTTTCTCCTGTTCCATTGCTTGGGCTAGGACTTCTAGTACTGTTTTGAAGAGCAGTGGTAAGAGTTGGTACCCCTGTCTTGATCCCTACCTCTGTGTGAACTCCTTGAGTATTTCCCCATTAAGTATTATTTGGGCTTTAGGTGATTTATATATAGCCTTTATTGTGTTGAGATATAAATCCTCCATGGTGATTCTCTCCAGGGTTTTGATCATGAAATTGTGTTGTTATTTGTCAAAGGTCTTCTCTACATCAATTGAGATGATCATGTAGTTTATGTATCTTGTGTATTATGTTGACCAATTTCCATTTGTTGAATCATCCTTGCATCTCTGGGATGAAGCCTACTTGATCAATGTGATAATGCTTTTGATATGTAGTTGAATTCAGTTTGCAAGTATTTTGTTCAGGATCTTTACATCAAATTCATCAGAGATATAGGGCTATAATTTTCTTGTATCTCTCTTGATATTAGGGTGATGCCAGCTTCATCAAATGGTTTGGGGTGATTCCTTGTTCTCCAATGTGAATCAGTTTGAGAAAATTGGTTTCAGTTCTTCAATGAAGGTTTCATAGAATTTAGCTGAGAAGTCATCCATTCCTGGAATTTTCTTTTGGGTGAGGATTTTGATTACCTTTTCAATCTCTAGGGATGTGATAGATTTGCTAAGGAGATCAATCTGCTCTGAGTTTAGTTTTTGGTAGGTGGTATGTGGCTAGGAATTCATCCATTTCTTCCAGATTACACAATTTTGTGTAGTAGAGGTTTTGGAAGTCTGCCCTGACGATTCTTCCAATTTCATTGATGTCTGTTGTGATCTCTCTTTTTTCATTTCTGATTTTATTAATTTGAGACATCACTTTTTCTTGATCAAATTGGCCAAGGTTTGTCAATCTTGTTTATTTTTTCAAAGAACCAACTCTTCATTTCATTGATTTTTTTTTTTACAATTGTTTTCTTAGTTCCCACTTAATTAATTCCTGCTCTAATCTTGATTTTTTCTTTCCATATGGAGCTCTTAGAGTTGGATTCTTCTTGTTTTTCAAATGCCTTTAGGTGGACAGTTAGGTTATTAATTTGGGATCTTTCTGTCTTGGTTATGAAGACATTCCGTGCTATGAATTTTCCACTTAGTACTGTCTTCATTGTGTTCCATAAGTTTTGGAATTTTGTTTTCATTAGCATTCAATTCTAGCAATTTTACAGTTTCTTTTTTGGTTTCTTCCACAACCCATGCATTGTTTAAAAGTGTGTTGTTCAGCCTCCAGGAGCTGGTGTAATTCCAAATGTGTCTTTTGTTAACTTCTTGCTTTAAAGCATTGTGATCTGATATGATGCAGAAAGGTACTTCATTTTTTGTGAATTATGGGGGCACAATTTATGGCCTAATATATGGTCTCTTTTATAGAAGGTTCCTTAGGATGCTGAGAAGATAGTGTGTTCTTTAGAATTGGAGTGGGAAGTTCTATAGATGTGCATCAGGTCTGGTTGATCTATTGTGTTGCTGAGTTCTATTAGTTCCCTGCTGTTTTTCTGCTTGGATGATCTGTCTATTGATGATATTGCTGTATTGAAGTCTCTGACTATGATAGTCTTGGTTTTTATTTCTCTTTTATTGTCAAGAAAGTTTTGTTTAATAAACTGTGGTACATTTGTGTTTGGTTCATATACATTTATGATTGTGATGTCCTCATGTTGGATCATTCCATTGATGGAGAAGAAGTGGCCTTCTTTGTCCTTTTTGATAACTTTTGGGTTGAAGTCTATTTTATCAGATATTAATATAGCAACATGGGCTTATTTCTTATTTCCATTTGCTTAGAATATCATTCTCCATCCTTTCACCCTGAGGAGGTGTTTGTCTTTAGTGGTGAGTGGGTTTCTTGAAGACAGCAGATAGAAGGGTCTAGTTTTTTGATCCACCCTGTTAACTTGTGTCTTTTGATCGATGATTTAAGACTGTTAATATTTAAGGTTATAACTGTGAGGTTCATTTTAATCTCGGTAATGATGTGGTGCTTTTTTGGGTTTCTTTCTTGTGTTTTCTTCCTTTCTACTAGCCTTGTCTAGTTTTGTTTGTAGTAGGCTCTTGAGATTGGTTGACTCTTCTGTGTGGAGCAGTCCCTGAAGGATTCTCTGTAGTTTTTGTTTGGTATTAATGTAATCACAGAGTTAACTTTTTGCATGAAAAGTTTTCCTTTCACCATCTATTATGAGGGAAACTTTTGTTGGGTATAGTAGCTTGGGTTGAAATCCATAAAAATATGGAATGCTTCACAAATTTGTGAGTCATCCTTGTGCAGGGATCATGCTAATATTATTTGAGTTGTTCCAATTTTAGTATATGTGCTGCCAAAAAAAGTATTCTTTATTTTTTAAACCTACTTTTTAATTTTTATTTATTAGAGAGGAAGAGGAGAAAGAGAGAGAGGGAGAGAATGGGTCTGCCAGGGCCTCTAGCCACTGCAAATGAACTGCAAATGTATGTCCCACCATTTGCATGTGGCTTACATGGGACCTGGAGAATTGAACCTGAATCTTTAGGCTTCACAGGCAAGCACCCTAACAACTAAGCCATCTCTCTAGCCCCCAAAACAAGATTCTTTAATGAGGAGGTGGAAAATATATATTAGGAACATGACTAGCTGTCAATTTCACATTCAAAAATTTAAATGTATTAGTACTTAACATTCTTGGACTCCCTTGGATAAAAAGCATTTTCTCTAATCTGTGTGGAAATCAGGAGATGGGTCTTATTATTTATAAGCTACTTTTCATATATTCGATCTTGGTTTTCACTGAGCTCACACTTTCTGCCAACAGAGATATTACTAGTGCACTTGCACATTGCACACACTAATATGACAAGGCATACATGCACAGATGCCCATATGCACTTACACAGAATCACTACTAAGCAAACTGATACCACACGAGTGTGACACCTGAGGGGTTCTTAAGAGCCCATGTGCTTATACTCAATCAGCAATCAGGTCTCAATGCTCCTTTATAGTTGTGTGACATGTTATTTTCTTTTCTTAGACTATTGAGCACCTCATTCTCAAACAGCATATTCTCTTTTCACAATCATTTCTTGACAAAGACACTATACACATGACTGGAGGCCCAGCTCCACATCTCCACACTGCCACACCTGCACTAACCTTAAGAGGTCATTATACCCCTTACAACCTCCATTAGGGAAAAACCAGGATTCTTGACTTTGGCTCAGAAAAGAATTCCAAGGTTGTCGCGTCCGCCTCGACCAGCAAGGAAGACGCAACACTCGGACTCTTCTTGCAGCAGTTTATTCAGGAACCTTGAACAATCTTCTGACAACAATCTTCTGACTGACTGACTGACTCACTCACTCACTCACTCACTCACTCACTGACACTCTGCTTCCTTCACTCACTCACTCACTCACTCACTGACTGCCTGCTTCACTGCTCACTGACTCACTCACTGCCCCACTGACTGACTGACCGACTCACTCCCCCACTGACTGCTCGACCTTTCTTCCTCGAGGCAGTTCCTCACTAACCTCCACATCGATTTTACCCCGCCCTTAAGCGTGCCTTGGTCTGCTGCAAAATCGCCCAATTTTTCCCATGAAGGGATTGTCCAGAGCGCGCAAACCAAGGGGCTATGGCATCACATTCCTCCAGGAACCTCTCCAGGGTACTCCCCTTTATCTTTAAGTTTTTTGAACGAAGCAGCTCATTCAGAGCCAAAAAAATTGGGTGCAAGTGAGAAGCGCCCATGGCTACACTTGCAAAAGATTCTTTTAAAACTTTTACTTTCGGTTCGCTACACCGCGAACTCTTCCTGCTCCCTCTTTTTCTACCGAGAGGAGCAAAATCCCCGCTTTTGTCGCGGATTCCCACCTTACCTGGGAACTTTCCTGCTCCCTCTTTTTCTACCGAGAGGAGCAAAATCCCCGCTTTTGTCGCGGATTCCCACCTTACCTGGGAACTTTCCTGCTCCCTCTTTTTCTACCGAGAGGAGCAAAATCCCTGCTTTTGTCGCGGATTCCCACCTTACCTGGGAACTTACCAGTGCACTGCCCTGACTGCAGAAAGTTCTGAGTCCCTCTTCGGACTCTTCTTTCAACAGTTTATTCAGGAACCTTACTTTTTCTTTTAGATGTTTTACTCGAGCGCTCTTCTCTCACTTCCTCTAAAATTTTTTTTTAACTGCTTCTGAATCATTCTCGTTTGCCCTATGTAATATGACTAGACACACTACAACACAAATACACCACATGAGGTTAACCAACTTTTATACACTAATAAGACACACGAACAAATATACATTAATTGGCTGGCTATCATTCTTAAGAAATCTTCTCACTGCGTTTCCTCTAAGGAAACCTTATTGTGGCGCCTTTTAGAAACTAAAACAATGCAAACTCAACCACCATCAGCAGTCATCAAACTTCTGCAGTTCAAGTTCAATATAGCCTTGAAAAGCAGGTTCCTTCTCCAGTCAGCTCTTTCCAAGAATTTGCATTTTTTACAGTCTTTCCTCAGGCATCCTCTCCATTGTTTTAATGTAAATCAAGTCAGGCCACCTTCCTTCCACCTTCCTTAAGATTGCTAATGCGTTGACAATAGCAGCTCCAGTAACCTAAAACCAGTCTCAGTGCCTCTGCTTAAAGTTTTCCAACTTAAAATCTTAAAATCTCAGTCCTATATCTTTAGCCAAGCACATCAGTCCATTACAAATTTAACTTTGATCAAACTTTCTGGGCCTGGATAGCAGAACGTAGCCATCCCTTATGCAACCCTAATACTGGAAGATGTATTGCCCATTTTGCTATGGGACCTTATCGTCTCTCTACCGGAGAACTTGCCTTTACCCTTTTTGTCCACTTATCTGGAACTTACCAGCTAGCTGCCCTGCAAGTTCTGAGGTCCCCGTACGGACCACCATTTGTCGCGTCCGCCTCGACCAGCAAGGAAGACGCAACACTCGGACTCTTCTTGCAGCAGTTTATTCAGGAACCTTGAACAATCTTCTGACAACAATCTTCTGACTGACTGACTGACTCACTCACTCACTCACTCACTCACTCACTGACACTCTTCTTCCTTCACTCACTCACTCACTCACTCACTGACTGCCTGCTTCACTGCTCACTGACTCACTCACTGCCCCACTGCCTGCCTGCCCCTGGGACAAGCCCGCCCAAAGCTTAAGAAGCCTTTGAACAGCCAACCCTGGTAAGCCACGTGGTGAATGCAGATAGGTCCACATATGCGGAAGCAAGCCTAGATCACGGCCCAAGCCAAATAAGGACTTGTTTATCCAGGAGAGCACTCGCCATCGGGAAGGCGGAAGGCGGAAGCCAGCGCCATCTTTAAGGCGCGGCACCTCGCAGCTCTCTACACAAGGTGGCCAATAGGAGACAGATTTAAGGGTTATTTATTTTTATATTTTAAATTTTTAGTTATTTATTTGCATGTATGTGTGTGTACATTTATGGGTGTGCTTATGGATGTGCCAGGTTCTTCTGCTCCTACAAAGGAATGCCAGATGCTTATACCACATTGTGCACCTGACTTAAATGCATGGTTTGGGATTTGAACCCAGGCCAGTATGTTTAGAAGAAATTGCCTATTACTGCTGAGTTGTGGTTTGTTAAAAGACATGGTTTTAAAAATTTATTTATTTATTTGAGAGAGAAAGAGAAAATGGGCTCACCAGAGCCTCTAACCAATGCAAACAAAGTCCAGAAGCATGTGCTACCTTGTGAATCTGGCTTATGTGGGTACTGGGGAATTGAACCTGGGTCCTAAAACTTTGTAGGAAATAGCCTTAACCATATAAAGATTAAAGAATTTCATTTTTAAAAAATCAAGTTGTATTTATGAGGGACAATGGTTTCTTTGTTTAAAGTAAGTGGTATAGACAAAAACAACCCACACAAAAAAACCTTAAGGTTGCAAATCCCTCTGATCATAAGAAAGACATGTTTGAGTTGTCTGTAAAAAAACATGCAATGTCTTAGTAGATAATTTTTTTTTTTTTGGGTGGTATTTGAAGGTTTTTTTTTTTTTAACTTTCTCAACAGAAAAGGATGGGGAGATGGTTTAGTGGATAAAGTACTTGCCATAAAAGTGTGAATACCTGAGTTTGAATCCCACTAATCCAAACATAAAAGCCATATTCAATGGCAAGTGTTTGTAATCCCAACATACTTATGGCAAGAAGGGAGACAGATATAGAAAGGTATCCTGGATGCGTGTGGGCCAGCTAGCCTAGAAAATGGAGTGGTAAGCAAAAACGAGAGACTCTTTGCCTCAAACAAGGTAGAAAGTAAGGACCAATGGCCAGGTTTGTCCTCCACATGTGCACCATGGTACACTCACACACCCACGCTTGCAGCTATGAGCACACACAAACACGCCAAAAGGAAAGGTAACAAGAGCCCTGGATGGAGGGCCTTTTTCCCATGCTGTCTTTTCCAAAATGACATAGTTTTCCCTGTCTTTACATAGTGCTTTACAGTGACAAGCTCAAAATCTGCCCCGTATATTAGCTGCGACAATACAGAATGCTATGCCTTTCCTGTGATGAATATTAGATCGTTACTTTAATCATGTTTAAGAGAATAGAAGTATGCTGAGACACCTGTGTAAATAAATAACTTCTCTTCTGATTTTGTCTAATCATGGCCAAGCCCTGCAATATAGGAGAAATGAACCATAATATTCTGGAGAAGTGACTAAATGGTGCTCAGAGGATGGAACAAGTGATTTCCTGATGTGGTTTAGGCAACACTAGACAGCCATCCTGGGTCTTTGTCATGCACCCAAGTAATGTGGATTCACTATTCTCCTGCACCTGAAAGGCTTGCCAGCCTCTGAAAGCAAGCTTATTTAGTCAATGATCTCAGAAAAATAGAGGAAATTTCAGAAGGTTTGTTTTTTTAATTTTAATTTTACACACAGTTTCAGGAATACATAAATTGTTCACAGCAAAAAATGCTTTAAGAAGTTTCTCAAATTATCCATGAAATAAATAATATTAAATATTTATCAAGGTAACTGGTATGTATATGCAATATACTTTTATAAAATGGAATTTTTCTACATAAATTGGAGGAAAAGTGATGGTTATACTGAATTTTCAGAGATAAGAGTAGATTCGAGACTTAAAAAGCAGTTGCTGCAAGTCGGTGGTGATTCTGGGCCCCAATCCCCAGCCTAATGTAAAACTATCTGACTTTATGGTGAATTCACTCTGCACTCACTTGCCACTAATAATTGGCTCTGGGGTTTAACTATAATACAGAACTGTCATAAAGATCCCTGAATGGTGGCAATTTCCAGACTAATAACTAAAATGAGAAAAATAACAAGACCCTTTTGGATAATTCAAAAAATATGCTTTAGCATATAAGACTTCAAAGAAAGTCTAACATCTGAGAAAATGAAAGAAGTAGATCTCCCTAGTAATAAAGGGAAGGATTTTATTCCACTTACAGCTTCTCCCAAATGATCAGTTTTCTGTGACAACGAACGATGGAGGAAGTGCCACAGTTATGAATGTGTCTAAAACTACCACATCATAGATGTCATTCATATACTCATTTCTAACTGAGATTTTGCTGAGCCAATGACCAGATATTGCTTTAGTGATCATCTTTGGTAAATGAGAACCAAATTCCATGTATGTCATTTTATCCCAAGAATCCATTTTAAAACAACTGCCAACTCATTGCTTGAATTATTGATACAGTAATGTAGTGGATAAATGAAAGACTTCAGCATATAACAGTATATCCAATGTAGATATGCATTATACACAATATGCACATATGTTTGCAGACATATATATATATATATATATAACAGTTCTCACAAATGTCAATGATCTGAACATGTATTCTCTTAGCCACAAAGGACACACTGTTTACAAATATTCCAGTTAACTATATGAATAAGTTGGATGCAAAAAGAAAGAAAAATGGGCAAAATGTAGGCAGTTCTGTGATTTAAATTGAGGAGAGAAATAGCCTAACCCTGCTGAAGGTCATAAGAAACCTGGATATGACATTTGAAGTGAAATGGCATGAATAAAGATTGATTGGAAAAAGTTAAAGAGGAATATATAAAAATGTGAATATGTCATAGCTATGTCCAATGGCATGGGAAATCTCACTAAATGCAATGTTTAAAAAAAAAAAGGAGATGATTGTAAATGCACATTTACAGTCACTGATTATCCCTACATAATTTTCAAATAAGAAAAAATAAATCTAGCTGTGTTCACTAAGATTGTAAAAATTCCAAGAAAATAAATGACTGTCACAAAATCAAAAGAATCATTTACTAAAGTAAATGGGGTTTTACCTCTGAAGAGGCATATAGTTGGGGGACCCATTCTTACAGTTGTGAAGATGTTTTAAATTTTGAGCAAAGTATAAGGTTCATTGGTGGGCTGTGTGTGTTATTTGCCAAGGTAAATATTTGGAAATGAAAAAAAGATGGAATAATCTATTTGCATACACACAAATTTTTGGTTATTGGACTTAGCCTGCTGTTCTAAGCAGTTATAATAATGGAGAAAATATGACACTACTGGTCAAGTATATAACTACTTTAGACACAGAGAAGGGAAACACATGACTTATTTACCCTTGGTTTTGTTCATTAACAGCCTGAATGTTATATGATAGTACACAGAACTGAGAAAAATAGAATGGGATAAAAATACATCAAAGCAGAACCATCAAAAGCAAAGCTAAATCTCTTTGTTTCACAAGGTTTGTCACTAATTTAAGTATCATTCAAAACAAAAAAATCAATACCCTATAGAAGGGGAAAAAAGATTTCAGATTCCTTACAGAATACCATTCACAATATAACTATCACAGAGTTATAAATCCTTGGTAGGCAAGCCGAGCAAGAACCTTCAACCCATACTCAAAAGGGAAAAAAGAATACAATAAAACAAGACTCTATGATGCACCCAATGTTGAAATTTATAGGTGAGGACTTTAAAGAATTTAAAAATAAGTTCAAACATCTAGTCAGGAATATGGGCATAATGTATGAACAGAACAAAATACACACAAATAAATAGAAAACATGCAAAAGAACTATATGAGGGGGTGGGGAGATGGTTTAGCAATTGAAGATACATATTTGCAAAGACTGCAAGCCTAGATTGCATAAAGTAGAACATGTGTTTGATGGAGCCATGTATACACATACACATGTGAATGCATAAAGATAAATAAAATGTTTAAAAGAACCAAATCTGGCTGGGGAGATGATGGCTCAGCAATTAGGGCACTTGCCTGCAAAATGCCTCAGTTCAATTCCCCAGTACTTATATAAAGCCAGATGCACAAAGTGGCACATGAGTCTGGAGTTCATTTTTAGATCCTGGTGCACCCATTCTCTCTGTTTGCCTCTCTTATTTCTATTTCATTCTTCTTGCAGTTGAATAGATAAAATATTTTTAAGAAGAACTACATAATAGAAAAGTTTAGCCTAAAACTAAAAACAATAATTTTTGTAGTTGTTTTTTTAAATTATTTCAAAACTTTGTATGGACACACCATGTGTTGGAACCCTCATTTCTCTTCTCTCTGCTCCCACTATTTACCATGGGGTTGTGGATTAGGAGTTGTGAGAGCAGCAGTCAGTTATTGGGTGGGGGACAGACAATGCCTCTGGATATTCCCTTCTACCCTGTGGCTTTCAAAATCTTACCACACTCTCTTCTGCAAAATTCCCTGAGCTATGGTGGGTGTGTTTTAAGTATACTTCAGTGTTGTGCTCTCAGCAGCTTCTGGATTTCTGCTCTGGTAAATGTAGAGTGTGCATCCTGGTATAGGCTGTCAGGCTCACCATGGAAGCAGCACTCTTGCTCATCTTGCAAATTCCTCTGTGGTTTCATCTGGGCCATGGATGATGTGCAAGGGGGGGGGGTGTTCATCTCCTACCAGACAGCCTGGTCTTGTTGATAGATTTTGGTTGTCTTCTGTTCTCACTGCCTTCTGAAAAAAAGCAAACAGATTCTCCAGTGGACAGTGAGATCAGCATAGGTTTAAGTGGATAGGTATTATTAATTTAGGGAGATTTTGATGGGTATAGCCTCTCTTTCGACAAAAATAGTGGGAGGTTCTTGCTGGAGTCCATAATCCTGGTCTCCATAGGATTCTGACTTGGTCCTAGTTCAAGGTATGGGTTCCTTTCCACTTAGAGGATGTCTTAGCCCATCAGAAATCCATTGATTACCCACCTAGATTGTGTGCCATCATTCTACAGGTGTGTACATCTTGTCAGGCATGTTGCTTTCATATAGTAGGGAACCCCACTTGCTCACAACGTTGTTGGCCATTTTCCACCAGCAGCTCATGTAGTACTTTCCAGAACTATAATGGCTAACCGTCAGGGAACTGGCTTCCTTCCAGATTCTAGCATGATCTCTGATAGCCAAGTGCTTGACAGAAGCCTGTCTTTGTTTGGGGACATCTTAGATTTCTCCAATCAACAATGCTGTATGGGTTGTAACTGACTTCAGGTACTAAGAGTTACAACCCAGATCCAAATGTTTTAGTGTTAGGCTTCATCACACCCTCTCTAAGGCCCTTCTTATCAGATGTTACCCCACATACTTCCATTGAGGGTTATATCTTTTAGTCTACTACCCAGGAGAAATGTTTCTACAATACCAATTCATTTTGATTTTAGTATTGTGTGTGTATCCTCACCCTCGCATTCTCCCCCCAAAACAATTCCATCACTATTATCTGTCCCTCAAGTTGCCTGTCAGGTATGCCTGCAATACAAGCTTTTCCAGGTTAGGAACTACATATGAGGGAGTACATGTGGCATTTGTCTTTCTGTGCTTGTGTGACTTTGGTTAGTATGATCTCTTCCAAGTACATCCATTTTCTAACAAATTTCATTATATCATTTTTCCTTACTATTGAGTAGAATTCCATTGTATAAATATAACATATCACTATTTGTCAAAGGATGGTCATCAGGTTTGGTTCTAGTTCTTTGCTATTGTGAATTGAGCAGATATAAACACAGTTGAACAAATACCTCTGCATGAAAAGTGGAACCTTGGGTTGGAGAGATGGCTTAGTGGCTAAGGCACCTGCCTGATAAGCCTAAGAACCCGGTTCCAATCTCCAGGTCCCACGTTTAGCCAGATGCAAAGTGATGTAAGGGCGCAATGCTGCACTTGACCACAAGGGGGCGCACACATCTGGATTTCATTCACAGCAGCTGAGAGACTGCTGGGGCGCTCATCTCTGTCTCCCTCTCCAAAAATAATTTAAAAATAAAATAAAAATAAAGAAAGAAAAGTGGAACTTTTAGGTATATGCCCAGTAGAGGAACAGATGGTTAAATTGGTAGCTCTATTTTCAGCTGTTGCAGGAGTCTTTATATCAATTTCCATAGTGGTTGTACAAGTTTGCGCTCCCACCAGCAATGAATGATGGTTCCTCTTTCCCAACATTCTCACCAACATTTATTGTCATTTGATTTTTTAATGATTGTCATCATGACTGGGGTAATGTCAAATGACACAGTTGTTTTAATTTACATTTTCCTGATGGTTAAAGGATGTTGAAAATTTTCTTAATCAAGGATTAGCCATTTTCTATTCCTTCTTTTGAGAATTCAGTTCTCTATGCCAATTTTTGAGTGGATTGTTTGATGTTCTTATTAGTTTTTAAATGTCTTTGTAGATTCTAAATATTAGGCCTTTGTCTGTGGTATAGCCAGTGAATATTTTCTCCCATTATGTTGGTAATCTGTTGGCTCTATTTATGGTATATTTGTCTGTACAAGAGCTTTTCTAGCTTCATGAGATCTCACTGGTTGAATGATTATTTAATTGCCTGGGCTACTAGAGTATTTTTTAGGAAGTGTTTCCCCATTCATATATAATAGAGTGTCCCCCCTATTTTTTCCAATCATTTAAGATCCAATCATTTGGATCTTATATTGAGGTCTTTAGTCCATTTGGAGTTGATTTTTGTGTGTGGTGAAATGAATGTGTCTGCATTTAGTTATCCAATTTGTCCTTCACCGTTTATTGATGATGCTGTTTTTTTGTCCAGTATGATGGTTTGATTCAGTTGTCCCCCATAAACTTATGTGTTCTGAATGTTATTTCCACAGCTGGTGGTAATTTGGGAATTGGACTGTTCTGGAGGAGGTGTATTGTTAGAGATAAGCTTATGGGTCTTATAGCCAGCTTCCTCTTGCCAGTGTTTGGTACATTCTCCTATTGCTGTTGTCCACCTGATGTTGGCCAGGAGGTGATGTCCATCCTCTGCGCTTGCCATCATTTTGCCCTGTCATCAAAAAGCCTCCCCTCAAGTCTGTAAGCCAAAACAAACCCTTTCCTCTCACAAGATGCTCTTAGTCAGGTGTTTTCTGCTAGCAATGAGAGTATACTGCAATATGCAGTATACCTTGTAGGCTCCTTTCTCAAAGATAAAGTAACTGTAGTTACTTGAACTAAGGGTCTGGTCTTTAATTATGTTCCATTGGTCTATATTCTGTTTTATACTAATATCAAGCTGTTTTAGTTGCTATGGCTTTATGGTTTAGAATGGGTATGGTGATACCTCCAGAGGTGTTTCTTTGTTTTGTTTTGTTTTTTTTTGCCCTAAAATTCTTTATTTTTATTCTTTTTTTATTGAGAAACACACTCTTATGCATAAATCATGTGTTCATATCATCTTTTCCTTCCTCTGTTCCCCAATTTTGCTGAGGGTCCTCCTCAGTTTGATTACTAGTATTCCCCATGGGGTTATGGGCTATGCATTATGAGAGCAGCATATATTGTGGGAGTGGGGGATGCAACACTTCTGGGTATGACATCCCAACCTGCAGTTCTTACAATCTTTCCATACCCACTTCTGCAAAATTCTCTGAGCCACAGTGGGTATGTTTAAGTATACTTCAATGATAAGTTCTCAGGAGCCTCTGGATCTCTGCTTTGGTAAGTGTTGAGAATCCTCAGCATTCTTCTCCTTCACCCTGGTGCTGATTGTCAGGCTCACCATGGAAGCAGCACTCTTGCTCATCTCACCAATTCCTCTATTCTTTCACCTAAAGTGCAAGGGATGTTCTATCGCTTCAGATCTCATCATTTTCGGGGGGCGGGGGGGAACAGATTCGCCAACAGAGAATAAAGGTTAAATGGGATAAGCAGTGTTAATTTAATTTAGAGAGCTTTTGATGGATGTAGCCCCTCTTTTAGCCAAAGACTACTGGGAGATTATTGTTGGAGAGCATAAATCTTTGTTTCCATGAGATTCTAAGATTCTGACTTGGTTTACATGTCCAGCTATGGGTTGCTTTCCACTGAACAGAATTCTTAGCCAATCAGAAAGCCATTGGTTACCCATCAAGGCTGTGTGCCACCACTAAACAATTGTGTACATCTTTTCAGGTTGATTGCTTCTGAGTAGCTTAGACCCCTGATTGCTCTCACTGTGGTTTGGCTACTTTCCCCTAGTAGCTCATTTAGCACTTTCCAGCACTAGACAGGCTGTCTGGGAACTGGCTGTCTTCCAGATTCCAGCCTGGTGTCTCCATGTTCTGTGTTGGCAGCATATTTGTCTTCAGCAATAGAGTCTTACCTTTTACCACAGGCAGAAAATCAAGTGCTTTGGCAAAAGCCAGTCTTATTTTGGTGACCCTGTAGGTCTCTCAGATCAATAGCTCATTGTACATGGCACCAATTTCTAGGACTGGGAGTTATAGGCTGGAGCCAAATGTCTTAATGTTAGGCTTCACCCCACCTTCTCAAGGGCTCTTCTTTCTAGATACTCCCCCATACTCCTGTTGAGGGTCTAATCTTTTAGTTCAAGGAGAAAGGTTTCTAGGGTACCGGTTCATTTTGGGCTTAGTTTTATGTTTATTTCTCCCCAACTTCCTTGCCTTTCCCCAAAACCATCCCATCCCTATTGTCTGGGCCTCAAGTTTCCTGTCAAGTATGCCAGCAACAGAAGCTGTTACAGGTTAGAAAGCACAGATGATGGAGAACATGCACCATTTGTCTTTCTGTGATTGTGTATGTTCGCTGAGTATGATCTGCACCAAGTATGTCCGTTTTTCTACAAATCTCATTGTATCTTTTTTCCCTACTACTGAGTCAATTTCCATTGTGCAAATGTACCACAACTGCATTATCCATTCATCCAATGATGGGTACTTCGGTTTATTCCATTTATTAGCTATAATGAATTAAGCATCTATAAACATGGTTGATCAAATATCTCTGTAGAAAAGCATGGAGCATTTAGGGTAAATGCCAAGTAGGGGAATAACTGGGTCTCATGGTAGTTCTCTACTCATCTTTTCCAGGAAGTCTGAATATTGATTTGTATAGTGGTTGTATAAGTTTACATTCCCACTAACAGTGAATAAGGGTTCCTCTTTCCCCAAATCCTTGCCAACATTTATTGTCTTTTAATTTTTTTTTAATGTTTGCCATCCTTACTGGAGTAAGGTAGAAACTCATAGTTGCTTTAATTTGCAGTACCCTGGTTGTTAAAGATGTTGAACATTTCCTTAAGTATGCAATAGCCATTTACTTCTTCTAGTAGCTGAAGAGTTTCAGTTCTTATATTGAGCTCTTTAATCCATTTGGAGGTGATTTTTATGTATGGTGAGATGAGTGGGTCTAATTTCATACTCTACATGTGGTTATCCAATTTGTCCAGCACTATTTGTTGAAGATGCTATCTTTTTTCCAGTGAATGTTGTTGGCCTTTGTCAAAGCAGATATAGTTCCTTGAACTAAGAGTTGATTTTTGAATTCTGTTCCACTGGTCTATATGTCTGTTTTTATGCGAATACCATGCATTCTGCTACGAAGTCTTTGTGTAGCTTTAGATCAGGTATAGTAATATCTCAAGAGGTGCTTCTATTGCTGAGGATATTTTTGGATATCTAAGACCTTGGGACATTGCATGTGAATTTTGGGATTATCTTTTCTATCTCTGTGATGAATGATGCTGGGAATTTTATTGGTATTGGATTGAATCTATTGATTTTGGTAGGGTTGTGATTTTCACCATATTAATTCTATCCAGGTGCATGGGAGGTCTTTCAATCTTCTCATGTCCTCCTCAATTTATTTCTTTAGTGTTTTCATTATTTTGGTCTTTAACATCCTTTGTTAGTAGTATATTGCAAAGTATTTTATTTATTATTTTTGTGGCTATTGAAAACAGTACAACCTTTCTAATTTCTTTCCCTTATATTTGTCTTTTTCATATGGGAAGGCTCCTGGTTTTGGTGTATTGATTTTTTTATCCTGCCACTTTGCTGAAGGAATTTTTCACATTTACAAGTTTTATGGTAGTCTTTTGGGTCACTTGTCTATTAAGTCATGCCGTCTGCAAGTAGGGCTAGTTTGACTTCCTCCTTTCCAATGTCAATCCCTTTTATATCTTTATCCTATCTCATTGCTTGGGCTAGGGCTTCTATTACAATGTTGAAGAACATTGGTGAGAATGGGCACCCCTGCCTTGTTCCTAATCTTAATGGGAAGTCCTAGAGTCTTTCCCCATTAAGTATGAATTGTGTTTAGCCTTAACTGTGTTGAGATATAAACTCTCCCTTTCTGGTCTCTTGAGATGCTGTATTTTTGTGAAGGCCTTCTGTGCATACACTGAAATGATTGTGTGGTTCTTATGTTTAAGTTTATTATGTGGTGTATTACATTATTTCTGCATGCTGATCCATCCCTTCATCCCTGAGATAAAACCTGCTAGATGGAGGTGGATAATGCTCTTGATGTGTGGTTGAATTCAATTTGTGAGGATTTTGTTCAGGATTTTTGCATCAAAGTTCATCAGGATATAGGTTTTTAGTTTCCTTTTCTTTTTGTATCTGTCTTGTTTTGGTATAAAGTTGATGCTTGCTTCAAAGAAACAGTTGGGTACCATTCCCTGTTCTCTAGTTATGTGAAAAACCTTGAGAAAGCTGAAAATACACCTGGTCCTGGACTTTTCCTTGTGGGGAGGTTTTTTTATTATCTTTCCAATCTCAATAGATGTGATAGGTTTGTTTGGGAAATTTATCTGCTCTGAATTTAGTTTTGGAGGTGGTATGTGTCCATAAACTCATTCATTTCTTCCAGGTTATCCAATTTTATGGAATGAGAGGTTTTGAAAATATGTCCTGGTGATTCTTCCAATTTAAGTGATGTCAGTTGTGCCCTCTACCTTTTCATTTATATTTTGTTAATTTGAGAATTCTTTTTGACTTGATCTAATTGGCCAGGGGTTTATCATTTTTTTTTTTATTTTATCAAAGAACTAACTTTTCATTTTGTCAATTTTATCAATTCTTTTCTTAGTTTTAAGTCATTATTTTAT
Source organism: Orientallactaga sibirica (assembly GCA_036365145.1). NCBI lineage: Eukaryota > Metazoa > Chordata > Mammalia > Rodentia > Dipodidae > Orientallactaga > Orientallactaga sibirica. The sequence goes on from JAEOAD010000509.1 coordinate 6,260,560, forward strand.
ACTCTGATCTTATTATTTCTTTTCATCTGTACCTCTTAAGGTTGAATTGTTCTTTTTTTTTTTTTTTTCCATTGCCTTTGGTGGGTTAGGTTATTAATCTGAGATACCTCTATCTTTGTTATGAAGATATTTAGTGCTATGAATTTTCCCTTCAAAACTGTCTCCATTGTGTCCCATAAGTTTTGGTATGTTGTGTTTTCTTATCATTCAGTTCTAGAATTTTTAAATTTTCTTTTTGATTTTTTTTTCACAACCCATTTCAGGATCTGGTGTAATTTCTCTTGTTTCTCTTGTAATCTCTAGCTTTACCATATTGTGGTCTGATATGATGCAGGATGTTATGTAAGTTTTCCTTAATTCATGGAGGCATGTTTTATTCCCTAATATATTATCTATTTTGGAGAAGGTTCCTTGGGCTCCTGAGAAGAATGTGTACTCTGTAGAATTGGAATGGAATGTTCTGTAGTTGTCTGTTAGGTCTAGTTGATCTATGATGCTGTTAAGCTCTATTATTTCCCTATTGACTTTTTGCTTTGATGATCTGTCTTGATGAAAGTTGGATAGTGAAGTCTTCTACTATGATGGTATTGAGATATTTTCTGGTTTGTTGTCAAGTAAGATTTGTTTTATAAACTGTGGTACACTTGTGTTTGGTGTGTATAAATTTATGAGCATGATGTTCTCCTGTTGGATCAGTCCCTTAATGAGTAAAAATTGCCCTTCCTTGTGTTTGGGCTTGGGATCTATTTTTCAGTTATTAATATAGCTATACCTGCTTATTTCTTATTTCCAGTTGTTTGGAAAATCATTTTCCATCCTTTCACCTTAAGGAGGTGTATATCTTTATTGTTGAAGTGGGCTTCTTGAAAACAGCATTTTTCTGATCTACCCTGTTAACTTGTGTCTCTCAATGGGTGTAGTAAAATCATTATTATTTAAGGTTATAACTGTGAGGTTCAATTTAATCCCCACTATGCTTGGAGCTTTATGGGATTGATGCTTTCTTGGACTTTGTACTTTTTGTGCTGCTCTAGTTCCTCTGGTAGGCTCTTGAGGTTGGTTGTTTGACTCTTCTATGCTGAGTGTTTCCCTGAAACATTTCCTGTACATTTGGCTTTGTGTTCATATAATCAAAGAGCTGGCTTTTATCATTTAAGATTTTCTTTTCATTATTTATTATGAGGGAGATTTTCTCTGGGTACAGTAGTTTCAGTTGTAAACCTTAGTTTTTTAGACTTTAAAATGCTCCATTCAAAGCCATTCTAGCTTTCAGGGTTTCCATTGAAAAATCTGAGTATTTGCCTTTGTATATAATGAGTTGTTTTTCTATTGCTGCTTTTAGAACTCTCTGTTTTTGTTGTTTAGAGATTTAACTATGATATGCCTTGGAGCATTTCCTTTTTCATCCAGTCTGTTCAGTTTTCTGTGAGCTTCTTATATCTGAATGGGTCTCCTTTTTGAGTGGATGGGAAAGTTTTCTTCAATCATTTAGTTGAATATGTTCTCCATACCTTTGGCCTGAATTTCTTCTGAGTGGTGGGAATAAATGCACGTATCACCATGCTGACCTTCACTCTGGATTCTCACTCTGTTGCTGTACTTTGCAAAACTCACCATGATCTTCCAAGAAGTTCTCCTGTGTTGGCTTCCATCTTACAGTCACTGGGCTAACATTACAGAAGCATTCCACAGCTTATGGGTTTTTATATGTGTTCTCAGGAATAGAACACAGGTACTCATGATTGAGCAGCAAGTGTTATGCCCAATTGAAACACCCCACTAGCTCCACTTTTGTTAAAGTTTAAAGTTAATATATTTTATCCTGAACATTCATACAATATTATAAATATGTTAGTAGATGGCATTTATCCATATAACAAACTTGCATTCTGGCAATCAAAATGATAAGGGATTTTCTGACTTGAAATCAAAAGCAGAATGTGCCATCATGAGGTTTTTCTAGGTGACTGGAGTTTGGTTACTTTCAGAGACCTTTATGCTTGGCTCAACTGATTTGTTGTCTTTGCTAATTAATTAGAATCTAGGTCTTGAAGGTACTAGTTATAGATTTTTTTTCTTTCATTAAAAAAAAACAAACTTGAGGATGGAGAGATGGCTCAATGATTAAGGCGCTTGCCTGAAAAGCCTAACAACCTGGGTTTGATTCATTAGTACCCATGTTAAAGCCAGTGGTGCATGCATCTAGACATTGTTTGCAGTGCCTGGAGGTCCTGGTAGACCCATTCTGTCTCTCTCTCCCTCTCACTCCCGCCCTTCCTCCCTCCCTCCCTCTCTCTCTCTCTCATATGCAAATAAGTAAATATTTTAAAAGTAACTTCAAGCAATTATCTTTAATTATTTTTATTTTTGTTTCTAAATATTATACAGGGAAGGCAAGCTCTCTAAAGTTTTCTGAAGATTGCAAGATATCAAGACATGTGTATTATATACAGAAAGACTGAGATAAGCAAATGAAGAACTAAGAAGGGGAACTTAGGCTAAGAAAAAGGAGTGGTCAAAGAAAGATAGCACAGACACACAAATCCACACACAAAAGCAAGGGACCTTAGAAGATATATCATAGATTTAAAAGCATAAGCATGAGTTTAAGAACCAAGAGCCTAAGGGAAATATATACAAACATCCACCTTTATGAGGAGACATGAAATAATAGCATCTCAGCATCCTATCAAATAATAAAAATTGAAGGAGCAGTCACTAGCAAATAGCAGTTTTGAGTATCTTGAGTGATCTGGAAATAGCCCCAGGGGAAGGTAAAAATGGTGGTAACAAATGAGAAGGGAGTTTTCCAGAAGTAAATAGAAACAGATATATTCTAAGGGAAAACAACAATCAAGGTAGCATGATTAGCTATAATGCAGCTCTCATACTCATTGTTCTTTAAATCTCCATTTCTGTGGCTTAGTGATGATGAAATTGCATTTGAAATTGTAAACCTTTCCACAGTCTGTTTACTTCAAGGTTTATTAATTTGTTTTGTAATGACCTCTAAAATGGCTAATATTAGTACCAAGGAGAAGTGTCTTGCTATCTAACAATGATCTGACAGTGAATAAGAGTATTGTGAACAAGAAACAAAACAACAGCCTACTGCTGAGAGAAAATAAACATACTGAGAATTAAAATAGAAGGCAAGATTACCAAAAATATCTAAGACCCAGGTCTCATGGGCTGCAGAGATATCAGTAACTTATATTTATGGTATGTTAGGCACCTGGAGTTATATAGACAGGGAAGTCTCTCTAAGAATTTAGGGTCTGGCCACCGAGATATCAACAAGACAGTATTTATTGAGCTGCAAGGTGTTCATAAAACTGCAGTACAGCTAGGGAGAATGGAGTAAATACTAGACATGATCCCTTTTCTAAAACTGTCTCAAAAAGAGAAGGACATTTAAAAAGGCAAAAATAAGGAGTATATATCTATCATTGGGATACTATATTTTATATATAGAATAATGCACTTTACTATGGTTGGAAGTTTCCATTTTTCTTAGGTAATATGATAAACAAAGCATGACATATGCAAATACACTAAAGAAACAACTGCTTGAGGGTGCAACTGCATACCTTCAGGAACCAAGTGGACATACGTACAAAGAGGAGAGACCAAAGGGTTCAGGGAGTGAGAGCATAGATTTGTTACCACACTGCTCTACTGTTTTGGTTCAAAACATTTCAAAACATGGCTCTGCAGCTTATTTAGATACCTCATGTTGGAAGCATTCCATAAATCATCTACCTGTCCCTGGGTTTCATATGAATTAAATACTATAATTGTCTCCAGGTTTCTATTGAGTTTGTCAAGTACATGGTAAGTGCCTCGCTAGCATTGCTTCTTACTATTTCTATTGCAGCACTACCTAAAGCATTGAAAAGCCATCACTTTAATAGATTATACCACAGCATCTTATTGCATTTAATGATTGCACTTAGTAAAAGCAGATAATTTATTAGTACTCTCCTTTTCTGCATAGAAAGTGAATCACAGGATAACTAATACAAATGTCATGGCTGAGGAGATGGCTCAGTGGGTAAATTCAACACCAAGCATCCATGTAAAAAGCCAGGTGGGATCATGCATGCCTGTAACCCCAGTCATGTGGGAGACAGAGAATAGGGAGTAACTTGGGCTCACTGGTCAGCCAGTCCTACTGAAAAATGCCAGCCAAAGTTCAGTGAAAGACTATCTCAAGAAAACAAAACAGAAAGAGTGCTAAAGGATATGAATGATCTCCTCTGGCTTCCACAAAGGCAGGCACATATCCATGTATAATAAGCATATAACATGCATACACACATCACACAAAAATCAAACCTCACTCACATGTACCACACATGCTACACACACAGCATAATAAAATGAAACAAGCAAGTGTCTACAGATGACAAAAAGCTTGGTTCATTTGAGTCATCAGATGTTGTAGCTCCCTTCTCATTATTGGGATAAAGCACCAGACCAAAAGCAACTGATGGGAAGGAAAGTTTATTATTTAGGCTTATAGTCTCAAGGGAAGCACCAAGACAGCAGTAGAAAGCATGACATGGGCAGATTCTGGACATGCCTCTAACATAGCAGGTAGAAAACAGCAGCAGGAGAGTGAGCTGAGCAAAGGAGAGCTGCCCATGACACCCACAAGCCTGCCCCAACAACACGTATCATACAGTAAGACTCCACCTTCTAAGTTACCACCAGCTAAGAACCAAGTGTGCAAAATTCATGAGTTTATGGAGGACATCTACCACATTCCACCAAAAAAAAAAAAAAAAATAGTACCTTCATGTTTTCCAAAGTTGGTTTCTTTCTGTAAAGTGAAATATGTGTGTTATATTTAATATTTAGTATCAATGATATATATGCACACACACATATATATATACATCTATATATATATCCATATAAATATAAAAATACACACACACACATATATACACACACACACCCACACACACAGAGAGAATTCAAAGTGAATAAGGGACAAAAGCTTAAAATATAAAGGGTGCATTAGCTGTCCATTTCTATGACAAAACAACTCAAAGGAGGAAAGCCTTATTCTGGGATATGGTTTCAGTCCATTGTCCCTAGCCCTGTTTTTTCTAGGTGCATGGTGGTACAGAAGGTCATGAATGGAAAGAATACGTGATGGAGCTGAGAGCCTCATAATAGGAAAGAAACAGTGAGTGAAAGAGGATAGCTAAGGGAGAGAGAAGAACGCTCACAAGGACCCACTTCTTTCAATTAGCTTCCACCTCACAATTGTTTTACCACTTTCAAATAATGTTATCTGCTGGTAAACAAGCCTTCAGCACATGGCCTTTGGATATTATTTCAGTTTAAAACCATAAAAAATTGAAAGCAAGATTTCAAAAGTCGGGCTTTTATAATTGTTGTTATATATTTAGATAAAAAGGAAACACATCTAGCTAACTCTGTTCTGGTTAAAGTATCACTTGACAATAGTTAACAAAGACTTGAGTAACTCAGGAGGTGTAGATAAAAGACTTCATATAAGCAAAACTAGAAAAATATGTTGAATTTTAATTTCTGTGTACTTGTTTCAGGAGCAATGTATTTGATAATGACATTTTTGTCCAAGGAAATCTTGTAATTTGAGTATATTCACTCTTCATTAACTTTTCTCGGTCCTCATCATGCTAGTCTCCTTCCTAACCTCATCTTTTTAACATAACCTACTTCACAAGTAATTTTTGGAGAGGAAATTATTTTAGGACTCTAGTTTGTGTATCAGCAAGTTCAATAGATGTTTCATTTGTATTTTTAAATCTGTGGTAAATTATTTGTCATGTGTTCCTGCTTGATTTATTTTCTTGAGGCAGGGTGATCATTCTAGCTTACATAACTTAGAACTCACCATGAAGCCCAGGCTGGCCTCAAACTCATGACAATCCTCCTGCCTCAAACTCTACAGTGCTGGGATTACTGGTGTGATCCATCATGCCTGACTTCTACCTTTTAATTTATTATTTATTTTAGAGAGAGAGAGAGAGAGAGAGAGAGAGAGGCAGGCAGGCACAGGGAGAGTGAGAGAATTGGCATGCCAGGGCCTCAGCCACTGTAATAAAACTCCAGACACTTGTGCCACCTAGTGGGCATGTGCAACATTGTGCTTGACTCACCTTCTTATATCTGGATAACTGGGATCTGGAGAATGGGACATGGATCCTTAGGCTTCGCAGGCAAGCACCTTAATTGCTAAGCCATCTCTCCAGCCCACTTCTAGCTTTTTAAAGTATTGATTGTTTGGAGAGCTTCAGTTTGAAGTTCAAGCTGTTCTGGAACTTAAGTTTCAGCTTTACCTTTTAAAAACTGAGATAGTACAAAATATGTGAAATAATATGAATATTAGAAGACCTTTGATACTCCTGCCTCTGCTTCTTCAGCAATTGTCTACCAACATGTGTCACCACACCAGCTAGAAGACCTTTGAAATTTCCATCAGAATCTGACTCTTTAACTCAATTACCAATAAAAAGGAACAGATTATAACATTCTAATTCTTCTTTGATCGTACAGTAAATTTTAAAAATTAAACAATTTCATGGACTGGTTTTAAAAGGCCTTACTTTGTCTTTTAAAAAAAAAAAAAAAAAAAGAAAAACTCGGGGCTGGAGAGATGGCTTAGCGGTTAAGGCGCATGCCTCCTAAGAACGCTGGTTCCAATCTCCAGGTCCCACGTTCAGCCAGATGCAGTGATGCAAGGGTGCAATGCCACACTTGACCACAAGGAGGCGCACACATCTGGATTTCATTTGCAGCAGCTGAGAGACTGCTGGTGCTGCACCCATCTCTGTCTCCCTCTCCTCTCTCTCTCTCTCTCTCTCTCTGAAAGAAAGAAAGAAAGAAGAAAGAAAGAAAGAAAGACTCATGTTAAAGATCCAGTATAAAATTCAGTGATTTTTTTCATATATACTTGCAGTCCTGAGCCTGTCACCAAATAAAACCACAGAAATTCTCTTACATTTTGAAATAAAATGAGATTATAGTGAACCAAATACCTGAATTATTAACATTATACCTCCCATTAAGTCAAAATGCATCTGAAGTTTTCTTCATATCCAAATATTCCTGGTGATTCAGACATTATCTTAAATCCCTGGTATCCTTGATCCAGTGTCATTTCAGGCCACTGATAGCCTTAAGACCTAATGGTGACAACTGCCCCAGTACTGAGGCTAGAAAAATGCAGAGAAATGAGGTAATTCAGCCAAGTACGAAGGAGAGTATTCTTTTTCCAGATCTTACAGTTATGGAGTGGTGCCACAGCTGATTGCCAGAACATTAAAATAAAATAGAATTTAATACTTATGTCCTGAAATTAAATGTACATAAAACACACATCCACACTATACCCTCCTCCCAAGCTTTTTAAAAGTCTATGCTTTTTAGAGTACTTTATGGAGTGTAACCATTACTCCAAAACCAGAAACAGCACACTCATTAAATGATCATCTTATCAGTAGGTCTAGCTTACTGCATTGAGATATTCTCTTTGCTGCAGTCAGCTACTGCATATTGTTTTCTTGTCTTCTTGACACCCATGTGCCCCTCCATCTCCTTTAAATCTGTTATACCTAAATGGTAGTCTTAGACAGAACATGGGATTTTCCAAAGGATGGTACTAAAAAGCCATATATTGAAGATTCAAATAGTACCAAGGAGGGGCACTGAGTAAAAAGAAATGTACAGCAAGCTCAACACTCACCCAGAGATGATTTGTGCTTAATCAATTTGAACAATTTCATCATAAAAGTCTGTACCATGTTCCGTTCTGCACTGTGAAAGCCTTTTCCTGAGTTATAGTAGATAAACCCAAAGAAACTTAAAAGTTGATGCTAAACCAGGATCCTTGCTGTACTTTGAAAATTTCATCACAGGTCATATAAATAATAGATCAAAAGTTTCTAAAACACCAGGAAAGTATAGAAAATGAAGACTTAAAATGTATTACTGGACAGTTTTATAACATTGTGGTTATTGCAAATTAAATAGCTGATATTGTTTAAAATGTAGAAAATCCTTTTGTACATACTAGCCATGTCTAGTTTGTATATACTTCCATTAAATTTCCCTACAACTTCAAAAGGGGTCTTGTAGAAAAGAAAATACATGTTTAGTCCCAGTCTGAAAAAAAAGTAAAGAAAATGAAGACTTGCGTAGAAGATGAGCATATAAATGTATTATACAATATGTATATATTACACTTTATGTGATTTTTTCTATTCAAATCAACATTTGTCCCCCAAATATAGGCCGATTCCATGCTATTTCATTTCCAGCAAGAGAACTTTAAAATTAGGGGCTGGAGAGATGGCTTAGCAGTTAAGCGCTTGCCTGTGAAGCCTAAGGACCCTGGTTTGAGGCTCAATTCCCCGGGACCCACCTAAGCCAGATGCGCAAAGTGGTGCATGCATCCTGAGTTCATTTTCAGTGGCTGGAGGCCCTCATGTGCCCATTTTCTCTCTATCTATCTGCCTGCTTTTCTCTGTGTCTGTCATTCTCATATAAATAAATAAACAAACAAAAAATTAAAATTGCAATCAATAACCTGTATAGACAGGCTATTTAAAATTTACTGAACTTTTATGTGGCATTCTATTTAGTTGGTGAAACTCAGAACTATTCATACACAAATCAAAGTAATTATCAACTGCTACCAGTGGAATTTTTGAGTATGAAATATTCATAACATTTTGCTAGTATAAAAGTAAAAAGCCAGCAAGTCATTGAATAAGGGAAAGATAAAGTATCAATGTGAATCATGACTGGCCAAGTATCCTGTCCATGCTGTGGGTGAATGAGTAGTAGAACAATGAGGACACTTCTGATGGGCTTGCCAATACTTGCCATGTAAAATATGCAAAGTATTTATAAATGATAATGACAGACTCTATCTGCATTCTAAATCACAGAGATTTGGAGGATGTTTCCTATATTTCACAGCTTCTGACCATTGATATGCATATATGCATCAGTCTTATGTAATACTGCCAAAGGGAAATAAGATTTAAAAGAAATCAGTGATACAGACTTTTATATTTTTACTCTTACCACATACCATCAAATATTCAGAAGGCAAATAGCATATTATATTCTTTCAAAAACTTCTTACAAAAACTGTGTAGTAGGAGGTATTTGCAGTCGAATAAAATTCACAGAAATCATGTTCTAAAGTCAAAAATAACTTAAGAAGTATAAGAGTGTACCTGTCACTGAGTGAGCCCTGACTCATTTTTATGAAGACTGGATCTCACACACTTATGAGGCTTTAGAGGAGTCTTGCTACTGTCAGAGGAGCTCAGCAGGTATTAACTTCCTGCTGGGGATTTGATCATTTCTCCTCCCATATGTCTCTTTTTATAGAAAGGGGGGGGGGAACTCCACTAGGCATAAAAGGCCTTAAAGAAAATAACTGTTCACATACTGAGAATATTTTAAAGTTTTTCATGTATCTGTATATAAAGAGATTCTATATATGTAAAGCTGGAAAATGCATAAAAAAATATTTAAACAAACAATTTTGGAGTAAGACATTGCAGCATGCACCCATGCCCTTGAATATTAACATTCCTATATGAACACGAAACAAATTAGTGGTCAGCTCTCATCAAATGAAGATCAGTTTTCAATCTTCCAAATTATCAGTCTTATTTACTTTTGGGAAAGGAAGGTTGCTTTTTCATGTACAATATCAATATCATTGCAGTGTTTTCTAAAAGTAAACAAACTCAATTCCTTCACTCTTGTTGGAATTACAGAGGCTCTAAAAAAAACTGTCAAAGTGAAGCATTGAGTTTCTCCTTTGTGTTATACAGGTCCCAAGATGATGGCAAAGCCTTCCTCTAATACACTTCCCATGATTCCACTTATCTCAGAAAGAGACAGCACAAGTGTGTCTGACAGTCTGAAGTGGTAGTTATGTCTGCGTAGACAGTTCATCCACAGGTAAAAATAATTTAGACTCTAGACAGTGCAATTTGGGGAATTACAAAGATCTCTCCATGAAACCACATCTCTTTCCTCAGCCCCTTACAATTTTATCCCCACTATAAGCCATCTAATTTTGGTTAAGGCACTCGGTACACAAATGGAAGCTTAAACATGTGTTCAATCTTCTCAGGATGAAGGTGTAAAATGTACAAGGAATGAACTGTAAATGGGTCATTGCTTAATGAGAGATGAAGTGTAAGCTGTCCCATACTTTCTTACAATCTGAGTTATATATGACTGTCAAGATCCAAGATCCATGAAAGGGCACAAAAGGAAAAAAGATGTTTAATTCAATGTTACTAGCAAAGATTTAATGAAGAAGATATAAAGTTTCTCAAGCAAAGATTTAATGAAGAGATGCATAGCTGGCAAAAAAGCTGAGAATCCATGACTATTGTATACTTTGCCCCAGATGGAACATGTATATTACCTTCTCCAAGGATTAGGGAACATTATGGAAGAAGGGTGGAAGGAATGTAAGAGACAGAGGATGGGGCCAAGTGCTTTATTCAAATTAAAAGTTTAGTGAAAGACCCAAATCCAAGCATATCTGTGAGGGTGTTTATATATCTGAATGTGCCTAAAGAAAAACAAAAAACTTTATACTTTTCCTTAATTTGTCTCTATTCCTCTTATACCTTAAACCTAGTCATCATAGCAGGATCATGAGAATGCATTTGAGTCCTTCTACTTGTCACCATTCCATCCCTTTCACAATGGTCAAAATGCCATCCTCTTTCCAGTTGCCATGCCTCCAATGAGGTTAATTGCTTTTATTCCTACAAAATCTAAAATGGTCTTCTCAGAGCATAAATAAGGTGGCTTTCTGGTTGTTTTAAGGTTTAAAGTGTGCTTATTACTCTAAGTCAAACTCAAAAAAAAAAAAAAAACATGTCCATATGATGGACTACAAAGAACTTCAAGTCTTACTGGCTCTGCCATCATTGTTCTCAACTTCCACCAATACAGACACGAAGGCAATTATCACTAAAGCATACACTACTCCTCAAAATTCTTGCATTTATCTGGGGTGCTTCTTCTTCTTGGATCTGTGTGGTTTGTTACTTCATTTCTTTATCCTCTGCCATTTCCTCTAGAATGTATACTTCACACAACAAGAAGGGGGGTGGGGCGTATACTGTATTCCCTTCTAACAGGGCAGTAATTGAATAAACAAATAAATGATGAAGAATGAATGAAAAGAGTTACTTGGATTGGAGTGAACCTCTTCCCTGCTTCATCATAAAGAAGAGTTTGGCCATATAGGCCCAATGACTGAATGGGTGAAATAGTGGCATGTCTACTCTTGGGGAAACCAACTGCTCCATAATTGGACTGAAGGCCCTCTCTACGGGAGGGAATACATACCTGATACTGAAAAACCTAAGCAAAAGTCTATGGCAGGTGAGGTCATGAGCCTTAGGGGTATAAAGCCTGCTCTTGTCTGACTAAATGTATATATTATTCCCACCAAGCTGCCCTGGGGGCACTACACTTAATGTTCATATTCACATATTAACGCAACTCTCACTTCTGGTTAGTGAAGCTTCTCTTTTCAGATGGTGATGACCACTGGGATGACCCCAAAAGGCAATATAGTGCTGAGAAGAAGGGATGGAGGAGTGCCCAGCACTGAAACACCTCTGTTACACCCTCCAAGGCTCAGGGACCATTGCGAAAGAGGGGGCGGATAGAATGGAAGAGCCAAAGGAAGGGCATGACTTCTTACAATGCAACTGCTCAGACAGAAATTGGCCTTGATATCCATGACCTTGCAGTGCCTAGCAATACCTTCGCAAGACCCTCAAAATGGAAGAAAAAGATGATGACATCAAATTAAAAGAGAGATTAATGGAGAGAGGGAGGGGATATGATGGACATTGGAGTTCTAAAGTGGAATGGGGGAAGGGAGGGAAATATCATGTGTTTTTTGTATGTAAGTATAGAAGTTGTCAATAAAAAAATGAACAGAAAAAAAAGCAATAGTCAGGATTACGTAAAAGCTAAGCATTTAGGCCAAATGTTACTAACACTTATATGCAAATATCCAGTTTTTTCTGGATAAGAATTTTTGTAAGTAATTTAAGGACTTGAAAACAAAAAGTTATAATAATAAAACAGAAGGAACTATTTCCCTGAGATATAATTAAGCACTTTATATAAACTCTTTGGTCAGAAAAAAAAGTATAACTACTAATATTATAGGAAATTCCAAAAATTCAAAATAAGCTTAAAGTTTTTAAAAAATGGCAAGTAGCCAGGTGTAGTGTCACAAGCCTTTAATCCCAGCACTTGGGAGGCAGAGGTAGTAGGATCATTGTGAGTTCAGGGCCACCCCAAGACTACATAGTGAATTCCAGGTCAGCCTGGCCTAGGGTGAAACCCTACCTTGCAAAACAAAACAAAATAAATGTAGTAAGTATAATTACAGAATTATAGGATTCAATCTAGTAGATCAATATTAAGGGCTATATTAATATGGAAACACTCATTTTATAAGTATATATGTTGGGTACTGACATTCAAATTATACTCTAAACACTTTCCTTCTAGTGGGAATATGAAAACAATTGACCTTAACATAATTTATGTGAAGTTTAAATGTGGAAGCATATGCCATTAATCCCAGCACTCAGGAGTCTGAGACAAGAGGATCACAGGTTCAAGGCTGCATACTAAGATCTTATCTCAAAAAAGGATGGAGTAATATTTGTTGAATATTCCATATATATATATGTAATTTAAATAGAATCTTTGTATGGACACACATCATTTCTTTTCCTCTCTGTTCCCATTCATCTGAAGGCCCTCCTCAGTGGGATTTCTGGTCTCCACCATGGGGTTTGTGACTTTTTTAAAGAAAAAAATGTGTTTATTAGTAAACAGACAGAGATAGAGAAAGAATGGGTGCACCAGGGCCTCCAGCTGCTGCAAACAAACTCCAGACACATGAGCCACTGTGCATCTGGCTTTCCATGGTTACTGGGGAATGGAACCTGTGTTGTTGGGCTTTGCTAGCAAGGGCCTTAACCAGTGAGAAATTCCTCCAGCCCCAATATGTGATGTTTTGATACAGGTATACATTGTATAATTTTTAAGTCTGATTAAGCATATCTACTACACCAAACATTTTTCATGGTAAAATCATTTATAACATATTATTATAGAATTTTGAAATAAATAGTACAGAATTAGGGCTGGAGAGATGGCTTAGCAGTTAAGGAGCCTGCTTCCTAAGCCTAAGAACGCTGGTTCCAATCTCCAGTGGTCCCAATCTCCAGGTCCCACGTTTAGCCAGATGCAAAGTGACACAAGGGCGCAATGCTGCACTTGACCACAAGGGGGTGCATGCATCTGGATTTCATTCACTGCAGCTAAGAGGCTGCTGGCGCACCCATCTCGATCTGTCTTCCTCTCCCTCTCTCTCTCTCTGTGTCTCTCTCTCAAAAAAAAAAAAAAAGTACAGAATTGTTACATATATCTCTCTACCATACAATTATACACCAGAGTTCTTAGTCATACATTACTGTGACCATCAATCAGTGTTTCCCCATTCCTTCCTCCCCACTATTCTATCTGGCTTGGGTAACTACTACTTTCATGTTCTATGACATCCACATTTTCTATTTTTCACATATGAGTGAGATCATATGAGTGAGGTCTTTTTGCACTTGGATTATTTCAGTTAACACAATAATCTCTGGTTAAACTTGCATTGTCACAAATGACAGGATTTCATTCTTTTCTATAGCTGAATACTCCACAGTGCATATATACTGCATTTTTTTAACCTAGTCATCTGTGGAAGGACATTTAGGCTGCTTCCATTTCTTAGCTATTGTGATTAGAATGACCACCCAGATCTCCACATGCAGGGCCCATTTCTTAATTGCTCTTGCTGCCATAACAAAATACTGTGGTGCAGCTTTTAAATGACATTTATTTTTCACAGTTCTGGAGGCTGGCAGATTGCATGTCTGCTGAGGCCCAATTACTAAATCGCAGGTGCATCTTCTCTCTGTATCTCTGCTTAGCGGGTTAACAATAGTGTAAGGGGGAAATGAGCTGATTGTAGCTTCTTTTATAAGGGAACTGATCTTACTATAAAGCACTAATCTCACTCCTCAGACCATCAACTTGAGACTCAAGAAGAAACATGTGAACTTAGGGGTGGGATAAGGAGGCACTGAATTTAGATTATATTTTCAGCACACATTTTTCCAAAATTATATTTAAATAAAATTGATGCCATTTTCGTCCCATTTACAAAAATTACCTTCTTGTTTTAATGGAAAAGAAAATTGATCTGGCATGGCTTGTTTTCCTAATGCCATTAAACTTGACTTGTGGAATGTATCTAATCAGTAGTTTAAAACCTTAGTGTACATTTTCATCACAGTACAGGATGGAAGCATGACTTATCAAGAACATAAATGTCTGAACTCCCCCCTTTCTTCCCAGCTTGCAATTTGGAATATTTAACCAAAGACAATATTTTTAACTTTATTATAATCAATTTTAGTTTCTAGTTACTCATTTTGAGAAATACTGACTGTGGTGGTTTGAATATGGAACATCCTTCACAGCTTCATGTCTTTGTGTTTAAGCCTTCTACTTAATCCCCAGCTGGTGGAGTCTTTGGGAAGTGGACCCTAGCTGGATGAAGTTTATTACTGGAGACAAATGTTGAAATTTTATAATTGATACAGCACTAGTGATCTCACTCTGTGACCTAGTTTTATTATGGGGGTTCAAATGCAAATTCCATACCTGAACTCATGCCTGTATTTAACCAAAGAATTGGATAAACCAGACTGAGAAGAATTATTACTAACATTACTTTTTTTTTTTTTTTTTAAATTCAGAAGTCAGGAGGAGTAAGGGAAAGTCCATTGACCAAGAAAAGGGAATGGCAGGGGAAGTTAGGTAGAGAAAGAAAATTTTGAACCAAAGTTTTAGAGTGAATACATCCATGCCCATCTAAAAACACATGGGCCTAGTGAAAACAACGAAAAACAACAACAACAACAACAACAACAACAAAAAAAAAAACCTATTCTTTCCTGCCCTGGCAGCAGCATGATGGGAAGGACAAAACCTTACCAGTGGTGGAAGCCTCAGGTGCTGGGAGATAAACAGCCCAGGAGGCAGACAAGAGGAGACCCCCTTCTCCTTGTAAGATCCAGTGAGATTTCTGGTTAAGATGGCATCTGCCTAACCTCACCTCACCTCACGGGGAAGGAAAGGAAACACCCTTAAGGTTCATGGCATTTTTTTAGTGGTTTGCTGACTCTATTAGACTTCCAGTGGGAAGGTGTGGAGGAGCAAAATAGGGAGTCCACTGATTCCCATGCTCTTGGGTAGCCCACCATTTCCCCAAGCCCATCAAGCAGCTGTACTAGCCAGTCTCACCAAGAGGTCCCTCCTGCACTAACCACAGGCCAAGTGGACCCTAGCTAGCAGGCTAGGACCTCCACCCCAGGCTTTCCCACCATGGCACAGAGCTCCAAAGTCCCACTCGCCATCCCGCCCTAGCCTTTCTGAGCTGTGCACACCACTGGGGTCCAACTCTTCAGCACTGCCTAGCCTTTCTGAGCTCTGTGCAACACTGCAGTCCCAGGCACTGGTCCTGCCTGAGCCTTTCTGAGCTAGGCATGCCATCGTGGTCCCACACCAGTCCTGCCCTAGCCTTCCTGAGATCTGTGCCACTGGAGTCCCACTCACCAGTCCTGCTGAGCCTTTCTGAGCTCTGGTGTGACCACATCCCACTCACCAGTCCCATCTGCCACCCCTCCACCAAAGTCCAGCAGGCTAATGTCCCACACAATAGGCATTCTGAAACATCGTGATGGGCAGAATACAGTAAAAACGGAATAGCATGAAAAATCAGATGCCAGTAAATCCAGCAAGATTGCCCAGTCCCACATGGATGTCTTTAATCAAAAGGAGAAGACAATAGGATCAGAAGCTCAAAATGAAGAGACAAGCTATGCAACTCTGGACAAGCAAATAGCAGAACCTGCAGAAACTCAACAAATAGCCAATAATTCTATGAATGGTGTCTGCACTAGATTAGACCTAATAGAAAAGAACTAGGAGGGGTTCCAAAGACAGTTAAATGATATGAAGGAGAGCAAAAAATAAATAATAAAAATAACAGAGGATCTCAATAACCAACTGGCTAAACTCAATGAAGACATAAAAAAAATGCAAGGATGAACTCCAAGAAGCATTAAGAAAATCAGAAAATGACGTTAAAAGGGAACTTGACAGAAGGATGGAAACTATACATATGTAGGAGGAACTATCCATAATATAGGCATGGGAAAAGACTTCCTGAACAAAACCCCAGTAGCTCAGGAAATTAAATAATCACTCAGCCATTGGCATTTTAGGAAACTGAAAAGATTTTTCACAGACAAACATACAATAAGCAGAGCCAATAGCATACCCACAGAAAGGGAGAAAATTTTTGCTGGATACACATCAGACAGAGGCCTAATTTCTAAAATATACAAAGAACTCGAAAACCTAAACAATTAAAAATCAAACAACCCGCTCACAATATGGGGCAGAGAACTACACAGGGAGTTCTCAGAGGAAGAAATACAAATGGCAAATACACACTTAAGAAAATGTTCAAAATCCCTAATCATCAGGGAAATGCAAATTAAAATGACTATGAGATTCCACCTTGCCCCAATAAGGATAGCATACTTTAGAAAATCTAATGACAACAAATGCTGGTGAGGGTGTGGAGAAATAGGAACCCTTTTACATTTAGCCAGACAAGAGCAGGCTTTATACCCCTAAGGCTCATAACCTCCCCTGCCATAGACTTTTGATTAGTTTTTCAGTACCAGGCATGTATTCCCTCCCATAGAGAGGGCCTTCAGTCCAATTAGGGAGCAGTTGGTTTCCCCAAGAGCAGACATACCACTATTGCACCCATTTGGTCATTTGGCTTGTCTGGGCAAACTTGAGTTTTCCAGGGTCCACTGTTTTCACCGCTGATGATTTCTGTCTCCCATATGGCTTCATGGGAGACAGAAATTTTGTTGAATAAGTTTTCCATGCCTTTGGTCTGTATTTCTTCCCCTTCTGGTATTCTCATGATTCAAGTGTTGGGATGCTTAAGTGTTTCCCATATTTCCCTCATGTTCTGTTTACAGAAAATTTTGAACTTATTGAAACTTTTGGACTCATGAGCCATTTCTTCTGTTTTGTCTTCAAGTTCTGAGTTTCTATCCTCTACTTGGCCGACTTTATTCTTGAGAGCTTCTATAGTGTTTTAGGCTTGTTCAATTTGGTTCATATTTTCTACTGCTTTTTTATTTATAGGAACCCACATTGACTGTTGGTGAGAATGCAAGACGGTACAACAACTATGGAAAATAATATGGAGACTCCTGAAAAGGATGGATATAGAGTTAACAACAGACCCAGTTATTCCCTTACTGGGCATTTACCCTAAGTCACCAAGCCTCACAGATATTTGCTCAACCATGTTTAGAGCTGCTCAATTCATAATAGCTAAGAACTGGAATCAACCCAGATGTCCATCATTAGAAAAATGGATAACTAAGATATGGTATATTGACATGATGGAATGCTACACAGCAGTAAGGAAAATGATACAATGCAATTTGAAGAAAAATGGTCAAACTCAGAACAGATCATTCTTAGTGAACTCACCCAAGAGACACAGAAAGATAAGCATCACATGGTCTCACTCTCACTCATCTATGGCTCCTAAGCTGAATTGGCCTGAGATACTGACACACCTAATAAACATCTTGACAACAGGACAATAGGGATGGTGGTGTTGGAGGGGAGGGCAAGGGTTGGGGGCAAAAAAAAACTGAACCCAATGGAAATGATACACCATAAAATCCTATATCCTGAAAAACATACTAAAAGGTCAAACCTTCATCAGGTACTTAGAGAGAACTCCTAAATCACAGGAGCCTGGAGAGGGTAGGATGAAGACTAACCTCAATCTTCTTCTGTCTCTCTCTCTCTCTTTTACTCCCTCTTCTTTCTCTTCTCTCCTCTTTCTCTTTCATATTACCTATATTTTTCTTCCTTCTTTCCCATGGCACTGACCTGTAACTCCCAGTACCAGCATGTAGTTTACATCTGCAATGAGCTGTTGATCAGTGAGACCTACAAGGTTTCCCAAAAGAAATCAGATTTCTGTCAAAGTACTTGATGAGCCATGAAATGTTAATGCTAAGACCCTACTGATGAAGACACCATATGCTGTTGGGATGGAACTAGAGTGATCTGGCTGGAATCTGGAAGAGAAGGTGTTACATGAGCAACTGGGGGAAAAAGACCAACATCTGTCTAAGCAACTCATGGTCTAAGCTACTCAGTAGCAATCAACCTTCCGTGAAACTCACACAAGGGCAATAGTGGCACACAGTCATGGTGGGTTACCAACTGCTCTTGATTTGGCTAATGGATCCACTCACTGGAAAGGAACCCATACCTGGAATGGAGAAACAAGTCAGAAACATATCTAAAAATGAGCCTGTTCTCCAGCATCAAGCTCCCACCAATATTGGGATACAAGAAAGCCTACACCTATTAAATTCTCTCTAAAACAATAATGGTTATCCATGTATCTTGCACTGACCTCACTCTCCATTGGAGAATTTGCTTCTCTTTTCCAGATGGATACAGAACCTGAGGAGAGAATAAGCCCATCGTACATCAACAGGGCACAAGCTGAAGCCATAGAGTTATAGGGGAAATGACCAAGAGTGCTGCTTCCTTGGTGAACCTGGTACCAGCACAAGGGTGAAGGAAATAGACACAAATAACACACAACTCCTACCAAATCAGATATCCAGAGACCCAGAGACTCCCAAGACCTCGTCACTGAAATAGACCTAAAATGAACCCAACATGGCTCAGGAAATTTGCAGAAGACGGGACAGAAAGATTATTAGAGCCATAATTTGGGTCATTATGCACAGAGACATTGCCTCTGCCCATAACTGATGGCTACCCCCACAATGCAAGACCCACAATCTCCATGGGGGGAGAACAGGGAGATGGCTAACAATGGTACCATCATGGCTATATGCACAGTATATGGATAACTAATAAAAAAATTTTAAAAAAAAAGCCAACACACCTGGGTATAGCATCTGAAAGAGGCTAAGCTTGAACTCCCTGTGCACCTGAGTAATTTCAGGTCTATAGCAGTTGCTGAGATAACAAAGTGAATGTGAGACATGAGCAGCCATGTTTACAAGCAGACAGAAATTAGTTTAAGATTTCTCTTGAGACTTTTTCTCCTTTCTCCTTCTCATTTTCCTCTCACTCAATTCACTCTCCTTCCTTCTTGATGCTGTGTGGCCAACGTGATGCCCTGCTGTTGGTTCTTGCCATGCTTCCCCTGCCATGATGCAACTTCCTCTTGACACTAAGCCAGAAATAAAATTGTTCCGTAAACTGTTTCTGGCTTTAAAGGAATTAAAAAATACTACATTATACTTGAATAAATTATTTTAGGACTGACATTTTCTTAGGATCTCAATTTCATGGTTAACAGCTCTCTTACTAGTGTTACTAAACGTGTCTGCCTTGTTTAATTAATAACATAATGAAAATTAAGGTCACATGGTATAAGGTGTGTGATGCTTTTTGTTGTTTGTATAATTCATTTCCAATAGCATTCTGTGATATTGAAGCAGAAATCTAGCTTTTTTAGGCAGTTTCACTTAGAAATTGAGGCCCAGAGACAACCACATATGCCAACTCATCCTGGCACAAGAATGGAAGTCTTGGCAGGAACAGAACTAGTGTCAGATCAAGGCTAATCTACAGTGCCCCTGCTGCTATCTGCTGTTACCTAGATAGATGATCCAGGTGGGCTAGTCTTGAGTTCCACCATCCAAATCTACAAACAAATAGGGTCTTCCCCTTGCCTACCTGAATCTGACAGAAGAATACATTTTCAATCACTCTAAAGGCTGGACCCTCTCCCCCTTTGCTCTCTTTATGTGATTCTCCTGGCCTTACCCCATGCTGCCTGGATACACATGAGTCTGGCATAGCTGGGTGGGGTTGGGGAGAACATAATATTGTTTCTTGGTCTGAATAATTCTCTGCTTGCCTCTGTTTTATATGTTGGGGTAACTTCTCACTTTAATTCCATCTTTAATTTTCCTCTGGTCTTCCATGAGTGTATTTCCCTTATATTTCAGATCTACTATGTGTGTGCTTTCTCTAACTCTAGGCCTATTACCTGTGTAATTTCTCTAAACTTGGTGTAGCCATTAGTATAATTCTCTTTACTACTCATTTCTAATCTAAATTTATTGTTCTCTGCTTTGATATTTTCCCTCTACTATTCTTCCATAAGCTCCCACAATTTGCCCTCTTAACTTCCTTCCATGGGGAAGCACAAGACAGATGCTATGAGTGATTCTTCTAAATCTCCATACACATACGCCTACAGTCTATCTTCCATGTGTTTGTGACTATACACCAATCTTTCCTTAAATACCTCAATTTTTGGGCTGGAGAGATGGCTTAGTGGTTAAGGTACGTACCTGCAAAGCCTAAGGACCCAGGTTCTACTCCTCAAACCCACATAAGACAGATGACACATGTATCTGGAGTTTGTTTGATATGGCTAGAGGTCCTAGTGTACCCCCCCTCTCTCTAATAAATAAATAAAAATAAAATATTTTTTAAAAACTCAATTTCTCTTAAATAACCTTACAAACCCTGCATTGTTTTCCACCTGAGAGCATGTTTCCACTTCCCTAGTGCTCATGGCTCTGCTCTAGCCTTCTCCCTAGATCCCAATTCCCTTTAAATAAGCCCCACAATTTTTTATTTCTCCCTAAACTTAATAATTCATAATTTATCCTTCTTTGGTTCATTTTTGTTATTTGTTTATAATAGAACAGGTCCCAAAATTTGGGGTTCAGAAACTCGGGGAACCCTCCAAAATCCCCAAATCCTGCATCAACATGAGCAATGAACTTTTTTGTAACGTGGTTATAGTTGTTCTTTTAAAGAAACTGAAATAAGTGGTCTTTTTAAGGACAATAAAATATCACAATTGTACTTAAAGAGCTCAGAAAAGAATAAAATGAATTTTCCCTAGTCTCACTTAAAAAGCAAAGTTTGATGGGGGAAAAATAACCCACCATGAATTCCCCAGTCCTGTTTTCCATGCCTTTCTTTTGTCTTTGATTGGTACATAAGTGAAGAAAGAAAAATAAACCTGAAAGTTTGATGAAGCTTGGAAAGGCCTTGATATGAAATGAGTGTCACACATCAGCTTTGCTATTTGAGAAATAATTATTACCACTTAATGGTTGAGAGGTTGGAACCAAATTTTACAGTCTAGATGTTTGGGAGCAAGAGGCAGAATGACAATAGAATGCCTGTCAACAAAGATTCATGAAAATCTCAAGATGGGTAGAATGTCCTGTTTGTCTAATAAGAACATGGCAGACCTCAAAGATGCCTAACCTGAAAGCAGTTTTCTTGGGCTAAAATATGTGCAGGGGTGGGTTAATTTTTTTAAACTATTTAAAAATCAAACTTACTTTTACCAGGAAATTCCAGGTAATTTCTTTTTTTTAAAATGTTTGTTTGTTTGTTTATTTATTTATTTGTAATCCAACAGAGAGAGAAGAGAGACAGGCAGAATGGGTGCACCAGGGCCTCCAGCCACTGCAAAGAAACTCCAGATACCTGTGCCACTTTGTGCATCTGGCTGTATGTGAATACTTGGGTATCGAACTCAGGTCCTTTGGCTTTGCTGGTAGACACCTTAACTGATGAGCCATCCCTCCAGCCCTCATTATAATTTCTTTCTTAGGATTTTCCATGGAGTAAATCTAACTGGGTAATATATAATGCAAAGAGAGATGTGTGATTTTTTTTCTACTTCTTATTTAATATCAGGTGATATTTCTCCTCTCTGAAATTGATTTCAGTTAGCATTAGGAGAATATCTTAAACTATTTTATTTATTTAATTGAGAGAAAGAGAGAATGAATGAGTGAATGAATGGGCATGCCGGGAAATTTCTCAGAACATTAAACAAACCATATATATATATATTTAAAATGTGACCAATACTGTATCTGGTGGTAAACTAAAAATATAAGAAATGAATAAATAAATTTGAAATCAATGGAAACATTTGATCACTGTATTCCTTTTGTAAGACCAAGAGATTCATTTTATAACTGGAGTTTCCAGGGTAACAGCCCTGGCTCCAGCAGCCACAATAGGGTAAGTGCAGCCACCCATCCTGATAATGTCAATTAGAAGATAGGAGCGATGGAGAAAAGCTGAGAATGGATATTTGATCGATGTGCTGAAAATAAAAACAAATGAAGTCACCCAATTACATGCAAACCATCTTTAGGGTATTAACATGTGATTTTAGGGATGAGTACAGAAAAAACTGAGGAAAGAGAGGCAAGGGGTGTGCATAATTAAACAGTGCTGGCCAAGGTGCGGTCTGTTTGATCAGTAGCTCAGTTTTACTTATGCACTGCAGTCTTACAGAAGTGATACCACAGCTTACACTGCTTGAGAGAAGCATTCTAGCAATCAACTCCAGGGTCCACCCTTCCCATCATGGATAACTCATCCCTTCTGCATGGTGTTTACTGATGAATCATATTTTTCATAGAATGCAAGGTACCTGGAGAAGTGACCCAATAGGAAAGTTTATGGAGCCAAACAAAGCCAGAGAAAGAGTTATATTCATCAGGCATCAGGGCTCATCTTCAAATACATTCATCTCTTAACCACATTTTTATTATTTAACATACTATGTAATCTAATATATAGACATTTATACATCATGTTATGAACATTATGAAGTAGAGTGATATTTTAATCTTATCAAAAGATCACTGTGACATATAGGACATTAGCAGTTGGTTTGGTCTAGATAGAATCAGAATTTTTAACTTAGTTTTCTGTTGATTTAATGAATCACATTAATTGTAATTACATTCAGACTGAAGATTATTATATGGAAGGTCATATTGATAAGATTACATTGAATGATTGCTACACTGATCTTTCTTTCTGTAATTGAGGAGAAAACATCAAAACCAGCATGCCATACCTTTTTTCTTAATCATTCCTTTGATTAAAAAAAATGTGGGCTCTGAATTAAAACAAAGGAGTTGTGTTTTTGCTTTGTAAAACAATGTTTCACATATTTTATGAAGTTAGCAATGTTCCTTATTTCCACAAGTTTATATATAATGACAATATTCCATAGAATAAATAACTATTAACATACGTATCCTACTCTATTAGTAGCTAAAATGCCATTAATAGTAAGTATTTGTTATATATATTAATATATCATCTATAAAATGATAGCAAGACAGAATTTAAGTAGCATAAAACCTGACATTAAAGCTGAGAATATATGTAACTAAGTATATATCTTACTATATGTTATAATGATCTTCTGTTAATAGGACATAATATTTATTGATTTAATTTTATCTTCCAAGTACTAGTATATAATTTTGTAACTGTGAAAACTATCCAGTAAGGAACAATGAACTAAGGCATTCTTTTACATTTAATATTGTGAGTTAGTATAAAATACTCTTGTCATGAATACTCAATTTTTCCTTTAAAAAAATAAAACAATCTGCAACATTCTGAAAAGCTCTAGATAACTGTATTCACTTTTATCAATACAAATGAGATCAGTTTTGAAAAATAAAGAAATTGAATGCCTCTGTGGTGTACCTGGGGTGAATGTGATCACTGTATTCAAAAATAAACAAGAAAACCATATGATCCAATCTGGAAAGCTGTTGCTAACTCTTCCTGTCTAAAAGTCTACCAGTTGCCTAATGTTGAATTTTCACCAGAAATCCAAATATATTTTATCTAAGTAAAATTGGTAAATCTTATATGAATAGATCATTTTTGCCTTATTTATAAAATGTAACAGAAATTCCTTAGGTAAAAGCAAATTTTCCTTGGGATGGGGATAAGGTTCAGTTGTATTACATTTGCCTAGCATGTAGGAAAACATTGGTTCTTTTGCCTGAGATTTCAATTTACAGAGTGAAGATGAGGAGCATTATCAACAGGTTTTCTTTTTTTTTCTCCCCATTTTATCTATAAAAAAAGAAATCTGACCAATAAGCCCAAGCGTAGCTTCACAAAGGAATGGGACTCTTGCATATTTTCATGACATTCATGAGTTCCCTCAAGATGTGAGCCACAGATGTAGATTGTTTGTCTCATGCCTCCATTGTCTATGTATGAACTGATTAAATTGAGAGCTCTTGTCAGATAATGAAAACACAGAGTATTCACTGCACATAGCATCGCAAAAAGAGCAGTAATACCTAGTCTTCCTCCAGTGCCATGAGGCTTTCCAGGAGGAGGCCTGGTTGTGACACCTCCTAGACCATCACCTGATTATGATGGGGCCCATTCTCAGTCATGGTCAAATGTGTGTAACAGGTGATAAATCTCTCCAAGCATGAACTATACAGCTCCACATTCCTATCACATTATAATGCATGTCATACTCTCAGCACACAGTTTTCGTATTTCCTCATATCCAAAACAATGTTTTTAGCTGGGTGTGGTGGCATACACCTTTAATCCCAGCACAGGTAGGAGGATCGCCATGAGTTTGAGGGTACCTTGAGACTACATAGTGAATTCCAGGTCAGCCTGGGCTAGAGCAAGACCCTACCTTGGAAAACCCAAAAAACAATAACAAACAAACAAAAAGAAAACAATGTTTTTGGTTGGGGTTGGTGGGGGGGGGGGAAGAGTCTCATGTATTTTAGGCTTATCTCAAACTCATTATGCAGCTGAGGATGAACTAACTTTAAATCCTGATCCTGTGCCTTTTAAGTACATAGATTACAAGGTTGTGATAGCACCCCCTCCTGAGTAGCTCATCCTAATTTTGTCTTTAGAGATAAGGCTTACTTGCCATTAAGACCTAATCAGTAGGAAAAGGGGCCCAATTCCTATTGGTTCAACAACTTCATCTATTTCAATGAGACAGACCACAACAGCACTTACATTGCAGTAGTCTTGTTTGTTTTACCTAATGGACATAGCAGCCATTCTAGGAAATTTTGAATCCTGAAGAAAGAAATGTTCTAGGTTCTGAGAGAAAGAGAATAAAACTGTGTTGTTAATGATTCACATGGAGAAAGACCTGCACTGATTATCTGACTAAAAAAATAACATCAATATCAATGTTTTGTGGTCCAAGTTCATGGGCATTGCAGAAGTACCATGGAGAACTGACACGACAGGTATGAGTGGAAGAAGCTAGTGACCAGGTTTATAGTATCCTAGACCCAGAAAAACTCCTCATTTGGTGGAAAAATAAAAAAAAATAAACTGCCTATATTTGCCTCATTTTATTTCTGTGAATTTAAAATTGCGAAACAGAAGCATAATTAGGGAAAAAAATGGAAATGAACACTGTGAGAGAAATCAAGAAATAATAGGAAAGCTCATAGAGGTCTGCTCTTGAGGGATGTAGCTTTCAGCAGTGCAGCTGACTTACCATGACTAGCTATAGAGGATGGTGGTGACTAACAAGAGAACTGATGCATGAAATGTGTATTCTCAGAACATCCCCATCTTACCTGGAGAGAGAATTCAAAAGAAAGAACACATTTCCTATTCTGAGAATGCTATACTTACTCATAGGCACTTACATTAAATTTTAAAATGGGTTATCTTCTTTAGCACATTGATTGAATGAAAACAAGATATGTTGATTACATTATGAAGGTATTACCATTTGTAAACAAATTCAACAAATGTCTGGCTATGTTCTTCACTGGAAATAACATAGTCATTCAAGAACAATGACATACTTAAGTCATGTCATCTTTTTAGTAGACTTGGTCAACTATATTTAGATATTTCATAATTATATTCATAAATTCATGTACATGCATATAATCCTAATATATATACAGCATAAAATGTTTTTATGGATTAACTAATGTGTTTTATTTTGTACTGAGAAAACCTTATGGCATTGTTCACTCATGGAAGTGTTGACACTTTTTGACAGAAGATAAAATTAAAACAGCAATTTTTGACTTTTGAAATCCAAAGTCCTAGATCCTGAGAGGATACAAATAACTTCAGGCATGATTGACACATTGGCATCATGACAAGAACAGCTTTCTGCTTAAAACTTCCAATAGCCACTGTACACAAAGTTTTCATGCCCTGGAAAAGACAGAAAGCAGGAATTCAAGAAAGAGCCAAGATATGAGGCACAGCCTAGGCCTTGGAGAAGGGGGAATCTTTCTCCTGCAGCATGATACATAGGAAGTGAAGGAGAGAAATCACCAGCTCTACTCCACTCTACAAGATAAGGAAGGGAGAGGTTCTAGTGTAGAAGAAAAGCATGCCTTCTTTCCAAAGTGAGTCTGGCACAGTGGACTGTTTATTCCACTCCTGACAGCAACACGGAAGTACTGTACAGTACAGAAGTGAATAGTGAGAGCTCTTTGCCTTGCGAGGTTTCTCATGGTTATGTCAGTATGTCTCAGACAAAATGTTTGCAAAGAACAATGGAGCTAAATGAGATAGGGGGTCTCAACTTGTGTGGTCCTCAACTATTTAGTAGTAAATTAGGTTTTGTTCTTTGAACCAAAATTTACAAAACAATGACAAAGTAGAATACCTGTACTACAAAAGAGCAGAACTGAGATAGATTTCTGAAGAATTGTTAAGTTACCATTTCCATACAAATATTAGAGTGCCAGCTATCCCCCATAACTCTTGACTACTCCCACCATGCATGACCCACATTACCCATTGATGAAGGTCCCTTTGGAAGAGAGAGGACAGGGAGGAGGATAATGGAGTCACCATTATGAATGTAAAATTAGAATAATATAAACAAAAATAAATTATTAATAAAAAATATTAGAGTGCCAGAACTGAATGTAAAAACCACAATTTATTCATTGGTTAATGTTTATCAAAAAAGAATATAACTTATACTTCACTATGAAGAAAGGTTAGGGCTGGAGAGATGGGTCTGTGGGTGAAGAGCTTGCTTCATACCCATGCTTCACAAATGAGGACCTGGTTTAGATCCTGAGCAAGCCATGTAATTGTCAAGCATGGTAGCATTCACTCACCTATCATCTTCAAGCTTGGGAAGGAGAGACAGGTTGATCCCCAGGACTTTCTGATTAACTTGTCTAGCTAAATTGGTGAACTCTGGTTTCAGTGAGAGACGTTATCTCAAGATTATGGTGGGGAACAACTGAAAAAGACACCTGACATTGACTTCTGACATCCACGTACATGTACTCAGGCATGCACATGTACTCAGGCACACAATGCACACAGAGAAAACAAATATACACATCACATATAAACATTCAATGAAAAGGAAAGGTTAGGTCATGCTTTTCTATAGAAACAATACATAACATATACACGTGAAACAAGTTTTCATGTGTATATCTGGATAATCAATTCCCTTCAGGATGCAAACATAGCCAAGTGCCTACTCTTATTGGATTAAGAGTGCTGGCATTTGACAGTATAATGACATCAATATGGACTACACCTTTACTCCTTCAGATATTTTATCCATGTGTGCAATAACAGACATTGGGTCAGTCTCAAAACTGGCCTAGCATCCGCACTTTAAGATTCATAACATTACGTCAAAAACCAACCTCATCACCACTTGGGAAACATATTCGATCCATCCCATACAAACTCCTACAGTTGACTTAAGGCAGAGTTTTACAACAGTCTCGGAGTCATAGCAAGCATGAAGGAAAAGGATGGAAGGAGAAGGACCCTGGGTCTTTGGCAACTTCAAAGTAAGTAAGTTGAAAAACAATAGCCTGTTCTCTGAGTGGAAAATTACTACAACACTAATTAAGTTGAGGAAACAATTACAATAACAGATTTAGAGGAGAGATAATGAACATGGTTTGGAATGTGGTCAATCTTAAGTATGTGAAAAACATCTAGGTAAAATAAATTCATATATATCCTGTTCCAAAAGAGGAACAGAAAAATCTGTGCTTTGGTAATAACATTCCCCAAAGTGCCTGTGTGGAAAGCATCCTTGGAAGTTACCAGAACACTAACATGCTCATTTCCAATAAAATCAACTTCAGCCCCTGCTAAGTTAATTTTCCTGTAGGCATTTTTAAAAAAGATATGGTAGTTAGATTAAATGTTACTTGGCTTCTCTATAAAGAACTTAAGATACATATCAAAGTGTAATTAAATTATGAGTGCTTCATTTCTAACACATAGTTTTAAGGTGAAAAGTATTATAATTATAAATAAATTCCTCAGATGTACAAATAATATTCTATGGTTTCTATGGATGGGGGTATGTCTGTGTACACATGTGTGCTCTTGCGGGTGTGCTACAGAGCACATGTGGAGGGCAGAGGATAATCTCAGTTGTCAATTCTCACCTTCTACCTTGTTTGAAGCAGAGTCTCCCATTTTTCACGGCTGTATTCACCAGGCTAGCTGGCCCAAAAGCTTTTGGGAGATTGTCTCTGACTTCCATTTTGCCATAGACACCCACACTATAGTGCCTGGTTTTTTGCATGTGTTCTGAGAATCCAAACTTGGGTCCTCACACTTGCACAGTAAGGGCATTATTCACTGAATCATCTCTCCAGCCCATATTCTATGCCTTAATATAAAACAATGGTTTCAATTCATATGCTTATTAAAGTGTTATGAATGAAAAGATTTATTTAGGATTATTGAGCAAAATTTCTCATAATTGCAAATTTTTAAATTTAAAAGTGTTGCTTACTATGGTCTTTTATTATTTTTATTGGTCTTTTATTATTTCCTTACATTTATATTTAATTCTATATAGTTTTCCTTATAAGGCTTTATACAAAAAGGGAAGAGTGTAGAGAAAGCCAGTATTAATCATTCCATATTTATTAAAAGTGCAGCCACAGCATCCCCCCTGAGGAAGGGGATTTTAGTTAGCATCTGTATTCTGAGCACATGTCATGACAGATGATTCATGAGTATTGCACTGTCACACCAATATTCCCACGGAGACGTTCATAATCCCAGCTGGCTTAAGTGTGCTGAGCTAACACGATTTTCTGCAATCACAGTTTTAAAATGTAAATGTGGTAGATAAACTAATGGGATATTTGAAATAAAGAAAACACCTACTAACTTATTCAAAGTCAACGAATAAACTCATTTTAACTCACTTGTACCTATGCTTGTTTTGTAAATAGCATATAAATGTGCTCAGTGATAGGTACAGATACAGATGCACTCCAGGAAGGTACTTATCTCTTAGGTACCCATAGATTTTATTACTGCTTATAGACAAAAAGAGAAAGAGAGGGAGAGAGTGGACACACAGATACAAAAATGGAAACTAATGCAGATAAGCTACTCCATCTATGCATTCACTTTCTAGTGGTAACATCCTATGACCACTATTTACAGGCATTGCTTTACTTTCTTAAAACCCTACCTTGAAAAAACAAAACAAAAAAAAAAAAAATTTGTCACTAAGTGTGCCCAAAATTCTGTTTCAAGATCCTAAATCACAGTGGTGATATTCTGGATCTCACCAATTTCTCTGTGTCATTTTGCGTATCACCCTTATGCCCAATGTTCTCTTAAATGTTGGTAGCTGTTAATATTCTTTAGTATATTTAAGAGCAGCAATATGTTTATCATTCTTATCAAGAAGGTTAAATTTTTACCCCATATAAGCTTAAATGATTTCTTTCCTCTGAGACAAAAATAGCTGTCTGAATCGCCACCAACGACCACTAGATATTGAGCTCAGATTTTCAATCAACCTTCACAACTTCACCTCATCTTCCCTCTGCCATTTCCCTGGTAGCTGCAACCATCTGAAGCAGATTTTCTATGAAAGTACTTCCCACGTAATTTCATATCACATCTAGCACCAGGTTGAATACTAGTTTCTCCTTCTTTGCAAAAGAGGAATTAAGACAAAGTTGTTATTTAAAAACATGTATTAAAGCTGGGTATGGTGGAACATGCCTTTAATACAGCACTCAGGAGGCAGAGGTAGGACGATTGCCATGAATTCAAGGCCACCCTGAGGCTACATAGTGAATTCCAGGTCAGCTGAGCTAGAGTGAAACTCTACCTCAAAAAAACAAAACAAAACAAAATCTGTATTAAAGTTTATGAAATACATCTTATCAAATAAATAATAAAATTTGGTTACAAGTCAACTCTTACTGGAATTCAAGAAGAAATGTTGCTTCTTATATATTTAAATTGTTAAGGAAAAATTGTTTAATGATATTGCACATTAATAACATTGTTCATTTTATCAGTTTGTAGATACATTGGTCCCAGTCAACATTTTCTCCCTGAAACATCAAACACAGGTATCATAAATATTGTTTACTTGAGAGAAAGCACATATGTGGTAGGATCACAAAAGACCATGATAAAACAGGAAAATAGAACTCAGTGATTAACAGTGGTTCTTTATGTTTCTGTCACAGCAACAGACTCTCGAGTAATTACAAGCAGCAGTAGAAAAATCTCAGACTGAACATGAGACATGCCAGTTTTGTCTTGCTCTAAGAATGATGCCAGAACCCATGAGTCCCTTATTCTTTCTGAGAATCATATCTCTCACTAGAAACTTGTTTTTATTTTGCCAGGAAGAATCCATTGCTTTCACTAAATTCTTGTGAGCTGGTGCCTTGTAAACTCCAAAAACTATTTTAAGGATGTCTAAGGAATATGATTTCCAAGTCTGACTTTTTGGAGTTGAGACAGAATTTGGTCTTAATTCTTTTTAATATCTTATTTATTTATTTGTTTGTTTGTTTGTTTGTTTGTTTGAGAGACAGAGAAAGAGGGGGAGAGAGAGCATATGAGAGAGAATGGGCATGCCAGATCCTCCAGCCACTACAAATGAACTCCAGATGCATACGCTATCTTGTGTTCTGGCTTACTCAAGTTATTGGGAATAATACCTGGGTCCTTTGGCTTTGCAGGCAAGCACCTTGACCACTAAGCCATCTCTCCAGCCCTTGGTCTTATTTCTAAACAAGATATACACATGTATGTCAGAAGTAATTCCAATGACACAGTTTTAGTGCCTTAGTCATGCAAAGGTTCTCCTGCTCTTTTCTTCTGTGCATTTTTCTTCTGCACACACTCCCTCAGCATCACCCACATCACCATGGTCTTTTGTGTAGATAAGAGTGTCTCATGACATCAGACTTCAATGAGTGCCTCTGTAAGCTGGCAGCCCACAAATTGATATTTGGTACTGAGATATCTCCCAAACTCTGGAATGTTCTTAGTAACTTGTTTTCTCCCGATTGCTTTCATTCAGCCCTGAGCTCCCTGGAGTCAGCACTGATGGTGGTTTATCTATTTCTTCTCAAAACAGTAGGCTGAGAGGTTCAAGCTCACTGCTGCCAGAGTGGTGACCTCCAGTCTCTCAAGTGCTCTCTCATTCTTGCTGCCAAAGGTTGCCTAAGCAGAGTGTGGAAGGAGAGGTGTGTGTGTGTGTGTGTGTGTGTGTGTGTGTGTGTGTGTGTGTGTGTGTGTAGTTACTAAAGTGTTAATTATTACTTGAATACTTCTAGTAATTACTCATTTCACTGGCTTAGTATATAAAGTGAGGCTCACTCTCATGATATAACAACTTTAAGTTGAACTGTGCTGATGAAAAAGTGAGAAGGAACCAGTGAGTTTAACCCTGCAGTGAAATGCTTATTGAGTGGGTCTGTCAGGCTCTGTGAGCTCTTCTGATAGGTCAGATCATGATTTCTTTTAACTGAAACAAACTAGCAATTACATTATCAAAGCAAACCAAGATGAGGTCATTAATAGTCTAGACTCAGTGGACAGTTCAATGCACTTCAATATACTAATTTAAAATAAACTGCAATCCCTCCACACCAATATTAATTGATTGGAAAGATCAAGAGAAAATGCAAATGCTGGTCAAACAGCTAATGACATAAGGAAAGAAACCTAGAGAATAAAGTGTATTAAAACTCTCAGCTGTGATAGATAAATAGAAAAGAAGCTCAATGTCTAACCACAAGGTTTAATAAACATGTAAGTCGCTACCTACCTTAAGAGTCTGCATGCTCTGGAAGCAAGAAAGTTAGGAGAAGCCAGTGCAGTCAACCCTCTGGAAGACTTCTAGTATAAAAGAAGAAAAATGTGACTAACATCAATAATATTTTAACTGGAGACATAAGAGCACAGCTAGATGCTAACTGAGTAAAGAAGGAAATTTGATCTGTCAGAAAAGATTGTTTTCAGAATCCAGCTTTGTGGCAAGATAGTGGTTTAGAAATACACAGGGAATGCTGGGAATGAGTCTTAGGTAAAAGTACAGTGGCTCATCCAGAGTAAGAAGGGAGCCAGAATGTATGAGAAGAGACAAGGGGAAGTCTATAAATATGGTAGAGGCAGCTTGTAGAAAAGTTATACTATGTTTACTATCTTCTACGTGAAATAAGATGCAAGGTCTTAGCTGAAATGAATGGGTAGAGGAGTTAGAAGTTTGACGACAGGCAAAACACGGAATAGTTCTGAGTATGATGAGGTTGGGTAGTTAATCAAGGTGATTCTTGTCAAGCTACAAGACATTTACCTTTTATTTTAAATTCAGATTGCTAGAGCTCTCTGGTCAGCCAGTCTAGCCAAAGAGCAGACAAGCAACAACAAAAACAAAAACAAAAACAAAAAAAAAAAAAATGAGAAGCTCCAGGTTTCCTGTCTCGGAGAAGAAGATAATGATAAAAAGGAATACCTGCAGTCCTCTGGTCTTTGCACACATTTGCAAGGATGTAACTATCTTTGCACATGCACACATGTACACACACACGTCATACTTGCCAAGAAAAAAAAAATACAAAACAAGAAAGTGAGCTGAGCTGACCTTGAACTCTTGATCTTCCAAACTCCACTTCAATTTTTATTTGAATTTTCACAAATGTGATGTATACTTTTCATCTTATTTCATGCCACTTGTCTTCACAAGGATTGTATATTTTGTCATTAGAGGATTTCAACAAATTAATTTATATGTAAAAATTCATAGAATAAAGTTGTTTCTATGAATCTTTTTAATGTTTTACCAAATAAAGATACATCTAATCTGAAGAAAAAATAAAGGCATTGGAAAGCTATGTTTATAATAATTCTTAAAAATTATCTGCTTAGGAGGGTTTATGTAATCTCGACAATTTTTTAAATTATATTTATTTTTATTTATTTACTCATTTTTGAGAGAGAAAGACATATATAGAGAGAGAATGGGCATGCCAGGGCCTCTAGCCAATGCAAATGGACTCCAGACACAAGTAGTACCTTGTACATCTGGCTTATGTGGGTATTGGGGAATCGATCCCAGGACCTTAGGCTTTGCAGACAAGTGCCTTAACTGCTAAACCATCTCTCCAGCCCTAGACAGTTTTTTTTTTCTTTATTGCATATTATATTATTTTGACATCTTATTTATATATTTTATACAAAGATATAGAGAAATATACATATCTATGTAACATATGTTTGTAATATTCTACTTATTTAGCTCTTTTTTCTTTAGAAGTTTAATTTAGCAATGAAAGCAAAATCTCTTTAAAAAGTAAACCATGTTCTGATTGTTTTCCTTTTATATAGAAGATCTCTCATTGATTTATGTAGGATTTAATAAGGAATGCATAAAAAAAACTTGATTTCTTAAGAATGTAGCCTGATAAAAACACCTATAGATGAAACTAGCTGCTTTAGTTGGCAGATACTCTGAAAGAAAATAGGTGCTTATAAAAATGTGTTCTGGCTGGGTGGTGGTGGTGCATGCCTTTAATCCCAGCACTCGGGAGGCAGAGGTAGGAGGATCACTGTGAGTTTGAGGACACGTGTGACTACAGAGTGAATTCCAGGTCAGCCTGGACTAGAGTGAAACCCTACCTAAAAAAAGAAAAGTGTTCTGAACATTAATGATGCTAAGTTTGCTAGAGAGTCTCCTTTAGATTAGTATGTTATAAACCCTGCTCATCTATCTAATCAAATTTCCCAAACTGCACCTGGAGAATTCTATTTAAAACCTGTAACTACATCATCTGCCATCTCTTTGCTTCATAAGAATATTATGTGAACTAATGAGATAATTCTTGTAAATCATTTCAGTTCCTCAGAGGTAAATGTTCAAAATAAGCAAAATAATAACATTATTATCTAGAGACCACTACCTGTACATTCTTGCTCAGGCAGGTATCAGTTGCTTACAAGCATCTGCTATTGTGAATAAGTATGCACTTCAAGATTAAGGTGCAAACGTTCATGAAACACAGCCTTCAGTGATAGCACTAGTTGTCTCCCATTTAGATTTTGCTTATCAGTATTCAGTAAGGGAGCTTTGGGCCCAAGGAGATGTGGAGTAATGTTACCATACATTGAAATATTATTACAAATTTTCATCTACATAAGTTTTAAATTAAGGTGACTTTTTTAAAATGCTGTTCAAGTCTTATTCCCTGCTCCTGTGACCTAACTTTACTAATTCCCAACAGAATGTGAGAAAAACCAAGTTAACCCTTTAGCTTGTGATAAAAATACCTTGTTTAAGCCCTACACTGCATTAAGTACCAACAAAATGAGGATTCTCTCTACATGTTAATGTTTTTGTCCTGGATACACCATAAAAATCTATATAAACTTGAATATATATGTATATATATGTATATATTCATATATATGTATATATGCATATATTCATATACATGTATATATAAGTATACTTATTCATATATATGTGTGTGTGTGTGTGTGTGTGTGTGTGTGTAATATATGTGTGTGATAGTCTATTTATTTAAGTCTTTTCTTTGCAAGTTTCAGTTTAGCAATGAGACCAAACATCTCTGAAAAAATAAACCATGTTCTAATTATTTTCCTTTCATATAGCAGATCTATACATATTTGGTTTTTTTGAGGTAGGAAGTAGAGTCTCTCTCTACCCCAGGTTGTCCTGGAGTTAAAGGTCAGGGTGGTCTTGAACTCACAGCAATCTTCATACCTCTGCCTCCCAAGTGCTGGGAATTAAG
This sequence comes from Orientallactaga sibirica, assembly GCA_036365145.1. NCBI lineage: Eukaryota > Metazoa > Chordata > Mammalia > Rodentia > Dipodidae > Orientallactaga > Orientallactaga sibirica. The sequence goes on from JAEOAD010000509.1 coordinate 6,295,713, forward strand.
GTGTGTTCCACCACACCTAGCTGAACACATATATTTTGACATTTGTAACCTTGCCTTATAGGTTTGAAAAATCATTTAGACAAAAGGACATGAATTGCTACTATTTTACATGTCATTTGTTTTTTAGATTCCAAATATATAACATATTTTATTAAGTTTTAACCAGAATATATTAAGAAAATGTCCAAGAATTTTAAATGAAATAAAACTTCTAAGTAACTCATTGATCAAAGTAAGGACACTGGAAAGTATTTTGAGCTGGAAGAAAATAAAATATGTGCTTTTGCCAGGTGGAGTGGTGCACGCCTTTAATTTAGCACTAAGGAGGCAGAGGTAGGAGGATCGCCGTGAGTTCAAGGCCACCCTGAGAATACATAGCTAATTCCAGGTCAGCCTGGGCCAGAATGAGACCCTGCCTCAAAAAACAAAAAACAATAACAAAAAAGTGCTTGTTCTATTTCACCTAAATGGCCAAAGTAGATGATGGATCAATCATGCTACAATTTACATCATTCATATACACAAAACCTCGAGTCCATCCAAAGGACATTTGGATTGTCGATATCTCAGTAGTTATTCCCACAGCATGCCCAAAGTAGTTGGTTTGGGGAAAATGCTATCCACTGTGGGAAACAGTTCCCTTGGAATTGTATCCAGCAGTCACCTCTGTTCATACTGATTATTTCATTAGGGAAATCATTTATTCCTGTCATGGTACAAATTCCTTAGGCTATGACACCTTTATTTATTTAAAATAAAATTCTCTAATACTCTGGTTTCTCTTAAGATCATATAAATCTTTTGCCTTTTAAAATAAAATGCCCTATTTTTTTCAAACAAAAGACATTTTCTGAGAGAAAGTGTTTCTATCACTCTATGTCAGGGATGAGCATTCTAAATTCATTCACAGTGCAGGACATAGATGAACATCTCTGACCTTTGCATTCTTCTCGACTTTGAAGCACACTATTTACTTCAGGATTTATCTCAGAGATATGTGTTTCCTCTGGAAAAGTTTGCACCAAGAATAGCAAGCTGACCATGAACAATAAAATCTATTTTAGAAAGAAAAAGGTACAGTGATAGGTCAAAACTGAGAAACTGCACATTACCAAATTTTTTGTGTGTTTTGTTAATATAATTGTTGGTAGCATGCCTTACATCATAAATTACAACTCCCATAAGAAGTTAACATCTGTTTTAAAAAAAAAGGGAGGGCTGGAGAGATGGCTTAGCGGTTAAGGCGCCTGCCCGCTAAGCCTAAGAACGTCAGTTCCAATCTCCAGGTCCCACGTTTAGCCAGATGCAAAGTGACACAAGGGCACAATGCTGCACTTGCCCACAAGAGGGTGCACACATCTTGATTTTGTTTGCAGTGGCTGAGAGGCTGCTGGTGCGCCCATCTCTATCTGTCTTCCTCTCCCTATCTGTGTCTCTCTCCAAAATAAAATAAACATATATATAAAAAGAAAATCTGGTAAAAAATATATCTATTGATAGATGATAGATAGATATGCACATGCATATATATACTATATGAACATCATATACATATATGTATGCATGTACATATTTGTGTATGTACTCACAATCATATACAATTCACTATTTTCTGTATATGTTCTGACAGTCATATGTTTGGGAACTAGCAGAAAAAAAAATCCATTGAAAACAGTAATTGTGATGGTTAATGTTAAGTTCACAGAGAATCTAGGATCACCTTAGAGACAAATCTCTGGGCATGTCTGTGAGGAACTTTCTAGGTTACATTATCTGAAGTGGCAAGACCAACCCTATCTGTGGGTAACATCATTCCATGAGCTTGGGCTCTGAACTGAATCAAAAGGAGAAATTGAACTGGTGAGCACCAACATTACTCACAATATTCTCTGGAACATGGATGCATGTGACCAACTGTTCTGCTACAATGTCTTCCCTCCCTACCATGCCAGACAGTATCCCTTTGAACTATAAACTGTAATAATTGGTTCCTACCTTGCATTTCTTCTTGCCAAGTATTTTGTCCCAGCAACGAGGAAAGTAACTCATACACAAATCATGTTTTGTTCATGTTTAAGTTAAGAGATGGTATCATGGGGTAAGATTAACTTGCTGATAAGTGGTTTCTAGATAAATAAAAATATCAATTACAAAGGAACAGAAGCTAAAGAATGATGATGCTGAAAATAGAAACTTAAAGCATAAAGAGAAATTCAGGAAGAAGGTGAGAGGAAAGCTGTTCAGGGAAGGTTGTTTCTCCCATGGTAAATTAAAATTTATTTTCTAAGAACTGTTTGTCTTTGAAGGTGAGTGAGTGCATTTAGGAAATAGGAGTCAGCCATAAGGCGGATTGATTATAATCAATAAAATAAGTAACATGGTGATATTCTGTTTCACATACAAAATTTACCAAAAAATTGTAAAGACAATAGTAAAGTCATAAAAAAAAAAACAGATAAAAGCTAAAAGGAGAGTCTCAATGAAAGAAAGTAAATTAAAATGGAATTAACACCTTTAGAGTGCAGATCAGTAAAAGATACAAGAACTCAGGGGTAAAAAAATCAATCACAAGCAATAACTGATGGGTGGGTTATAGATAAGGTGAAAGGTATCAAATCATAATCTTAGAACTGGAGATCGGCCCCAAGGGAGATGATGATGTTCCCAATCCAAATGTGGAATGTGTGTCATACTGTATCTGAACAAAGGCTAAGGCAAAGATTGGCTCCACATTCTGACACCCGTAACTAACAAAATTCCCAGAACACACACACACACACACACAAAATGCTAAATGAAAATGTAGTATATTACATCTGTATGGCAATGTATCTGACTTTAAACAATTAAGTTTGAAATATATTAAATATTTCAACAATAATATCTCCCCAAATTTAACAAAAATAATAATTTCAGTCCAAAGAAAATGTGAAATGTGGCATAAGACCAAGTTATCATCAGGTTACATACTATATATATCTACATTGCTATGACTTTCCCATTATATTTGTGAGATATAGTAAAGAAATACCAATGGAACTCCCTATGTCATGGATTTAAGTGCTTTAATATTTGACAGTAGACTAGCTTGTTGTTGGCAAATATCTGCTAGCTTCTTGTGCTGAAAAATAGTTATTTATGGGGTAGATTTGACTATAGAATTTTCAGAATCCACATAATTTCAAGCATGAAGGTGGAAACTCATGGAGAATAAAACAATGGCCCTCGATCATGGCCTGCAGCCTTTCCTTGTCTACAGTAAGCTTGATATGTAAAACTGAAGGCCATGCCTCCTCAAACTCAGGGTCCATCCATTCCTTGCAAATTTCCATGTCATAGCCAACACTACCAACAATAGTGTTCAAAGATGAACACACCTGCTGCTCAGAAACATGTGAAAAAAATGAAGATTTGTCAATCTGGAATTTTTAACTTTGAGTCTGGTAGGGCATTCCAGGCCCATTCTACCAGACACTTCCAGATCCTAGATACCCAGAATTTAGACTGGATCCTACTAAGGTTTCCCCCTCACTTTGTTCTGAGAGCATGTTGAAGCCATTGTGATTTGCTATAGATAAGTAGGAAGAAAAATTTATATTGTACAAGAAATGAAGTAGAGAAAGACAAAGGAAGGCTTTTAAAAACAACAAATTTTAGAGCCAGGCATGGTGGTGCATGTCTTTAATCCCAGCATTTGGGAGGCAGAGGTAGGTGTCCACCCTGAGACTACATAGTGAATTCCAGGTCAGCCTGGTCTAGACTGAGACCCTATCTCACACACACACACACACACACACACACACACGAGCCAGGTGTGGTATATGCATTTAATCCCAGCACTCCAGAGGCAGAGGTAGGAGGATCACCTTGAGTTCAAGGCCACCCTGAGACTACATAGTGAATTCCAGGTCAGCCTGGGCTAGAGTGAGACCCTACCTCGAAAAACAAATACAAAAACACACAAAAAATTATAATAAAAATAAATAAAATAAAATAAAAGAAAAGAACAAATTTTAAATCTTGTGATGTTTCAGATTTAGAGAAATTTAACTAAACTCTTCACATTTGATTTCCATGAAGTTCTTTTCTGGTTTTTGAATATTCTTTTCTAGATTATTTGAGTTAGTTTGTTCCTTGTAATCAAACACTCCATGATTTAAAAAAAAAAAAAAAAAAAAAAAAACTAGCTACTAAACTATGAAGATAATGAAGAAAATATAGCATAAAAATTAATTAAGGATGTAGCCTGTTTGTATTAGTAACTTTTCTCTTTACTGTGACAAAATACCTAACAAGAAGCAACTTTACAAAAAGGAAAAAGAAGGGCTTACTTTAATTTACCATTGTAGGGGACACAGCCCATCATGTTATGGAAAGCATGGTGGTAGAAGTATGATACCATTGGTAGTCACGTTACATCTGTAGTCGAGGAAGCAGAGAGTGATCAGTGCTGATACTCTGCTTGCTTTCTCCTTTTTATTCAGTCTGGGAGCCCAGCCTATGAAATATTTAGTGCTTCCTATGCTTGGTGCGGGGTGGGGGGTGGGGAGGGGGCTTCCTCCTACCTCAGTAAATCCGATTTAGAAACTCCCTTACAAATATTCCCAGAGATTTGCCTATTATGGGATTCTAAATCCTATAAAATTGGCAATGAATATTAACTATCACACTGCTATTTTACTAATTTGACACAAAAGACACTTTATGTGAGATACGGATAGGATCCAGAATAAGGAAATAGATATTCAGAGGAAAGCTTTAGAACAGTGATCAGTCTGTTTCCACCACTCTTTATCATAATTCTAGGTATTACAAGATGTTCTGCACTTTATACCATTTTCCTTGTAAAAAATTAGCATTGTACAATCAAACATATTCTCAAATACAGCATTTGAAAACAATCACACTTTTCCTTCTATTCTTTCAGAACAGAAATATGACTTTGTTAAACACTCTATGCAGAGAAAACTTGCACATAAATTCATGCCCAAGCATCTGATAACCAGTGTATAAGAAAGGAGAATGTCCAACAAACAAGTAAATACCACTGCTCCCCAATTCCACTAAGATTACATTCTCAAGAATTCAGCAGATGGTAAAACATGAGACACAGAATTACTGTGGCAAAGATAAGTTTGTCTTGTGTGTTGAGAAGGGAGAACAAAGAAAAGGATCACCTCAATTGGGTAAATACACTTTGACATTTCACCAAAACAGACACACATAATATCTGCAGGAGAGAGTATGTGATTTCATAAGCCCAGTGGCATAATGGGCCAAACCTGTTAAAAATCCATTGAAAAGTACAAAGAATATCATTTGAGTCCTTACACAGTGAAAATAAATTATACAAATGGAATGGGGAGAGTAAGTTATAAAAATGGAATGTCTGTCTTGAGAATAAATTAGCCTCTAACAGATGAGGAAATTTACTTCAACTTAATCATGAGGGACCTAAGTGCTAAATAGAAAGAAGCAAGGAACAAGCTTGCCACTTTGGAATTAGTGCATCATAGAACAAAAGAAACCATTATTGTAACATTGCATATAACCAAGCCTTCAATCTCATAAATAGCTAATGTAGAGACAAAGAATAAATAAATATAAAGTAGTACTGCTCAGAGTGAGGAGAATTTTTATGATAGGAAGGAATTTGGTATGCATTAGGTATAGTATGAACTCAATGTATATAATATGGAAAAACAGATAATGTCTTAACTATCATGTCTTACAATCTTCTCATTTCATACCTGAGGAAAGTAGCAGAGAGAGTTAATATATCTTGCAAAATAGATTGCTTACTCTCAAATTAAAGGAAGCTAATGGAGTAATGTCCACATTTAGCCTGAGGCTAACTCAGAGTAATCAGTTTAAACCAACAAAACCAACAAAGTGAATAACAAAAAACAAAATATATACCTATTTTTCCTTCAAACTTAGTTCATTAAAATACTAACCCTCAAGGAAAGAGCTGCAATTATTTAATAAAAGCAAGTGTTTATCAAACATCTATTTTTAAATGTTTATTATGATTATTGACAACATATTTTATATGTTGTATGTATATCATGTGTTGGTTCCCTCTTCCCTGCCCCCATTCCATTGGGGATGCTCCTCATTGGGGTTGTAGGTATTCCCTATGGGGTTGAGGTTTATGCATTTTGGGAGCAGCAGTCAGTTATTTTGGCAAGGAAGGAATGCCTCTGGACATGATGTCTCAACCTGTGGCTCTTAAAATCTTTCCAACTCCTCTTTTGCAAACTTCCCTGAGCTGTGGTGGGTGAGTTCTAAGTCTGTTTCAGTGATGAGCTCTTAGGAGTCTCTGGATCTCTGCTTTGGTGGGTGTTGAGTATCCTCAGGGTCTGTCTCCTACACACTGGCGCTGATTATCAGGTTCAGCATGGAAGTAGCACTTATGCTTGTCTCCCCAATTCCTCTGTGAATTCAACTGTGGCTTGGCTGAAGTGCGAGGGGTAGTTTATCTCCTCCATTTTCTCTAGCTTCTGCAAAAGAACAGATCCTCCAATGATGAGTGAATCAGCATAGTCTAAATGGGATAAGCATTATTAATTTAGGGAGAATTTGATGTATCTAACAATTCTTTCAGCCAAAGACTAGTGAGAGCTTGACACTGGATGTTGATAGGATGTTGATCTGGTGCCCAATTCCAGATTTGGGTTGTTTCCATTGAGTGGATCTCTTAGCCCATCAGAAAGCTATTGCTTACCCTCTGAGGCTGTGTGCCACTATTTTACTGTCAAGGTGTTTGCTTCTGAGTAGCTTGGACCTTTGGTTACTCAGACTGTTGTTGGATATTTTACCCTAGTAACTCCTGTGGTGTTTTCCAGCACTAGAAAGGATAACTGTCTAGGGAATGGCCTTCTGAATTACAGCCAGGTTTCTCCGTGCTCTGTGTTAGCAGCACATGGTATCTTTAGCAATAGGGTCTTAACTTCTGTCTCAGGTGAGTAATCAAGTGCTTTGAGAGAAAGCTTTGATTTGGGGACCTCGTAGATGTCTCTGATCAACAGCTCAATGTGGGCAGAAACCAATCTCTGGTACTGAGAGTTACAAGCCAGGGACAGAAAAAAAAATTCTTTTAAGCTTAGGCTTCATCCCACCCTCTCCAGTGCCCTACTTTTCAGGTGCTCCCCCTTACTACTTTTGAGGGTTACATCTTTTAGGCTATCTCTGAGGATAAAGGTCAAACATCTATTTTACTTTGCACAAGGGAAATAATAAATTTTGAAATAGAAAATGTTAGGCAATTTGAACTAAGGGCTTTTTCAATTCTGTTCCATTGGTTTATAGGTTTGTGTTTATGTCAGGACAGGACCGTGCCGTTGTTGTTGTTGTGGCTTTGCAGTATAGCTTTAGGTTGGGTATAGTGATACCTCCAGAGGTGTTCTTTTGCTGAGGATATTTTTAGATATGTGAGGCCTTCTGCCATTCCATAAGAATTTGGATATAGTTTTTTAGATCTCTGTAAATGATGCTGGGATTTTATGGGTATTGCATTGACTCTATATATTGCTTTTGGTAGAATTGCTATTTTCACTATATTAATTCTACCTATCCAGGAACATGGTAGGTGTTTTCATGTTCTCATGCCCTCCTTAACTTCTTTCTTGAGTGTTTTTTTATAGATCTTTCACATTCTTGGTTAGTGTTATTCCAAGGTATTTGATTTTTTTTTTTTTGTGGCTATTGAAAATGGAGCAGCCTCACTTATTTCTTTCTCTGTATATTTGTCCTTTGCATATAGAAAGGCTACTTAGCTTTATGTGTTGATTTTTATATCCTGCCACTTTACTGAAATAATTTTTCACCTTTACAAAAAACCTTAGAGCCTGTTTTGACTCACCATAAGCATGTACTTCAAGATTCACATGAATTATCTATAATATGAACATTAGGCATGCACTGTGATTTAACATTAGTAGTTAGTATCATGATTCCTATCTCCTAGGGACTGAGAAACTGCATCACATTAAAACATGTATTGAAATCCTGATCCTGGATGTGATGATATTAATAGGCAAGGTCTTTGGTGGATGACTAGTTAGAAGGACGGAGTTTCATAAAAGAGAGCCCAGAGAGATCTCTTACACCTCTTCAGCAAGAATTCATCTAAAAGATAGTGAATTAATTCTTTGAACTGAGAACAAGATATCAAAAGACACCAAATCTATTGGAGCCTTGATATTAGACTTCTGTGCCTTCAGACATGTGAACTATTGTTCATGTGCCATTCAATTCAGCATGTTCTGTTATGGCTACTTGAAAAATTTAGACTACATCTCATCAACCAAACTAAAAACAAGCATCAATGATGAAAACTGTATAAGACATATCAGGGAGCCATCTCTGTTTGAATATATGTTGTCTATTTTTTCTTTCTCTTTCAACAAAAAGACTCAATTGTAAGGGTCCTTGAAAATCCTCATCAATTTCAAAGAAATTCTCCTTTAGACCCTATAAGACTAAGTGTGTGGCTCTTAGTGCTAAGGCAAAAACACCTCTGTTTGACACAGACCTTCAATCTCACCTCCACTTATACAGTGTCTCTGTGACAGGTACTGACAGACATGAAAGCTTATAACATTTACCGCACTTGCTTTCTTCTCTTTATTTTCATACGAATGTCTCCCAGAGTGTCACACTTTGATCTCACCTTTCATTACATATCTATTTCTGTCCATTTCCCTACTCTTCTAGTATTCTATCTTCTTAGTTTCTTTTTAATATACTTAATTTTAATATATTTTACTTATTTGAGAGAGAGAAAGAGGCAGAGAGAGAGAGAGAGAATGGACAGGCCAGGGCTTTCAGCCACTGCAAATGAATTCCAGATGCATATGGCCCCTTGTGCATCTGGCTTACATGGGTCCTGAAGAATCAAACCAGGATCCTTTGGCTTTTCAGGCAAATGCCTTAACCACTAAGCCATTTCTCCAACCCATCTTCTTAGTATTTTTGATTTATTGTTCACCTTGTCTCATTCTAATTCTAACTGACTTATTCACTGCACAAAAACCAGTTTGGTATGTGAGTAGTTTCTTATGGTGTCTATAGTTCTCACTTCTCATTATGTATTTTAGAACATTATTGGCAGCCAACAACCTTCTCTCTGCATTGGTTCTGAGGCAGTTGCTGACAATTGGGTAGCTAAGATTTTATGCCAAATGGTGCCCTTTTTTCAAGTAGGACTTTTAGAGCATCAATAGATTTTATAACAGGAGCCCAATTCAATTAGGATAACCTCATTATTGATGCATTCATGACCCCATAGTAATTACTAGTAATCCCACTGAAGAAAGCCCTCAGAGGAATAGGGGTGGTGAAAAGGAGCCATGAGAGTCTAACCTGATAAGAATATGACCAATTTGGGCTGGAGAGATGGCTTATCAGTTAAGGTGCCTGCCTGCCAAGCCTAAGAATGTCCGTTCGATTCTCCAGGTCCCACATTTAGTCAGACATAAAAAGTGACACAAGGATGCAATGCCACACTTGCCCACAAGAGGGCTCATGTGTCAGGAGTTCATTCACAGTGGCTGAGAGGCCGCTGGAGTGCCCTTTCTCTCTCTCTCTCCAAAAACAAAAGGTAAAAAAAAAAGAATATGATAAATTTTAAATTGTTAATTATGTTCATTAATTATAGTTCTCAAATACATAAAATAACAATAACAGGAAGCAGTACTCTCAGATAAAACACAGCAATGACAAGCAATATTAACACTGGATGGCATTTTGAAATTGTTCTTAACACTATATTAAAAATGCTATACCCACAAATCACTACTGCATCCTATATGGAAAACCTACATATTTTTCATAATTACAAAGAATTTAAGATAGGAATGATTTCTTTATGCTGCTGGAAGTTGAACAGTTAACTATTTGTATAATACAATTAAATGTGTGTGTGTATATACATGAGTGCAAACATTTGTGGAGCTACAGTTAATGATAAATCTATTTGTGACAACCAAGCAATCCCATTCAACAGTGACTTTAAAGCTCTTTTTGCTAATTTTCTAAAATCTTCTTATTGTTGGGACAATATTCCTGACCAAAATCAGTGTATGGTAGGAAGGACTGATTTCAGTTTACAGTTCCAGAAAATAGAGTCAATCATGGTATGGAGATATCTCAGTGTTAAGTGACAAAAATAATTAAAATGGAAGGAAAAACACACCAAACACCACATGTATATAACAAAGGTAGATTATACACACCTAAAAAATATGAAGAAATGTAAATTTCAGATTTTTTAAAAATATTTTATTTATTTACTTGGGAGACAGAAATAGAGAGAAAGAAGTAGACACACAGAGAGTAAATGAATGTGGGCTGTCAGGGCCTCCAGCCACTGTAGATAAAGTCCAGACTCATATGTCACTTGTACTTTACATGGGCTTGCAAAAAAGTGCCCTTAACTGTGAAAAAAAATCTCTCTAGCCCTAAATTTTATATTTTAAAGAAGCTAGACTATCAAAAAGGTTACTTCTCAACCATTACTAGTAGAAGAAAGAATCAGTTCAATGAATGACATAGACAATTGATGCTCTCAGAAGGTAATCTAACTTGGAAAGATTTTTGCAGCAGTTCTTAAAACAACCAGAATATTGTGCTAATCTCACAAGATAATCTTAGAGAAAAGCATGTGAGGGGTCTGTGAGGATAGGGCAAATAAGAGAGAGCCAGAGATCTATGGCTAATGGAATACAAGAGTCCATGCATAGGACCTCACTCCTAGACTCTGGTCTGTTGTCACAGAGCTGTGGTACATTTAATTGATCACTGAACAGTAACTGTATCTGTCATATATAAATAATAAATAATGGCATATGTTATATTACTCAAAACCATAGAATAATAAAGCTAACAACCAATGAGAGAATATTGTGGTGAGTGTAGAATATTCTAACATCAGTATATTATTATTTGACAATAATAATAAATTGTATAATTTCAGAACCAAATTATTATAACACCATTGTAGATGCTCTTTTTAATACTCTGCCAGGACCTGTTTTAGATTCCAACCCAATCTACTCTCTCAAGGGACACTCTGCTTTCTCATCAAAATAGAATTTCCTTGGCTGAGGTATTCTCCAGAGAGGAAGAGCTTGCTTTTTATTATGGGCATATATTATAGGGAAGAAATAGTTTGGAAAGTTTTATTCCAGGAACAAAAGACCTAAAACTTACTCCTGAAAGGACTTGAGAAAGTGAGAAGTGCACCACGGCTCACATATTACAAATATTCCACATTTCAAAGTCTCCTCGACCTACAGAAAGTAGGCTTCTTTTGAGACTCACTATGAACCAGAAATTCTGTCGGGATCAGTGACCTTCAATGCGCAAACACAAACATTCTACAACTGCAATGGACAGGTGTTTTTTTTCACCAAGTGTTTGTGTATGTTCATGGACTCTCTTTGCTGAAGAAATATATGGCACCATTTTTATTTCACTTTGTTTAGTAAAGATAATCTTTGGTATTCAGAATACAATTAAAAATTAATTACCATTTGGCTTTATAATTACTGCCATCATAAATAAAATCAATCACATTAAAATTTATTCTATTTGAAACAACAGTGACTTTTAATTTGGTATGACAATCGATATAGTGCCAAAGAATGTTTCTTGGCTGGAGAAGCGAAAGGGAAGTACAGCTTGTATAGCAAAATCTTCCCAATTGAAATATTGTGGAAGTAATTTTCAGAAGACTTAGGTCAAGTATAGGAGAACTAAAATTTAAAAGATCACAGGACCACTCCCCAATACTATAGAAACTGACTCTGACCAGTGTTGTGTAGCAATATTTTCTCAATTGAAGTATTCCCACATTCCAGGAAGAGGAAGGCTTAGGAGGTCAAGAAGTCTAGGGTCAAGGTTTCAAGACTTCTCCCTAAGGTTAAATGAAGGGTAAACAACTGCTGAGCGGCTTACAAGAGGTGCAGTGTGCTCCTGACATGCCACTTTTGAATCCTTACCTATGCCAGGGTGGGCTTTTAGGTAATTCAGCTGCCTTTGAATCACCCATGCCACTGTAAGCAACCCCTATCCTCCTCTGTAAAGTACCCCCAATAAACTCATTGGTTCACCAAGACTTGTTTTAATGTATTTTAGTGCTGTGGTGAGTATACAGATGTGTGTTCACATTTCCGGGGGGGGAGGGGGTTCCTGTAACATTACTAAACAGACAAGAGGGAAAACATCAGAATATTTTGTGTCCTAAAACCTTGGATTGTCACAGAAATAAGAATACCAGTTACTTCTGAAGGCAGGTATATAGGGTAAGGAGAGACTGGGAGTAGAGAATTTACTGTAATCTTATGTAAGATCAATTTAACTGAATAAATAGCAGTCCCCAAAGCTGTCATTTCCTCTTTGACTCCATGACAAAGAAGACCTCCATGAGGTCACATGCAAGGTTACAAAAAAGTGCCAAAACCAGATAACAGACATAAATAACAGTTTATTGTAAAAAATGAAATCAAAGAAGCTGGGTATGGTGTCACATGCCTTTAATCCCAGCACTTGAAAGCAGAGTTCAAGGCCACCCTAAGACTACATAGTGAGTTCCAGGTCAGCCTGGGCTAGAGTGAAACACTACCTCAAAAAAAAAAAAAAAAAATCAAACAATTTCTCCTTTTTCAACTCCAAGACTGAAGGGTATTTATTCTTCCCTTGTGCAGGATACTAAATCACTCTATACAGAACCTAGATTCTCAAGAAACAAACCTACAGACCCTGACATTTGGGCATACAGGAACAAAGTCCCAAAGACAAAATGAAATGGAAAGAAAGGAAGGAGGAAAAGAGGGACAAGGGAAAAGAGAGTGAAAGAAGAAAAAAGGAGGGAAATGAATGAAGGTGGGAGGGAAGACAGAAAAATTAATCTGACTCTTATTGGATTTGTGTTACTGCAACTATATATTTTGAATGTATCTCTAACATACTACTGTGTTGAAATTAAGCCCTTTTAAGATGAAGACTTAACCTGAATAGTGTTTAGAGGTGAGACCTTTGTGAATAAGATTAAATAAAGTCATTAGAGTAGAGCCCTCTCACTTTCAATGTAAAATGTCCCACATAGACTCAAATCCTTTCCCATATGCCCTCTCTTCTGCGACTATGGATGCAATATGACCATCTTGTCTCCTGCCACCGTGCTGTCACCATCATGACAGACTGTCCCCCTGGAATTGTAAGTTATAATAAACTTTTCCTTCCATTAAGCTGCTTTTTGTTGGGTTCTTGTTCAAAAAAAATGAATAAAATATTAATATAGCCGGGCGTGGTGGCGCACGCTTTTAATCCCAGCACTCGGGAGGCAGAGGTAGGAGGATCGCCGAGAGTTCGAGGCCACCCTGAGACTACATAGTGAATTCCAGGTCAGCCTGGACCAGAGTGAGACCCTACCTCGCAAAAACCAAAAAAAAAAAAAAAAAAATAAAATATTAATATAAAGCCCCAATTATTGAAATCTAGTGTTACAACAAGAAAAGGGAGAAACGCCCTGCACTGACTTGGGATTCTGCCATAAAAAGGCCATCACCAGATCTCACCCTTATACCTAGAGAGCCAAAATAAACCTCTTTGCCTTACAAGTTAACCAGCCCATGGTGTTAGGTAATTTAGCTACTGAAAATTAACCAAAACCCTGTTGGACCCTGTCCTAGTCCATATGTATCCATCTACCACCTGATGGATTCTGCAGTTACCTATTTACCTGTTTGTTCTTTAAATTAAACTGGGCCAAGACAGTATTAGTATATCCTTGGAGGTTACTAACTCCATACTGCCAACCACCCGCTGCCTACATCTGACTAACAGAGGTCATTTTGCCTGAGCTCTCTCTTTCAAACAGATTAAATTACACACAGTTAAAAGGCTTCATCCGTATCATGTATTTTCTATACCAGACCCATGCCTTCTTAACTCCTTCACTTAATACGTTAAATGTATTAAGTCTCTTTCCTAGACTATGTTTCCGAGGAAATTGAATCAAGACTTTACTTAATCTAGTTAAATACACTGAGAAGAGCTTTAAACCACCAATGGCTCCAGAATAGTTTCCCAGAAATAGACCAGTTATATAACAACCAACTATTAAACCATAAAGATTCCAAGAACTTACAGAAGAAAATAAAACAGTCATGTCATAACATACAACTCAATGATGGGTAAATACAAAATATTCATTTATTCTAATTATCCTTGATTGAAAGGACATTTGCATAGGTGTTGACAAACTATTTGCATGGCTATTGAGACGAGGCATAGGAAAAATCTAACCTGTTTATATAAAGAGCAATAGATAATCTCTACAAATAATAAAGGGCATTTGTTTAGAATACAAAGGTAAATATTAGAAAACACAGTTATAGTAGCTGCCTTGGGAGAGCTAAAAAAGGTGGGTCAAAGCTGGATGTGGTGGCACACACCTTTAATCCCAGCACTCAGGAGGCAGAGGTAGGAGGATTGCCATGAGTTCAAGGCCACCCTGAGACGATTGAGTGAATTCCAGGTCAGCCTAGGCCAGAGTGAGACCCTACCTCAAAAACTGGAAAAAAAAAAAAAAAAAAAAAAAAAGGTGGGTCAAGGCAATGTTGTATTTAATTATAATCCTTCTAGGAAATAGATCTAAGTTTTGAAGTTTATGCATGCATTTGTATAATAAAAATATATATTCAATATCATTTTACATATAAAAATGCATTCTAACTTTAGAAAATTCAGAAAATATAAAGACTATAAGTAATCTATATGCTCAGATATAGAACCAGAGATAATATTTTTACCTTTAATCATGGATTTGCCTATGCTTTTTACTTTAGTTATTTTTTAAAATATTCTGTGTATTTACTGATATTATTAATATTTTAATAAATATAATTTTATTGGTAAAGCATTTCATCATATGAATTTTTTAACATGTTTAACCTCTACTTCTGTACATTTATAGAGTTTCCCATAATTCCCTATTATAAACAATGTAGAGGTACACAGCTATGTGCACAAGTCATTCCCAATACTTATAATTTTTCTGCATAGGTTTTAGTAAGCAGGAATCCACTATTATCCAAGATATATCAATTAATTGGTGCTTTCACAGCTGAAATCATTTAAACAAAATTTTGCCTCATTAAAGCAATTTAGGGGTACTGCCTGTATTTTCATCATAATGAAGTGTTACCTCTGTGAATGATATTCCAGTTCTTAGGTTTTAGGAGTTTGCCATCCCCACGGGAAAGCCTTCACTTCCTAGTATAACTCCAACTTTTTCCCCAGTGAGCTCTGAAACAAATAAGTCATTCATTTTTCTTGTTTCATTTGCCTCTTCTGTCATTGAATTCCTCTCAATCTCTCTCAAGGGGCTTATAATCTTCCTTTCCTGTCCTCTCACTTCACATATATTTATGAAACTGTCTATTTTTCTTCACAAAACATGCATTTTTCTTGAAGGTCTTATTGTGATTTATATGATTATATATATTTTAGCCTACATTGGCAATATTGACTTAGAGTTATCTTCTAGGCCTTTTTTTTATTTTGCACCACTTTTAGTTTTGTTTTTCCCTAGATATCAATCTTGTTTTTATCTTCACTTAATGTTTATCAGTGGTACTGGTACATTATCAGACTCCCAGTTCGCTAATGGCAACCATGCATTAAGTCACAACTACACACCAGAAATCTTTCTTCACTAAGTTACACATTTATGACATTCCATTTAACACTCCAGGAAATAAGAAAGTACTTCGTCCTATTAGTTATTTAAAATAAATTGAAGACTTTCCATTCTACTTTAAGAAAATTGCAACTAGGAAAAAGTAAAGTTTTTATTTGTTGAGTAGTTTAAATAATTAGATCAAAAAAAAAAAACCTTTTGTTCAATCCATGTTTAATTAGAACCTTGGCATTGCTTTTGGTCAAAAAAGTCAAAATTCATCAATTCACTGAATGCTAAAATCATAGTTTTATTTATTTTCTTGTAGGTTTATGCTGTATGTGGGTGTGTGCATGCTCATGTGTGTGAGTGAGGACATGTTTATGTTGTGTGGTACTTGTGCAGGTCAAGTTTTGGGCCTCACCTTCCACTTACTTGAGACAGGCTCTCCCATTTGTTATTCACCACTGTGTTCACCAGGCTAGTTGTGAGCTTCTGAGAAATTAGTACTTTTATGTGATTATTTGTCTATTGCCTAATATAAATTTTCTAGGGGTTCAACTAACAACATTTTGAAACTCAAACACTGATCTCTCAGTTCTGAATCACTAATCTCCATGTGTATTACTTCTTGGACAAAAGTGAACCCCAGGGGAAACTTGCTAATAGATTATATAAACCCAAGTATGAAACACCTAACAGGGAAAACTTATTTTAAGGGAAAGATCTAATTAACCATCATGATTTGCATATAGTGTTATCAATATCTAAGATATATACTGCTATTTCTAAGAAATTATAATCAATGATTTGCTTTCCCCATTTTTTCAATTTATTTTTATTAGCTATGGGGATATTTAGTATGTAAACAGCACATGTTGGTACCATCATTTCCCTCATCCCTGCCCCTTTTCTGAAGAAGCCTTCCTGGTTGGGGATGCAGGTCAACCTCATGGAGACTGTGGGTCATGGATTGTGGGGCAGCAGTCAGTTATGGAGGAGAGGCAATGTCTCTGTATAAAATGGCCAAATTTGTGGCTCTGGCAATCTTTCCATGTCCTCTTCTGCAAAATTTCCTCAGGCATGTTGGGTACATTTTATGTCTACTTTAGTGATGGGCTCTTAGGAGCCACTGGATCTCTGCTTTGGTAGGTGTTGAGTGTCCTCAGTTTCTATCTCCTTCACCCTTGTGCTGATCAGGTTTACTGAGAAAGCAGCACTCTTGCTCATTTCCTCAATTCCTCTGTAGTTTCAGCTGGGGATGAGGTGAAGTGTGCTGTGTCCTTTATCTCTTCAGGTCCCACTCCCATATGAAAAAGAGAAGCAGATTCTCCAATGCACAGTGAAGTAAGCACCAGTTAAATGGGATAATCATTGTTAATTTAGAGATAATTTAAAGGGTATAGACCCTCTTATAATCCTAGATTAATGGGAGCTTGACATTGGAAAGCAGAATCGTGAATCAGATATGATTCTGACTTGTTTCTCAGTTCTGGATATGGTTCCTTTCCACTGAAAACATCTGTAACCCAACCCAAGAGCAGTTGGTTACCCACAACAGCTGTGTGCCACTATTGCACTTGTGTGAGCTTCACATCAGGTTGTTTGCTTCTGAGTCACTTAGACTTTGAGTTGCTGGGACAGATGTTGGTCACTTTCCCCTGGTAGTTCATGTAGCACCTTCAAGCACTAGATTGGTTAATTGTCTGGGAATCAGCTCTATTCTGGATTCCAACCAGTTCTCTCAATGGTCGATGCCAACAGTGTATGGTGTCTTCAGCAGTAGGGTCTTACCATTTACCTCCAGTGGGTAGTCAAATGCTCTGACAGAAGTCTGTCTTGTTTGTTTTGGGAGACCTTGTAGGTCTCTCCAACCAACATCCACTTGTGGATAATAACTGCATCTTGCTACAAAGAACTACAGGCCAGCACAAAGGGAAAAGAAAAAAAGAAAGAAACAGGAGAAATTTAAGGTTAGACTCCATCTAACCCTCTCTAGGGTTCTTCAGCCAGGTGCTCCCCCTAAAGTCCTATTTAGGGGTTCAACCTTTTAGTCTAACGTGCAGGATACAAGATTCTATGGTATGAGTTCAATTCAGGCTCCATTTTCTGCCCCACCCCTCCACTGTTCCCCTTCTCCCAAGCCTTACCCTCCCTATTGTCTAAGCCTCAAGATGCCATTCAAGTATGTCAGAAACTCAGGCTGATCTACGTTAGGAATCACAGATGAGTGAGACCATGTAACAAATGCCTTTCTGTGATTGGGTGAGTACACTTAGTGTGATCAGTAACAAGTGTGACCATTTTTCTACAAATTTCATTCTGTCATTTTCTTCTTACTGCTGAGTAGAATTCCATCATGCAGGTATGCCACATCTTGGTTATCCATTCATCCAATGATGGGAACCTGGGTTGATTCCAGTTCTTAGCTATTCTGAATTGAGCAGCTATAAACATGGTTGAGCAAATATCTGTGAATTGAAGTGTGGAACTTTTAGGGTAAATTCCCAGTAAGGCAATAACAGAATCTGTTGGTAACTCTATAGTCATCCTTTTCATGAGTCTCCATATTGATTTCCACAGTGGTTGTAACAGCTTGCATTCCCACCAACAGTGAATGACTGTTTCTATTTCTCCACATCCTCATCCAACATTTGTCACTATTTTTTTAATTTTTTTATTTATTTGAGAGAGAAAAGAGGCAGAGAGAGGGGGAGAGAATGGGCATACCAGGGCCTCCAGCCACTACAAAGGAACTCCCGATGCACACACCCCCTCATGCATCTGGCTTACGTGTGTCCTGGAGAGCTGAACCAGGATCCTTTGGCTTTTCAGGCAAATGCCCCAACCACTAAGACATCTCTACAGCCCACTATTTGATGTTTTAATGTTTGCTATTCTTACTGGGGTAAGGTGGAATCTCACAGTTATTTCAATTTGCATTTCCCTAATGCATAAGGATGTTGAACACTTTCCTACGTGTGTGTAAGCCATTTGTAATTCTTCCTCTGAAAACTCCCTATTCAGTTCTCTGCCCCACTTTTAGAGTGAGTTGTTTGATTTTTTTTTATTTAGTTTTTTGAGTTCTTTGTAGATTCTAGATATTAGGCTTCTGTCAGTGGTATAACTGGTGAAGATTTTCTCCCATTCAGTGGGTAATCTATTGGCTCTGCTTATGGTATGTTTATTTGTGCAAAAGCTTTTTAGCTTCATGAAATCCCATTGCTTGAGTGCTTGTTTAATTTCCTAAGCTACTGGGGTTTTGTTCAGAAAGTCTTTTCCCAGTCCTATATGATGGAACATGCCTCCTATTTTTTTCTTCTAGTAGTTGAAGAGTTCCAGGTCTTATATTGAGGTCTTTAATCCATTTGGACTCTATTTTTGTGTATGGAGAAATGACTGCCTAATTTAATTTTACTATATATGGTCATCTAATTTGCCCAACACCATTTGTTGAAGATGCTGTCTTTTCTCTAGCCTACATTATTGGAACCTTTGTCAGAGAGAAGTTGTTGTTGCTTAACATAAGGTCTGGATCTTCAATGCTGTTCCCTTGGTCTGTGGTTTTCTTTTTATTGCAGTATCATGCTGATTTGCTACTATGGCTTTGTAATGTGGCTTTAGATCAGCTCTGGTGATACCTCCAGAGGGTTTTTGTTTTTTTTTTTTTTGCTGAGAGATATGTTTGGATATCTGAGGCCTGCTGCCATTCCGTATGAATTTTGGGACTATTTTTTCAATCTCAATTATTTGTATTGTGTTTAATCTGTATGTTGCTTTTGGTAGAATTACTATTTTCCCAGTATTAATTCTAACTATCTAGGAGCATGGGAGGTATTTCCATCTTCTAATGTCCTCCTCGATTTCTTTCTTGAATTTTTTAATGTTTTCATTATAAAGGGCTTTCACATCCTTAGTGTTATTCCAAGGTATTTAATTTTTTGCTATTGAAAATGGTATCGTCTCATTGATTTCTTCCTCTCTATATTTGTCCTTTGCCTATAGAAAACTACTTTTTTTGTGCATTGATTTTGTATCCTTCCACATTACTGAAGGAATTAATCATATTTAGAAGTTTTGAGATGGAGGATTTTGGGTCACTTATATATACGATCATGTCATCTTCAAATAGGGCTAATTTGATTTCTTCTTTTCCAATTTGAATCCCTTTTCTTTCTTCCTCCTATCTTATTGCTTGAGTTAGTTCTTCCAGTACTATGTTGAAGAGCAGTGGTGAGAGTGAGCACCCGTCTTGTTCTTTATCTGAGTGGGAACTCGAAACTTTCCCCATTAAGTATTATTTGGGCTTTAGGTACTTCATATAAAGCGTTTATTGTGTTGAGCTATAAACCCTCCATGTGTATTCTTTCCAGTGTTTTGATCATGAAGTGGTGTTGTATTTTGTCAAATTCTTTCTCTGCATCAATTGAGATGTTCATGTAGTTCTTACAGTTAAGTTTATTTATGTGGTACATTATGTTGACTGATTCCCATATATTTAAACATCCCTGCATCCTTGGGATGAAGCCTACTTGGTCAAGATGGATAATGCTTTTGATGTGTTTTTTAATTTGGTTTTCAAGGATTTTATTCAGGATCTTTGCATCTAATTTCATCAGAGATATAGCCCTATAGGTTTCCTTTCTTGTTGCATCTCTGTCTTGTTTTAGTATTATGGTGATGCTAGCTTCATAAAAGAAGTTGGGGAGGATTCCATGGTGTCCTATTATGTGAAACAGTTTGAGAAAAAATGGTTTTATTTCTTTAATGAAGGTTTGATAGAATTTGGCTGAGAAGCCACCTGGTCCTGGACTTTTCTTTTGGGGGAGGTTTTTGATTTCCTTTTCAATCTCCATGGGTGTGATAGGTTTTGTAAGGACACTGCTCAGGGTTTAGTTTTGGTAGATGGTATGTGCCTAGGAATTCATCCATTTTTTTCCAGATTATTCAATTTTGTGGAGTATGGGTTTTAGAAGTATGCCCTGATGATTCTTCCAATTTCATGGATATTAGTTGTGATCTCTCCTTTCTCATTTCTGATTTCATTAATTTGAGACTTCTCCTTTTTTGCTTGATCAAATTTGCTAGGTGTTTGTCAATCTTGTTTATTTTTTCAAAGAACATCTCTTCATTTTATCAATTTTTAAGTTGTTTTCTTAGTTCCCAATTCATTAATTTTTGCTCTAATATTATTTATTTCCATCTGGAGCTCAATGGGTTGGATTCATCTTGTTTTTCATTGCCCTTAGGTGGACAGTTAGGTTATTAATTTTGGATGACTGTCTTTGTAATGAAAGCATTTATCACTATGAATTTTCCCCTTCGGACTACCTTCATTGTGTCCCGTAAGTTTGGGTGGGTTGTGTTTTCAGAATTTTACATTTTTTTTTCTTCCACAACCCATTCATTGTTTAAGAGTGTTGTTTAGTCTCCAGGAGCAGGTGGAATCCTTGATGTGTCTCTTGTTAACTTCTAGCTTTAAAGCACTGTGATCTGACATGATTCAGGAAGTTACTTCAATTTTCCTGACTTTATGGAGGCATGCTTTATGGCCTAATATATGGTCAATATTGGAGAAGGTACTGTGGTCTGCTGAGAAGAATGTGTATTCTGTAGAGTTGGATGGAAAGGTCTGTAAATGCCCATTAGTCTAGTTAATCTATGATATTGTTGAGCTCTATTATTTCCATGCTGATTTTCTGCTTGGATGATCTATCTATTGATGATAGTGGAAGATTGAAATCTTGACTATGATGTTATTGGTGTTTTATTGTCAAGTAGATTTTGGTTTATAAACTGTGGTGCACCTGTGTTTGACAAATATATATTTATGATTTTGATGTGTTCATGTTGTCTTATACTCTTGATCAAAAAGTGGCCTTTTGTCCTTTTTGATTACTTTTGGTTTGAAGTCCATTTTATTAGATATTAATATAGCAACACCCACTTGTTTTTTATTTCTACTTGCTTGGAATATTTTCCATCATTTCACCCTGAGGTGTCTATCTATCTTGAGTGGTGAGGTGGGTTTCTTGAAGACAGCAGGAAGAAGAGTCCACATTTTTCATCCACTCAGATAACCTGTGTCTTTTTATGGGTGAGTTAAGACCATTAACATTTAAGGTCATTACTGTGAGGTTTGAATTATTCCCTGCTGGGCTGGAGAGATGGTGTAGTCTATGAAATCTAAGGATCCCAGTTCAAGGCTCAATTCCCCAGTACCCACTTATGTCAGATGCACAAGGTGAATTATTCCCTGCCATGATGAGGTGTTTCATAGGTTTTGGTGCTCTCTTGTGTTTTGTGCTATGCTGAGCCTGTTCTAGTCTTGGTTATTGTGATCTTTTGCTTGTAGGCTCTTGAGATTGGTTGTTTGACTGTTCTGTGAGGTCCCTTAAGTATTTTCTGTAGGTTTGGCTTTGGGTTCATATAATCATAGAATTTACTTTTTTTCATGGAAAGTTTTACTTTCACCATCTATTATGAGAGATATTTTTGCTAGGTAGAGTAGCTTGGGTTAGAAGCCATAATTTTTTAGATTTTGAAGTATTCCATTCCATGCCCTTCTGGTTTTCAGGGCTTCCATTGAGAAATCTGAGGTAATTCTGATGGGATTGCCTTTGTATGTAGTGAGTTTTTTCTCTCTTCCTGGTTTTAGCACTCTCTCTTTATTTTCCTTGTTAAGAGTTTTAACTATGATGTGCCTTGGAGAGTTTCTTATTTGGTCCTATCTATTTGGTGTTCTGTGGGCTTCTTGTATTTTGTGGGCCTCTCTTTTGAGAGACTAGAAAATTTTTCTTCAATAATTTTGTTGAATATGTTCTCTATGCCTCTAGCCTGGATTTCTTCTCCTTCTGGTATCCCATGATCCAGATATTTGGTTATTTTAGGGTATCCCACAATTCCCTAATATTCTTTTCACTTGTTTTTCTTGGATTTAGCAAATTTTTTTGGCCTCCTGATCAATTTCTTCTGTCTTGTCTTTCAGGTCAGAGTTTCTGTCTTCCACATGAGTAAACTCTGTTGGTGAGGGGTTTTACCGAGGTTTTCATAATTTCTATTTTTGTTTTCTGTTGTATTACTTTGCATCATGCCCATCCCTTTTTGAGGTACAATTTCAGTTCAAGTTCTGATTTTCTTGATGCTTCCTGGAATTCATTCTTGGATTTGATCAAGTCTTCATTATACTTAAGCCGTTGTTGAGCTCTTCCATTTCTTGACTCACCTTCAATGTGTTCATATCTCTTTTCAGGGTTCTAATGTTTTCTTCAATCAAATTAAGCCTACTGTCAAATCTGAATGCTCTAAGAGTTGATTCTGTGCAATTTCATTGATACAATTATTGGTTCTTTGATGTTTTGCTTCCAGTTCAGCAATTCTTTATCAGGGTCTCATTGGTTGTTGTGTTTTCCATTAGGGAATGAATTTCTGTTGATTTCTGTATGATTTCACTGGAGGCTTCCATTATAAGACTAGGCATCCTTGGTGAAGATCTCTCAGTTTTCTGATTTTCGCTGGCTTTTTTGCATTGCTGTCTACCCATTTTAGAAAGAGTCTTTTTTTATTGAAGATGAAGCAAGTTTTTGTCCTTTAGCCCTCTGACTCAGATAAACAGGGATGTTGGTACCCAGTGGCCAGTCAGGATACCAGAGCAAAAGGCCTGATTCCACAGCCCACAAAGGGACCAGGCCTCCCCAAGCAAAGCACAATGGTACCTACCAGCACCAGGAAACAGGGAGGAGCCAGGAATCGGATCTGGCCTACTTACTCCTTGCTGTGACTGCCCACACACCCTTTCCTGCACAAGACACCTGGACTAGGGAGTGGGAAGATCAGGGAAACAGGTGTCTGGCCTACTCACCCCATGCTAGTGTGCCCACTCTCACACTGTCCTATGTAGAGGTACCTGGACCAGTGAACTGCTGTTTTTTACATTGTTTGGTAACATGAAATAACTAAAAACTTGTGTGAGTAATCTTCATAATGTGCCAATTTAATGTAAAAGCCTCAAAATCAATGGAAGGTCCTTAACATGCTTAGTGCTCTATTAATAGAATGAGGTGCAACCCCAACCCACCAGGACAGTTCAACATAGAAAAAGAGAGAGAGAGAGGGAGAGAGAGAAAGAGAGAGAGTAAGAGTGAGAATGGCCATGCCAGGGACTCCAGCCACTGCAAACAAACTCCAGACGCATGAGCCACCATGTACATTTGGCTTACATGGCACCTAAGTCCTTAGGCTTCACAGGCATGCACCTTAACGACTAAGCCATCTCTCCAGCCCATTCATAATGTTTTTAATCCTGATCTTTTTCTGATTTTATCCATTTTGTCCTTGGAAAATCATTTTTAAAGAATTGTAATATAAAACCCTTTAGTTTATATTTTTATAATCTAGTGTCCTGATAAAACCTTTCAGACTTATTTATGCCATATATACTCCAGCCACAATTTCTCCATTATTTCTAAATTTTTCCTAGGATCTATACTTTTATATCCATGTCCCAGATTTTTTTCTTTATTCCTTTTCATCTTCTCATTCTTTGCTACACTCCATTCAGCAGATCCCTTGAAGCTTTTCATTCCCACACTCTTTTCAATGATCCATTCACTTACCCTAAACCTTCTGATGTCTATGTTTTCTCTTCTCACTTCGCAATACTTATTTTAGCCACTGACATACACTTATTCTCTACTGACACAAATGATATCAACTCTAACACCTTCCCAGTTTCTCCCAGATAGAAGTAGATTGCACTCCTTTTTGAAGTTGATACACTGTGGTGGGTAACGTTTTCAACTTGACAGGGTCCGTAATCACCTAGGAGACAAGGCTCTGAGCATTTCTGGGCAGTGGTTTCTAGATTATGTAAATTGGGGTAAGAAGAACTCCTCTGAATGGGCGGGGGGAGGCACCATTCCAAAGTCAGCTGTACCACAGTGGAATAAAAAGGGAAATGAGAGCTGAGCACCCACATTGATCCCTTCCTGCTTCCTAATTATAGGTGCCATGTAACAAGCTGCCATTATTCTTTCCCAACATAATGGACTGTACCCTTGAATTGTAAGCCAAAGTAAACCTTTCATATATAAGTTGTTTTTACCAGATATTTTTCACAACAATAAACATAACTAATAAAGAAAACTAAAAGCCAAAGGAAGGGTATGACCTCTTACAATGCAACTGCCCACACAGAAATTGGCCTTGATATCCATGACCTTGCAGTGCCTAGCAATACCTCCGCAAGACCCTCAAAATAGAAGAAAAAGATGATGACATCAAATTAAGACAGAGACGAATGGAGAGAGGGAGGGGATATGATGGAGATTGGACTTCTAAAATGGAATGGGGGGAGGGGAGGGAAATATCAGGTGGTTTTTTTGTATGTAAGTATAAAAGTTGTCAATAAAAAAATAAAATAAAAAAGAAAACTAGTACCAGCAGTGAGGCTGTTACTATAATTAATCTCAACCATATGAACCTTCATCAGCATTTGAAGCTGGTTTATGAGAAAAATGTGTAAGAGTTTAAAACTTTGGGCTAGAAAAGACCTAGTATGCTCTAATAGCATAACAGAGCTTAATGGAATACTATTGTAGAAGATGAGTAGACCATAATGTCCAGGAAAATGTGAACACTGTATGCCTCACTCATGGGATTTAAGAAGAGAACCTGGACACTATTTGGAACTGGGATAATGGTCACTCATGTTATATTTTGTCTATCTAACTGCATTCCACCCATATCCTAAAAGCTTGATTAAGAATTTGAAGGGTAATGGACTAATTTGTTTGGCATAAAAAATCTCAAGACAGAATAGCATTCAAACCATGTCTTAGTTACTAGACATCTTCTCTTATCCAGGTATATAGTGACAGAAAGTAAATAGCAGAGCAGAAAGACACGAGCAATGTGCTGCTTCAAGATGGAAGGAACACAAGCCTGTTTAAATTGGAAACAAGGTGGACACAGAGAAAGTAGCTATGATTTTTAAAGATAATCTTATGTTCTATCCTAGCACAGTAGGAAAGGTCACTTGAAGGCAAGACTCCACCTGTAGAAAGCCCTAATTTCTGAAAACACAAATTCATCCTGAAAGGAGAGAGTCTAAAATAGGAGCTCCAACTAAGGTATTCCATATTCAAAAATGTCTTTCTCCAGAAGTATTCTCCCAGGAAGGTACAGAGAACCGGATGCAAGAATGGTACAAGGTGGCTCGACTATATTGCAAGCTGCATAATTATTCTGTTGCCCACATCCGTCATTTCAGCTAATCACCATAGCCCTAGGGTTAGTTATACTCCTCTCAAAAGCTCTCAAGAGAAATTTAACACTTCTAAATGCTAAAAGGAAGTTAGAGGATAGAACCTTTAGAATATGATGCTGGTCTGACAGATTAGACAAAAGAGGAGAAGAAAGGAAGACGAATTAGATGAGAAGGGTCTCTGACTAAAGCCATTTTAGAAAATGTTGAGACAATTTTACCTGTCATACTTAATCTGAAGCCATCCATGAGAAGGAGCTGTACTCCCTCAACTGCTGGTAACATCCTGGTGAGATTGTGGCTTTGGTTCTTACTCTATATAGGCCTAGATGGGCAGTGCTGAGCTGCTTGACAACTCTTTGTCTGTAATAAACCCTGTGAGATACTTTCATGACAGCACTCGTCTCATCACTGCAAAAGCCCTCTAGTCTTTTCTGATGAATCATCCAGTATGATGGCATCTCACGGCTTGTTTTATATTTGCCTAAGCCTTTATTTTTCCCTCCACTGGGTCCTTATTGTCATTCTTTTTGTTCTTGCTTTGCATAATGTCCCTGATGGTTGTGAAAGAGCCCATTATCCTAGAGTACTCTATAACAGTACACTGACCTAGGGCAATGAGGTAGATATTTATAAAGGAGAGTTGCTATTACCTGCCCTTTCTCATTGTGTTATGGTTGTAGTATGGATCCTTCTCTTAGTTTCATTGATATACAGGGACACCATTTGTAATATTAATTTACATGAGAGAATCATAGCAACTACTAGTATATATGTCTACTCCCCAAGTCCACAGGCCAATTCTCTGCACAATTGTGCTTCTATATTTAGAGCATTACTTTCCCTTAGTCCTGATTCTTCCCCTTGGTAATTCACCAATAAGGTACCATAGAAGAGCTAATCCTCAGAATCATATGAAGTAGAACAGCTGCTGGTAGGACCCAAGAGCTCTGATAAATATTCCCTCACCTGTATCATGCAGGCAACCCTAATTAAACGGAGAGGGAACACATCAATACACACAAAAAGAGATGTCAAAGTAGAAGAGGGATTAGCTTTAAAGTGAAGGACTTCCATAGAAAGAAGACATGGAGATGGGTCAAGAGAAAGAAATTGGATAATAGTATGATTAAAAAAATATTATATATATATATATGTATGTATAAATATATATAATTAAAAGAAAAGTCCCACTCAAGATTTCCCTTATCATAAGATCATCAGAAGTGGGACTTAACAATCACCATTTGGGGAAATTAAGACATAATATACACTATTATCTAAGTGCTCCAAAAGCATAATTATATCATACTATTCCAACATTATAATATCCTATGAAGTCCTGATTACTGACCTTCATCTTTATGTTAGTCCTTCCTTGTCAGACACAAGATGAACTTCAACTATGTCAATATAGCACAATTTCCTCTTCCAGCTTCTTGAACATCATGTTTTATATTCTGTTGGTGAACTTTGAAGCACAAACCCTCCTTAGTGTAAAACATAATCTAAATCTGGTTATAGAAAGGAAAAATTATCTTTCTTATAAGCAGAACAGCCAATAGACACAAAGTTCTGCCTTAACAGTACACAGCTATGTAGAATCTTAGATGTTACACTTTCCTCCACAATCTAAACCTTCCTCATTAAAGCTAATAGCTTGCTCAAAATTTCCCTGAAGAGCAATAGCAAGCTCACTTCAGACTGATAAAAGATCCTGTTAGATGGTTACTATAAACAGTGAAGCTGAAAGTCCAGCATGGGTATTTAAGTCTTTACATCAAAGATTTAAAATGTTTATAAGCTTGAAAATGTCATCTCTTTCTAGATTCTACCAATTCTACAGAAAGCACAAAAATATCTGAAGTCCCATCCAGGGAATGCATGACAGATATAAACATTAAATATAACAACTTTAAGTCTCAAACATCCTATTTTTTCTGTAATGCTATACAGTATATTCTGCTCATGTACAGCACTTGTGGAGGAATCCCCTCTGAATTTCACCTATCCTGCATCACCTACTAAATCTTCTATGAATATGGAAAGCAATTTTTAAATCAGGTAAATCCTCAGTGCTATCATTACATTTCTAAATAAGTTATTTATACTTCATAACTTTAGGCATTAGAAAATCCCCACTCTTATCTAGACAAGTACATTCCCAATTGACCTTAATTTGGTTTCTTGGAAGCATATGGAATACTCTGAGCCTACAAGTTCCTATCATCATTTTTCTTGTCTTGCTAAACAAGCTCTTTTTGTTCAACCATTTGTCATGTAATGACATGTGAAGTTTTCTTTAAACAGCAAGATCATACTTAACAAGGAAACTGGGATGCTTCAGATAATCTGTAAAACTCTGGACACATAATTAAGCTTAAATTTCATCTTCAATATGTACATAGGGAAAAATCAGTGTCTATTTCATAGGATCATTATAAAATTCAGATATGACTATGCATTTAAATTATAGCATACTACTTGGCACATGACATCATCTAAGATTATCTTCAGTCTATATTCTTTCTTAAGGTAGAATATTCAAATATGAACAAATTCCTCAGAAAGCATCCTGATGGCTAGGCATGGTGATACACACCTTTAATGTAAGCACTCAGGAGACAGAGGTAGGAGAATCATAGAGATTGAGACCAACCTGAGACCTGGGACTACAAAGTGAGACCCAGATCAGCCTGAGATAGAGTGAAAACCTACCTAAAAAAAAAAAAAATAAATAAATAAATAATCCTGACAGTCATCACTCTTCTATTGCATAGCTGAAAAGCACATTTGCAATCAATACTCATATCTAATAATTTATATTAAACTAAACATCTTCTTTCAAAAAGTATATGGTATAGGCCTTCTTTAAATCCTAATCATTGTTTAGTATCTGCCAGAGATTATCAAGTCACTATGGAAGATAGAAAGTACAACAATGAGATCATGAAGCCTTAATCTCTAACTTTCAGATGCTTACCAAGTAAGAGGAAGTATACACATGTAGACAACAGTTTTAAGTGTTATGAATGGATTATATGTAGTAAAAGCTATCAAATAAATATGCATAAAGTATTAAGGCAATAATAATTGACATATGATTTATATGGACAAAATTTTGGAAAGTTCTTTTTAATTGAAGTATTTGGTATAAGGCCTAACATGCATATTCTCTTATTTGTTTCTCTATCATTTACCCAATAAGTCTTCCTTCAATGTTTCCACATTCCAGTCACTAAGCTCTATCAACTGCTGTATAAAAACAGCAATGAAAGCTGGGCATGGTGGCGCACGCCTTTAATCCCAACACTCAGGAGGCAGAGGTAGGAGGATCACAGAAAGTTCGAGGCCACCCTGAGACTACATAGTGAATTTCAGGTCAGCCTGGGCCAGAGTGAGACCTTACCTCCAAAAACCAAAAACAAAACAAAACAAAACAAAACAAAACAAAAACAGCAATGAATACCCAAACAGCAAATTATTCAATAGAAGAATTGGTCAAGCAACCAATTTAGTATATCTTGGGGTTATATTTACCTTCTGGTTGCTGGCACAAAACACCTGACCAAAAGCAACTCATGGAAGGAAAGGCTTTATTTTGGTTTATAGTCTCAAGGGGAACCTTCATGATAGCAGGGGTAATACAGTAGAGCAGAAGCTGGAATCACCTCCTGGTCACAGAAGTTGGCAGACAGCAACAGAACAGTGAACCACACTCTAAGAAGGTGAAGCAGGCTATCACGGCCTTAAGCTTGCCCCTAACAACATACCTTTTCCAGCAAGGCTCTACCTCTCAACTTGCCAACATCTGTGAACCAAGCATTCAAAACACATGAGTTTATGGGGGACACCTAATGCAAATCACCACACATGGTAACTGTCTTTAAGTATAGAAAGTTAAAAGAATACACTGGCTGAGCTCTACAATGAGTTTAGCCATAATCATAGTAATACTACTACACTTAGGAAGTAAAAATATAAGATGACCATATAAATTTCAAACAAAGAAATATGTCCTAACATACTAAAAATGTGTTTCTTATGTGAAACTCAAATTCAAGTAGGTGTTCTTTTTATTTGGCATCCTTAAATCTGAGAGATGTATTCATTAGATGTGCTTGCCCCAAAGGAGAATATGGGAAACCATATGAGGGGAGATAAAAGAACTAGTAAGACTGTGATGACTGTGCAAACAATGGGTCAGGCTAAAGAGAAATGGACACAGAACAGTGAGGAACATTTTAAACTGCATAAGGGATTTGAATGCAGATATTTAAGGCATTTAATCCAAGACTGACATGATAGATTTGCATTTTTCAAAAACAATTCTTGTTGTACCCTGAAGACTGAGATCAAGGAAGCAATACTGGAAGCCGAATGGACAAGTAGGTCTGGAATAGGAGAAATGTAGGACAGTTTGTCAGAGAAGTTTGTAGAAGACAGATGTGAAAAACATACTGTATTCAGAGCCCAGCTTAGATTGCAAGGGACTGAGTAGGAAGATGTTAAATTGGAAAGTGACTGGAAATCTATTTTTAGGGAGCTTTTACAGCAAAGCTTTAACTTAATCCCTGGAAAGTGGTTAGAAGATTTTGAAGGCTAATCATTATTATCCAATCTCTTACTTTTAGAAAATGGTTACGTTAGCCATCTCTCTCTCTCAAAAAATAAAAAAAAATAATGTTAGTTGTGATAAAGGTAGTGATGATTATAGGGTGAAATGAAATGAAAGTCTACTAAGAATTAAATAATCATTGATGTTCTGATTGAATTAATTCATATTGTGTCTACCTATCACATGCTTTTTTATTGAGGACTTTAATATATGAACATATTATAATTTGATCCTATTCCTGACCTGTTCTCCCCCCTGCTTCCTTGTCCATATTACAGTAAGGACTTTTCTCTTTCCAGGTAGTCTTTCCTCTATTTTGTTGTTACATTCATTTTGTCTCTCTCTGTCCTCCACAACAAAATTTTGTTGGGCTCAGAACAGTGCAGAGTTTGGAGTACAAATAGCAGCCACTGTGGGTCAAAATTCTTTAGAAATTTAAAGCTTACAGTGTCAAAATTAGCATTCTGAATACAAATCAACCCCAGCACAAGGAAGTATAAAGACAGAGCTATGCTAAAATTTTAAAATACTTTCTGCTTTAATCCCACATGCCTAGATCCATCTTCTTCATCACTACTACAATATACACAATTTGCATAGTATATCTATGTTCCAGTTGGGAAAATCCAGAGCATCCTTAGGGGTAGGTAGGTATTAGGTATTATTTTCAACCCCATTTTAGAAGTAATGAATTGGAAGCACAGAAGTCTGTAAATTGCACCATGTCATATAACCAGTGTTAGCATGACTGCAAAGATTGTAAGTATATTGTCACATTGAAATACCTAGTAACAGGCTGGAAAGATGACTTAGTGGTTAAGGCACTTGCCTGAAAAGCTTAAAGACCCAAGTTTACTTCCCCAGTACCCACATAACCCAGATGCACAAGGTGGTACATGTGTCTGGAGTCTGTTTGCAGTGGCCCTGGTTCACCCATTCTCCCCCTCTCTCCCAACTGCATCTTCTCCTCTCTCTCTTTCTCTCCCCTCCCTCCCTCTCATAAACAATAAATAAATAAATAAATAAATAAATAAATAAATAAATAAATAAATAAATATTTTAAAATGTACTACCTGGTAAAGGGGGGGGGAGAAGTCTCATTGTATCTAATGAGTTAAACTATTAGAGGGAGAATATTGAGATAGGGTCTATGTAGCCATCTTTGTTCTGAGAATTTATGATGTTCCTTTTATCTATGCTTCCTCAGTGCTAGGATTACAAGTATGTGCAACATGCCTGGCCTTCAAATAAGTTAAATTCTTAAGTAATAAGTAAGTTTCAATACAGAATGGCAAAAATAAAAATAAAATGATCACTGAAAACAAAAGGTGATCCTCATTGTCTTGTTCTATCATCTATATGAACTTGAATATCTAAAATGAAATTTTAAAATTTGGATCATTCATAGTAAAACTACAATTCAGCCAAGAACTTTTTAATTTTTTTAAAATTTACTATTTATTTGCAAGGAAAGAGATAGAGAATAGGGAAAAGGTCCTGCCAGGGCTTCTTGCCACTGCAAACAAATTCCAGATGCATGTGCTACTTTGTGCATCTGGCATTACGTAAGAAATGAGGAATTGAACCAGGCCCTGCAGGCTTTGCAAGCAAGCACCTTTAACCACTGAACTACCTCCCCAATCCTCTACCAAGGTCTTAATTAAAAATTAAGTTATTTTTATCTACTATATGTGTCTTATTTCCACTTCAAGTGGAAGAAATAAACA
The DNA here is from genome assembly GCA_036365145.1 of Orientallactaga sibirica. Lineage (NCBI taxonomy): Eukaryota > Metazoa > Chordata > Mammalia > Rodentia > Dipodidae > Orientallactaga > Orientallactaga sibirica. The sequence continues at coordinate 6,328,010 of JAEOAD010000509.1, forward strand.
TACCTCATTCTTGGAGAGTAAATCTACATTTGAGAGGCAGAATCACAAGCAGCCATACACAGCAATGTACAGATCAGACCTCCAGCCCACAGATGATCAGGAACACCACTTTTCAGCAGTGATCAGTAGTTAGTGTTCCCAGTCATATTCATAGATTCTGTGGTTGATCTCTATTATCAACTTAATTTGATTGAGAAACACTTCAGAGATTAGGAAAGCACGCCTTTGAGTATGTTATGTGGGCATTTTTAGAAGACTGAAGAGAAAGGAATGACTTGCTCTAAGTAACCACAGCTCCTGGGATGGAGAGGCAGGGTCCAATAAAGGGACAAGAGTCAGTAAGCACAAGCATACTTCTGTATGGTTCTTGGCTGTCATAATGTGAGCTATTATGTTCTGCCAGACCTGCTATGATGGATGAATCATCTGAAACCACAAGCAAAAGTAAATTCTTCTTCTCTTTAGTAGTTTTTGTCAGATATTTTGTCACAGTGTCAAAAAACTAATATATACATGAAATTGAAGCGTATCTTTGAAATTGTGTCTAGGACCCCTGAAAGAAATAAATGCTCTCATTAACATGTGTATAAAGTCAGGATACAGATAAGTAAAATATGTGCCAAGGTGACATTGAATTTAAAGTTCCAGGATATTGTAGGAATAAAATAGAACATCTCAAACAGCCTTAATATGTGGATTGTAGTACTTTTATTAAAAAAAAAAAAAAACCAAAAGAATACCAAATAGCTTTGCTATTTGGAGTAAAAGAATTGTACATATAGTAAACTTGATACATTAATAATAAAAATGTGCCTCATTATATACCTGTTTGTCAGGAAAGAGGAACAGAAAATAAGAAATCTCTGAAAAAATGATCAGTAGATCCTGTAACGTGAATTTTAAGGCCTTATTCACAATGTTGGTGAATAATCAAAGCATGAGGTCAATAAGTGAGCTTACGTTTGAAGGGGTAAGCTTCATAAGTACTTCATCTAGGTAAAGACCTACCTTCAGAAAGACACAATTTTCATATGTATCATTTTATAAACAGTCTCTACATAAAAGTCATAAATTATATATATATATATATATATATGTGTATATGTGTATATATGTGTGTGTATGTATATATATAATTTATATATATATATATATATATATATATATATATATATATATATATATATATATATATATCAGGAAAAGCCAATATAAACAACAAAATGGACCAAAAAGCTTTCATATATTGAACTTGCAGTAAAAGAATGCACTTCTAAAAAGTATGTTTAATGATTCTTAGAAAATAAAGAGGCTTAAACATAAGTTAAAAATAATGAATTTTCAAGGAAAACAACATTGCTAGAATTAAACATCTAGTAATATAAATTGAAGGGTCACTGATTGATTTAGAAACAGGTCAATATAAAATTAAAAATTATTATGACTGCAGATTAAAGACATGAGCCCACCAAAAAAGTGAAATTTAGCAACGAGTTTATCAGATACTTGATGCCACCTCCCAAACATTGCCATTACCATGACAACTGGGCTCCAGGAAAATACCAGTGGATTATAGCAGAAATTGTTGCAAGGAATTGGTTTAATATAACTAAAAGACTTTTGGAGCCTTGGGTTTGGAGAGGAAGCCCACTTCCTATTCAGAGTAACAAATTCTCACACTCAAGACCATTTCCTTAGATCCTATTTCCCAGCATATGTCCAACTTTGCACCTAAACAAGTTACAGATCCAGTAAAAATACAATATGGACAGATATTAATAGAATTATTAATAGAATTAATAGAATCAGAATCAGTTTCAGCCAGGACAGCTAGGTTAGTATTAAGATGGAATATTAAATAACTATAATTAACATTTAAGAGTTCTAATGGAGAAAACAAAATGTTATGTATGTGTAACAGTGAGCTATAGATTCTAATTTAAAAATTAAAAAATGCTAACACACTGTTTACAGAAATATGGTCTTTGAGACCACTATATTGAATCACTGCAATGAGATTCCCTATGAAAATGAATAAAACTACAGAACACTGAATATATTGAATGTTAACAAAAATGTGGAACACCAAGAACTATTGTCCATTACATACAGAAATGGAGATCAAATACTTGGGACATTGGCAGGTTTTGAACAACTAAATACACTCTTGCCAATTATTTTTGCAATTGTGCTCTTTGGTATTTACCCAAGTGAGTTTACAACTCATGCCCAAACCAGGTGTGGTAGCGCATGCCTTTAATCCCAGCACTCGGGAGGCAGAAGTAGGAGGATCACCTTGAGTTCAAGGCCACCCTGAGACTACATAGAGACTACATAGTGAATTCCAGGTCAGCCTGAGCTAGAGTGAGACCCTACCTCAAAAAAAAAAAAAAAAAAACTTATGCCCATACTAGAACTTGAATGCTGGTGTTGATAGCAGCTTTATTGCTAATTGTCAAAACTTGGAAGCAGTCAAGATATTCTTCAAGAGGTGAATTGGTAAACTGAAGTACATCCAGACAATGGAAGATCATCTAGTGTTAAAAAATGTATGAGCTATCGAGCTATGAAAAGGCACAGAGGAACTATAAAGATATGTTATCTAAGCAAAGAAGTCAAGCTAAAACGATTGCATCTGCATCATTGTCACCATATGACATGCTAGAAAGGTTCAAAGTATAAAAACAGTACAAAAGAAGGAGTAAGTGGAACACAGAGGCTTTGGAAGACAATGAACCTATACCTTGAAATACTAGAGGCAGTTATATCTGCCAAAATCCAGAGAATGTGCAGTACCAAAGTGCACCTAGCATAAACCATGGGCTCTGAGTGATAATGATGTTTCATCATTGGTAAAATTTGTATCATTTGGGGCAGGATATGAACAGCTGGGGAGGCTTTATGGCATCCATTCTTTGTAAATAAATAACACCCTTTGATGAGGAAGGTGGATAGGAGGGATCTGTAAAGGAAGGAACTCCGTGTACTTCCCATTTTATTTCACTGCCCTAAAATATTATTTACTTGTTTATTTATTTCAGTATTCTTAAAGAAATACTCTATAATCCAGGCTGACCTAGAACTCACTATGTAACCCAGGAAGGCCTTGAACTCATAGCAATCCTCCTACTTCACCCTTCTCAGTGTTTGGATTATAGACATGAGCCATAATGAGCAAATATTTCAAGTCTATTTAAAATAAAAGAAAGGAAATGGGGTAAAAAGTTAACAATATAAAGGAGAAAGTTCCATTATAACAAAGATGGTTTCAGTATAAGCAAATAATGGAGGATAAAGTGTGACACTGTGTGAGATGAAGTCAGCTCTCCAGACATGACAAAATTTACTATATAAACACAGAAAAGAAAGCATCAGAATAGACCATTCTAAAATCACTCTCACCCTTCTAACTAGAACCAGCGTGTTGAAAATGACACATTAAATACACAGAAATAAAGCAAATACATGTTTTCGTTTTCTCCCCTACAAATTATTTGTAGACCTGGATGCCCTTCCTTCTGTCCTGTCACAATGAAAAGACCCAAATAGTAATTAATATATCCAACCCAAGGTATAAGAAAAGCTATGACATTTAGAGCAATTTCCCCTCTACCTGGCTTACCTAAGTGTGGGAAACCTGTAGTTGTGAATGAACTGGTGTCTGGATTCTCGGGGGCCAGAGTAGAAGAAAGGACAAGAAAAGATAGACAGCTTCTCTCGACTGAGACACATACACCTGCTCTTGCCTCCCCAGTCGTTGCTGACTGGGCATCATTCTGGGATAAAGTCCCTTCAGGAAAAATAACTCAAATTATTTGACTGCTTTTGAATTGTTCATCTCTCTCTCTCTCTCTCTCTCTCTCTCTTTCTCTGCATCTATTTCTGTCTCTCTGTCTCTCTCTATGCATCTATTTCTCTCTCTCTCTCTCTCTCTCTCTCTCTCTCTCTCTCTCTCTCTTGCTGTTTCACTACTGATCTCTTGCTCACTGGCTCTCTGGCATACACAATAATGTTAATGGAAAACATGCATATTTACATGTCATACCCAAACCATAGCTTGTACTTCATGTTAGAAAATAGATGTGGTCACTTTAAGGGCCCCCTGCTGCATCAGGGACCAGGTCCAGGTAGGAAAGCCATAACCAGCCTTCTGTTGCCAGGGAAACCAAAAGCCACCTGGATTATGGACTTGAGTCCTCTAAATGCAAGGAGCCAAGAAAATACCCTCTCCTCCTTAAAGTTTGAAGGAACAGAGATCCTTATCACTCTTCCCCATTGTCTCCGAGATGTCTTTCATTTAGGCTCTACCCAGATGGCCCTCTTCACCCAGAATGTCATCAAAGGAAACTTGCTTTATCCTTTGGATTTTCCAGAGCCTCTCTCTGCCTCTCTGGCTTCAGATTTCACTAAGCGTAGTGCTTCTAAATCTCCTAATAAACAAAAGCTGTGACTCTAACATGGAATTGTCCTAGCCACCTCTCATCAGACCAGTCTATTGTTCTCCCTCCCATTCCTGCTTTGTATCATGTCACTATGTCCACATTCTAAATCCAGAACCTCATCATTTATCTTTCTTCCTTCCCAAAACAATTGCCAAATATTAATCTAAAGTTAAATCTAAAAGATTCTTCCTAGGACCCTATAACACTCTCAAAAGGAAAGATGCCACATTTCATACCACATTCTACATTCTATATAAATTGTCTCCCCAGCCTCTTATGATTACAGCTAAGTGTCTCCACTGTTGTTATACTCCACAGATTTTAGTCAGCTAAGAACTGCAAAATCTCTTGCTAAAAAAGCAGTTTGTTTAATTCCAGTTCAATTCCTCTATATCCTGAAACCAAAGGATATGGTGTGTGCCCATGGGTACAATAGTGCCGTGAATTTTAGGGAGGTAACCAACTAGGAGGAGCCTCTTATTATTGTTTTGAAAAATGAATGTGTTGTCAAACTACCTTTCTAAATATTTATATTTATAACCACAAATCAATGCTGGTCTCAGACATGGTCAGAAAAGCTACTTCTTTTTTGTAGTGGGAAGAGGCTAGAACAGAGAATAAAACTGGTCAAAGTGCTAAAAGTAATTGTCTGTTGCATGTTCAACAACCCTATATGGGACAAATTCTGTCTCTTGGACATGAATGTTCATTATATTCATGAACTCATGGCAGCAATGGTTTCCTGCACAAGACCTGGACAAGATTGGACCCTTTAACCGTCCATCATAGATGGACAAAGTGCTCCTGAGGCTCCAGTCCTCCACTGGAAGCCAAGAGTACTTAATGGAAATGTCAGGGGAGAAGAGTCATTCTCTTCAGTGGTGCAGCCACTGGTAAGTGGTATGGGAGGGAGATAAGAGAAGATAATGAGTGATATAATCAAAATATAATGTATATATGTATGAAATTATCAAAGAATGAATAAAAATGTTTTTTAAACAATCACTTTGCTAATCTTTTTATAGGTGATCTCCTCAGAGAATTTGGTACTTATAGTCTTGAGGCTTCAGCAAAAACATAAACAGAAAATTATCATTCTAATATTCCCATTTACATAATGCAATTACTATTATGTTGGCCCCCTGCTTGAAATCTTTAATAGCTTCCCTTGGTACTAATATGAATTCTCATTTCTTAAATGACTTATCAGGTTCTTCATCACCTGAGTCTCCAGTCTCAATTTTGCCTCCCTTGTCATCACACCAGGGATCCAAGGTCTGATGTTCCTTCAGTTCCTGTATTAGTCTTTGCACTTCTTTCTCTGAGATCTCAGAAATGTTGTTGCCTCGGCGACATGGTGCACCTACTACTTGTTCCTTAAATCACAATTTATATATTATTTACACTAGGAAACTTTCTTTGAACTTCTATGCATTTTGACGTTTCTGCTAGGCACTCAAGTAGCCTTCTCCAACCACAGCCTTTATACCCTGTTTACTTTCTTCTCATCCAATGGATGTGCAGCACATGGACAGGCTGTTTATGGATTTAGCACAAGTTTGTAGCTGATAATTCATAGCTGTTTAAAAAGTAAGCATTTAATTCAGCAAGTAACTATTTGGTTTTTTTAAACAATAGATGCCAACTACAAACCTATCTTAGGCAAATCAGGCACAAGAAGATGGCTAGGTGAAGAATGACACATAGCTGGTTGTCAAATTTTGTCCCTGGCAGTTATGAGACACAGTAGCTACATTTAAAGTAAATGGATACCCAAAAGAATATTTCCCATATCATTTGGCTTTCAAAGAAAAAGTGAAAAAAAAAAAAACTTTGTTTTGAGAGATATATGTTATAAAGCTAATATATTGAAATAATGTTCAATTAAAGATCTTGATACCTATTAGGTCATGATGTAATTATTGTTTTATTTAATATTTTTCTGCCTTTTAAAAATTTTAAAACTGCATTGGTAGGCAGAAACCATCTTTGTATATGAAATGAGAATGGAATGAGTGTTTTTCTAGTCTAATTACAGATGACAAAGGATCTATTTTAACTATTAAATTATTTAATTAAGTAGTAATTGAACTGATACATTACTATAACATATTTGTTTGGGCTTGGTGAGGTAGCTTCATGGTCAAAGTTGTGGGATTAATTCCACAGTACCCACAACAAGCCAGATGCACAAAGTGGCACATGCATCTGGATTTTATTTGAGCAGCAAGTAGCTCTGACATGCCGTCTCTTTCTCATTCTCTCATTCTCTCTCTCTTCCTTACAAATAATTTTTTTTGAAAAATATTGAACCAAAGAAAGTTATTGCTTCTCTATTATTTTCTGCACGTTTTTGTTATTTATAAATGTACAGTTGTGTGTTTTTATGAGTGTGGATGGGCCCACATGAACCTCTGCGCACATGCCTGTGGAGGCCAGAGGTCAATGTTAGGCGACTTTTTCAACTGCTCTTCACCTCATTTTTGGTTTTTAATTTTTGAAACAGGTCTCTAACTGAACTGGTTTGGCTAGACTAGCTAGCCAGTAATCCCTAGGGATCCTCTTAACTTCACCTCCCCAGTACTGGGATTACAGATGAATACCACCCTGCTTGGCTTTTACATGGGTCCCGGTATCCAAAGTCAGGTAGGTCCTCATGCTTGCACCACAATCACTTTACCCACTCAGCCATTTCCCTAGTACCTCTTCTCTTTATTATTGAAATCCTATGTGAAATACTTGCAAGTACCTTTCCACATTTATTTGATTTGCTATTCTATAAGCAGTCAAATTAGGTTAGGTTTTACTAAATCTTCACCTAGCATTGGCCAACTGTAAATTTAATAAATAATGATCTATTTCCTTTGTTTCAAAAGGTGGTCAAATTGTCCTCACTCCTGAAGTACCCAGGGTGATAGGATTTGGAAGGCAAGCTCTGTGGTGACCCAGTATGCAACATACTCAAGGTCAAAAGACATGTGTACATGCGGCCCTAGAATAACTGCATCTTCTTTCTCTCTCCTAACTGTAACTGCTCCTCATCCAACCCTTGTGACTTCCTCCAATCTTTCAACTGAACATGCCTCCATTGAGTGAAGTATGGAAGAGCATCATTTCCTTTACATGATTGGGCTTGTCCATCTCTCATCGCACATGAGATTCCACAGCTCCCAGAGTAAAAAGGGGAAACTGATGACTGCTGAAAGATGAAGCCATGTCCTTTACACTGGCAGCCCCTAGGGAATTGCTAATTGTCAGGTAAATAACCTCCTACCCATGACTATACAAGCAACCCTAATTTAAATCAGTGGGTTAGAAAAATTAAATAAAAGTAAAAATAATATAATTAAATTAAATAAAGAAGGAATGGAGGCAATATTTGTCTTCCCATTGGCAAGAAAAAGGGGACTATTGAAGACAGAGGGTAATATGGAGGAGTATAATCAAAATGAATTGTATACATGCATGGAATTGTTAAAACTAAAAGTTTTTTAAAAGGCTGTTATGCTCTTTACTTCTAGCTAAGACCATTTAGGTAACAAATGGAAAGTTTTTTTTTTTTATCATTATAGTGTTTCATTCATAATACAATAAAATACACACAAATTAATTTCTTTTTAATGTTCTAAGCAGATCCATATGATTCTTAGCCAAAGTAAGCTTATCCCAAAAACAAAGAGAAGATATAACTTTAAAAAGAGAAAAGTATACCAAGTGAAAATATGCAAACTCAAGAAATTTTCTAATAATATCACTGTCACAAATGTCTTTCATTGCCAACAATTTCTGTTTTGATATACTTTAACTTAGAAAGAAAAATTGATTACTTGATTCTAACTTTTCACTATAGTTTATAATTTTATAAAGATAAAATTGAATGAAACTGAGCTCTTTTTTAATCTTATAACTTGTGATCATATCGCAAAGCAATAAAGACCCCTCCCTTTTTTCTTAGTAATTCAAGAAACTGGTTGCTTGCATTGCCTCTGGGAATGTCTACATGTATCTTTTCCATCTCTCTGTTGGCTAATCTTGAAACCCATAGATATTTCAGAGTGAATTTCATCAGTAGGCTCCTGGTTTAGTACTTTAAGTCACAAAAGTATCATTTCAAAAAAGTTAGTCCATTACAAATGAGCATTCTGAAGCATTTTTTTAATTAAGTAGAAGTGTGTACATCTTGTCAGAATGGTTGCTTGCATAGAGCAGAGTCCCCTGCTTGCTCACAGCGTTGTTGGTTGTTTTTACCCAGCATCTCACATCAGGGTTTTTAGCACTATATGGGCTAACCATCTGGGAACTGACTTCCTTCCAGATTCAGCCAGATCTCTTGATGTTCTGTAGTGTTCTTCATCAGCAGCATGTGTTGTCTTCAGCAATAGGGTCTTACCTTTACCCTCAGGTGCGTAATCAAGTGATTTGACAGAAGTGTGTTTTGTTTGTTCTGGGGACCTCATAGGTCTCTGATCAACAGCTCAACATGGGCTATAATCCGTTTCTGGTAGTGAGAGTTACAAGCCAAATCCAGATATTTTAGGATTAGGCTTCATTCCACCCTCTCCAGGGCCCAAGCAGATGATCTCTCCATGCTCTGATGCAGCGTTATATATTTTTGTCTGCTACCCAGGAGGAAAGTTTCTATGGTACCAATTCATTTTGGATATCATTTTGTGTATGCCTACCCTCCTCCAATTCCCTTCCTGCCAAACTCTCCCTCCTTCTTTATGTGGCCCCCAAGTTGCTTGTTGGGTATTACAGCAATTCAAGCTATTCCAGTTTAGGAATCACAGATTAGGGTGACTAGGCAGTGTTTGCCTTTCTGAGCTTGTGTGGGTTTGTTTACTATGATCTGTTCCAAGTCTATCCATTTTCCTACAAATTTCATTATATCATTTTTTTTTCTTGCTGCTGAGTGGAATTCCATTGTGCATATGTACTACATCTTCATTATCCATTCATCAAATGATGGACATCTGGGTTGATACTAGTTCTTAGCTATTGGGAATTAAGCAACTATAGTTGAGCAAATATCTCTAAAGTCAAGAATAGAGCCTTTATGGTAGATGCCCAGTAGAGGAGTGGCTGGGTCAGCTGGTAGCTCTATGTTCATCTTTCTCAGAAGTCTCCATATTGATTTCCATCATGGTTGTACAAGTCTGTACTCCCGCCAGCAGTGAATGAGGATTTCTCTTTCTCCACATCCTGACCAACATTTGTTGTTGTTTGATTTTTTTAATGATAGCCATCCTTTCTGGAGTAAGGTGGATTCAAAAAGGCGTTTTAACTTGCATTTCCCTGATGCCTAAGGATGTTGAACCTTTTCTTAGGTGAGTATTAACCACTTATTTTTCTTCCTTTGAAACATTTTAATATACTTTTTAAGATTTTTTTGTTATTAGAAACAAAAAGTCAGATTTATCTGGATGTCATTTGAAATCATAAAAAAAGAAATGTCAAACCCTAGAATAACATAAATCAGAATAATTTTCAACTTTCAAAAGTATATTTTAGTAAAAGTAATAAAAGAAAGATTGAATAAAGAGGCTGGCTTTGTTGAAAGAAATGACACAGATTTCTTTGGAGGGAAACAGGTTACCAGAGGGAGTTAATATGCCATGGAAAAGCATGATGGGGTTCACTGAAATGAACAAGGCTCTTCAGTTTCCATGAACAAAGGAAACTTCTGTATTTTTTTTTTTTTTTTTTTTTTTTTTGGAGAGAGAGAGAGAGGGTCAGGAAGACAGAGAATGGATGTGGCAGCAGCCTCTCTGCTGCTGTGAACGAACTCCAGATGTGTGCGTCCCCTTCTGGGCAAGTGTGGCATTGTGCCTTTGCGGCACTTTGCATCTGGCTAAACGTGGGACCTGGAGATTGGAACTGGCATTCTTAGGCTTAGCGGGCGGGCACCTTAATCACTAAGCCATCTCTCCAGCAGAACTTCTGTATTTTTATAAGGTTTGGGAGGACAAAAGGAAGTTCTACCCCATGTGACTTGACCTACATGCTAAGAGCCATGGAAGCATGAGAAAGAATCCAAGACCATAACTTTAAGTGGCCTTGGATTTTCCTGACAATGGGCTGAATATTGATTTCCCCCACAGTTTTGAACCCCAGGCAAGACGGGCCTCTTAAAATGACCACACATATACATTCTAACAATCTTATAGCAATATTCACTAGTATTATGTAATTTCTCTCCCATTCAACGAATTTTATTTTCCAAACATTTGCACTTTGACTTTAAAGTCTATTCAATGATGTTTTTACCCTTTTTATGTGAAGATGTTATCTGACAAAGGTAAGTTTCTTTAACTCTGGTTCAGTTCATCATTTATAGTTGTATATTTCACCGGCATTTGAAACTATAGTTATATCAACAACAAAGTATGTTAATGACTTGTAATTAAATACTTTCTAGTGTTCTTATACTCATAGCAGTATAGTATGACAAAGACCAAACCAGTCCTTTACCATCCCCTTATAGTGTATGAGAAGGGCATAATGGTCATTATGTAATCTAATACGCTGCACAGTTCTTTGGGTTAGATAACATTAATCTTATTTTTAAAGTAATTTAAGAAAAACAGAATGCAAGACTTTTGACCAATTCATATAGCTAGAAATTTTCAGAAAAGTACTACATGCAGGTTTATCTGAAAATCAAAACTATATTCTCTTTCTTGGTTACTTTTTTCACCACATATTTGTTGGTACTTTGACCTTATTTCTTTAGATATTCCTTTGAACACTTATTAAAATATAAATTTAAGCATTTAAAAATAATTCCTGCTTATAATATTTACTTCTGTTCTTGTTTTGTGACCATTATTAATTCTGTTCATCTTAGGCATTTTCTTTTCCATTACTGTATACCTTTGCCAGTGTTTCTCAAGCACAGTGGGCCTTTCCTTATTTCTATATAGGATCTTTGATGGACAGTTACCTATGAAGACACCTGCTATTCTTCCAGGCCTTGACATTTTCCTACCAAAGTAAGCCATAAAGTTTTTTTTTTTTTTTCCAGATGGCTTCTGTTCAGAGGTTATACTATAGCTAGGATATTATTTTATTTATTGCAATGATTGCTATTGATCAGACTATTGAACTTTAATTTAGAAATATGGAATATTGTCAAAATGATGACAAAACTGACATTTAAATTTTGAATTAAGTAGGACAAAACTATAATAATGGTAATAATACCTTAGATAAGAATGCTGAGAGGACAAAATGAATAGAAATACTTTAAGGATATTCCTCAGAAAGAAATAATTTCTCAATAGGATTAAAAAAATAACAACAGAAAGGAGCTAAAACAAATTTCATCATCATACAATTTTGTGAACATACGCAAAATAATCTAAGCCTGAACACAATATAAGTCCATTAAACTCAAAAGTATTTAGTATGAGGATGGTAGGGTTTGTTCTGCGATTGCTTATGCTGACAGAATTCTAGTGTCACAGATGGACTAATCTAAGTATCATTGAGCTTAGCACATGCCACAGAGAATAAACTCGTTTATTCCTAAAATCTGTTAAACAGAGAGTATCATGCAGCTTTTACTAGTCACAGTGTATAAAAAGTGACATTGATGCTCTATACTGGATAAATTATCTGTTGACTCAGAAAGGACTCTTTGATCCCCTGTTATGTGTGAGATGCTGTGAAAGCAAGATGGACAAGCATTCAGTGTTAAATGAAGATCAACCTCTACCAGCACATGAGACTAAACATTCAATTGTTATGGGTTTGCTAAATAGAGGCACTATCAAAAATAAAGTGATATAATCCTCTTTGAATACTTTTATTTCAAAAGACATAACAAATTCTAAAAGCTGATTTTTTTCTAGTTATTGTACTTCAACTCCTACAGCCTTGCAGTTGTTTATTGTACATATTTGGTTGAAATACAATGAATTAGAAACCAACTTCACTTCTTTCCTTGAGCCATGTTGGGAGTATTTATACCACAGATACCAGCAACTTTCATTATGTTGATATTCAAGATAAGACATCCAAGAATTTGTTAATAGCCCTGACTTGACTTAAAAATTTGTTGTACTTGGGCTGGGGATGGCTTAGCAGTTAAGGCGCCTGCCTGCTAAGCCTAAGAACATCAGTTCCAATCTCCAGATCCCACATTTAGCCAGATGCAAAGTGTCACAAGGGCGCAATGCTGCACTTGACCACAAGGGGCGCATGCATCTGGATTTCATTCACAGCAGCTGAGAGACTGCTGGCGTGCCCATCTCAATATGTAATATGTCTTCCTCTCCCTCTCTCTCTGTCTGTCTCTCAAAAAAAAAAAAAAAAAAAAAAAAGGTTTGTTGTACTTACAGCTACTACACTTTTTGTTTTTGTTTTTGTTTTCCGAGGTAGGGTCTCAATTTACCTCAGGCTGACCTGGAATTCACTATGTTGTCTCAGGGTGGCCTTGAACTATCAGCCATCCTTCTACTTCTGCCTCCTGAGTGTTGGGATTAAAGGCGTGCGCTGCCACAACTGGCACTGCTACACTTTTAATAGCACAAAATATAAAGAAATATGCCTCTGGGATGTAGAAGCTATGAAGTAGTTCTACAAAACCACTCACACTAAAGACTAAGAACTACAGTTTTCTTAAATATCTTACTCTTTTTCCTTATAATTGCATCTTACTCATTCACATAAATGCACACATCAATCAACATGCATATCAGAACTGGGTTTACCCATCAATTAAAGTGACAGATTGGCAGTGGACACAAAAGATCAGCAAAAGAACACTGAAAGTATTCAGTGAGGATTAACCATATATAATTTATAATACAAACACTGACTATTGATTTAACAATGTATCTATATATCATATATAGGAGATTGCATTTTATTCTTCACAATCTGATTAGGTATTAGTCATAAGAAACTTATGAACATATCCACAAGTATACTCTTAGAGAGATAAAATTGGTTAATAAATATTAATAAATATATAACTGTTATTGGTATATTTTATTTGTCTTCAAAATACTCAGTCACGTGTGAAGAATATATACATTGTAACAAAAATAGAGTTTCAGGGCTGGAGAGATGGCTTAGCAGTTAAGGCTTTGTCTACAAAGCCTAACAACCCTGGTTCAATTCCCCAGTCCCTATGGAAGGAAAGCCAGATGCACAAAGTGTTGCATACACCTGGATTTGTTTGCAGTGGCTAGAGACCCTGGCATTCTCTCTATCTCTCTTCTCTCTGTATCTCTCTACTTAAACAAGGAAAATAAATTTTAAAGACAATATGTGAGAACACAGAAGAGGAAAACTAACCTACAGTGAACAAAGAGGCCATGAGAGAGATTTCCTGGAAGACCTGCTAATAACTAGAGTCATATGAGAGTAGTGTTGTGTGTTAAAATAGAATGATTCATCCTGTGATTAACAGTACTGAATTGTATGCTTAGAAATTTAATAAGTACATTCCATGTCAAGTGTTCTACCACAAAAATCCTGAGAATTCCCTTAGTATAATAATTGCTGAAGTGAGTTAGTATTTTTTTGTGAAACCAACAAATGACTAAGGAACGTTGGCATACAGAATTGTGTTGACTCTGCGTGTTACCAAAAGAGAACTGTTAAATGTTAGTAGAAATATATAGATGTTAAAAAAAAAGAATTTCAACTGAAATATTTTTCTGAACATAGTCCTACAAAGAGAAGGGTGTACAGAATTCTTCTAGAACTACATGCCACTATGAAGAGTACGACATTCATTTACAGGATGCATCTTGGACTTCTAACTGAAAAGACATGAAGGTATGTCCTGCCCACCAGATATGCAGACACTATAGAAATTTGTCATTACAGAAAAACATTCTAAACTGACAGTTAGGAAAAGTATTAAGATAATACAGAGAAGTACTTTTACTGAAAAGGGGAGTTCAGTACGGAGATAAAGAATGGGCATTCTCAGGGTCCCCAGAAGTGCTCCTTGATGATTCCCACATAAAGGAGATTTCTGTGGAACCTTTCAAGGAACTAGAGAATGCCTTCTCATCCCAGACTGTTTCCAGCATGACTGAACAGGTATTCTTAGATATGTCGAAGATATAACATATATACAAATTATATTTATGCATATACTTGCATATTTGTATACATGTGTGGAATGTGTGAGTCATGGGCAGAAAAAAAAAAAGAAACAAAAGTAAATAAAATAAAATGTTAAAAATTATAACTTATACCTCCCTAGTTATATTTACTTCTCAGATTTTTTATATTACAAAAGATATCTCTTTGTTTCATTATAGCTCTTACTGATACGAATCCTTGACTCACAGTTCACTCTTTTACTTACAGAACTATACTTGATCCTCACAAAATGATAACTTTCTGAATGTCTTCTAAAATTTTAACTTATTTTTCCCTAATAAATTTAGACCCAAATGGTACACATGTTTTCAGGGTGATGTTTTAATGCATAGTCACATACATTCATGCTAAAGTGATGCTAAAATGCACTTCTCTTTTAAGATTTTATCAATTCTTCATGGCGACTACCTTCAAAAAATTTTTTCGAGATATTTGAAATATACAGTTACCATGCTGTTCTTTTTTTTCTTTTCATGTTCTCATCTTTGCATTGCCATATTCAGATCTGGGTTCCACACAGAAGTTCAGGAAGCACAGTTCAGAAATATTTCTTCATCTTCCTCTTCACTCCCTTGCAGTGGTTCAGCCTCTAATCTCTTTTCACGTATGACATTGGGTATCTGAGTACTTCCATGAACTTTTACACTGATCTCCACAGGACAAGGGCCTTCGTGGATTACCAGTTTCCTCTTCTTGAAGAAAATACACCATCATACTGTCACCAACTAAACTACTTAATGAAGTGACTTTCTTAGTTTACATCCTGCATGGTTCCTGAGTCATGCCTTTTCACCTTATATAGAGATGTGAAAATTTATTCTACATTTTATAAACAAAGAACAAGACGAAAACTGGGACTCTAAACCAATACCTGAAATACCTTTTTGAGCTATTTACTGGGCTATGATTGTTATACAAAACCTTTATATATTCAATGTATACAAATGGATGATTTTGGGGTATAAGTGTATACAGAGTCATCCACCATGTATACTATGAACCATCTTTTGATTTTGTTTTTCCTCACAGCCTCATTATTGTTATTTTTGCTGTAAAGAAAACAGGTAATATAAGATTTACCCTCACTGAATTTTTAAGGAGACAGGATAGTATTTATTGAAGGGACTAAATGGACTATTGATACAATCCATCACTATAGTGTCTTCATCTCATATAAGTGAAACTTTGTACCCTTTGCTTCACTCTTTACCACTCTTCCTGGCAATCACCATGTTGCCCCCTGCATTTAATGAGTGTGATTATTTTGGTTTTGTCAAGTAAATTATATCAGAGTATGCATACTTCTGTGCCTGGCTTTCATCCATAAGCAGTCTCATCCACGTTGCTGCAAATGGCAGGACTTCATTTTTAAAGCTGATTAATATTTCACTGCTTGAGCACACAACATAGGCATTTAGGTTTTTTCCATATTTGGGCTTATTTTGATTTATGCTGCAATCAACATGTGAGGAAAATGTCTTTTTTAGATCTGAATTTCAATTACTTTGGATATATACCTTGAATATTGGCTGGAGAGATGGCTCAGCAGTTAAAGGCTTTTGCTTACAAAGTCTGACAGCCTGAGTTTGATTCTTAATTCTCCAGTACCCACATAAATCCAGATGCACAAAATGGCATTTGCATCTATAGTTCAATTGCAATGGCAAGAAGCCCTGGCATGCCCATTCTCATACTTTCTCTCACACACATGGTCTCTCTCTCTCTCTCATTTGCTTTCTCTTTCTCTCAGTCTCTTATTGCCTATAAATAACTAAAATATTTGTAAAAAACAAAGAAGATTAGGCATTGCCCCCCCCCCGTCACAGAGACTAACCAGTACATCCATGACCCCTCAATGAACACCAATAACCACACTGAGGAGGGCCCTTAGTGGAATCATGGGAGAGAAGAGGAGATATAAAAGTATCACTCACTAGGTATATGATCAATATGAAATATATACATAAAGTTCAAAATTAATAAAGTGTATTATCACTATACATTTTCTTTGTCCTTAATATTTACTCCCTAGATTCTTATATTGTAAAATATATTAGACAAAAACAGAGTGATATACTTTATGGAGGAAGGATTTATTTGGCTCATGGTTTCAGAAGGTTCAGTCAATAGTCATGTGGCTCTGTTGATTCAGGGCTTGTGTGCTGAAGAGAACCTCACAGGGATATTGGGTTACAGCAATGTGTATATAGGAAGTACAGAGACAAAGAGGAAGACCTCTAAGATAAGAAAGACCTTTCCAAGGCACACCACCAATGACTTCCTACAACCAGATTCCACTTCCAGAGAGCCAGTTAGGCTTTGAATTCATTGATGGGTTAATGCATAAATGAAGGTAGTGTCTTTGTGTTCCAATGGTCTTGCCTGGGTTATTGTTCCTCTGGAGGACATGAGAGAATCTTTTTCCTTGCTTTTTTCATCTTCTAGAAGTCAAGGACTTCCTGAGTCACATTCAATCACATCAACCCACATTCTTCAGTCACATCAGCTAGTATTCTGCTTCCAAAGACATGTTAATAATTTATTATTTATTTATTAGAGAGAATAGGCACCAGGGCCTCTTGCCACTACAAACTAACTCCAGATGCATGCACCACCATGTGCCTCTGGCTTACATAGGTTCTAGGGAATCAAACGTGTGTCTGTAGACTTTTCAGGCAAGTGCCTGAAGTGCTAAACCATGTCTCTAGCCTTCCAATGACATGTTGCAAATCAATTTTACTGATTTGGGACCAATGAGATAACCATAAAATGTCTCCATCTCTAGGACCTTAACTTAGTAATACCCACAAAATTGTGTATATGTGAAATAATATTGTCAGAGGGTCTGAGAATTAGGAAAACTATATCATTTGAAAGACATCTCTGTGTCTAGAAAAACTAGTCAAGCTTTGTTTTTTGTCCATGAAATTTATTCATTTTGCCTTATTGCAGATGGGTAGCTAATGAAGTTTCATAATGGATACTTAATATTAATGAGCATTGCCAGCCAGAATATAAGGAAAAATAACTCTCTGAATCAATTAAATACTTAATCTTGCATGATATGTCACATTTATTTATTTATTTATTTATTTATTTATTTATTTATTTAGGGTTTTCAAGGGAGGGTCTCCCTCTAGCCCAGGCTGACCTGGAATTCACTATGTATTCTCAAGCTGGCTGAATTTACTAGTTCTCCTACCTCAGCTTCCTTGGTATCAAGTTTTGTATTGCATAGCCACCACCACCCACTGACAAAGCAAACTAGATGAAAGTAGAACACCCCAGTTGTATTCCCAGCTCTGACAATAAATCAATACCCCTTTAAAAATCACTTTCCCTCTCCAATTTCTCTTTCCTTAATATACTAAAGCATTCAGTATCATGGCCAGCCTGTGCTACATGATGTAATGATAACTAGTAAATTAAAAAAAAGAAATATGGAAATGGTTGGATGCAGTAGCTCATGCTTATAATCCCAACACTCAGGAGATTGAAGTAGAAGGATTATCATGATTTTGAGGCTAGTGCAGATTACACAGTGAATTTCAGGTCAATCTGGGCTACTCTTTTCTCAAAAACCAACATATATCAATACATATACACACATGGGTGTAGTTATTTATTTATATGCCCTTTTAACAAACAGCTATGTCTTAACTATTTAATAAACACTGAAAATTTGTGTTCTCAAAAATATTTTGAATTTGAGACTCAAGGGAAAGTATTTACTAATATTTCCATGTTTTGCTTTATATTTTATAATTTGACATTGTTAAGGTGTTTACAAATTTAATGTATTATAGATTATGTTTTATAGGATATTAGAATTTTAATATAATGTACTACATTGAAAATATTATCAAAATAGGGGCTGGAGAGATGGCTTACCAATTAAGGCTCTTGCCTGCAAAGCCTAAGAACTCATGTTTGAATCTACAGGTCCCACATAAGCCAGATGCACAGTGACACAAGCACGCAATGTCACACATGTGTACAAGGGGGTGCACACATCTGGAGTTCATTTTCAGTGGCTGAAGGCTCTGGCATGCCTATTCTCTCTCTCCCTCTCTGCCTCTCTTTCTCTCAGATAAATAACAATAATTATCAAAATACTTAATTCATAGTGGTAAATTAAACATTCTCTATCTCCTATTCTCAATAAGTAGATTCATTTCAATAATAACCACATTAATGCATTTTAGAGAATTATAGTTTTATGAAGAAATTGAATTGTAACATGCCAAATTTTAATTTATTGGGGAGATTTGACTTAAAGTTTCTTCAGTTTTAAGCAGTGCTTCTGTTTTGAAATGTTTATTATTTTACCTGTCTATGATACTGTGGTAGTTTGAATATATGTCCCCCAATATATTCATTGTTTTATTAATTTATAGTTTGCATCTGCAGTCACCTTGCTAGAGGCAATGTCACTAGGGGGCAGATCTTAAGGTGTGGTGGTGGATTTGAGATTCCATTGTAAAGATATGCAAAGTGTGTCTAATAGGAGTTCCTGAAAGTGTGCTGTGGCTTGACTGTAGCTTTGCTCTGTGTGCTGTGTGGCTGGGGTGCTTCTCTCTCTCTGCTTGGTCCTGTGAGAGCAGGCCGCTTCTCCTGCCATTATGGAACTTCCCCTGGATCTGTAAGCTTCAATAAATAATATCCCTTCCTCCATAACTGTGCCTGGTCTAGAAGTTCATCTCAGTGAACCTGAAGCTGTCTGCTACAGATACTATATGAGGATTTTGGGTAATTATTGGGAATCCTTCATAAATGATATTAGTGTCTATAAAAAAAACTCAGAAGCATCTGAAGTGCTCACTGAGCCATGTGATGACACAGTGAAACTCTGCAGAGTACTTTCATCAGAATTTTGTCATATTGTACCTTTATCTCTGACATATGTGTGAGAAATTAAATAATTTTTTGTTGGTGAGATATCCAGTGTGCAGTACTTTGTAATAGCTGCTGAAACTGGCTAAGATATATATTTAATGTTTACAATTTTGCTAGATTGATATTTCATTTGACATTCCTTAAATCTTTAAGAATTTAATGTAGTATATTTTTGGTTTTACTGAAGTTTGCACGTACAGTTCTGTAGCATAGTGTTTATATACTTGTGTGTGTGAGGGGTAGGAATAGGTGCCTGTGCACAGGAGTGGAGGCCAGAGGTGAATCGTGAGTGTTTCCACTCCATGTATTGCTTTGGGAATTCAGGACATTCTAGATGGACAGAACTAGTGTACGCCTGACCATGGCCCAATCATGCTGAGGCGGCAAATTCTCATCTGGAACTCGGATGCTTCGAGAGGTTCCATTCATGGACATCCATTTGGAATCAGAGGGCTCTGGGTTCTAAGGAAGAATGGGAAGCTCATCAAACAGGCAAAGATGATTCTTACTATGGTAGACTCTGTACTGGGTTCAACAGTCAAGTCCAACTCAAACTTACCTTTTGTTTGTCTTCCAAGTAGATGGTTTCTCAGAACAAATTTGTCTTGGGCTAGGATAAGTACAGTAAAATTATTAAATCCAGGTACTGTGAACTCTCATCTGCATATGTAGATCTCATAAAGATGTTTTCTTTAATGAATAGTTATTGAAGTTGTTTCCTTGTGAGATGGTCACTGGAGAGTCATGTTCTGACATCTTGCTTAACCTACACTATCATGAAGTCTTTTCTCAGATTCTTAATGACAAGTTTCTTGGATTTCTCATTCTATGGGTATTGGACTGCATTTCTTATATTCAGTTCTGTGTTGTATCTTACTCTCTATGACAAAAGCTATTAAGCTGAAAGGATATCTAGTGTATGCATAATATATACTAGTCCAACTTAGGGGAATCAAATGATAAAATTTTAAAATTTAAACTATCTTTAAGAAAAACCATCATTCTCACAGTCAATAAAAAAAAAAGCTAGTAGCAATCTAATGAATGTATACTGCTGACAGCCAAGAATGATCCAAGAAGTGCAGATTCTGCTCATTGTTGAGACAAGGATCAAAGTATGTTATGGTTGTGCTCCAAAGAGGCCAATGACTGATCATGTTTCAGTAATTAATTCTGATCCTACTCACCTCTTGAGTTCTCTTCAAGAGGAGAGAACTATATCATTAGTCTTTCTAAATTACGTGATTATATCTGAGAGAGGATAAATTTATGAGATTGTTCCCTGCCATTCGGCAAATCTGCTGATTAAAGCAGCAAACTGCACCCAAGCTTAGTCTGTATGAAAACTGTGCTTCAGCATCACAAACAGCAAAACACATGACATGCCAGAAAGTATCAAAGAAATGGAATAGCAGAGTGAACTGAGGTTTTAGTTTCTAAATTCCAGTTGCATAACACCCTGGCTAATACTTTTCTTTTATACATCTATAGTCTGGGTGCCAAAATTGGAGGTTCCGATGCTTATACATTTTTATGTTTTTCCTTTCTGCTTTACAATTACAAGCAATCCCACATAATTCCATTTGAAGCATGCAGAGTTGAGTTTTGTCAAAAGCAAGATACCACAAAGGAGAAAAAATGTTCCATTTTGCATCTATTTCTTTCTAAAGATATTGTGTTACCGTTAATTCCTTTAAAAAATTCTACTTTCATCACTAAGTATCGGATTATCAGTTTTTAAAATATGTCAGATGGTTAAATATCTCAAAAAACCAAACCAACCAGTTTAATAACAATTCATGCTCTGCTAATATTGAACTGATATAAATAGGATTGGATCTTTTTAATGGCATGTATATTATGAAGGCACATACACCATTTGTGTTAAATATAAAAATAATAATTTTAGTGATTGCAATATTTCAAAACAGGAAACAGGATAGCCAACACTTCACTTCCCTTCCAAGTGGGAGATTATGCATTATTCACAGTGGGACAAACCACCCAAGTTCCTAATGTAGCAAACATCACTCTTATCTCCCTGTGAACCACGCAACGAAAGTGAGCAAAGAGCATTATACACAGCATGCGCCCAAAAATTATGTGTGGGTATAATCAGTTAAATATGGAGTTAAATTGTGAGTACTGGGGATGGAAATGTGAGATGCATTCAAATTAAGACTACAAACCTACAATACCTTCTTCTAGAACTCATTCCAGCCTTAGAATTTAACCTTCATAAAAACAGAACCAAAAGGAAATCCTTCCTTTCCAGTGGGCAGCCCTTCTGGGAGACTGTATATGAGGAAGATCCAGGAGAAATCTATCTGTATATGAGGAAGCTCCAGGAGAGAGCTAAGGCTTTTTCTTCTTTTGTAAGGCTGTTGGTGCTACTTTCTGGTGCAGGCTTTTTGCCTGGCTCCCCTCACTGTTGGCTTTTCCTTGGTTCTGAGGTTTGCTTGGTCTCCTGAGCTGACAGTAACCATTTACTATTATTCTTCAACCTGAATCTGGGCTTTTGGACTGGGCAGCTCTCAGACTGTGCAATGTTTGTTTCTGTGGACGGTTGGGATCCACTGCTCTGCTCATATCTTATGAGCTAATTCAATAAATTTTCCCTTTACATATTCAATCAAGTTTTTTTTTTTCTCTCTAGAGAGCCCCAAGTAACAAATTAGAGGCAGAATGTGGTAGTTTGAGTAAGATTATAGACGCATGTGTTTTGATTGTTTTGTCCCCAGCTTGTGACTATTTGGGAAAGTTCTAGAGCCTTTGAGAGGTAGAACCTTGCTGGAGGAGGTGGAGAGGACCTTGAAGTTTATTGGTCCAACCCATAGTTGCTTAGGGCTAGCTGAGACTTCTCCTCACCCTTTGCTGTGGAGATGTGACCCAAGTTTCCTGCTCAAGCCTGTCATGCATTCTCCACCCTTTCCTCCTTTAAGCTCCTTCTTGTTGGATATTTTCTCCCAGCAATGAGAAGGTAACTACTAGATCTTTTCATATACAAAAGGAGAAGATACAAGAAAATTGGTTTTGTTCTTGCCCTCACAAGTTTGTGGTAACATAGGAGAAAACATAAAAAAATAAATATGTATAAAATATTTATGTTAGCATGCCTGTAGGTAACACAAGCATGCAAATAAAAAGTAAACAAATGGCTGGTAAACTTTCCTGAAAAGTAGATATAAGAAAAGCACTTTGAGTGTCATCTAAACATAAACTCCTTGGTGATCTTGTTAACATATTCAAATTCCTGACCTCTTCCCAGAGAATTATGATTCAGAAGTTTCAGTATGGGGTCTAGTAGCTTTCATTATTTATTTATTTAACAGAGAAACAGGAGGAGAGAGGGAGGGAGAGAATGGGCACACCAGAGCCTCCAGCCACTGCAAATGAACTCCAGACATGTGCATTCCTTGTGCATCTGGCTAACGTGGGTCCTGGGGAATTGAACCTGGGTCTTTGGCTTTGCAGGCAAATGCCTTAACCACTAAGCAATACCTCCAGTCCTAGTTTTCATTTTTTTAATATGTCAATTGATCTTCACTTACAATGATATAGATGATTGGTTTTCACACATTGCAAATCATCATGCTCCATTAATCAAAGTGATGGTCAATAGTCACATGTGAGCCGGGCATGGTGGTGCAGGCCTTTAATCCAGAACTTGGGAGGCAGAGGTAGCAGGAGTATTGTGAGTCCAAGGTCACCCCAAGACTATATAGTGAATTCCAGGTCAGCCTAGGCTAGAGTGAGACTCTAACTCATAAAAAAAAAAAAATAGTCATATGTGAACACTAAAGTAAAAAATTGGGGACTGGAGAAATGACTCAGCAGATTAGAGCACTTGATGTGCAAAGATAGGGGCCTGAGTTTGAACACAGCACCTGTGTAAAAATTAGAGTAGGAACACATGACTGTAACACCAGCAATGAGGGGAATGGAGTTTGGAAGATCACTGGGGTTCACTGGTCAGGTAGTTTAACCAAATGATGATATATTCTGGCTCCAGTAAAAGACTCTGTCTCAAGAAATAAGGTAGAATAATAAGATGATTACCCAAAGTCATCTTCTCGCCTCTGTACATGTACTCATAGAGTACACATATCTGCATACATACATACACCACACTCACATACACATGCCACACAACCAGGCATACCATATGAAATAAAAATTAAACACTTTAACACATTAAAATTAAATTTTGATTACATGATTTTTCAAGTTAAATAAAATTAAATTTTATTTCCTTATCTCAGATACACTAACTATATTTCAAATATTTACCTACCATGTGTGACTGATTTAATTAATGCCTTAGATATGACAGACCAACAATGTATTCACAGAGTTCTATTGGGCAATGTTAACCAATTAGGACTCGTATCCATTTGTTATATCCAGTAACTATATTATTAGACTATGATCAATGTATATGTAGAAAAGCATATATTCCAAATCATCATGGCATAGTATGAAGACCAGAGAAAACAATGTGAATATTAAATCATAAAAAGTATAATCAGGGCTGAAGAGATGGTTTAGTGTTTAAGATGCTTGCCTGCAAAACCTAACAACCAGAGTTTGATTACCCAGAAACAATATAAAGTCAGATGGCAAAAGTGATACATGCATCTGGAGTTTCTTTGCAGTGGATGGAGGCCCTGGCATGTCTGTTCTCTCTCTGTATCTCTCTTTCTCTATCTCTGTCTGCCTCTGATTGCAAATAAATGAATAAAAATCAAGCTGGGCGTAGTGGCTCATGCCTTTAATCCCAGCACTTGGGAGGCAGAGGTAGGAGGATCGCCATGAATTCAAGACCACCCTGAGATTACATAGTGAATTCCAGGTCAGCCTGGGCCAGAGTGAGACCCTACCTCAAGAAACAACAAAAAAAAAGTAGACTCAAAGTGTATGTGTCCATTCAAAAATAGCAGCCTGTTCCAGGTGTGGTGGTGCAGACTTATAAACCCAAAGTCAGAAGGCTAGAATAAGAGAATCATGGGATCCAGACCAACCTAGGCTAACTAGTGAGTTACAGGACAGTTCAGTCTACACAGTGAGATTTGTCTCAAAGAAAGAGATAGCAAAGTCCAGGGTATAAGGATTACAACCAAGTGGCAAAAACAAAAGAACATTCTATAATTGGTTTAGAACTCATTCATATACTTAATGAGTCAAATGTAATGAAAATAAAACCTTATGTAGATCATAGTGATATTGTGGAAGCAAAATGAACAGAAAAATCTTAGAGCAGCAAGAGAAAACATATTACTTTCAAAAACTGATAATAGGACTGGGGAGATGGATCAGTGGCTAAAGCACTTGCATTGCACTGACCAGCTTTGGTTTAACTCCCCAGCTTCCCTCATAAAAGCCAGATGGTGTTCATTTACAGCATCGTGAAACTCTGGCAAACACATACGCACACACACACACCCCTACACAAAATAGATAGCTTTTTACAAATCCAAGATTTTAAAAATAAGCAATAAATTAGCAGCTATTTTTTTCAACAAAAGTAATAGTAACATCTTTTGACTGTGTAGAGAAAAAAAATACTATCAATCAGAAAATCAACAGCCAGCAAAAAAAAATGTGTTTCCAGAATTTAGGGAAAATTCAAACAAAATTCAAAATAGAAGGAGTACAAAACAACCTATGAGTTTTAAACAAGAAAAAAAAGAAACTGCAAAAAAAGCAAAACAAACCCAACATAACTCGGGGAAATTTGTGGCAGAGGGGGCGGAAAGATTGTTAGAGCCATAAGTTGGAACTTTATGCACAGAGACGCTGCCTCTGCCCCATAACTGATCACTACCCTCACAATGCAGGATCCACAATCTCCATGGGGATAACTGGCATCCCCAATGATGAGGTTCCCTTCAGTGGGGGGAGGACAGTGAGGAGGCTAAAGATGGTACCAACATGTGCTGTTTACACGCTAAGTATTTACATAATAAAGGAAAAAAGGCAGTACATAAACAGCACAGAAACTAAATAAACACAAATAAATCAAAATACTAATTATTACCACAAAAGCTATTGTACTACATGATAAAAAACATATTTTCAGGTAAAATTAAAAATGTAAATAAGGGCTGGAGCAATGGCTCAGCAGTCAAGGTGCTTGCCTATGAAGCCTAAGGACCCAGGTTCAATTCCCCAATACCCATGTAAGCCAGATGCATATGGTGGTGCATGCATCTGGAGTTCATTTACAGTGGCTAAGGTACACCCATCCTCCCCCCTCAATAAATAAGTAAATAAATAAAATATTTAAACTTTAAAAATCTAAATAAAATTCAGCTTTACTCTGTTTTATGGAGACATAAAAAAGGTCAATAATCATTGAATATAAAGGTTTCATGTGTGTACATGTGCATGCAAATATTAACCAGAAGAACACAAATGAAGCTATGTTAATGCTAAACAATAAGAATTAAGGAGCAAGTTTTAGAGAAAAGTGATATAAAAACATAATTGGAAAGGTTTAAGAGTTCTGAATAGTCATTTGGTATATATTCATTAGATAGTTTCTACTAAGCAAGGGAAGGTTCCCAGAAAGACATATAAATTCAAAATCCCAGTGTAGGGTTTTAAGTAACTTCTCATATTGATAATGGAAGAAGATAAAAATATCTTTAAGTCTACAAAATATGTAAGGCATTAAAATGTTTTAAAGTAGACAAAAACAAGGATTTCACAGAAGGACAAATTGCATGTCAATATGAGCATGTTTAACATGAATAGAAATAATAGTGATAAATAAATGAAAATAAGCTAATTTTCACACCAAAAAATCCAGGTATTATGAGAAACAACTAGATTATATATGCTACTGAGTATACGGAGAACTGAAACCCACTTAAACAAACTGGATAGCCCACAATATAAAGAACTTGTGAACTTGTGCATCTCAGGAGGTTCTCTCCTTAAGGAGATCCTTATACATATTCCCTAAGAGACCTTGTAGGCATTATTTCTACTTCCATCAGCCAAAATGACCCACATTAGAAACAAACCAAAAGGCTACCTAAATGTTGTGTATTAGTGCATTCAACAGAATAACATAAAGCTGTGAATGAGAGCCATATGCATTAACATAGAAAACCTAAATGATTATTGGTTTAAAAGTAAGTTATAAAAGAATACATATCCTAACATGTCTCATTTAGAATGCCTGGAATTTATTCGAGTTAAGTTATATAGTAACTGGGTAAATAATCCTAAAGATCACCAAAGGTATTATTGAAAACAAAGAAACATCTACTATGATATTCAAGCAACAGTTATCTGTGTTTAAATGTGAGAAAGATGTAAGATAATAATGAGATTATTTAGGGTAAAGTTTTATTTCTTGCTCTGGGTGGTAGGTACATGAGGACCATTTTTTTTTCATTTTTCTTCAAGTATATTATGTATTTTCATATACTCATGTGTGCATTTACTAACTTTCATATATTTAAGTTCATGAAAGTAGGGCTGGAGAGTTAGCTCTTGCATGCAAAGCCTAATGACCCAGGTTCAGCCTCCCATATAAAGCCAGAAGCATAAAGTGGCACATGCATCTGGAGTTTGTTTGCAGTGGTGGCAGGCCCTGGTGTGCCCATTCTCTCTCTCTCTCTCTCCTCTCTGTCTCTCTCTCTGTGTAAATATATATTTTAATAAAAATATATAATATAAATTAATATAAATATAAATAAATAAAATTTACAAAAAATAATTGCAATCGAGGATATTTTGCAGATCAGGTGAAACTGAGGATGATTTAAGTCTTTAGAAAAAAATACCAAGATATGTTTATTACTCTTTACAATGAATTTCCTGAAGCATTAGCATGCACGGAATAAAAAGGGATATATATATATATATATATATATATATATATATATATATATATACGCACACACACACACACACACACACAGTTTTTTTTTTTCATGGCCACTAAAGCTATTCAAGAATATTTCAACCAGGAAGGAATCAGCTGAGAGACAACTAGCTATGAAAAAAAGAATATTTGCACCCTCAGCAAGGATTTCTCACTGTTGGCTAAATGCATGGCCTTTTCCCTGCAGGCTACAAGGAAAGAGGTCAAATACTTTAAGAATAATATGACAGCTTTGTCTGAGCTGTAGAGACTTGGTAAACAGAACTTGTCTGCCCTGAGAATGCGACAGTATCCTGGAACTCTTAGAGACTCTTGACTTATCTACAATAATAAGCCTTATGATAAGCTTCTCATGATAATCAAAACCTTGAGCAAAGACAATTCCTTTTGAAAACAAATAAACTTATGGTAAAATCAACTAACTTGATAAATTACAGGTGGGATCCTGTTTCTACACCAATGTTTTAACCTACTATTAATCTTTCTATCATATCACCTGTGGATGTGAGAATTTGGGAGACTATCTTGTTTCACAGGGTCAGCTATCATTATGCAGCAAGTTAGTTATAACTTCAAAGTCGTAAACATTTTCCTCAGTGGAAGGCATACGTAGTGTTGCACTACTCAGATCTTTTAGGAAGGCATATTATAGGGCAACAGTCTGGATTTTGACTTGTATACACATCCAAACCTAAGTTGTATAAGACTTACTTAATAGAAACAAAAGTTATAATGGCAAATATAATTGAAATGATTAGTTTAAGTATAGTCTAGTGTTGGAGCTGAGCGATGATGGCTCAGCTTGTTGAACAAGCCTGAAGACTCAAGTTCAAATCCCCACACTACAAAAGCCTGAAGTGTAGCACAAGCATCTGTAATCCCAGCATACCTATGGCAAGAAAGGAAGCAAAGACAGGAGAATAGCAGAGTTGACAGGCCAGTTACCAGGGCCCATCAGTGAACAAGAAAGCACAGAGAAGGCAAGAACCTACACTGCAGGTTGTCATCTGATCTTCACACATGCTCTGTGGGGTGCATGTGCCTGCATTCACAAACATGAACACACACACACACATGTACACACACATGGTCCCTGAAATTTAATTACAAATAATTTAGAAATAAGAAATTATGTAGCACTGAAATTAATATGATAATTTGCATGTTTAAATTTTTGTCTATTTTTTTTTTGTTTCAAGCAGAGCCTTGCTCCATATATCCAGGCTGAGTTGGAACACATTCTATGTAGCCTAGATTGGCTGAGAACTCATGATAATTCGTCCCTCAGCATCCTGAGACATGAGATACCACTCACAGCTATGTACTCATTTGAATTTATATCTGTTGAGTTGTAGTTTACTGGGGCTGCCGGGAGCTATATGACACTATTTGTGCTCAAATGTTGTCATCAAATATTAAATCTATTGAAGTTACAAGCATTTGCTTATTGTCTTTGCAAGACAACCTTGCTTTAAGATCAAGAATCCTATCTATAGTTTCTTCTGCTAGTATAGGGATTAAAAGATGTGGAGTTAAACATGAAAGCACGTGGTTGTATTTTATTATGTATAAATTCTAGTATTTGATTATTGACTTTCAGTAAGGCCCACAAGACACAACCAGGTCAAAAGGTGAATGAGAAATCTGGATTAATCCAGAAAAGAATGTGCAAGATTATTTTGATGAAGTTAAATCAGTTACACTATAAGATTTTTAATAATATAATGTGTACATTTTTATCACACAAAATTTACCTCCTATTATGATTTTTTATTAATTATAATAAAATGTCTGGTAAATGAAATTACCTATAGACCTATACACAAATATGGAACAATGTGTATAGAGACTTCTGGGGCTTGAGAAACATGCTTCTACATGGCTGTCATTGAAGACCTTCATATTGATATTTAGAGAAATGGGTGAATGATAGAAAGTGGGCCTGCTGGATGCAGAAGGAAAGCTTTTTAGGCAAAAGAAAAGTGGGGGTAAAGATACTTACAGGAAAGTGTTTGATATGTTTTAAACAACTCCAAACAAGAGGGTGGAGCAATGGCTTAATGGATAAAGTGCTTGCTGCACCAGCCATGAGGACCCTTTTGCATTTGTAATGCCAGCATTGGGGAAGTAGGGACAGGAGGATTCCTAGAGTTTAGTGGTTAGCTACTCTGTATGTTGACAGAGAAAACTCATAACTTTATAGTTTGCTGCCAGTATTTAAAATCTTTAACATATACTATATATAGTGGTTATATCTACACATAATCTATTTTCAAGAAAAATGGGTTATTTAATGCTAGAATATATAAATATGAAAACTTCCATAAATTCTAAACTATGTAATCATTCTTTCTGAAATCACAAAGGGGAGCATAGAAGAATGAAGAAGTTGGAAGATCACTTTCCAAACAGTACTTTATTACTGGATAATATGATTCAATCATGGAAGAATGAGAGGAAGGGGCTGGAAAGATGGCTTAGCATTTCAGGTGCTTGTCTGTGATGCCTAAGGACTCATTTTCAACTCTCCAGGTCCCTCGTAAGCCAGATGCACAGTGACACAAGTATGCAAGGTCACATATGTGCACAAGGGTGTGCATGCATCTGAAGTTCAATTGCAGTGGAAGGAGGCCCTGGTGTGCCAGTTCTCTCTCTTCCTCTCATTCTCTCTCTTTTTCTCTTTCTCCAACTCTCACATAAAAAATAAAAATAAAAGAATTAGAGGAAGGATTTGATAATTAACTTTTTTTTTATTATCTAAGCAATCTTATTGCTGAGATTGTGCCCAGAGCATCAGAGGAAGCTCATCTCCAAAGCCAGCAGCAGCATAGCTCATAGAACTCACAAGCATTGGGACAAAATGGACTTTTGGTGTTTTCCCAGAGACACTGAGGGATGTAAAGAAATATCTCCCATGTGTCTGCAGTGTGTCAGTTATGAAATTAAATATTCAGGATGAATTCATTCTCCCATCCAACTACTAACCAGCTTGACCCTGCTCAGCTTCCAAGGTCAGATGAGATCAGGGATGCTCAGCATAGTATGGCCATATATATGAATTAATTCTCATTAATAGATTCTGCATGACATATGGCATTTGTAGTTTTGAATAAATTGTGGCTTTAATCTGCTGGTTGTATATGGGTTCCTCTAAGTATAAAGCCTAGGGCAGAGGTCCCAATGGCCAAGAGCATTTCTGAATTCCCTTGTCCTCCATGCCTACCATTAGAAAAGGGGGCGACAAGCACAGTATCTCCACAGAGCACACCACTGTCCTTTCACTCTCTCACCCAGATACAAAAGTCAAAGTGTTTGGTTAAAGAGGAAAAGGAAATTGCTCATTGTCTGAGAAACTGAATCCATAAGCCAAAAAGAGTATAAGTGCATTAAAGGCATAAGTCCATCAGAGACTCTGATCAACTTAAAAAAAATGAAATCTGTTTTTAAAACCTTAGCACTAATTTGGACTGGACAATAGGCAGAATTTCTCATAAGAAGACAACTTCTTGTACACATAGAGAAAATAACAGGGTGTTTCTTGAACTATTTAAAAATAGTTCTAAATTGGAGAATTTCAACCAATGATTTTATTAGATAATGAATATGAAAGTAAAAAGTCAACATTTATTTTACTTATGTAGGGACAAGTTGAAGGACAAAACAAAAGAAATGATATAAGAAAAGGTCCTCAAAACAGGGAAACTGGAGGCAGATGGTATGATTCTCAGGAAAAAGATAACTATGTTATAGTCCCCATGGTATGTATGGGTGAAAAACATTTAAACAGAGATACCTCAAATAATATATGCTATGTTCTAGGAAAGAGATGGCAACTGGGATGAAAATTTAGGATCAGCATGATTTTTTTTTTTTTAAAAAGATATAACCATCAAAGTAGGTACACAATTTATAACTATAAAATTATAAATTTATGTTTTAAAACAATTTATAATTTATAAAGGACATAACTGTTTTATAATGACAGAGTAATCAGAGAAATTCAAAAACCTAAAATCTATGTAACATAAACACTCTTCAAACTTTATTATTGGCAGGATTTGACCTATTTCATTTTAAATTATTTTTTTAAAATTACCTTACCACATTTCTAAGAAACTATTTCTCATTTGTTTATCCCCCAATGCAGCAAATATGCTTAATCTGGATCCCAGATTTTGTTTTGCTTTGCGATAGGTCATTGCTATTTTGTTGAAAATTGTTATTAGCTTACAAGAATTAGGTTTTCATTATGTTTTCATAACAATCTTTTCCCTTCTCTTCATTAATCTTTATTAAGCCTGGCTGTCTTTTTCACTCTGAGAACTTCCAGACATGAAAACAAAGGACAGGAGACAATTGTGAGCTTGTTACATATATTTTTCCTCTATCAAATATGTGATAATACAATACTTTAGTTGCATTTGAAATTTCTAATTATTCTCTGTTTTTAGGATTTATTCCTAATAGGCTATATATAAAGTTTTGGTATTTTAATAATTTTCACCCAGACTAGTCATCTACGTTAACTTTTAACTTATCATACCATTGCCTAGATTCTCCAGGCATACAATTATATTTCTTGCAAGTAGCAGACATAGAGTACAAATGTCTAAATGCATTAAGTTAGGGATATCAGCAATAACCCTACAGGAGCAATTCTAATCAGCTCTTACATAGTTTCAGTTTTAACTTTTCCTCCTAAATACTAAATAACAAAGCAGTTTTAATGCACCACCAAGCAAAACTCATGTGTGATTGGTGCCTGTAATTTAGATTTATAGTAAAACCTGCATAGGTTTAATATAATTGCTTACAAAATCATTGACAAATAACTCAAGCTTAACCAGGGCATTAATTTTCACTTTATTCATAGCCAACATCACCCTTTTATACTCTCAAAACATGGAATAAATTTCCAAACAGTAAGAGAGTTTTAGGTCAAAAAGTTTTTCATGTACTCAGTTATCATTGTGAAAGAATTTTCAAAAAGCCAAGTGTTTTAAATAACTTTATAATACAAGGGGCTATGATAATTATAATTATAGTTGTTTTATTATTTTTTTATTAAGTATATGTAGTGTCAAATATTGAGACAAGCACATGAGTATACTTCATGAGACAGAAATGGGCAGATGTGGCTATACTAAATAGGTAGTTAGCATAATATCACTCACACAAAGACTGACCAGTTGATCTGTTATGTGATTCAATGTCTCTTAAGTTCTCTTTGGCTAATTTTTATTGTGTATGAAAATGAATAGTATGGATGGCTACACTGTATTTATGACAAAACTAAATTTTCACATAAAATTTACACCTTTGAAAAGATAAAAATCCTGATTTTAATTTATTTTTTAATTAACATAGAATGTATTAGATATCACTATGGAATTTTCAAACACATTTTCCTTCAGTTGATTCTTCATGTCCCTTTCCACTTTCCTTCCTTGTACCCTTCCTTTTTCTTTGTACTTTCATATCACATGCCTCTTCTGGACACAGACCCCCACCGTCTTCCTTGGTCTCCATTCTAGCTTTTTAGGCTTTGCCTATATATTTTTTTTTCCTGTTTGTGATATATTTAGATTTAATTTTATACTTCCATTCAATAATCATATTTTAAGTTATCTTTGTGACTAAAGTTTCTAGATAGACGAAAATAGAAAAAATGGATTCAATATGAGTTTAACTCAAAAAAGAAATTTCAGGGGGCTGGTGTGATTGTTCAGTGGATAACAATCCCACATGTAGCAGTAGTGGACATTTATAATCTCTTCATGCCTCCTGCAGATGGCCAGTGGAGACACAAGAATCCTCTGAATACACACATACATACATACATACGTACATACATACATGTTGGTTAATATTACAAGCTAGGAACCTCATATAAGAGAGAACATGTAGTTTTGGTATTTCTGAATTTGAGTCATTCAATTTTCAATTATGCAAACTTCTTTAATTTCCCATTTCCTATGCCTCTGTTGGGAAACTAGAGCAAATACTCAATTTGTTTTCTATGTAGCTATTAGACTGCCCTCCTTTGGGGCAGAATGGGAGTGTACAAGTTTTTTTAAGGGAATAAGAAAACAAAATAAGACAAAATGAGGTAAAAAAAAAACTATTAAAACAGTCTAAGGATTTTGAGACTATAGAAAAAATGTTGCCTATGCCTCTTATTTTCTTAGTTATGATTTTGTTTTCAAATAAAGGAAAGGAAAGTTCATGAAAAAGCGTTAGGTGGAGGTTGAGGTTAAATGTCTTTGGACAGTGCCTCCTAAAGACCAGCTGTGTGCTCTTAGTAAATGGCACAAGTGGCACATAAATATCTCAAAATGACAAGCTGAAGCCCTAAAAATGTGCTTGAACATAAGGAATTATTCAATGATATTGTAGGTGAGTATACAACTTTTGAAGATTATGAGATAAATTTTTTCACAAAACTAAAGCATTAAGACCTTAAGAGAACTTTTAGCCATTGAACTGTTTTTATAATCTTTATCATAAACACCCAACCATCCACCCTAGAATGGAAAAAAAAAAGTATAGAGAAGAAACAAATGTGGTATATCTTCCTATCATACCCCCTGTGTTTCATTTATAGAAATTATAGCAGGCATTTTGCAGACAGGATTAGCTATTTTAGCAATTTTTACCTTTATTGTCACCCCATGTGGATATATCTTGTTTTTTTTTTTTTCAATATTATCTTTTTTTTTTTTTTTTGACGGGGAGAACATGGGCACACCAGGGGCTCTTGCCACTGCAAACAAACTCCAGACACATGTGCCACTTTGTGCATGTGGCTTTATGTGGGTACTGAGGAATCAAACTTGGGCCAGCAAATTTTACAAGCAAAGGCCTTTAAATTCTGAGCCATCTCCTGAGTCTCAAATATGTTTTCTTAGCATTTTGAGTTAATTCTTCTCAGAGTGTAATCTCCACTTCAGCCTCCAGTAAGACTGCTCTTGAGTTATCCAGGCTTATTATTTTAGTTGTCTAAAAATGGCATATTCAAAGGATTGAGCAGTCATTAAAAACTCACAGACATTTCATTTTAATCTAAACTCCTCTGGAGGATTATGTTTGATCTCCTTCCACTTGGACTCACATGCCCTCCTCTAGATTTCATCATTGGGATTATATACCATTGTGTCTATTGCAGACCAGTGTAGTTTTATGAAACAATGTCTGCCCATGCAATGATAGTAAGTTCACATTATCTTTTTAAAAGTCCCAGTGAAAATTTTTGGGACTTTAAATTATATTCACTTATTTTTATTTCTACACTCTCCTGTGACTATGCCCCTTAAATGCAAGTAGCAGATGTTTCTACTTTACAGAATTATTTTGCATAAATATGTTATTTTCATGCCACAGTCAATAAATCCACTTCCTTACAGCAAAGTCCCACCTCAGAATGACAGAGCTCATCAACTTTCTGCCAATATGAATATTTTTCATAATAAGTACACGAATGAACTGTCAGGGATTAAATTTAAGTCCCTGGTGATTGCTGCATCATTCTTGAAGACTTATGATATATGAACAAGGCAAAAGAACTTCCAACATCCATAGAGAGCAGTTTTAACAAAGTCAAAATGCTTTATGAGAAAGTAAATCTGTACTTGGCTGAGGCATTATTCTCAAAGCACAAAGTAAGCACTTTAAGAATGTTTCAAACTAGCGTCACATCCTTATGAAGGTATACTGCCTACACAGCTTTTGTTATTCTTGTATTTCAGAAAATCCTGAACTAATCTTAGAAATGAAGTCCAAGGGAATCGCGACTAACTCTAACTGGGAGCACACCCGAACTGCTGAATAAAATATAAAAACATCACCTTAGAAGCATCAATAAGCTAACAAGACTGTAAGAAACTATCAGCCAGAACAGAAGGGCAAATTTGAAGCTAAGGTGGGGGGGCTGGGTACAAAATTTCCTTTCACTTGAAGTTTTTGTTTCTTTTGTAAACCCTGAACTGTGGCTGGGGAAAGCATATAGAATAAGCAGAGCAGAAATGTCATTTCCAAAAATCACATGCACGTTCTTACAGTGTGGCTGGTAGACATAAACATCAAATTCAACACGGAAGTTTGTTGAGAGGCAAGTTCTCGGGCCTCTTTACAGACTCACTGAGTTTGGAATCAAACTCAACAACCTGTATTTCAATAATCCCTGCATGTGATTTTCGACATGCTTCAATTTAAGAATCCCTGCTTTAAGAAACATTTTGGATGTCAATGTTAAGCGCCTAGATTATTTGGTATCTCCTAAGATCACAAGCTGAAGTTTTAGGGCTTCTCAGATAATGTTTTATTTGAGTGACTACTTTATTTGTGTGGCAAACTTACCTTAAGGGTGCAACCATCAGGGTTTTACTTTCATGGTATAGTCTCCTCCTGTACCCTACCCTAGGCAGACCCTGAAATTACATTTGTGCTC
Source organism: Orientallactaga sibirica (assembly GCA_036365145.1). NCBI lineage: Eukaryota > Metazoa > Chordata > Mammalia > Rodentia > Dipodidae > Orientallactaga > Orientallactaga sibirica. Next base: position 6,363,816 of record JAEOAD010000509.1, read on the forward strand.
TGCTTATTCTACATGCTTTCCCCAGCCAAAGTTCAGAGTTTTCAAGGGAAATAAAAACTTCAAGTGAAAGGAAATTTTGTGCTCCCCGCCCCCTTTAGCTTCAAATTTGTCCCTCTGTTCTGGCTGATAGTTTCTTACAGTCTTGTTAGCTTCTTGATGCTTCTAAGGTGATGTTTTTATATTTCATTCAGCAGTTCGGGTGTGCTCCCAGTTAGTTAGTCCCAACTCCCTTAGACTTCATTTCTAAGATTAGTTCAGGATTTTCTGAAATACAAGAATAACAAAAGCTGTGTAGGCAGTCTGTAAAGAGGGCAGAGAACTTACCTCTCAACAAACTTCCACGTTGCATTTGATGTTTATGTCTATAAGCCACATTGTAAGAACCTCAGAAACAAATGAATATATTTTAATTCTAAATTATCAACTCATAAACACTGATAAGATGTGATGAAAGAATGATAAACACACAAAAAGCAGTTTCCATGGCAAAAACATCAAAAATAAGTTTAGTTAACATCTTAACGACTGAAGGGGTGGTATTAGAATGTGAGCCTGGGGAGGGGATCATAGGGGTGAATGTGATCAATATCACTATCAAAGATGCCCAAGAGAGACTTCTTTCCTTCTTTCCACCCACCACACAAGGATGAATCAAAAAGACAGCCATGTGGGAACCAGGAAGTAGGCCCTCAACAAGCACAAAGCTTGTCGATGCCTTGATTTTTACTTTCCCTTCCAGAACTGTGACTAATGAATTCCTGTTCCACATAACACATCAAGTACATATAGTGCTTTGTTATGGCTGCCAGGTGGACTAAGACAATAGAATGGGAGCTCATGTGTCACTCTCTTATCTTTACCATTCATCACTATTTTGCACTTCCAGTTTTACCCTCTTGCTTCTAATTCTTTTTCTGAATATTTTAAAAATAAAATTTAGATATGTCATTTCAGCTGCAACTATACTAGTAATGTTTTTGAATAATGAAAATCAAATTTTATCAGTTTCTATTATTCAATTATTCCAAGTAAAGTATCAATAATTTTTCCATATTATCAATACATGTTCACCTGTCCTTTGTTTTTTCAACAATTATTTTCATAGCTGTATTTGTATTTAAATCTGACTTAGTCTGTTTTCTGTTGCTGTAACACAATGCCAAGACTAGGCAAATTATAAGCATAAGAAGTCTATTAGGCCATGATTCCAGAGGTTGAAAATTCTAAGAATACTTGACTACATCATACATGGCAGAATGAAGTGAGCACATGAGACAAAAGAAAACATGGCTGAATTTGACCTATTTATTATGAACTGCCTCCCACAATAACTCAGTTATGAACACATACTACCTAATTTCCTATTAAATATCACACATGTTAATATTGTTCAATGGCAAATTTCAACCTGAGTTTCAGTAGAGGCATAACTCTGCATCAAGATCTAAATAAGGTCTATGCATTGCTTTTAATCATAAACCTTCTTGAGTGTGTGGGGGGAGGCACATGTGTGGATATGGATGTGTTTATGTGGTGGGCACATGGTGTGTATTTGTGTGAAGACCAGAGGACAACCTCCAGTGTCATTTTTATTCTTGCTCTCAGGCAGTTTTCTTTCCTTGAGGCAGGGTCTCTCATAGGCCAGGACTTTCCCTGATAGTCTAGACTGCCTGACCAGTGAGCCACAGGGGTCCACCTATCTCTGCCTCCCCAGCACCAGGACCATAAGCACCTGCCACCATAGGCAGCTTTCTCATGTGGGATCCGGGAGTCACACTAAGGGCTGCATGCTTGCAGAATGAACATTAGGCCACCTGAGTCACCTCATCAGCCCCTCTTCTCTCCTTCAGCAACCTTCCCTCCTCCCTTTTGTAAATATCATTGATCTGTTTGTCCTGTGGAGTGCCACACTCTGGGTTCAGCTGTTTGCCTTCTTTGTTGTCTAGGTAACATTTCTTTGGTCGCTTTCATTATCTTTTTTGCAAGAACACAAACTTACCTTCCACCCTGGATACCACAGCATTCCATTTAAGAAACCACTGCTTTTGTGAAGCAGAAGCAACAACCTAGAGTTCACCTGAGTACTCAGTTAACGTCCCAAATGAATAAAAGATGACTTCCAAAAGCATTCATCCAGTTGATCCATCTGTATGATCCATAGTATCCCTTCAGTGCAACAACACTTCAATTACTATATATCTAGGTCTAATTACAAAAAGGACTTAAAAATTAATGGTCTTTTAACTCATTATTTTTAAAGTAATGAACTCTTTCCAATTAACTATCATTTCTAAATCTTAAATCAGTCCTCACTATGTACATAGGGAAGTCTCATTTACACACCAAATCTACTGTGTTATAAAGCAGGGCTTCTCATTTGTGAACTACTCATTGCATCTTTGCTACATATATGGGATATTCACTTGATATAAATTAAAGAGCAGTTTTAGCAGGCTTTTAAACCATAAATTAATAAACATATTCTGAGTAATATTAACATGTCTGTGTCAGTGAGATGGATACTATTTAAAATTTTTACCACTTCAAATATATCAATCTTACTGATGAATATCAGGTTGGGATCAATTTTAATATCCAGTTGATTACTTCATGTAGCTGTTATTATCACCATACCATAATTCTATTTTTATTGAACAGACACAAATCATATAACATGGGTTAATCTTTTTCTGCCACCTAGTTCTGGATATTTGGATCAAGCATGGTCCTGGACACTTTTAGGTGATTTCATCTTGAATACTATGTCTTGAATGCTAAGAGATGGCAAACTGATGGGAGCAACACATTAAAATTCATCATGGGGGTTGCTCGGGAGATGCCTCAGAGGTTAAAAATGCTTGCTTACAAAGCCTGCTGCCTTGACTTCAATTCCCCAATATCCATTTAAAGCCAAATGCATGAAGTGGCATATGGAGTTCGTTTGCTACAGTAAGAGGCCCTGGAATACCCATACTCTCTGTGTCTCTCTCCCCTTCTCCCCACTCTCTCTCAACAAAAAAACAAGCACTCAAATAAATACTAATTTTTTGAAAATAATGTATTGGAATAAGCAGGTAAGGGCATAGTATGGAGTAGGATTACAATGTTCCCTTTTAATCTATGTTTAGCTATGGGAGTCACTTCTTAATGTTTGTGGCAGCATTTAAATTTTTAATCCATCAAAGAAAATGTCATTCATTTATTCATTAGACAAGTGAAAACAAAATTTGAGGGTTAAAAAAAAAATCACATTGTTGGCAAATGAATAGTACAATCCACTTTAAACTTTTAAGGAATCCTTATCATCAGTTTTAACATGATGCTATGATGGAAATGATATATTTAGACTAAGTTGCTAAATGTTTTGAGATAGGTAACAAAACAAAAGTTACTAAAATCAGAGCAATAGACTTTAATCTTTTATTGGTTCTGTGGATCTTTAATAAAAAATATCTTATCCATCATTTAAAGACTTCCCAGGAACAATTTCCTCTTCATAACTTGTGTTGTTCACAGGGGAAAAATGAGTCTGTTTTCCTCCCTTAGCTTATCTCCTTCAATCGGAAAGATCAACATCAAATGGTCATATTACCTGAAAATTTATGACTTGCTTGAGTCAATGTTGTGTATATTGATAATTATTGGCTGAATAAAGTATTTGTTAGACATATAAATGAATATGCTTATTTGCATGGTAAACCCTACTTGTGACAAAAATGGTGATTGCTGTTTATTATTGATTCAAGCTCCTTTATGTAATCAGATTTTCTAATGTATACTTCTCTAAATATTCAGCTAAGGTTCTTTACAATGTTACATAAGAAATACCATATCTCAAGTAATTGTTCCTTCACATGCACTCAACTAATATCCATCTTAGTTTTCCTCCTTCTGCTGTTCTCTTTAAGTAGTATGTTCTAGATTGTATGTGTCTTATGGTGCAGCCATATTGTTCTTTCTCTCATACACAGCTTTGCACAAGTTCGTCCCTTTATCACCATATTAGCAGACATTGCTGACCTTTCTGACATCCAGATTTCAGTGAATGGTTTTGCCCCAGTGAAATCTGCACTTTTCTTATTGTATTATTATAGGCCAGGCACATATCCTCACATCCAGAGATGATATTAACAATAATTTAATGATCATTAAAGCATAAACATCCCTCAGAAGGGATGCAAGTTATATACAACTGTCACAGCTATATAGTACTTTAATGCTGAACGCCTACCCTGACAAAAATCACATGTTTTCTATTCTATTTAGAACATGTATCATTGTGTGAAATTAATTTTGACATGACTTATTTATCACTTCCAAATAAAAGTAAGTTTCATGATGATATTCCAATGCCTAGAACAAATTTGGTACACAGTGGATGCTAAATGTGAACATGGACATGTACTAGTTTTGCTGTGAAGAGTACAACTTGTGTTTTAAGTTCTTATATGCCATTGACAACAGCTTCAGTTTCCACTGTTATAGATATCTTAGTGTTGCTTGGACAAAGCAAGCAACCAAAAGCAGCTGATAGAAGGATAGGGTTTATTTTGGCTTATGGCCTCAAGAGAAAATGTCATGATGACAGGAAAAAGATGGTAGAGCAGAGGCTGGAAATCACCCCCTGCTAGTAGGTAGGAAACATCAGCAAGAGAGTAAACCAAGTCATGCCAAAGGGGAAATGGCTATTACACCCCCAAAGCCCACTCCCCAAATCATGCCTGCTCCAGTAAGGTTCTATCTCCCAAAATGCCACCATGTGGGGACCATGAATTCAAAATCATGAGCTTATTGTGTACATTTGGTTCAAACCATAGCAACCACATTTGAAAATATCCTAGGAAACATTTGATGAGCTTTCCAGACAGGTCATTTTGCTGTGCTTTAAAATGGGTAACAGAAAACATCAGGGATCCCTTACCCATGCTTGATAGGCTCTGAGACACTTAGTAACTTCAGACCAGAATACATAGACACTGCCTACTACCAAGAACCACCAAAGGGCCATGGTTCATATGTTGTCAAACACTTTGGTAGTCAAAAATATGCCTCTAAGTCAATATATATCCTATTTCAATCAATAACAAATTAGAGACTGTCAAGCATTATTTTGCATTGTCTCATATGTGAAAGCTTAGAAAACTATAAAATTAGGTTTCAATTTCTATATAAAAGGTTACAAATATAAACAGAAATGTCTTAAATTTTTCTGTAGATTTTTCATGAGGATTATGAAACTTTATTTAAAGTACACATAAGAATGTAGTCACAGATTATACTAAATGTCTATAAAATATCAAACACTCATCTCAATTTGCTTCATATTAGAAACAAATAATGCATTGGAATACTAGTATTTCCTCTGAAGAATGTTGTCATTTACATGGAAAATTTAACACACTGCCAATATATGCAGTGCACACACATTCACACACACACACACACACACACACACACACACACACATATTAATTGTGGTAGTTTGTACTACCACAATCTTTGTAGCTGTGGTAGTTTGACTCAGGTGTGCCCCATAAACTTATGTGTTCTGAATTCTGAATACTAGGTCCCCAGTTGGTAGTGATTTGGAAATTGAAGCCACTTGGGGTGATGTATTATTGGGGGCAGCTTATGGTTGTTATATTCAGCTTACCATTACAGTGTTTGTCACAGTTTTCTCTTGCTATTGTCCACCTGATGATGGCCAAGAGGTGATGTCCACCCTCTGCTCATGCCATTATTTTCCTCTGCCATCATGGAGCAATCCCTAACGTCTGTAAGCCAAAATAAATCCTTTCCTCCCACAAGCTGCTTTTGGTCAGATGGCATCGGTGTAAACATGCCTCATGTGGCAGGGAAGGAAAGGCAAGACTTTCAGGATTCATTAGGGTTCAGTGGGAGGGCGTGGAGGAACAAAGTAGGGAAACCGCTGATTCCCATGCTCTCAGATACCAAGCAGTCCCCCAATCCCCTCAAACAGCCATCCTAGCCACAGGTTCCTCCTGCACTAGCTAAGTAGACCCAGGCCAGCAGGCTAGAATCCCCTCCCCTCAACCCAAGCTCCACCGCAGAACTCCACATGTGACCTCCCTGCAAAGGAACTCCACTTGTAAACACCTCCATCCCCCTCATGGCCGCCCTATACCCCTCACTGCCCCAGCCCCCAGGCAGGGGAACTCCACAAGGAGCTCAAGTTCCATCCCCCTCATGGTCACTCTGGCTCCAGCCCAGACTTGGTCCATCCCCCTCACTGCAGCTCTGCCCCCACCCTGAGAGTGGGAACTACTCATGCAAACACCATCTACCATACTGCCCCACCCCCTGCCCCATGCAGGACCCAGACCCAGGCTAACAGCCTGTTCTTCACCCCTCCCTCTCCTTTCCAGCCACCCCACATGGACTACTACCAATCCCTGCCCTGCACTTCAACTGACCCACAGCAGTCCCATGTCTAGGTCCTGCTGTGTCACAGGACCCTGAAGTTCCATCCATTCCCTGCAACATAGTCCCAACTGACACACTGTCTCATCCCCTCAACCTTCAGCATGGTGGAACCACCACCCATTTCCAAACTGCCCCTCCATAGCCCAGCTGCAACACAAGTTTGATTTGTCCCATTGCCCCCCCCCACCTGACCACATACTCCCATACTCCAAACCACTAAAGAACAAGCCCCTTCATCAGACACTCGGACCTTCACTAGACCCTCAAGGGCTCCTGCCCTCTGAACAGGTAGGCCTCATTTCCATCAGAAGCCTAATCAAAGAAAACATAAAAAGGAATAATCACTGAAGATACCTCAAGGGTAAAACAAACCACAGCTTCCTCCTAAATTTAACAAGATTCCCTCACTGTGATGGGCAGACCACAGCACAAAAGGAATAACATGAAAAATCAAATGCAAGTAAATCCAATAAGACTGACCAGTCCCACAATGGATGACTCCAATCAAAACATAGAAGAGACAACATGATCAGAACCCCAAAATGAAGATACAAGCAATGCAACCCAGGGCAAGCAAATAACAGAATTTGCAGAAAAATCAATAAAGGACCAGTAATTGTATGAATGCTGCTCTTGCTAGATTAAACCTAATAGTAAAGAACCAAAAAAGATTCCAAAGAAAGCTATATGATCTAAAGGAGAGCAAAAAAATAAATAAATAAATAAATAAATAAATAAAATAAACAAATAAAACAAAGGATCTCAATAACCAACTGACTAAGCTCAATAAAGACTTAAAGACATAAATAAATGTGAAGATGAATTTCAAGAATCATTAAGAAAACCAGAAAATGCATGAAAAGGGAACATGACAGAGGGAAGGAAACTATACACACACACAAAAAAAAAAAAGCAGTAGAAAATACAAACCAAATTGAACAAGGCCAAAATTCTATGGAAGCTCTCAAGAATAGAGTCAGCCATGTGAAGGATACAAACTCAGAACTGGAAGACAAAAAAGAAGAAACAGTTCACGAGTCTAAAAGTTTCAATAAGTTCAAAAATTTCTATGAACAGAACATGAGGAAACTATGGGATACCCTTAAATGTCCCAACATTCAGATCATGGGAGTACCAGAAGAGGTTGAAACAAATCAGACCCAAGGCATGGAGAATTTATTCAACAAAATTATTGACGAAAACTTTCCTACTCTCTCAAAAGAAAATCCCATCAAGTTACAAGAAGCTAACAGAACTCCAAACAGACTAGACTAAAAGAGAAATTCTCCAAGACATATTATCATTAAGACTCTAAATATCAATAACAAGGAGAGAGTCCTAAAAGCAGCTAGGGTGAAACAACACATTACATATAAAGGTAACCCCATCAGAATAACATCAGACTTCTCAGTGGAAACCCTGAAAGCCAAAAGGGCCTGGAATGGAACACTGCAAAGTCTAAGAACTTATGGCTAACAACCCAAACTACTCTACCCAGTGAAATTATCCCTCATAATATATGGTGGAAGAAAAAATTTCCACAATAAAACTCAGCTGTACAACTATATGACCACAAAGCCAAACCTATAGACAGTACTTCAGGGAATTCTCCACAGAGAAGAATCAAATAACCAACCTCAAGAGCCTACAAGAAGCAGATCACAATAACCAAACTCAAAGAAGGCACAAAAAAATTTCAAAGTCTAAAAAACACCAAACCACATAAGTCAGTACAATATAGCAAGGATTAAATCAAACCTCACAGTTATTGCCATAAACATTAATGGCCTTAATTCACCCATAAAGAGACATAAGCTAATATGGTGGATCAGAAAATTAGACCCCTCAATGTGCTGTCTTTAAGAAACCCACCTCACCACTAAAGACAGACACCTTCTCAGGGTGAAAGGATGGAAAATGGTATTCCAAGCAAACAGAAATAAGAAACTAGCAGGCTTCGCTATACTATTATCAGATAAAATAGACTTCAAGCCAAAAGTCAAAGAAAAAAGAGACAAGGCCACTTCTTATCAAGGGAACAATCCAACAAGAGGATATCACAATCATCCATCTTTATGCACCAAACACAGGGGCACTACAGTTCATAAAACAAAACCTACTTGACAACAAAAAAGAAATAACCACCAACACCATCATAGTTGGGGACTTCGGTAGTCAATTATCAGCAACAGATAGATCATCTAAACAGAAAATTAACAGGGATGAAAGAGAACTCAACAACACCATAGAATAATTAGACCTAACAGACATTCTCAGAACATTCTACCCAAAATCCACAGATTACACATTCTTCTCAGCAGCCCATGGAACTTTCTCTAAAATAGATTATATACTGGGTCATAAAGCCTGCTTCCATATATTTAGTAAGATCAACATAATCTCCTGCGTGATATCAGATCACAACACAGTATTGCTAGGAATTAAAAACAAAAGGTGCATCAGGAACCCAACCAGCTCCTGGAAACTGAACAACTTTTAAACAATAAATCAGTAGTGGACAAAAAAAAAAATGAAATTGCAAAATTTCTATAAATGAATGACAATGAGAAAACAACATACCAAAATTTATGGGACACAATAAAGGCAATCCTCAGAGAAAAATTCATAGCACTAAACAGCTTCATAACAAAGAGAGATCCCAAATGAATAACCTAACCATCCACCTAAAGTCACTGGAAAAAGAAGAATCCAACCCGAAAAGCTCCACACAGAAAGAAACAATTAAGATCAGAGCAGAAATTAATGAATTGGAAACTAAGAGGACAATTAAGAAAATTGATGAAACAAAGAGCTGGTTCTTTGAATAATAAACAAGATTGATAAACCCCTGGACAATTTGATCAAACAAAAAGAGAGAGAAATAAGAGAGAGATACTTCAAATTAACAAAATTATAAATGAAAAAGGGAGATCACAACAAACATAAGTGAAATTCAGAGAATCATCAGGAAATAATTCAAAAACCTCTACTCCACAAAAGTGGATAATGTGGAGGAAATGAATGAATTCCTGGACACATACCACCTAACAAAGCTAAACTCAAAGCAGATTAATCTCCTAAACAAAACTATCCCACCCAATGAGATTGAAAAGGTAATCAAACATCTCCCCAAAAAGAGCACAGGACTAGATGGCTTCTCAGCTGAATTCTATCAAACCTTCATGGAAGAACAGAAACCAATTTTTCTCAAACTGGGCCACACAATTGGAGAACAGGGAAAAATCCCAAACTCCTTCTATGAAGCTAGTATCACCCTAATTCCAAAACCAAGCAGAGATGCCAAAAGAAAAGAAAACTATAGGCCTATTTCCCTGATGAACTTAGACACAAAGATACTGAACAAAATCCTCACAAATACTACTTAATGGGGAGAGATTGAAGGAATTCCCACTGAAATCAGTGGCAAGACAGGAGTGTCCTTTCTCTCCTCTGCTCTTCAGCACAGTGCTGGAAGTACTAACTCAAGCAATAAAACAGGAGAAAGAAATCTTTTATACAGGATACAAATTGGAAAGGAAGAAGTTAAGTTAGCCCTACTTGCAGATGACATGATTCTATACATAAATGACTTGAGAACCTTCATCTCAAAATTCTTAAAAGTGATTAACTCCTTCAGCAAAGTATACAAAATAAATACATAAAAATACAGTAAGCAGAACCAACAGATTACCCACAGAATGGGAGAAAATTTTTGCCAGCTATACTACTGACAGAGGTCTAATTTCTAGAACCTACAAAGAACTCCAAAACCTAAACAATAAAAGTCAAACAACCCACTCCAAACATGGGGCAGAGAACTGCACAGGGAGTTCTCAGAGGAAGAAATATAAATGGCAAACACACACTTAAAAAATGTTCACCATCCCTAATCATCAGGGAAATGCAAATTAACTATGAGATTTCACCTTACCCCAGAAAGGATAGCTAACATTAAAAAATCTAATGAAAACAAATGCTAGTGCAGTTGTGGATAAAAAGGAACCCTCATGCCCTGTTGGTGGGAATGTAAGATGGTACAACCACTACGGAAAGCAATATGGAGACTCCTAGAAAGGATGACTAAACAGTTACTAACAGACCCAGTTATCCTCTTACTGATATTTACCCTAAAAGCTCCACACCTCAGTTCATAGAAATTTTCTCAACCATGTTTATAGCTGCTCAGTTCATAATAGCTAAGAACTGGAATCAACCCAGATGTCCATCATTAGACCAATGGATAAACAAGGTGTGGTATATCTACACAATTGAATTCTACACATAAATGACAAAATGAAATTTGAAGAAAAATGGTCAAACCTGGAAACAATCATTCCCAAAAAACTCAGAAAGGTAAGAGTCACATGGTCTCACTCATCTGTGGTTCCTAACCTGAATCTGCCTGAGATGCTGCATACCCAATAAGCATCTTGAGGACTGTATTATAGGGAGGGTGGGATGGGAGGGCAGGGTTAGGATGGGAGGGGGATACAAAATGGGACCCAAATGGAAATGGTACCATAAAATCCTATATCCTGAAGGACAGACTAAACAGTTGAACCTGTCAGGTCCTTAGAGGGAACACCTGAATCACAGGGCCCTGGAGAGGGTATGATGAAGACGTACCTTAATCTTCTCTTGCTTCTCTCTCTCCCTCTTGTCTCTTTCTCTTTTATATTACCTATCTTTTTCTTCCTTCTTTTCTCTTGATGCTGACATGTAACTCCTATTACCAGCATGTGGTTAACTTCCAGAATGAGCTGTTGATCAGAGAGACCTACAAGGTTTCTCAAAAGAAGACAGATTTCTGTCAGAGTACTTGATGACCTGTCAAAGGTTAATGATAAGACCCTACTGCTAAAGACACCATATACTATTGGTATGCAACATGGAGAAACATGGCTGGAATCTGGAAGAGAGTCAGTCCCCAGACAGTTACCTTGTCTAATGCCAGAAGGTGCTACATGAGCGACTGGGGAAAAGTGACCAACATCTATCTAAGCAACTCGTGGTCTAAGCTACTCAGCAGCAAAAATCCTGATGTGATGCTCACACAAGTGCCATAGCGGCATGCGGCACACAGCCATGGCAGGTAACCAACTGCTCTTGATTTAAATAATGGAACACATAGCTGGAACTGAGAAACAAGTCAGAACCATATCTGAAAATGAGCCAGCTTTCCAATATCAAGCTCTGACCAATTGTGGGCTACAAAAGGGCCTACACCTATAAAATTCTCTCTAAAATAATAATGGTTATCCCATTTATCTGATGCTGACTTCACTCTCCATTGGAGAATTTGCTTCTTTTTTTTTTTTAAGTTTTTTTTTATTTATTTATTTATTTATTTTGAGACACAGAGAGAGACAGACAGAGAGAGAGGGGGAGACAGACAGAGAATGGCCACACCAGCAGTCTCTCAGATGCTGTGAATGAAATCCAGATGCGTGGGCCCCCTTGTGGGCAAGTGTGGCATCGCGCCCTTGCGTCACTTTGCATCTGCCTAAATGTGGGACCTGGAGATTGGAACCCAGTTCTTAGGCTTAGCAGGCAGGCACCTTAATCACTAAGCCATCTCTCCAGCCCAAGAATTTGCTTCTTTTTTTTCAGATGAACACAGAACCTGAGGAGAGAATCAGCCTATCGCATCTCACCAGGGCCCCAGCTGAAAACATAGAGTTACTAAGGAAATGAGCAAGAGTACTGCTTTCTTGGTGAACCTGGTACCAGCACAATGTTGAAAGAGATAGACATAGAGAACACTCAACTCCTTCCAAACCAGATATCCAGAGGCACAGAGGCTACCTCAACCTCATCACTGAAGTAGTCCTAAAAAGAACCCAACATGGCTCAGGGAAATTCGTGGAAGAGGGGGCAGAAAGGTTGTTAGAGCCACAAGTTGGGTCATTATGCACAGAGACAGTGCCTCTTCCCCACAAGTGATGGCTACCCCCACAATGCACGACCCATATTCCCCAACAAGGAGGGTCCCTTCAGAGTGAGGAGGGTTAGGGAGGAGGGTAACAATGGTAGCAACATAAATGTATTCACATTATGTACATAACTAATAAAAATAAATTAATTAAAAATAGATAATTAAAACGCTGGCAGTTCTATGATTTTATGATCTTATTGCTCCAAAAGTATCCTAAAAAATACTTCTCCGTCTTTCATTATCCCATAAGTTACAGTGCCCCCTTTGTGTCAAAGTGGATTGGATAGATGAACACTGTGGATACAAAAATCAGTGAATGCTGAAGTTCTTTATACAGCACACTTTAAATTTTTCTTATATCCTTTGTACTTCTTATGTCCTTTAAATCATCTCTGGATTACTTATATTACACAATGAAATGGAAACATGATGTAAATAGTTATTGTAGCATTTAGTACATAATGACAAGAACTTTGTCCATTTGCTTTTAGTATGGACATAACCTTTTAACATTTTCACTCTACATTTGAGGACATTTGTATTAAATTTAGGTGCTAATCAATTTATAGTGTCATGGCAATTCTGTTTCTAAATCCACACCCTAATACTCCAGTCATGGGTAAAAACACACCCTAGTGTGAGAGAAGAGCTGAAATGAATTTCATAGTCCAATCCATTTTACATATAGAAAAGTGCATAGGAAAGATGTATTTAAGCCCTACATCTACTTTACATAATTCCAGTGGTTTTTATTGGTCACTAGTATATGCATGGTAACCTATCATTGTAGGAAATGAAAACAAGAGCATAAGGCCTGCCTCTATGTAGAACACAATAAGAAAATTGAAGTATTAGTGTATCTGGCTGGGGATATGGCTCAGAGGATAAAAGCCAGGTGCAAGCCTGAAAACATGAATTCAGATGCTCAGAACCAATGTAAAAGCCAGATACAGACACAATAACAACTATCCACAACCCAGAATCTTTAAAGTGAGATAAGAGGGAGAAACATGAGCATCTCTAAAGTCCACAGGCCAGATAAGTTGTACAGAAAGGAGAATAACAAAGAGACCCTGTCTCAAACAAAATGGAAGGCAAGGACCAACACTCAAAAGCTCTCTTCTGACATCCACACTTTGCTGTGACATCTATACACCTGTACACACAATGGGAGAGAGAGAGATTAAAAGGTGTGGTGGTTTGATTCAGTTGTCACCCATAAACTTAGGTGTTTTGAATGCCATATCCCCAGCTGATGTCAATGTGTGGATTAAACACTCCTGGAGGTAGTATATTATTGGGGGCGGGCTTATGGGTGTTATAACCAACTTCCTTTTGCTGTGTTTGGCACACTCTTACTGATGTTGTCCAGTAGGTGATGTCCACCCTATTCTCATGCCATTGTTTTCCCTGCCATCATGGAGCTTCCCCTCAAGTCTGTAAGCCAAAATAAATGTTTTCTCCCACAAACTGCTCTTGGATGGGTGTTTTTTGCCAACAATGCAAACCTGACTGCGACAGTAAAGTTGGTACTGAGAAATTGTGTCATTATTGCTAGACACCTGACTGTGGTTTTGGCCTCTTGGAACTTCTTTGCAGGAGAAATATGGATGAATTTCAAACCTTGGCCTAAGAGATGCTTTGCAGTGCTCTAAGTACAGCTTGATGGACTATTCTGGTCAGAACTGAAAGACCTGAAAGCAGTAAGAACTATGGACTGTGAAGTTTAGCTTGTGAGGGTGAGAAAAAGCTTTGCCTGTAGTGGGATAGAAGCAGTTTGTGTAAGAGGCTTGTTGTTATGGCCCTATGATAAAAATTTGTGCAGGGTTGCATTGCGTAGACATGAACTGGTGTGAGCAGAGGGATATGGCACAGAAATGAAATCTTTGGGCCCAAACTGCTGCCTATTCAGCTACAAATGAGAGATTACAACCTTTGAGATTGGGCCAGCTGACCTGCATTAGGACAAGAAGAATGCAGTCTTTTGAAGGGGCCTAAATGCTGGAGGAGTGCTCTGTTCTTCAAAGTCTGGTTTATTCCCCCCCTTGGCTTAACAAATTGGCACCCCATGTGGTATTGTGGAATATGAGAAAAGTAGGGAAGAGAGGATCATTGAGTTTGCAATGCAGTTTTGGCAGCAGCCATGGGCAGTGTGAAGCAGGTTTGCTGGATGCCTGCATAGAGACCCCTGGAACCATTAGGATAAACAGTGGGTTGCAGTGGAGACAGTGGAGATGCTGGGACCACAAAATGGCTGCTCAAGAAAGCTGCCGCCCCGCATGAAGTTTTCCAGGACTGTGAGTAGCCTAGCTGGAAGGGCAGAATTAGAACGCCAGAGACTTTTTACTGGTTAGAATTATGAGGCTTGGAGACTTGTCACTGGCTAGAGTTGTTGGTTTGGACCTACAGAAATTGATGTCTGCCCTGTTTAAATCTTGTATTGGTTAAATATTTCTTTGCTATGCCCAGTGCCATCTTTTGCAGTGTGTTTATTGGGTGCCATTATGGGTCTGGGGGGGATTTTTTGGTTTTATGGCTCAGTTAAAAGACCTTGGATTATGGGCATGTTTAATCATTATTAGTATTAATAAAAACTATGAGGACTTTTAAAGTTGGACTGAATGCATTGCATTTTACAACATGTATGGTTGTTAGTTTATGGGGGCCAGGGGCAAAATGTGGTTGTTTGATGCAGGTGTTCTCTATAAACTTAGGTGTTCTGAATGCCATGTCCCCAGTTGATGTCAATTTGGGAATTAAACCTTCCTGGAGGTAGTTTATTGAAAGATGAGAAAACAAGTTAAATCAAAACAAATTAATTCTACTTGAATATAAAATAGAAAAGGATTCCCTCTTAAATACACTTAGAGCTGACCATTGAACCCTAAACCAGCATTGACTATGCTGATATGAAAAGAATGCTCAACTTATTTAAAAGGATTAACAGAAACCATTGACTAAAGAATTTTACAGGGAGAATTCAGGAGCTAAGAAATGTCCAATAAGACTAGACCATTGGGTTCAGCAGAAATGATAAAATCTCAATCTATGAATAAAATATCAGATGGCCCTGTGGCCAGAAAAGGATACACATAGAAATTTTTCAACTCGTTTCAGAAGGCTGAAGAGACAGTTCAGTTTTCATATCATAAGATGGCTTTCTAGTTTGGCAAAATAGTTCTGAAAATGCTATGAGGAATGTTTACATCAAGGAGAAACTAGAACTGGGTATATGATTTTTGTTGTTGTAACACAGGCCATATCTAGCATTTTAAATATTTTATTGTTATTTATTTGAGAGAGGGAAAGGGGAAGAGAGAGAGAGAGAGAGGGAAGGAGAGAGAGAATGGGCATACCAGGGCTTCCAGCCACTGCAAACAAACTCCAGATGGATACGCCACCTTGTGGATCTGGCTTACGTGGGTACTAGGGAATGGAACTGAGGTCCGTTGGCTTTGCAGGCAAGTGCCTTAACTGCTAATCCATCTCTCCAGCCCCAATCTAGCATTTTAAAAACAGTCATGAAAAGAAGAGGAAAGAAACGAAAGATATCACAGGAGCCGACTGGATTGTGCTTGACACTATATTGAATTTTGCTTTATGAGAATAGAAAGTGAAAGATAAAAGAAGAGCAGAGCCTTCTAAAAAAAAATGAACAAAACCAATTATAGAAAGAAAATCCACCTAGGAGAAAACATGACCAGTTCAGGTTTTGGGCCTTAACCTTGATGTATTATTGACAATGCAATTCATTCATATATAAATTTAAACTGTAAGAGATACTAGAAACAGATAGATGACTGTTGAATGGGATTGAGGTTAGCAATGTGGATTTAAGAGTGATGCACACAGAAGAATAACATCTTCATTACAGGTACCACAAGGTTGCCACAAGAAGGGCTAAAGGCTGAAAGGGGTGTTGAGGACTCTTTTTTAAATTCCCTCTTATAACAGAAAGAACTGTCAAAGAGCAAATATGCAGTGTATTTAGAGAAAAGGAGAAGCCCCCAGTACAGAGAAGGGACAATTGGAGGAGTTATTGCAGATGCTTTTCCCACCCACACAGTTTCTTGCCCCAGACAGGTATTTGCTTCCCAGGCCTCACTTTGTAACGGGGCCTCAAAACAATACTCAGAGAACAGGAGAATGGGTAGGAAGGCCACTGCTAGTGCTACATCCTTGGAGAAAGGCAATTTTCTTTTGCAGGTCGTCATTTTAGGGACTCTTCAGCCTTGAGTTGTCACCCTTCTCCTAAATGATTTCAAGGTCTTAAGTTGTGTGTGTGGTGGGGGAGGGGGTGTCTTAGGTAGGTAGACATTAGGCTGAGAAGCCATAAAAGGAAAGCCCCCCCCACACCTCCTCCTTTTCTGGTAACATTAGAAAGTGAAGACATACTTCCTCCTGACCAGAGAAACAATGCCCTTTGATCCTGGGAGCCTGTCAGTTGCCTGGTCAAGAGACCACGCTTCACAGACCTGTCCCTTAATGAAATAAACAACTATACCCGGAAAAAGTCTCAGTACAGTTACTTGTGTCACAGACCCTTGCTACTGTGTCTGCCCACTTTTCAAAGTGTTAACTCAAAAACCTTAAAATTACAGGCTGGCGAGATGGCTTAGGGGTTAAGGCGCCTGCCTCCTAAGCCTAAGAATGCCGGTTCCAATCTCCAGGTCCCACATTTAGCCAGATTCAAAGTGACTCAAGGGCGCAATGCTGCACTTGCCCACAAGGGGGCCCACGCATCTAGATTTCATTCACAGCAGCTGAGAGGCTGCTGGTGCGCCCATCTCTCTCTGTCTTCCTCGCTCTCGCGCTCTCTCTCTCTCTCTCTCTCTCTCTCTCTCTCTCTCTCTCTCTCGCATGCACGCACACACGCGCGCTCTCTCTCTTTCTCTTTTGGGTATTGGGGAAATTCTAAACACGTTTTCCCTGACATTTTTTCTTTCTCGGGTATTGGGGGAATTCTAAACATGTTTTCCCTGCCATCTTGCTCTTTTCCACCTTTATATTCCCAGTACCAAACTCCTGATCCAGCAACACTTTCTCTGTTATGGGAAAAGTTCCCACTCTCTGGAGGCTTTTTCTATATTTTCCTTAATAAAATGTACTTTTACCCTCTCCTCAGCTTGTCTACATTTCTTAATTCTTTGGCATTCGACAAGAGCCACTGGAGTTCAACCCACATGGGCTGAGACGCCAAGTCACTTTCAAAACCAAACAATAATGGGAAATCACACAAGTGGGATAAAAGGGGTTTTTTGAATTAGAAAGGAGAAGCTCCTACCAGGTAAGAGGTGGGGATGTGGGTTTGGTAAGGATTAGCTTGGTTAAAATTTATCACCTATATGAATGAACACAGAGAGGAGAATTTCTTTGTAGTTATTTTATTACTTGTCAGTGATCATTTTCTGAAGATTCATGCAAAGGACCACATGAGCCCAATTCTCATTAGTATCATTCTAGTCTCTAATTAAAATAAATTGTTGAGATGCCAAACATGGGAAGGCACTTGTCATACTCCCTCAAACCACCTGGCAAGGCAAGCATGCTTATTAAATTCTAGATTAAAAGTTTTAAATCTATATTGAGGGAATCTTGGAAAAAAGATTTTTAAAGAATTTTATAGTTTAATAATGTTGCCAAGCTGAAAATAAATTCTTAAAATTCTGATTTGAATAATATAGTCTTTTGAGAGTGAGGATAAAGGAGGTAATGTTAAGATTATTAGAGGTCTTCTTTTCTCTTTTCTTTTTGACTTTTAGTCTTTGCTTTTCCTAGGGCCCATGACCTCCATAGTCATAGGCTTTTGACTGTAGAGCTCTTTCTTTACTACATTATTTCTATATTTCATTGTAGTCCCACACCCTACCTTTGTCAGTGTGTAGGAATAAAATACCCCACCCAATACATTATTTCTTTGTCATGTTTCTGGTTAGCTATTTGAACTTTGGCTGTGTCTAAACAAAGGAATGGCTCTGGAGATCTTATCTAATATGCAAAGACCTTTGTCTAAGTCTACATTAGTAACCCAAAGACATAGACAATTCTTTCTGATACCTCCTTCTATCCAAGCAAATAATACTTTCACAGGAAGTGATCAAAGGTCTCATTCCTGGCACAGACAGATTTCCACAGGTAACTATTACCTTGAAGATACAATCTGTGTAATGTGGCAATCCTTGCTGGCTACATATTGCTACTACCAAATACTTAAGAGCCTAGGCTACCTCCTTCTTCTATCTTGCCCCTTGTTAAGTCATTTGTGTAGGGCTTCACTGTTTATTCATATTAATAAATTTGATTTTTTTCCATGCTAATCTATCTATTGTCAGTTCATTACATGGACTAAAGCTTCAGTTACACAAGAGTAAATGAAAAATTTCTCTCCACTGGGAAAGATACAAGTGATAGTATATTTTGACTTAAAATTTATATAAAAATAAAACATCATTAGATTTTCTTTGCTAGCAAAAAATAAAAAAAATATTTTAGTCTCTCTTATTGTCAAATCTTGAAGATAGTTAAAATCAAACTGTTAAATAATGGTGGCAAGAGTAATGAATACATCAAATTCAATTTATCCCCAATTTCTCTTTAGCAGAGAAGCATTAGTGAAAGCTAATCTTTGTCTGATAGGAGCAGGGGATAGATAAAAAACAAGAACTCAAGAAAAATTGTAAGGGATGAAGCTCCCCTTTCTCTCTCTCTCTCCCCCCCCCACCCATACATACACACACACACACACACACACATGTTCTAACAGGGGCTCTTAAAATTATCTTTTTCCTACCATTCATTCATTCCCCCCATGAGTCAGGTGCTTACTGCTACTTGAAGTAGGACTGTTATTGTCCTAAGTACCTCCATTTTGTTACTCTGACATCATCCCTCTTTGACTTATATCTTCTCCACAGCTTGTTTCAAATTCCAGTAACAATTAAGCCTTATAGGCAAACCTTCTGTGATGGGAACGAAGTAATGCCTTCCCTGGCACCAATAAGACCTCCTATGACGAGACCTGTGAGGCATTAATCAGTGTGACCTAAACTGTTTAACAACGTGTACTTTTTGGCTTCTGCTTGTGTTCTTCCTCCATATCATCCTAAAAGTAATGTTAGCATATAGATCACCATCCTTCCTACTGATCACCATATACTCACAGAAAGTTATTTCCTGTCTTACCAGCTTGCACATCTGTTCATTCTGGTGTTTTTTTTTGGGGGGGGGAGGGGGATTTGAGGTAGGGTCTTACTGTAGCTCAGTGCTGACCTAGAATTCACTATGTAGTCTCAGGGTGGCTTTGAACTCATGGAGATCCTCCTACCTCTGCCCCCAAGTGCAGGGATTAAAGGCATGCGCCACCACGCCCAGCTGTTCAGATTCTTTTCAGTCAAGATACTATATCTGGTCTATTGTACCTTCTAATCCAGCCCTTAAGGCTTAACTTTTGAGAAACAGAGTTTCTATTTGACTGTTGTTTTTCTCCCACAGAGGAGCAACATCTATTACTTAGTCCAAAAGAATGGTACATCTACCATCACATTTATAAATCAAAGACAGGAAGCCTGCCTATTATGCTATATTTTTTTACCTTTCTGTTTACACTCAGTAGGAAGATAAATATATAATTTTTTTGTTTGTTTGTTTTTCAAGGTAGGGTCTCACTCTGGCTCAGGCTGACCTGGAATTCACTATGTAGTCTCAAGGTGGCCTGAAACTCTTGGTGATCCTCCTACTTCTGCCTCCTGATTGCTGGGATTAAAGGTGTGAGCCACCACGCCCGGCTGGAAGATATATTTTATGAAGAAGAAAACACAGCTAGTATACAAGAAGAAAACAGAAATAAAATAAGGATAATCAATGAAAGTGATATGTGTTAAAATGTCAAAATGGTAGAATCAAGAACATACATAAAGCAATTTTGTTTTAATAGATGAGGGACATGTTTTTGTCTTCACACACAGGTGAGAAATTTCAGTGGTAGTTATCACATTTATTAAGTGCATAGTACCATGTCCTATGCTGTGTGCACTGGAATTAGAGATACAAATGAGTAAAGATGTGCTTTCCTCAAAGAAGCCATAATTTCACACAAGAGCAGCATGCTGAATTAAGTACATGAAAATAATCACTTTATGAAACTCTATCATGATGGGGCTCTTATCTGGAAAGTATGGAAACAGAGAGTGTCTGGTCATTAACTGCATCCTCACAAATGTTCCTGAAGCACTGACATGTGCTGTGACAAGCAGATAAGAATCTCAGGCAGAGAAAATATAACCAAAGTCATAGATAAGCAAGAGATGAATTAAAAAAAAATGCCACAGAGACATTCATAAGTGAAGAAATCAATTGTCAGAAGGGTGTAAGTTTCAGGAACTTGTGTTCTCAGTCGAGAGGAATATTTATGAAAGCAAAGGATTCAAGCCAAAGAAGGTTTGTAAAGCGGGATTTGGAGAATGGGAAAGGGTTAATAAAACATAGGCAAGGGATGTGGCCTATAGTTGAGTGTTTTGGCCTCATTAATTTTAAGAGGGTGCAGGGAGCCTGAAGATCTGAATTCCTCTCACTGACCCATACCTTAAGAAGGGTTAACATCCACTTTCTACTGCCAGAGTATGTTCTTCCCATTAAAATAGAATATTGGGTGGAAAAAAAAATATTCTGTAGGAAGGTCAGACACTTGCTTAGCATGGGTGGTTGATGCCAAACACATATAGTCCTATAAAGAATTTTACTTAGAAATGGCTACGAAAAAGATATTGTTCTGTAATACATTGCCTCTTTGGGAACTTTTAGAACCAAATAAATAGTTACCAGTTAAAAGTAATGAGATTGGAAAATTTAAAACAAGGAACCCTTCCAGAGCAAAATTTCATTCTGTAAACATTTATTGTACTCATATCATTCAGAATCACTGAAGCGGAGAGCTACAGAGAGTAACTCCTTAAATGAAAAAAACTTAAGAACCATTTAAGCCCCTCAATGCATACACACCACACACATACAGACACATTCATACTCAGCTCTTAGCTAATAGGATTTTTAGCATATTTTCAAACTACTACTAAGGAAAATTTTAAACCAATACTAGAGAGTAGTAACAGGAATATTCGTGTGCCTACTACCTAAATTTGATAATTGTAACTTTAGGCTGAGGAGATTACTCAGTGGATAAGACAATTTTGCTGCACAAGCAGGAACAGTGGAGTTTGATCCTCAGCACTAACATCCAAAGGCAGGTGAGGGTGCAAGCCTGTAACCCTGACTCTGAGAGGCATGGAGAGAGAATGCTCACTAGAGCGCTCTGAGAAGCCAAGTCTAGCCCAAAAATCGAGAAAGCGCTCCATGTTCAGTGGGACACCCCCTGCCTCAAGGATAGAAGATGGAGGAAGGCACTTGTCCTTCTCTGGCTTCTGGATGAATGTGTATGGGGCACATGAATCTGCACACAGTTGCATATACCACACATTCATACACACACACACACACACCACACTCATACTCATACTACAAAAAATGTACATTAAAATAATATTCAATAATAATAATAATCTTATGGCCAGTCCACCTTGATGAGCATTAAGTTTATTTTCTATCTTAAAAAAAGTCAGGCTGGGGTTCAACTCAGTGTTGGGACATACCAAGAATTGCTTAACATTCCAAAAGCCCTGGGTTCAATTCCAGCAACAAAGGAGATCATGTCTGGGGAGATTAAACTGGATGTTTAAAAAGATGATATAGGGCTGGAGAGAGGACTTAGTAAGGTGTTTGCCTGCAAAGCCAAAATAACCCAGGTTTGATTCCTCAGGACCCACGTAAACCAGCTGCACAAGGTGGCCCACACACGTGGAATTCATTTGAAGTGGCAGGAGGCCCTGGCACACCCATTCATTCTCTCTCCCTCTCTGCTTCTGTCTCTCTTAAATAAATAATAAACATAAAATATTTTAAACATTTAATTAAATAAATGAAAAGATAGCATAAGTATTCAAGTGGGGACGTAGGAAGATGGCTCAGAATTTAAAGGTGCTTGCTTGCAAGTCTGCTGGCCCAAGTTCAGTCTTCCTCAGTACCCACATAAAGCGGGGTGCAAAGTACCACCCTTATCTGTAATTCCAATGTGCCCAAAGCAATGGGAGGTGGAGTGAGAAGCCAGAAGCTTGCAAGTAGCAGCAAGAGAAACCCTGCCTCTGTATTAGTCAGGGTTCTCTAGAGGAACAGAACCAATAGAATGAATTGTATTAAAAGGGAATTTATTGGATTAGCTGATGGTAGTCCAACAATAGCTGTTTGCAAGCCTGAAAGTTAAAGAACCCGGTAGCTGCTCAGTCCATGAGACTGGATGTCTCAGCAGTCCCAATCCAGCACTGAAGGCCTGGGGGCTTCCAGGAGAGATGCTGCTCTTCAGTCCACACTGGAAAGCAGCAAGGTCATAGGCAGCCAGGTGGGAGGAGAGGATACTTTTTTTCCTACAGCTTACTTAGATAAAGCCCTCTCTCTGAGAAGGGCCACCCAATCTGGGGGAAGGGCTCACCCAGGGGAAAGTTATTCCTCCTTTAGTTAATCCTTCCTGGAAGCAACTTCAGAGGACCCCCTTATGAAGAATGTCTGTGGATTCCAAAACAGATCAAGTTGACAACACAATTTAACCATCAGAGTATCCAAAGGATGACAGGAGAGCAGAAGCAGCACAAGGTTGTACTGTGACCTCCACACATATGCCATGGCACATTTACAACAGTACACACACACACACACACATAGATGAATATATAAGTACAAAATTAAAAAGGAGAATGAGGGCTGGAGAGATGGCTTAACGATTAAGGCACCTGCCTCCTAAGCCTAAGAACGCTGGTTCCAATCTCCAGCAGTTCCAATCTCCAGGTCCCACGTTTAGCCAGATGCAAAGTGATGCAAGGGCGCAATGCCACACTTGACCACAAGGGGGTGCACGCATCTGGATTTCGTTTGCAGCAGCTGAGAGGCTGCTGGTGCGCCCATTCTCTATCTTCCTCTCCCTCTCTCTCTGTCTCGCTCCAAAAAAAAAAAAAAAAAAAAAAAGAGAGAGAGAATGAAAGTTACTTTGTACTTATAAATAATACATTTAAGGTTACCTGGCCTATGAAAGATAAAAATCAAAGGCTGCAGAAGCAGTATTTCAAATCTGCACAGAATTGCCAATAAAGAGAACACTGAACAGTTGTATTCTATTCTCACAAGAGACCTATAAAATTATAAGACCTCAAGATGCCTCAGGAGAGTGTTTAGATAAGCCCCAAATAATTTTTGATTTACAATTTAATGTTGAAATGCTATTCTATGGGAAGCTATTAATTTCCATCTGCAGTGGTCATTAAAAATATCATTAAAATCCATTTATCTTCAGGGCTTGGAACTGTCACTTAAGCATCTTTCTACTTCATTCATTTATGTGTGTATTAAGTGAAACAACACTATGTGGAATTCAAGCAGTTATACTGAGTTTGAAATTATTTGATCAACTTTCTAATAAAGTGTGAGTATTTTAAATGTGGAGTAATGAAATTTTACCGATTTGTATATCAGGTGATATTATAATGGAGTGAAACCAGTAAACATCAATTTTGTCTATCATTTTCAAACTAGTTTTTCACATACTTATAGCTATTATATGATTGTTAAAATAATTATTCATTTATTTATAGACATAAAGTATTTTATTTATTTGCAAAGAGAGATAGATGATTGAGAGAGATATATGATAGATAGATAATGGACACAACAGGGTCTCTTACTGCTGCAAATGCACAAACAGATGTATGTGTCACTTTGTGCTTCTGGCTTTTATGTGGCTACTGGGGATCTGAACCCAGGCCAAACCCAGGCAAATAGGCTTTGAAAGAATGCACCTTTAACCATTGAGGTTCCTTCATAGCCTTATTTATAGCCTTTAAAAAAAAAAGTTCTAGCTTGCTCGCTCTCTCTCTCTCTCTCTCTCTCCCTCTCAAATAAAAAAAAATTGGGGGGGGGGGGCTGGAGAGATGGCTTGGCAGTTAAGGCGCCTGACTGCCAAGCCTAAAAACGCCAGTTCTAATCTCCAGGCCCCACGTTTAGCCAGACACAAAAAGTGACACAAGGGTGCAATGCCGCACTTGCCCACAAGGGGGCGGACACGTCTCGAGTTCATTCATAGCGACTGAGAGGCAGATGGCGCTCCCATTCGCTGTATCACTCTCAAATAAATAAAGAATAATGGTTCTAAATTTAAGGAAATTTCTAACATATAGTTGAGACATCCCATTTAGCTACCCAATACCCTATTCTGCTGACCAACACCTTGCCTTAGTATGGTACATTTTCTAAAGTTAGCAAAGCAATATGGAGACATTATGATTTGATGTAATATAATATTGCTACACCATTATTTACTTTGGTTTTTACTTTACATGAAGTTAAAGCAATCTTTGAATCTTTCTTTATTTCCCCAGGTCTGTACAAATGACGGACAGGACAGATGCTACTTCCCATCCTAACTCTCATGCTAGCTCCCTCTGGCTCAGGATGGAACTGAGATGTTTTTTAACCATCCCAGGAGAGACCTGATTCAGTACCTTTTTCCCTCATCAGAAAGTTATCTTTGATCAGCAACCACTCTTAGATTAGCACATCCTACTTTACAGCAACTATTAGAGCACAGGCAAATTTTTATCCTGCCAAAATTACTGTTCTATTCTGAGGACTATTCAATTATTTGAACATGTTTCTCCTTTTCTTTAGACATTTTTTGAATTAAAGAAAGACAGTGTCACCTCATTCATGAATCATAAAACTCAGTGCTGTGGTGGCAGCTACCTGAATTATGAGAGTCAAAAATATGAGCACTGAAACAAAAAAAGAAGTCTAATAAGGAGTAAATGATAACAATCTCTATAGTCATAACATTTTCTGATGTTCCCTTATATTAAGTTGATCTTATTTATCATTTTTAATAAGCTGTTATGTCTTTTGGAGGTTTGAATTTAAAATGTCCCCTATAATCTAAGGTATTTGTGATTTTCTCCCCAGTTCGTGTTTACTATGGGAGGTGGAGCCTTAAAGGAATTGCATTACTGGGTGTGAACCTTGGAGTTGATTAGGTTAGCCCAAGGGTTGTTAAAGGCTAGCTCATTGTTGCTGTTTTTTCTCTGCTGTTGACGCATGAAATTGTGAGCTGGTTGGTGTTTAAGTTTCCCTCTGAAACAATAAGCTTGAAATAGACCCTGTCCTCCCATAAGCTGCTTCTGGTCAGATAATTTGTGCAATGAGAAGCTAACTACTGAGTGTTTGAAATGCTTGTGTTTAATACTGAACTTTATCTAAAATATGCATTTATTCAAATCTTAAAGGTCAGACAGGGAATTAGGTATGGGAAGTGGTGAATAAAACTAGACATAGCCCTGACCCCAAATTGGTGATGAAAAGATAGTGAGTGATCAATTATACACATGAAACATACATAAAACCCCCTGAGGTGAATGCTATCAAGTGATAGAACAAAGTTTCATTGTGAACTACCCAAGCCATCTGACTTGAACCTAGGGTTAATGCAAGTAAAGGTAAAATGAGGCAAAAGGGATAATTAACTTTAAATTAAGAAAAGAGGATTAAAACTTTCCGGGAAGAAGATAACAATGTGCAAAATGAATAGGAGAATGTTAGAAGCCCAACCTGGCAACATAAGACGCTACCTACAGTTTCATGAGCTGCAACAGGACCCATTATTCAGTTCTTTATCCTAAATCTACAAGAATCCAATAGGGTTTTCACTATGAAAATGAATGTGTGTATAAGTGTGCCTGTGTGTATATGTGTAGAGTATGTATGTATGTATGTGCATGGTGTGTGTAATGGGTAGCATATGCACATGTGTGTGTGAGGCATGCACCCCATGCAGGCTTTTGCAGGGGCCAGAGGAAGAGCATCAGTGTCCCTGTCTTTGAGATGAGCTCTCTCCATCAGCCCTGAGCTTCTGACATTCAGGGATTCCTCACAGATTCTCAGGTTCCCACTGCCCTCCCCCCCAGACTGTAGTTCCAGAAGTGTTTGACCATGCCCAGCTTTTTATGTGGGATGTAGGGAGTCAAATTTGGCCCTCATGCATAAGCAGAAAATACCCTTAACCACTGAGCCATTTCCATGTCCCCAATGTGGAGAAATCTTAATTTTTACTAATGTGTATTTTTGTTTTGTTTCATATCATAAAATGTGTTCTTTGTTGCTAATATAAAAATCTTATTAGTAATATTAAAAGTCAGTTTATCTTGCCTACTCCAGAAATTGAAAGGTTTTAGCATCATTTGCAGCACACAACTGCCTAATTATCTTATAAAAGTCTATAAATATCACTAATGTTATTACTGCATTTGCTATTTCCTTAAGTTATTCCTTAGATATTTGCAGAGACCTCATATTTTTTTTACCATTTATATTCAACGGGGTATGTTTGACTTCTATATATGAAAAATATAAGTATTTGTTGCTTTTGGAATATCAGTATTTGTCATTTTAAAAACTATTTTCTATACAACAAAGAACACCAAAAGTGAAAAGATCATGACATCAAAATGAAGAGAGACTGAGAGGGGGAGAGGATGTGATGGAGAGCGGAATTTCAAAGGGGAAAGTGGGGGCAGGGAGGGAAGTACAATGGGATATTGTCTACAATTAAGGAAGTTGTCAATAAAGTAACTAATAAAATTTTTTAAAGTTTACATGTCACAATATTTCTAACAAAATATCAATTTTTCCTAAAGGTAATGCTGCAGATATTATAAACAAATGGTGAATATACAATTAATTATATACTTTGAATATCAAAATTGCAAAGTTGTTTCCATAGAAACTTGGGATCTTAGCTCAGAGAAAAGAGAAAAGAGATTGCATTTTATTTATATTATTATTTTTCTAAGACAAAAGGTCTAGTCTTTAGGATCTAGTCGTCTTATTTTTTTTTTCTATTTTGCTACATGTTTTTTAAGACTGTGTTAGCTATAACTTTGTCTTTATTTTCTTCTTTGAAAAGGATACTCCTTCAAAGAGATTACATGATGTAATTCTGTTTAGTCAAGTATTTTAAAAACATGCATGCAGTTGTCCTTATTTATCTTAAGACATAATTACAACTATTCCAGATACAGTGAAACAGATAACTTTATCCATCCAAGTTTGCCTGGGATGAGAGACTACCAGTGCTAAAACTAGGAAGGAAATACATAGGCAATCTGGCACACATTGCTTACTAAAACAATGCCACATGTCATGGATAAGGATCATTTTCTCTTCATTTTGAAATTTATTGATTGTTTTTCTTGTGGTGATCTATTTCTTTGTGAACTTTTGAGTAAGCAGAAATTTTCATGAGATTCATGGCCTATAGAGTCTCAGGACTCGTTCTCTGAGATTGCAATTTGCTAAAACACCAGTTTGGAATGAAGTTTTAGTTTAATTATCTGAATTATTCCTATTTTCTTTCCTGCTGTTTACTAATAGTCATTGAAACAGTTGGAGAACTTGAAAATCTGTATATTTATTCTCATCAGACAGATTTTTAACAGAATGCAGTTAGTACATCTGCTTCTTAATGTGCCAGACAAAGTTTCAATTTGATCTGGATTCATGGCTGCATTGTTGTTGACATGAAGATATTTCATCCTGAGGAAGCTTCTTCTCAAGCAATGAAGGAACATGACATAAATGGAAAACTTTTCAGATACACAAGGCTTCTAGAATCTATAATGACAGCTGAAAGAGAAAATCGAAACAGTAATAACACGGATGCACCAGGGAAAGAGAGGAGAAAAAAGATAGTAAACATATTTTATCATTACAGTAAAAAAAGATAAATAATTTCCAACTTGTTTCAGCAAAAGTTTGGAACTATATGTAGGCAGAGGAAAGCACAATTAGGGTGATCAAGATGTTGACTATAGTGGGATTATTAACAAGTATTTATAGAGAAAGTGTCTGGCTTCATAATTAAATGGAGGGTCACATGCTCAGGTGGCCCTTGATATAGAAACCTCAGACTTGAACCCATAGAAAATCTTCCTTTTCTTTGTAAAAAACACATTTGAAGTAAAGTGCTAGTTTACAGAAATTCATTGAATAGCTGCCAAACAAACAATGCATTGACTACTATGAATTCTAAGAACAATTAACATTAAAAGTGAATTGGTTCATCTTTTCCTTTTTCACATTGGAAATTGATCAGAACAAAGCCATTGCTTCTCGATGTAAGAGTTGGCTCAGAACCTCTAACCGGGAAAGCCACGGACAGGCGACGGCATATACAAGGTAGACAGTCTCCACGTGTGCCTCTTTGTGTTGTTATCTGAGGAAGGAGTGTGATGCCTATCTTCTTGTCACATTTAAATGCTAGACTGGTGTTGTCAAATGTGACTGAACTTTTCCATAAGGCAGATTGATACCAAGGGATCCAGAAAGCTGCAAATACATGACTAGGGAAGTTAATTATGAAGAATACAATCTGTGTATGCAAATACCAAAGAAACTTGTGTTAAATAAAATCATTGGCAACTTGAAAAGTTTGTTTGTGTTTCATCAACACTTTTTCCCTTTGGTATGCTTCACAGAAACATATTAAGTTAAAGTAGGAAATAGTGTTATTCACAATGCCCCTTCAGAGACTTGAAACTATCAAAATGCTGTATGCTTCCCCAAATAGATTTATTAGATTTTACCAAAAACCTTATTGTGTATAGCTGATAAGACGTCGGAATTTAAATTTGAAACTCAATTTACACATGTCCAAACTAATTTAATTAGTTCAATTAAAATTGTGATTATAAATGCAATTAAGGGCTGGGAAGATTTCTCAGTGGGTAAAGTGCTTACTGCATAAGGCTGAAGACCTGAGTTCCTGTCCCCAGAGCCCAAGTAAAATGCCAAGTTCATGGTGTGCACCTGTAATCTCAGAGCTAGGGAAACTAACACAGCGGATCCCTGGAGTTCCCTGGCTAGCTATGCTAGGCAAAGCAGTGAACTCTGGGTTCAGCAAGAAACTGAGGCTCAAAGAATGAAGTGGAGTACAATGAAAGGAGACATGTGGCTTCCATATGCATGTACCCACACACACACGTGCCACTACCCACATACAGACACACCACAAACAGGCAAACACAAAAACGTAATTAAGTCTTTTGATAAGCCTGCTCTAGAATAAGCCCAACTATTTTAGTACTCTGAAAGTAAGATTAAAAAAAAAAAATTTTTTTCTGGACCAGAGAAACGGCTTAGCAGTTGCCAGCAAAGCCAAAGGACCCAGGTTTGATTCTCCAGGACCCACATAAGCCAGATGCACAGGGTGGCACATGTGTCCATTTGCAGTGGCTGGAAGCCCTGCCGTGCATCCCCACCCCTCTCTATCTGCCTCTTTCTCTCAATAAATAAAATAAGATATATTTACTTTAAAAAGAAAGCTTTTCTAGTTATTTTAGAGAATGAATTAAAAAATCAAAATGATATGTACAAAACTACAGTAATAGACAACTATTAAAGGTTACTTTTCTATGTAATCATAGTATCACAATCTTAGTCATGAGTACAAGAAAGATGGATATCATTGTAAGAAAAGATGTAATGTTAAAGTATCAATAATGCAATGTTCTGGAAAAATGAATGTTTTAAAAACTACTGGTTCATTATTGTATAGATAAAATAAGTGATTATCAACTAGTATCTAAAACCTCAAGGAAACCTCATCTAACACATGCTTTGTACACATTTGGATACCACTTTAATTTCAAAAAAAGCTGATTTAAATGGGTGGGGGATGGGCTGGAGACATGGCTTAGTAGTTAAGGTGCTTGCCTGCAAAGCCTAATGACCCAAGTTCCATTCCCTAGTACTCGCATAAAGTCAGATGCACATAGTGACACATGCATCTGGAGGTCATTTGCAATGGAAACAAAGAACAAATAAAGTTGATTTAAATAGGTACTCAGACAAGAAGTTCTATGATTTAATGCTGTGTATTTACTCCTATATACTGTTTTAAGCAGTAGTTCCTACTTTATTTTAGTAAAAAAAAAAAAAAAAATTCCCTAGTGAAAATTAGCTTATAAAGACTATATTTTAATGAAAATACAAAATCTGTGAGGAAATGAAGCAACTGTGATAAAAACGAGAACATTCTGTGCCCTAGCATTCAACACTGCAGACAATACAGCTTCATTGCCTCTATCTCCTCTGACAAGCACTTATCAAATGTTTAAAATAGGTGTGCAGAAATTTCCCTCTTTAGGAAGAACCCCAGAGGATCACTCAACAACCATCTCCTTCTTCAGATGAAGAATCAAACACCCACAAAGCCACTTATCCAGGACAGAGTGTAGTCTATGAACTAATTAAACATGTGGCAGGATTCTTCAGTGAAAACATCTGGACCTGGTAGTTATGTTCTTGAGTTTTTAAATTATAAATTCGGTTTTTCAAATATTTTTTTCATTTGAGAGAAAGACAGGCAGAGAGAATGAGCACACCAGCCCTCCAGCCACTGTAAATGAATTCCAGATGTATGCACCACCATGTGCATCTGGCTTACTTGGATACTGAGGAATCAAACCCGGGGCTTTGGGCCAGGAAGATGATATGCTCTCTGCCCCTTTTGTCCAAGTCCATCTTGGGTTTCCAAAGTATCCCTTTCCCCCCTTTTCTGCCTAGCCAGGGAAACTAATTCCTATAGGGTTTCACTAGTATTCTTTAAGATTTTTCCTTTATCGTGATATTGGTTTATTTTTCTCTTCTTTCACATTAATTATATGGAGAGTTTAAGTCAATGTAGCCTTTCTTCTCCAATGCATCCATTTAGTGAGCTAAATCTCCTCAATGCTTTAACTGCATCTCACATATTTTATATGCTGCATTTTATTTTCATTACCTAACACTGCTTTCAGCCCTGTGTTCATTAGAAATGTGTTGTTTCATCTGTTTGGAGATTTCATAGCCACTGACTTCCACTTTGATTCCATTGTGTTTTGAGAATAGTCTAAATGATATTAACTTTTTAAAAAATTAGCTTTAGACTGGTAAGTTGACTCGATGGTTAAGGCACTTGCCTCCAAAGCCTAACCACCCAGGGCTGGATTCTCCAGTAACACAGAAAGCCACATGCACAAAGTGGTGCATGCATCTGGAGTTCATTTGCAGCAGCTAGAAGTCCTGGTGTGTCCACATTCTTTCTTTCTCTCTCTCTCTCTCTCTCTCTCTCTCTCTCTCTCTCTCTCTCTCTCTGCTTGCAAATAGTGTTTCATAGAAATTAAAATATGCACTCTGTTGATGTTCAATGAATTGTTCTCTACATTTTAATGAGCAGTTTTGCTTACCAAGTTGTTCAATTTTGCATCCTTGCTTACTTTCCACCTATTCATATTAGTAGTTGTTGAAAAGTACTAAAGTTTTTTACCATAATTGTGAAATTATCCAAAACTCTATGTTTCACACATTTCATACTTCTTTTGTTGGTTATGTCTGTACCAAGGATTACTATGTTTCCTTGGTAGAGGGACCCTCAAATCATCATATAATACCTCTGTTTTTTTTTTTTTCTTTCTTCTGGAGTTTATTTCATTTACCATTAATAACTACTGCTATTCTACAACTTTAGGCTAATGTCTTTATCTCTTTTCTATCATTTTTCCTTTGAGCTGTCTATATCATTTAGTTTCTCACAGCAAATGACTAAGCCATGTTTTCAATCCATTCTACTAAACTGTCTAATTTTTACTTGGATTCCATGTAATAGTTGGTATTTTAGGAGATGCATTTGCTTAGTTAGCTGGCTATAGTTACTTATACATTTGTTCTCTGTTTTCCACTTCTTTTTGTTTTCTTTGACCTTGTTTCCTGTGAACTGGTTGAAAGTTTTTAGAATTTCATTGTATTTGAGGCACTAGTTTTGGGCACAGCTATACTTACTTTTTGGCAGTTGCTCTAAGCATTGAATTGTATAAGCATAACATTGGAGTATTGGTGTTGTCATTTTACCAGCCCCCATGATGTGTAGAAAGATTATTTCTCTTCATATTTGTTAAGTTAGTATCTTTTTTTTTTAATTTTTTTTTTTTACTTTTTTTTATTTGAGTGAGAAAGAGAGAGAGAGACAGAGAGAATGGGCATGCTAGGGCCTCCACGCATTGCAAACAAACTCTAGACACATGCACCACCTTGTGCATCTGGCTTATATGGGTGCTGGAGAATCAATCCTCGGTCCTTTGGCTTTGCAGGCAAGTGCCTTAACTGCTAAGCCATTTCTCTAGCCTTTAGTGAGCCTTTTCTACTATAAAATAACTTTTTACTGCTACAACTTTAGAATTATATCAGTGTAATAATTTTTGCTTCAATTTCTCAATATAACAGAAAAATAAGAACACAGGGTGACTTGGTTATCTACCCCCATATTTTTATTTCCCCTTGCTTTAATCATGATTTCTGTTTGGTGAATACTACTCATTACTCAGTATACAGTATTTTAGTCAGTTATGCTGAGAAGAAATTCTCTTACTTTTCCTTTATATCTTTTTCCACCCTTCATTACTAAAAGATGTTTTATGCTCAGCAGAGAATTCTTTCCCATTCTTTCCTTTAGGCCCATGAAACTGTTGTGCTACTTTTGGTGCTTACGATTTCTCATGAGAAAGCCCCTGTCAATCAAGCTGATTTTACACTGCAGGTAAGGTGCCGTTTTTCTCACATAACATTCAGCAATTTTTCTTTGTCATCAGTTTTCAGCTTTATTTTATGCTTTGGTGTGTGTGTTTTAGGATGCTTTGTTTGGGATTTAATCAGCTTCTCAAAATTGTAGGATGGTATATACTTTTAATTAATTTATTTTTTATTAGTTATCTATATAATGTGTATACTGCCATGATGGTACCATTGTTAGCCTTCTGCTGTCCTCCCCTCATGGGGATTGTGGGTCTAGCCTTATGGGGGTAGCCATCAGATATGGGGGTGAGGCAATGTCCCTGTCTATAATGCAGTCATCATTTATTCAAGAGCTCTATTAGCTCAGCCTTCTTTAATTTCATCTAGGACTCCAGGGAGATAATTTACTATAGTCTAAAACTATCTGACACTATCTGTTTTGTTTGTTATAGTCTCTCTCTACTGATCAATTAGGGTCACTTCTACTATTCAGGCTTCCAGTCCCATAATTCATCTGACATTTGCATTCTGATTTCAGTCCATTTATTAATTTCCTTTTAAATGCTTTTTCTTTTTAATTTATTAGAGACAGAAAAATGGGGGGAGAGAGACAGGGAGTACAGGCATGCCAGGGCCTCCAGCCACTGCAAACAAACTCTAGACTCAATGTGTACATCTGGCTTACATGGGTACTGGGGAATCGAGCCTAGAACTGGTGTCCTTGGGCTTCACAGACAAGCGCTTAACTAAGCCATCTCTCTAGTCCTCTTTTAAATTCTTTACATTTTTCAGTGCAACCCCAACCTCCTGGCCCAGAACCACACATCAATTAGCTGCCACCTTAACCCTCAATAAAAGCCACAATGAACAGACTTCAGGAAACTGGATCCTTTCCATCTGCCCACCTTTTCCTCTGTAGGGTGTAGATCCTTTACTATACTTTTGTTTCATTAAATCTCACCTAACCTTTCCTCTGGTCTGCATTTTATTCCTTATCTGGGAAGGTGTTCTAATTTTAGTCACCTTACCCAAGGACAAAGGCTCTTTTCCAGTTCTCTGATCACATTTTCATATTGTCATAGGATTTGAATTTTGAATCCCTATCACCACTTCATCAAACTGAAAATGAGTACTTAACATATGATATGTTATATCATGACATGTCCTGTGAAGTAGTGGTCCAGAACAGGAAGTGTAGTATTTCTTGACTTTCTGCATGCTGGAAAAAAAAATGTTACATGAGTCTGTATTTTCCATATACTATGGTTGTAAAACTATACGTTATATGTCAGATGTCTTTTCAGAAAATGGAATGGCCTTTGTGCCTTCTTCTTCATATAGAATAACAGATTGACAAACTTAAAGTTGTAGTTGTATATGATATGAAAAATCATCTCACAAAATTTACCCAGAGGTCACAAATCTCTTGTGGCATAAATGACAATATAGAGTATACAATTTAACAGATCTGAGACCTAGAGAAATTCTTCAAAAGGAGCTCCCAAACATTACAGGATCTAGCCCAGGTTTAATTGGCAAGTGACTAGGGCTGCTGTGTGAGATACTCTTCCCTTCAGATGTGATAAGAAGAGGGTGCATTTGTAAAAAAACCCTTTGAAAAGCAAGGTGTTAAGATTAGGTAGCAAAACTATTGAACAGCTTTCCTTTGTCATGTCTTGCTGGTTTATAAAAGGTTGAAAGACAGAACTTACAAAGCAGGTGACCTGACAGAATATCCCCAAGAGTGGGATCAGGATACTTCAATCCCTTATAGCTACTCCCCTCCCCCACAAAAGAAAAAGGTGTGTGTAGTAATTGAAGGGAATAAGAGCTTAACAGAACTAGAATAGTTCTTGGAGTGAGTTTAGCTAACAAAAAAAAAAAAAAAGACATTTTAAGAAGGCTTTTGAGTTATTTTTACTTTCAAAGATGAAAAGGTACTCTGTGTGTGTGTGTGTGTGTGTGTGTGTGTGTGTGTGTGTGACTGATAGAACTCCTAAGAGGGGAATTCATAGTTTGAACACATGTGTTTTTAAATCTCTTTTAAACAGCGTTGGAATCCACCTATATAAAAATGAAATAAAATAGGAAGCAATGAAACCTGGCCAATAGCTCAATAGCTACTTAAATAACTGTCCTGGAAATGAGCTCAAGACATGAGATAAACTTTGCAAATGAGAGTGTCAGACTGATCCCAAGAGAATCCAAATCTATCTTGTTGCAAATAGAAACAATACAAAGACTCAATCTGCAAGGAGAGAGAACTCTATCGTGTGTGTGTGTGTGTGTGTGTGTGTGTGTGTGTGTGTGTGAGTGAGAGAGAGAGAGAGAGAGGGAGAGAGAGAGAGGGGGGGGAGGGGGAGAGGGGGAGAGGGGGAGAGGGGGAGGGGGGAGGGGGGAGAGGGGACAGGGGAGAGGAGGGAGAGAGAGAGAGAGGAGAGAGGGAGAGAGGAGAGAGGGAGAGATACAATTAATTAACATGCCTCAGGGCATCCCTAACCACTCTGTGTCTTGTGGCTCTTACATTCTTTCTGCCCCCTCTTCCATGGCAGGCCTACTGGAAGTCTCATTTAGTGAGAAGTTCTCTGTAGTCTCTGGATTTTTGCTTTGATAGGTTTTGATTGATCACTGTGTTTGTCACCATCTCTCAGGAGTTGGCTCTCAGGCTAGCAGTGAGTGCAATATTCATGTCACCTCTTCCTCTGCACTTTCTCCTAGGTCCTGGCAGATGTGATGGAAGTGGCAAGTCTCATGGTGGGCAATCAGTCATCTTCTTGTCTTGTCAACTGATTTTGGTTCTCTATTTTCTCTGCCATCTGTAAAAGCAGATTCTCCAAAGAATAAGCAGCTTGAGTTAAAGGGTGTATGCAAAATTATTTGAGAGATTTTGTGTGTGTGTGTGTATGTGTACGTATGCAAGCAAACTATTCTTCTCCAGAGAGCAGTGGGGTCTTCTTTCTGAAATCTGACTCAGTTTTCAGTACCAGTTATAAGTTCTATCCCTCTGAGCAGGCCTCATGTCCAAGCAGGGAATAATTGGTTACAGTAGGGGATATATGCCACTGTTGCACAAGTGTGTAATTCTTGTCTGGCTGGTTGATTTCATAGTCTGCAGAGTCTCCTGCTTATTCATGCTGCTCGTGACCATGGTCCTCCAGTGGCTCCCCTAAGGATCTCCAGCACTATGAGAACTATCTAGGAGGGAGCTAGCTTCTGTTTCATTTCCAGCATGATGCACTGATGTCCTGTGACAGTAACCTGTGGCATCCTCAGAAGTAGGGTCTTACCTTTTAGATCTGGCAGGTAATCGAGTGTTTTGGCAATGGCCTACATTGTTTTGATGACCTCATGGGTCTCCAATGTCCAACAGCTTATGGTAGGGGACAACCCAATTCTGAGACTGATATTTGCTGGCCAAAGTCCGTATTTTTAAGGTTAAGCTTTTTCATCTTCTCTCCAGATTGCCTTCCTCCCTCTTTATTGGTGTTTATATCTTGTAGAATACTAGCCAGAAGGAAGGTTTCTATGGAACTGACTCATGTTTCTTAGCTTTGTATATTCCTTCAATATCAGCCCTATCCCCTCCCACCCTCAATAATCTGTCTTTCCCCTAATCTATCAAGTAACTCCTCTCCTCTCTTCCTATGTCTTCTCTCTCTTGGTCCCATTCTAGTTGTATGGCCATGTTCCTGGCGCTTACTACCATTGGCACTCATCTTCAATTGATCCCAATTAG
Source organism: Orientallactaga sibirica (assembly GCA_036365145.1). Lineage (NCBI taxonomy): Eukaryota > Metazoa > Chordata > Mammalia > Rodentia > Dipodidae > Orientallactaga > Orientallactaga sibirica. The sequence continues at coordinate 6,400,619 of JAEOAD010000509.1, forward strand.
GACCAGCAGATGAGAGAGTACATGTGGTATTTATTTGTCTTTCTGTGCCTGTGTGACCTTGCTTAGAATGATTTCTTCCAACTCCGTTCTTTTTCCTGAAAATTTTATTATTTCATTTTTCCTTACTGCTGTGTAGAATTTCACTGTGTCTATGCACCACATCTTCATCATCCATTGATTAGTTAATGGCCATCTGGGCTGATTCCAGTTCTTAGCTATTGTGAATAGAGCAGCAACAAACATGGCTGAACAAGTATCTCCATAGTAAAACATGTAGTCTTTAGGGTATATGCCCAGGACTGATATAGCTGGGTTAAATGGTATTTTTCATAAAAATTTTCCATAAAATCTGTCACAATTATTCACAGTAAGCAGTGAGATTATATTTTAGAACTGACTACTATGGAGTTAATGACTATTTCATATTTAATTTTTAGCAGTAATGAATAGTACCAATTCTTAAGTTTACTTTTTACTATTTTATTTTTTATAATAAAAAGCAAGTAGCTTTTCAATCAGTAGAGCAATCCTTTTTGTCAAATCATAGAAATTTACTAGCAGCATTTCAAGGTTAGTCCCTTGGAATAAATTATCTCTACCTACATATTTTCTCTTTCACTTTTTTCAATGATGTAAACATTTTTAAAACTCTCAATTATGTTAAATGCATTTGATTGTGCCAATAATTTTAGATAATACTGGATTATTCTCTAAAGGTCTACAAAAATTGTGCTTTCAAATATAAAATAAAAAGCAATCCAATGGAACTTAAAATTATACACACAACGTTTGTGTGTTTTATATCCTTAAAGCTAAATGTATGAAGAATTCAAGACAGTTCACAACCAGGCCTGCTGCTATATGGCATGTTGATTCGACTACTGACCTCTCTTAGTTTAATTCTACCAGAAAGAAAGAAAATGGGGAAATGATGGGCTCCAAGGTAGTGAGATACAGAAGGCCTATTGCTTACTTAATTATGTTCTTCAAAACTTACTCTCACATTTCACAACACCCACACCTTCTCCAAGGTCCACACCCACAGGCTTTGACTTTTCCTAGTTTACTTCACCAAGGAATTCAAACAATAACCAAAGCTTGTTATTTGATTCCTACCACTGTCGAGAGAGCTTTGGAAATGGGGTGGAGGGGGAAGACAGACATACAAGGAGCAAATTAATGAATTTCAGGAATACCAGTGTATTAAAAATAAAGATAGCTTTTGGCTTAGATCAGTCCCAGAAATTAGAGATAGAAAGGGTCGCCTCATTCTAAACCTTGGGCTTCCTGCTCTACGGGTCAAAGCATGAACTCATTTTATAAAATGTTCTGCTTTTCCAGAGGTGCAAAGCTTGTCAGTCTGTCCATGAGAACATGCTCAATGTTCCCTACCTAAGAATATCTTTTGACAACAGCCTTACATGGCTTGGTTCAAGTACTTGCTATGCACTTCCTGTCCCAGATTGCTCGATTCCTCTCAGCATTAGCACTAAACTCAATGCACCACATAAGCGGTGACTTATGTACAAAGAAGAAAAAGAAGCTGCCACTTGTAAGCAGGCTACTGCCTACCACCTCTTGTTCATAACCCACAGCATGAAGTCCAGAAGAAATCATTCCTAGAGATAAAATGTGTAGTTTCTAAGAGAAAGAGAAATGTCACATAGAAAATATTCCAAAGAAAGATTAAGTCCGTTAGCTATGCAAACACTCCTAAGACATGTTTTTGCAACAGGTGAGTCAGTATCTCCAGATAGGAAGGAGAAAGTAAGGCAGGCCTCCTCCAGCAATGCCAAGGAAACTGTTGAGGAAGGTGAAGATGGCTTTGTTTCTGAAATCTTGGCTTAGCAGCCAGCATTCTGTAGGAGCAGACTCACAGATCAGATGATAAGCCCTTCTAGGAGGCATCTGAGGCCATGGCATTTTCAAGGTCTTTTGTTCAAGAATCATTTTGATGCTTGCTTCAGGACATAGTCTTTATAAAGCTGGACGAGCATAAACGTGTGTTGTCCCTCTTTTGCTAACCAGTCTTGGAGAAGTGGCTCCCCAAGGCTTTAAAATCTTCTACTTTACTGGGCTCCACCTCCAGCTCACCAAAGTACAAGGTCTCCTCCAAGTAATAAGGGAGGTCTAGTTGCTCAGGCTGGGTAGTGTGAGTAAAGGATTATTCTACATTGTGGTCAATGAAGGGCTAAACCGTGCAGTTTAGTCCAAGTCTGAGGCTGACTGCTCTGTGGAAAAAGTTAGTATTACTCCTTCTTCTAAGATGTTTTATATTGTTTCACTGGATCTGGAGATTCCATAGTATAAGCTAGTTTAGAAACTAAGGGGCACTGGACAGACATATGTCATTTTATTAAGAAGTTTTCTTCTCTTTTTTTTTATTAATTAATTTTTTTTTGAGGCAAGCCCAACAGAGTAGCCTTACTTTTTTCTTTTTCTTTTTTTATGTGTGAGAGAGAGAGGGAGAGAATTGGCATGCTAAGGTCTCTGGACAGTATAATCCAACTCCAGACACATATGCCACCTAGTATGCATGCTTGTGTCACCTTATGCTTATGCGTCTGGCTTACATGAGACTGGGAGAGTCAAATGACTCCTTGGGCTTCACAGGCAAGCACCATAATCACTAAGTCATCTCTCCAGCCCAAGAAGTTTTATTTATTTATTTATTTATTTATTTATTTATTTATTTATTTATTTGAGGAGGGATAGTGACAGAGAAGAGGCAGAGAGAGAGAGAAAGTGGGCATACTGGGCCCTCCAGCCACTGCAAACAAGCTACAGACACATGTGCCACTCTGTGCATCTGGCTTAAGTGGGTACTGGGAAATCAAACCTGAAACTTTAGGCTTCATTGGCAAGCATCTTATTCACTAAGCCACCTCTCCAGCACTTTAATGAGAATTTTAATACAGAAAGAAACTGTAATTTGATTAGATTCTTCTTGTGTTACTCTCTTTTGCCCCCCTTATTCTATTCAACTCCCTTTTCTTTTTAAGTGGCCCTTCTGTTTTGATATCCCACTATTTTTGCTCTCCTCCATTATCTATGTCAAAATGTTGATGGGCTCAATATTGTGCAGGTTTTGTGGAAGTAATAGCATCCACTGTGAGATCATGAATCTGGCTCTTACATTCTTTCTGCTCCCTATTTTTCATATTCCCTAGCCTCATTAGCCTTCCTAGCCTTGGAGTGCATGACAGAAATGTCTTATTTAGTGCTGAGCTCTCAATAGCCTCTTATTTTCAGTACTTTGATGAATGTTGAGTATCTTCAGTATGCAACACATCTCCAAAAATAAGCTCCTCCCATCAGCAATGAGAGCACCTTGTCCAAAAAGAGAAACATCTCCTGAATGTGATGAGGGTGTGCATCTGAGCATTAATGAAATCAACTAATCAAAATATTAAGGTTAGCACACTGGATACATTCATTTTATGTTTATAAGAAACCTACCATAAAATTAATGTTAGACACCAACAAGCAGGTGTAACTTTACTAATATCTGAAAAAATAAGACTTTGATATAATATTAAGCATAAGACATAAAGAAGGCCATCCACACACACATTAAAGGAACAATTCAATAAGAGGATATTATAATTATAAACATATATGCCAAGTACAAGGACACCTACTTTTATAAAGCAAAATCTCCTAGACAATTGTTGCAGTTACTTTCTCATTTTTGGAACACACACCCAAACAGATACAGCTCATGAAAGGAATGAATTTATTTCAGGTTTATTGAATCCAGGGGAAATAACATAATGGCAGAAAAAGTTGGCTCACTTGCATAGATGGTATCAGAGGGATATCACCAAACAGCCAACAAACAGGAATAACCAGAGCACAAAACTGGCTCTGAACATACCGTAGGACTGGACTACAAGTTCTGCCCTAAATGACACCACCTCTAGTTGGCTACAAGACACATAAATAGGACCTTAACCACAATCAAAAATCCATGAGGTTATGGGACACAAACATTCACATTCAAATCACATTCCATCCCTGGCCCCGTAGACTCATGACCATGTAAATTGCACTCAGACCAACTTCAAAGGCCCAAAGTCTTTACCAACTTTAACATTGTTCTAAAGTCCCAACTCTCATCAGAGATTCAAGACTGTCTTATAACTGTGAGTCTTATAAAACCAAAATGTTACATACATCCAATACATAATGGTACAGAGCAAATATTCCTGTTGCAGAAAAGCATAACAAGGCAAGACTAGACCTACACAAAAATCAATAACCAGTAGGCAAATATCAAACATCTGAAGTCAAGCCCAATATCAGTAACCAGTGGTGAAAGTCTCTGGATTCCAATTGTCCCCCTCCAGATAGACTGAGCAACCTATGGAAATTCTTCTCTGATCCAGTACCCCTCCATGACAGCTATTCCACAGTGCTGGTATAGCCAAAATATTTTTAGGTCTACATTGAAAACTATGATTCATCTTCATAGCTCCTTACAATGTCTTTACTTGGCCTCTGATATTGGGATTTCAACACTATTGCTCATGCTACATCTCAGCAGCAGCTCCTGGAACTCATTAATCCTCATACAATGGACATACTGGGTGTCCACATAGGAATTTCAACTCTGCTGCATATCCCTGGATCTGTGTGCTCTTCATGACACACTTTCCTACACTTTTCATGCTTCCAAAACTAATACCAGGTGTGCATTATAGCCAAATTTGAAATCCACTGGGGATAAACCTTAACCTTGAAGAGCAGGTTATTTCTTTAGATTTCTTCCTTCAAGCCACCTCCTTACAAAATAATATGTATTCTTAGTTATTTGAGCCTTCCATATAGGGATTTCATTCTCAGGCATCTTTTCATTGTCCCAATGCAAAGCAGTTGTCCTACTCTTACTTTTTTATTATTTTCATTTTTTTATTTTTCAAGGTAGGGTCTCACTCTAGTTCAGGCTGACCTGGAATTCACTCTGTGTTCTCAGGGTTGCCTTCAACTCACTGCGATCCTCCTACCTCTGCCTCCTGAGTGCTGGGATTAAAGGCATGCACCACCATGCCCAGCTTGGCCTACTCTTAATGGTAGTAATCAAGTTAACAATTGCATCTTAATTAACTAAAAACCAGTCTCTGTCAGTAACTTCAAACTTGCTTAGATCAATTTGACTTAATGGACATCTACAGAACATTCTACCCTCATTATGTCACATTCTCAGCAGCTCATGAAACCTTCTCTAAAATAGATCATGTATTAGGGTGTAGAGCATGTCTCCAGAAAGTCAGAAAAGTCAATATAATGCTGAATTACATTAGACCACAACACATGCTAGAAATCAACAATGGTAATAACAGAAAACAACCCAACTCCTGGAGATTCACTATAAGAAAATAAATGGCTCATTAGAATTTTTTTTTGAAAAAAATCAATCAATTTATAGAACTGAATGTCAATGAAAACACAACATACAAAAATGATGGGACATACTGAAGGCAGTTCTAAGTGGGAAGTTTATATAATTAAATGCCTATATTACAAAAAAGATAGAGATCTCACAGAAATATCATGACTGTCCATCTGAAGGCTTTAGAAAAATAAGAACAACCCCAAAAGTGCCAGAATGAAAGAAATTATCAGGCTCAAAGTAGACATTAGTAATTGGAAATAAAGACAATTTAAAAAAAATTGATGAAATGAAGAGCTGATAAACATATTTGATAAATCCCCAGCCTAATTAATCAAATGAAAAAAGAAAAGAACCATGGATTGGAAGAATTTATATTTTGAAAATTTCCATCCTACCAAAAGCAATATAAAGATTCAATAAAATTACAATAAGGAGTCCAGCAACATTATTCACAGAGTTAGAAAAAGATAGTCTTAATATTCACATGGAAGTATAAAAGGTCTTGGATATTCAAAACTTCCTCAGCAAAAGGATATCACCTACCTGATGTTAAGATATATTACAAAGCCATTACTAATAATAAAAATAGCATGGTACTGGCACAAACACACACACAAAGATCAATGTAGTAGAAAATCCAGTTTCAGTTCAACTATAGCTACCTTACCTTTGATAAAATAGCCAAAAATACTCACTAGACAAAAAGATAGCATTTTCAACAAAGGGTGGCTAGAGAAATTGGGTATCCATATGTAGAAAACAGAATCTAGACCCATTTCTCTCACCCTACAAAAAAAAAAAAAAATCAATTCCACATGGCTTAAGGATTTAAATATTGACGTGAAACAAACAATTTGAAGAAAAAATTAAGGTAAACACTCCAATATATAGACATACTGAAAGACTTTCTGAATAAGAACCGAGTAGCCCAGGAAATTAGACAAACACTCAACCACTGGGATTTCATTAAACTCAAAAGCTATTGTAAAGACAAGCAAATCACCAAGAGTCAATAGTAATCTATGGAATGGGAGAAAATCTTTACCAGGTACACCTTTGACAGAGGTCAAATATGTACAACTTTATAAAGAATTCATCAAACCAAGCAATGAAAAATCAAGTTATCCAATAAAAAATGGGGCAGAGAATTATCAAAGATGGACATACAGATGACCAACGCTTAAAGGGGTGTTCAAAATCTTTAGTCATCAAGAAAATGTAAATCAAAACAACCTTGAGATCTCATCTCACTGCAATCAAGATGGCAATCATCACAAAAATCAATTGACAACAAATGCTGCCAATACTGTAGGGAAAGAGAAACCCTTATCCACTGCTGGTTGGAGTACACACTTATAGCACCGCTATGGAAATCAGTATGGAGACTCCTGACAAAGAGGAAAAAAGGTGTACATCTGGCCCAACTATATCACCTCTGGACCTGTACACGAAAGACTCCACTCTACTACAGAAATAATTGCTCAGTTGTGCTAGCACTGCTTTATTCACAGTAGCTAGGAATTATAATCAGCCCCAATGCCCATCAACTGATGAATGGATAATGAAAATGTGGCAATATAAACAAAGGAATTCTCCTTGGTAATAGGAAAAATGAAGTTTTCAGGAAAGTGGGCAGACTAAGACAAAATATTCTAGCAAAGTCACACAGGCTCAGAAAGATAAACACCACATATTCTTTCTCTTATGAGGTTCCTAACTGAAGTCGAGTGTATTCAGAAGTAAACATCAAGAGTGCAGGCATAGAACTAGAACAGGTCTAGGATAAAATGAAACAGGGAAGGATGGGATGAAGGGATATTTGACAGTCAAGCTGGGGTACAAAAGAGTCTTGGAAGGGCATGAGGGATGGAGGGTGGGGAGTGATTACACAGAACTGAAGACAACATGATTCAATACCATAAAACCTTTCTCCTGGACACCATTCTACTAGATACTATCCTCAATAATTTGGGAAGGGATGATCCTGGCAGAGGTGTCCTGCATAAACAGGAGAAAGCTTAATCCTGAAACCATGGGCTTAGACTGGTAAATCCCAGAGCCAGAAATGGGTTACACTTGACAGTGAGCTGGTGGTCAGGGATCCCAAAAGCAACACAGGCTATTGCCAAAGCACTACAGCTAAAAGCAAACACCCTATTGCTGAAGACACTGGAACTGAGAAGGAAATCAGTTCCTTCCTGGGTATCCCTCATAGTGCTAGAAAGTGTACTCCATCCTTACTGTGGCTTCTGATAGCATCAGTACACAGCAGAAATGGTTTGGAAACAATCACTTCACTGATGCATCTTGTCTGGCGTAAATAAGGGCTTCATATTTTTTGAACAAATACTTAAGGGTTTCTATATTAAAACTTTCTGAAACCATTACTGCCTCTATTATATTTTTGTCTTATAAAGAATCCAACTCATAAACATCCACAAAACATCTGGTCAAGATGTAATGTATAATTAAGAGTTGGCAGGTCTTTAACTCCTGAATGTTTTCTCCAAATATCTTTTGGGGACCAACCTTCTAGCACATAAACATTTGGGTGATAAGCTATACCCAAATAATTTCCTCATAGAAATTCTTAGAATAATATTTAAAAAAAACAGCTGAACACCCTGAACCCCAGTAAAATTTACAAATAAATAAGACATTGTAGGATTGGGATGGTAGCTCAGTGATAGAGCATATGCAAGGGCCTCTCCACACCTCCAGACCCACCAAGGCATAATAATTACAATCCCCCCCCGACTTTTTTTTTTTTTTTAAATCAAGGTAGGGTCTAACTCTAGCCCAGGCTGACCTGGAACTCACTCTGTAGTCCCAGGATGGCCTCAAACTCACAGTGATCCTCCTACCTTAGCCTTCCAAGTGCTTGGATTAAAGGGCGTATGCCACCAGGCCTGGCCAGAAATCCACTTTAAAAATATGTACATAGAGGGATGGAAGGATTGCTTAGTGGTTAAGACATTTGCCTGCAAAGCCAAAGGACCCAGGTTTAATTCCCGATGATCCACATTAGCCAAATGCAGAAGGGGGCACACACATCTGGAGTTCATTTGCAGTGGTTGGAGGCCCTGGCGTGTGCCCTCTCTCCCCTCTCTGTCAAATAAATAAATAAATAAATAAATAAATAAATAAATAAATAAATAAATAAATAGTATACACACACACACACAGAGAGAGAGAGAGAGAGAGAGAAAAACTAGTAATGTGCTAAAGCATGACAGGTATTTAGCAGATGATCAAATACTGTTTCTGGTTTCTAAGCAATCATGTGTTTGAAATACAGAACAACTAACACTTCTCTTTGATATAGCTTCTAGATAGTAAAGATTTCTTGAAAGCTCATTTTTATACATGAAATTAATCAGACTTGAAGAAAAGAGACTTAAATGGGTTTTTAAAAACTCAAAAAGTAAACATGACTTATGTGAGACTGAATATTATATGTTACTGATATATGAATAAGGAACAATAACACTTATCCCAGTTTTAAAAGAAAAGAAAATATTTTATTCAGGAGTGCAACAGCACTGAATAATCTGACATGAGCTCTAGAAGAGGATTCTTTTCTCTGTCCAGAATTATATTCTTCCCAAAATATTTCACAATCCAATAAAATACATACAAAATAAATAGTAAAAATATTTGATGACTTTACACCTGCTGTTTTAGCAAAACAGTTATTTAAAAGTAGAATAATGTAAATATTATTTTAGACTAATAAAAATATACCTAACCTGCACATGAATTTATGAAAGTCATATTTTACTTTTTGCAAATGACTTTAAAGAAAATGACTTGAGACATAATAACACTTGCCCATGAACCTGTATTATCTGGGCACTCTGTAGACAATGGCTGGGATTCAATTTACACACAGTCTACTGAAAAATAAAGATGTATTAAAGATCCAACACTGCCATGAAATAGTATCAGCAAACATTTGCTACATGATTGACAGAGTTCTGTGTATTTAAAGTGTTTTAACCAATTTTTACCCTCTACAACTCCACAAAGTGCTATTATTGCCCACTAATAGATGAGAAAACCTATGCATAGGGATGTTATAATACCTTCCTCAGGATGATATAGCTAGTAACGAGCAGAGCTATAATTTGAACCCCTAGCTACTCTAGACCCTGGGCTCTTAACCATTGTGACATACTGAACTCAATGTTCCAAAAAGACAAGCTAGCAAGGATTATGCATGGCAACCATATACTAGCAGCTATTCTCTCAAAATGCTGTGCACGTATACCCAATCTAGGTCTGTTGTGAAATACAAGATATACACCACACTGAGTATAACAGTTGCCTAGGAAAGCTCCAACAAAGTATCACAAACTTGGTCATTCCCAAGCTCACCACGATGACAAGAACGAGAAAACTCAGGGCCTAGCGCTGAACGTGTCATCTCTATCACTGCCAGCAGGGCTCAGAGAACACTGCAGAGGTAATGGCAGAAAGAATATGAGTGTTGCTCTCACTGCTGACTAGGAAAGCTTCACTATGGAAATGGTAGTAGACACTGAGGAGACTCAAACCTCAAAAAAAAAAAAAAAAAAAAAAAGAAAAGAAAAGAAGAGGCTGTCAAGAGCTCACACTAAATGGGATATTTTCTCACACCTTCCAAGGCTCAAGGAACATTGTAAAAGAGGAGGAGGAAAGACTATGAGAGCTGCACAGTAGAAAGGAGTGTTTTGGGACACTATCTATCCAACACGAACTAACTGGTGCCCTCATAACCACACTGTGATTATCAATATCCCAACAAGACCGGCAGTGTCCTGAACTTATCAGTATTTTCACATGGAAGATGGAAGAAGAGAAAAGAATGAGATAATAAACAAAAGAAGAATTCTCTAGAAAGAAGAGCTTACTCAGTGGACTAGTGATAGGGGAGAGGGGACAAAAGAAGGTAATGGGAAGGAAATACAATCAAACTGCACTATGTTTATATATTAAAGTTATCAATTAAAAAAAAAGAAGAAGAACCATTTCTTCTCATAGTTCTAGAACCCAGAAGTCCAATAAAGTGTCAGCAGAGCCATGTTCCCTATGGCTTTCTTAGGGAAGCTTCCTTCTTTATTCTTCCTTTCTGCCTCTCTCTTTACATCATTTTCCTATCTCTGTGTATTGGCTGTGTGTGTGTGTTTTTTTTTTTTCCCTGTGGATATAGGTCTCACCTGAACCCTGTTTGATCTCATTTTGACCCTTGATTAGCATCTGTTGCATTTATCATCAAATAAAATTACATACTGAGGCTTCAAGTAGAAATTAATCTGAGGAGACACTACTCAGCTTCTATATGATAGGAAAAGGCAACCTAATGACCTGTTGTGATACAGTCACCACTTCATGGGGACACTTTTGGCCATGTGTGTGAGGGCTGATGCCATTTTCTCATGAATATCAACTGTCTGCCATGCAAATATATTTAATTCTGGCACTGTCTACCTGAAGTCAGCATAGATTTCACAAATCACATAAGGTTTCCTCACTTCATTTGTGAACCACAAGCCCCAGTTTGTTTTACTTGTACTTTAAACTAAAGGATTAAAAATGAGAGTTCCGATAAGCTCTGGTTAGATAAGCTCAGAGACTCAGTATAACATTTCACTTACTATTACTGATTTATACCATGGAATCTCTTAGAGGACACAAGGAACAGCCATTTAAAGTGATGTGGAGGGCAAGTGGGCCTGCAGCACAAAGCCTCCACATCTTGTCCTGCACACCACTGCCCAGGGACATTCCCATACCCAGCAGCCTAGAACTATTCCATAACCTGTTAATTTGAGTTACATGTCCAGGAGGTGAATTTTTAGGGTTTTAAAATTTATTTTATTTATTTCAGAGAGAGAGAGAGAGGGGAGGAAGAATGGGTGCACCTGGGCCTTCAGCCATTGTAAATGAAATCCAGATGCTTGTACCACCTTGTGCATCTGGCTTATGTGGGTCCTGGAGAATCTATCCTGTGTCCTTTGATTTCACAGGCAAACATCTTAACTTCTAAGCCATCTCTCCAGCCCAGGATTTTTAGTTTTTAAAGTGATGTCATTACATAAATGAAACTAATCATTGGCTATCAGTGATTAGTTCAATCCTGCCTTGGACATTAGGTGCTCAATGTCCAGACCTCAGATTACTTGGATGGTGATCTGGTCAGTAAGCATCTATCCTGAGGCTGGGTGGAAGCTCCCAGCCACCAGTCTTCTCAGGTTACACTAAAAGCACTTGCAGGCACACTCTCCTGTTGCTAGGGTCCACCTTATGTTGGCTAGGGGGTGATGTCCACCCTCTGCTAATCCCATCATTTTCCTCTGTTGTCATGGAGCTTCACCTCAAGTCTGTAAGCCAAAATAAACCTATTTTTCTCCACAAGATGCTCTGGGTTAGGTGATTTCTACCAGCAATGTGAACCTGACTGCAATAGTACTGCTGGTACCAAGAAGTGAGATTGCTGCTAGAGACCTGACAGTGAGGCATTGGCTCATTGGAGCTGATTTTCAAGAGGAATGTGAAAGGATTTGAAATCTTGGCCTAAGAAACACCTTGCAGTGCTGTAAGTACTGCTTGATGGACTATTCTGGTCATACCTGAAAGACCTGAATGCAGTAAGAACTATGGACTGTGAGGTTTGGCTTAAGAAGTTGAGAAAGAGCTTTGCCTGGACTGGGCTAGAAGCAGTTTGTGTGAGAGGTTTGCTGTTATACTCATGTCCTGAGAATTTCTGCAGGGTTGCATTGCATAGAAATGGACTGGTGTAAGCAGAGGGATTTAAAAAAAAAAAAAAAAAAAAAAAAAAGCACTTGTCATGGATGCTTTTAAGGGCCATGTGTCAAGAAACAGCCAAAGACTACATAGATAATCCCTTATCATAAAATACTGCACTGGGGTTTATAAATCTAGTCATGAAACCAAAAGCATATCAATATTTTAGATAGCTTGATTATTTTTACTGAATTCAATAAGGATTTGTTGATCTTTGTCTTTGAGAAATTCACATGGTAGGAACTACTGGTACTATCCTAACTCTAGTTGTAAAACGTGTTTGAGGAAGAGATGAGGAGTACTAATTTATGACTCTGAGGTGCTCATTAGAAGGCATACTGAGATGATATCAGAAAAAAAAAAGACGAGTCTAAACATGAAAAGACTGAGGAAGCAATGAAGACGAAGCTCAAAAGTAAAAGGAATGCATTGGATAAACCATGGGTCAGGTTTCTCTGTACCCAAAACAGGCTCTGGGGCACACCATCTTTGCAAGGGCAAAAGTGTAATATCAAGAAGCCAATAAACCTTTTAAAGCCATCTCTGTAGCCCCTTATTCTTTGCCTTTTTTTTTTTTTTTCTCTGGGGCCTGGAGAGATGGCTTAGCAGTTAAGCACTTGCCTGTGAAGCCTAAGGGCCCTAGTTCAAGGCTGGATTCCCAGGACCCACGTAAGCCAGATTCACAAGGTGACACATGCATCTGGCGTTCATTTGCAGTGGCTAGTGGCCCTGGCTCATCCATTCTCTCTCTCTTTCTCTCTCTCTCACCCCCTCTCCCTCCCTCCCTCTCTCTGCCTTTTTCTCTGTCTGCCTGTCACTCTGAAAATAAATAAAAAATAAACCAAAAAAATTTTTTAAAAATTTTCTCCATCAAGAAGGCATCTATCAAGTAACATTGCAGGGATAAGTCATGGTGCTAAGTGGGAGGAAGATTGAACAATCCAAGCATGCTTGAATATTTGTATCTATAATAAAAAGAGCACTGAAGATATGGCTCAGCTGTTAAAGGTACTTTCTTGCAAAGCCTAACAGTTCAGATTTGGTTTCAGAGCACCCATATAATGCCAGATACACTGGCACATGCATCTAGCATTCATTTGCAGCGGTATATGCCCCATGCTCACTCTCTCTACTTCTGCCTCCTCTCTCTCTCTCTCAACTAAATAAATAATATATTTTAAGGAGCAAAACAATGAGGAATAAAATTCAGTACCTCTACAAAAAGAAATAGCTGAATGGAAGAGATTCCTAGGATAGTAAGGATAGTTTTTCAGGTCTCTGAGAAAGTAGGCAAAACTCCATAATGAGCATATTCTGGAAAATTCCTTTCTAGACCTGTGAAGTAAACTATTTGTTGATATATCTTAGAGACAACTTGCATCTTGAAAGACCTACAAAATTAATCTGAGTAAATTTGTTCAAGTTGCTTTCCTGGATGGATGGATGATGTCTCTTACCAACCATGAATGAAAATTCTGTATTAGCACATTCCTTTGAACATATGACAACATCTAGGATGTTTAATATGACTCCGGTTTTTGTCTCATAGACATCTCTCTTTCTCTGATTCGTAATATATTTTTTTAAATTCTCCTTCCAAAAACTGCCTGTTTATATCAGCTTCCCATTTTCCCCATGAGCTTCCTATTTCTTGTTTAGCAATGTTTTGAAAAGCAAAATGAAGCAACTTGAGAGAACATTAATGTAAAAGAAAGATAGAAAGGAAGAAATAAAAGAAAGAAAAGAAGGAAAGGAAAGAAAAGGAAAGGAAGGAAGAAAATGAAAGAAAGAAGAGACAAATAAAGCTAGGATATCTCTAAGGATGTCATAGCTTCTTTCCACTGTGGACACAAATTTAAAGTTAACAGTACTTTCTATTTTCCTACGTTGTATCTTTCTGCAAAGGGATCTGTCTTAGCTTAAAGCTATCTAAGGATATATATTTTAAGGAAAGATAGAAGTAAATAAAGATCAAGTTGTTGCTGTTTTCCTAAGTGCAATTGGAATGAAATGAGGTTTAAAAAAAATTAGCCTACAACTAACTCCTCATCAGAGTTCAGGAAGCCTCTATCACTTACATCAATTAAAAGTGACAGCCTCTGTTGGAAGAAGTAGGAACAAATAAAAGATAACTGATGGTCCTTTGTTACTATGGGAATCGATTAGATGCCTCTAATGATGCTTTTTACTATTTTGTTCTTATTTAAGGTGGCATACATGGCCACAGAATAAAGTTCTTCTTCCTTCCCTACTGTCATCTTTAAATGCTCACAGATAAAGGCGTGTGCACCATATTGAGTTATTTTGAAAATTCTTTTATAAAGCTAGCAAGTACATGGGCAATTTAAAGGTGTTACTCAAGCCAATAACCATACCATATCCACTTTTCAAAGTAGGAATGAGAGTAGCAACAACAACTGAGGGGAACTGCAGCTCTGGCTATTTTACCCTCTGAAGTGACAACTGGGCTTTGAATCCCAAGAACAGCACTTAAGTCATTCCCTCTTTAGTAATGGCTTCTCAGCAAGGTGCATTGCATGTGGGATACGGACTCATTTTTCTTACATTGAACAGACAGATTACAAATGATGGTGAGAAAGGACAGCTGAGGTGGAGGAAACTCTGTCCACTTATGATTTAATTTTATGAGTCCATTTTCTGACTTTTTTTCAGTATCTTATTTAGAAAAACTATTTAATTCACAATGGCCTTCAATAATTGTACCAGTCTTTCTATCTATAAATGGATACTCTGCCATCTAAACTTTATATGGCAATAGATCTTACTTACATATAATACAATAGATATTACTTACATATCAAATACATTAGTAATTAGTAATAGTAATATTAAATAGCAAAAAATACAAAAGTAATACAATAGATATTACTTACATATCAAAAGTTGAACATAAACATAATAAAATTTAATTAGAAGCTGGTGTGGGGCTGGAGAGATTGCTTGGCAGTTAAGGTACTTGCCTGAAAAGCCAAAGGATGCAGTTTTGATTCCAGAGTACCCACGTAAAGCCAGATGTACAAGGTGGCACATGCATCTGGAGTTCCTTTGCAGTGGCTAGAGGCCCTAGTGTACCCATTCTCCCCCAACTCCCTTTCTCTCAAGAAAATGAACTTAAAAAAATTTAAAGCTGGTTTGTATTTCAAAGTCTATGAAATAAAATGTTGTTAGCTAGCATCTTTTGAAAAAAGCCATTAAAATTAAAATATCCTATATTAATAAATTGTTTTCCTTGTGCTTGCATGCTGTGCATCCTTTAATGTTTGTAGAGATTGTAGAGGCATAGGCATTAAAAAGATATCCTAAAGCATGCAAAATATTTTCAGCCTTAGGTTTGGATATACTGAAGAGTTTTATCATTGCTAACTTTAGTCACTTAATTAAATTCCATATGTTATGGATGTTCATGTCCCCTGCCCATTGGGTAGTAAGTATCTGTACAGAATATTACAGGTTTCAAACACATAAAAGACATTTTATGTTTGACCTATTAAAGTACAGAGAGCCATTATTTTTACCCCCAATTTAACTACACCTTTAGTTTCCTTATTTTGTAAATGAGGACTAAAGTATGTTATCTACTTCATATGAATACAGTGAAGCTTAAAAAGTTTAGTCTACTTAAAACACTTAATTCTATATCCCAGAATACATTAAGAGTTCAATAAATGTGAATGTGGTTATTAATATTAACAAAGACTCACCAAGACATGTAATCAGTTGTTTTTGCCCACATTTCCCTTGTCGTCATCCAAAATATGTCTTTCTTCTACACAGTACACATTTCCTAAATAATCACTACAGTCATGCTCTCAAATATATTGACTTTCTCTTGCAGCATTATATCATGACTCTTGTTAAATCCAGCTATCTGCTCTGGGCATGGCTGCACTTTTGTAGCAGAAATTGCATGAAGGTATAAAGCACAAACATTCTAATGTCTTCAGTTAGTCCTAAGCAGGAACCCTGTTTCATGTCCTCCTCGTACAGACACTTTTGCCTGCCCCCTTCTTAAACACTCTTCAAAGCATCCTCGCCACCTTTACTCCTGTACAGACATTTGCTCAAAAGTCAGACTCCCAGTAACGACTGTGATGATTCGAAGCTTCTGTCCCTACCCCACCCCAGAATCTGTGCCACTTACTTTGCACCATATTTCCAACATACCATCCTCCCAAATTGTCTCATTAGGCACGTGATGGGCATATTTTCCTTCCTAATACAAGTAAACTCCACACAGACTTATAGTTTTGTCCATTTTGTTTGTGTGTTAATATCTACACCTGAGATTCCTGTTGAAAACATGGTAGGCACTTTTAGCAGCATTTTATAAATTAATTAATCAATATAGTAATGTCACCTTACTCTAAAATGGACCCTTAACTGTAAAACCAAGCAGAAAAATTCTGTTTTCACAGTCATCAAAAGCTGGGCTGGAGACAAACACAAGATAGGAAGAAAAATAATAGAGTTTTCACCAGAAGAATTTGAATAAAGGAAGGAAGCTATGAAATATGAAGATATTGAAATTAATATCGAAGGTGGGAAAACATTACCTAAATCCATTAGGTTCAGTGTATGGTTATCTTTCTGTCAGTAGACTTTAGAACATGTATGATAAAATCAGCTAAGCAAAGACCAGAAGGCTGAACTAACTTTTCCTTTAAAATTTTCTTTCAGTAGCAGTAATATAGAAGAATGGAACAATCATGATTTTCATACAGTTCAAATATTGCAAAATGGAAGAAGTGTTGAATAAGAAATCTAGAGTCTCTTGGATTCAATTTTTTATTGTCATTAACAATATGATAAGCAATTACTTTGGGTTTAAAAGAAAATCAAGCTAGAACTGACCTAGAAACTTCTTTACCGGCTAGCTCTCAGCATGTTAGAAAATGCTATGCAGGGGCTGGAGAGATGTCTTAGCGGTTAAGGCGCCTGCCTGCTAAGTGTAAGAACCGGGTTCCTATCTCCAGGTCCCACGTTTAGCCAGATGCAAAGTGACACAAGGGCGCAATGCCACACTTGCCTACAAGGGGGCGCACACACCTGGATTTCATTCACATCAGCTGAGAGACTGCTGGCAAGCCCATCTCTATCTGTCTCCCTCTCCCTCTCTGTCTGTCTCTCTGTGTCTCTCTCCAAAAATAAAAAAAATAAAAATTAATTTAAAAAAAAAAGAAAATGCTATGCAGGCTGCTGGTGGAGAAAAGTCATCAACAGTCTTAACCAGCCGTGGACCCTGTGTGCTCCACAATTGATTTTCAGGCAAGATGTAGCCATTGGTGCAATAGTGACATGATAGTTATGTGTGGGTCAACAAATGCTTTCTGATTAGATTACAGGTCCCGCTCCACAAGAGGGAATTCATGCTTGGTATTGTAAAACTGGTAAAATGCCCATGTCTGTAGAGGTAATAGGTACTAGGTGGGGAACCTACCATTTTTGATATGCTAAATGGGTATGTTGCCAAACCTCCTTCTAAATATTCTTATGCACTCAAATATTAGTACAGCTCTCAGCTTTGAACAGGGAAGCGCCTATTGGCAGTGTTCAGAGGCTAATGCAGAGATCTCGCCAAAGTGCTGAGATTAAGTGACTTTTTTGTGCCTGAACAGAATATCTATATCTACCCCTCCAAAGCTCAGGGGACATTGTGGAAGAGGGTACAGAAAGAATGTGGCTTCAGCTGTGGTTTCCTAGCACAGGATTTAACCTGTCAACAATCCAATAGGATGAGGGTGGGCTCATGAGGAGCCACCCTTCCCACAGGAGCTACTGGCTATTAATAATTAGGTAGGATGAACAGTCATGTTTGTTTTTCAGTGGTGTGACCATGATCCATCCATGCTCATGCAAGCAACACTAATAAACTCAATGGGTCACAAAACAACAAAAACACATGAAAATCAGAAAGGGACCACTTGAGAAGAAGTAGGGGTTCAAAGAAAGTTGGAGGGGAAACAAAAGGTAATGAAAGATGAACGTGATCAAAATGCATATACATGTATGAAACTATCAATCATAAAATAAAAAGTTTGTGGCTTATGGAAGAGTTATTTTCAATTTCTTTTGGCCTTTCTAAGGTTATCATTTTGAAAATAGTTCAGAAATCTAAGGCTTCTGTTTTTTGCCTAATGATTCCTATTATGAGAAATTATATGGTGAATAGAAAAATGAAAACTGCTCTCAGGCTGGAGAGATGGCTTAGCGGTTAAGGCACTTGTCTGCAAAGCCAAAGGACCCTGGTTCAATCCCCCAGGATCCACGTAAGCCAGATACACAAGGTGGCACATGCATCTGGAGTTCATTTGCAGTGGCTAGAGGCCCTGCTGTGCCCATTCTCTCTCTCTCTCTCCTCTCTATCTCTCTATCTCTGCTTGCAAATAAACAAATAAAAGAATAAATTTTTAAAAATCTGCTCTGGATTTTGTGGTTTCCTATACGCTCCTGAATTCTACCTATATAAAGCCCAAAGTATGTTCATGTTACTATAGAATAGTTTCCCATGTGTCTTATTGGATATTATAAAGCCTCTTTGTAGATGGATTTTAAATGATTAATTTTAAAAGGATAAGTTAGATGGACACAAAAAACAATATCTAATGAGAGGACAATCACAGGTTGACAAACTGGGCAAGAAAGTCTAACTATTACATCAGGCAGGGTTTGGAGTTGTAACAGAGCAAACCCAGTTTATCCAACTACCATAGAAGAATAATTTACTAAATGAAATGGCTTTGCTCATGGTACCAGGAAGCCAGGCTCAACAGAAGCCTAAGATGATGAGACCCTACTCCCCACCACTGTTTTAATGAAACCCTCATCTGCCTCTGCTGAATATTGCCTATGTTAGGCCCAACCAAAAACATTGCCACACATGTCCTCCCCCACACATGGTATCTGCCTGCCACCGTATTTGTTGGGAGCTCAATTCTCCTTCATTAGGCTTCCTGTGTTTCTAAACTCCAAATTCAACCTATCATGCTATGTGTAGAACCTAAATCATATTTTAAAAATGACTAAAGTACATGGGTGAAGGATAAAGAACTTATTAATCAAAAAAGAAAATCAGGATCTGTGGCGTTGTCTCAGTAGGTAAGAGTATTTGTTGTGTAAGCATGAGGACCAACATTTGAACACTAGCACTTACATTAAAAGACAAACATGTCCACACACACTTGTAAGTCCAGAACTGAGGAGGGGTAGAGACAGAAGGCTTGCTGGAATGTTTGGTCATTCAATCTAACCAGAAAAACAGTAAGCTACAGGTTGACTGAGAGACTCTGCCTCAGGGAAATCCAGTGGAAGAATGAGAAAGGAGGACACCTTGATGTCTTTCTCAGGCCTCCACATGAATGTACAGAGGGTATGGACATCTGCATAAACACATACATACAACATGCACAAACACATGTACGTATCATACAGAAAAATAAATCACACATCATTGATTATGTGTTTGGAAAATGCAGGCTATATGTCCAAAATATTAATCCTCAAATTCTCAA
Organism: Orientallactaga sibirica; assembly: GCA_036365145.1. Taxonomy (NCBI): domain Eukaryota; kingdom Metazoa; phylum Chordata; class Mammalia; order Rodentia; family Dipodidae; genus Orientallactaga; species Orientallactaga sibirica. The sequence continues at coordinate 6,420,329 of JAEOAD010000509.1, forward strand.
ACTAACTAGTACTATTTTTCATTGTATTGATGTTCTTTTCTTTCTTTTGTTAGCATACAGAGTTTTAGGTTTCATTAAGACAGTTTCAAACACAATTTGTTTTGGTTGATTGTCCTTTACCTAATCAGCTTCCTGATCCCACAAGCTCCCCTGATTCCTCCCCTTTCTTTTTTTTATTTAAAATTGTATTTATTAGAAACAGAGAGAAAGAGGAAGATAGAATGGGCATGCCAGGACCTCTAGCCACTATAAGCGAACTCCAGACACATGTACCACCTTGTACATCTGGCTTATGTCTATACTGAGAAATAGAACCTGGATCCTTAAGCTTCACAGGTAAGTACCTTCACTGCTAAGCCATCTCTCCAGCCCAAATAATTTACCTTTATTATTTTTTTTTCTTGTTTTTTCAAGGTAAGGTCTCATTCTAGTCCAGGCTGACCTGGAATTCACTATTCAGTGTCAGACTGAACTCGAACTCACAGCAATCCTCCTCCTTCTGATTCCTGAGTGCTAGGATTAAAGGCATATGCCACCATAACCTCCTCTCCTCTTTCTGTTGACATGTTACTTTCACTCTTCCCCACTCCCTTCCTTGTCATCTCCTATTACCTGCTCTTGGTCACCATTCTAGCTTTTTAGGTTTTATGTGTGTTTGCCCCCATTTAGGCACATACACATACATATTACAAACTAGGATCTGCTTATGAGACAGAGCAGGTGGTTTGGCGCTTAATGTGATACTAATGCACAATGGAATTTTACTCAGCAGTTAAAATAAACAAAATTATAAAAATTTTCAGGAAAATGAATGCTTCTGGGAAAAATTATATTAACTGAGGAGACCCAAACTGTAGTAATGTTCTAAGACAAAATATCTTTTATACTCTTGACCATATCAACTAATAAAATATATTATTTTAAATGAGTTTTTAAATGTATATATAATTCACAAATGATCTTTTCTTTGAAAGAAAAATAATGCTGTCCTCTGTTCCTCTCCCTCAGTTTTGACCTCTCCTCCTACATTTTCTAGGAAATTACTATTTTTAATCTGGCATATTTCATTCTCAATTTCTCCTAAAATCTGCACAATTCTGTTAGTAAATAACGTGTGACTTAAGAAACATTATTTTAATTTTAATAAAGATTCTATTTCCTAAAACAAGTAGGCTTTCTAAAAAAAAGTAGTGAGTATTGTATGTATAAAATAATGGAAGTAATAAAGGTACATGGCCCCACAAACTCATTTTGGTAAAAGAAATATTGCAAGGAAACCATTGAAAGTCAGAAAGAAAATTAAAAAAACAACAGCCTGTAGAATGGATTAATTTACCACTGTGTTTAAAAATCAAATATGTACTTTTAGTAAGCCATTCATATAATAAATTTGCAGATAAAAAGCATTGATACATAACACAGTACTCATTTACCATGCTTGCAGACCATTTTAAAGGCACTTGTATTAGGGGAACTGCAGTAAATCATGTGTACAGAAAGCACTGTCTTCCCTGCAGAATGTTAGTGGAAAAATGCTGCAGGCTTGCTCTCCTTGTGTGTCTTTACCATGGAGCACTGCCAACTCAACAATGAAAGAAATTTTAAAGTATTAATTGTAGGGCTGAGTTGAAAGTCACTTGATAACTTTATTATGCATGCCTATTGTGCGTTTTTTTTAAATAACACTACAAGCATCATAGTGGATCTACAGTAAGATTGCTGGGTTGGAACCGGAACCCCACCATTAAATAGTTGCATGAGTCTTAACCACTTTAATTCTTTCTGATTCCATTCCCCATTGCTAATTGTAAAGTGATCACCATGATCCTAAGTCATGGGTCTTTTGAGATAACAACAGTCTTTGATATACACTAGGAGCTGAATAAATACCATGTATCATTTCTATTGTTAATACTGTGATTGCATTATTATTAATAGGCTGCTAGAAATGAAAATAAATCTTTCACAAGCCAATGTATCTAATGAGAAAAACTGTGACTCAAATTTCTATAACTTGGTTACAATAAATATTGGTATATTTAATGTCTAAAAGTCAGTTATAAATGCTTAAAATTTTTATGTTATATAATTGCATCTTGTATACTAAAAAATAGCTACAATTCAAGAAGCTCATATTATTTTCTAAGGATCTTACTGCACTCAACTTAAACTCCTATCAAAACTCCAGGAATAAAACATTTTTCCTTTAAGCATGCTGAGCACAATCCATTAAAGTAAAGATATCAAGAGAAAGAAAATTCAATAACATGTTCTGTAATTGAGACATTATTATAGCAAAAGTGATTCACAAAATGTCTTATTCACTCAAAATTTCTCAAGAACTACTGGAGAATATTAGCACTAACCCCATAGGATGAGTTTTTCCTGTGAAAAAAAATCCCTAGTGATCTGACTCCACTTATTATGGGATGATATCTTACTCACCATTTTATTCCCTGAGCTCAATTCAATGCCTGTAAATTACCTGAGTTCAATATCAGTTTTTAATAAATAAAGGATCTCTCACTACTGCGATTGTTCACTTTGTACTTATAGATTTTCTTTTGTCTTTTAGGTAGAATATGCTGACTGAGGGGCCTGAAATTGGCAGACCAAAGATTGGACTCCACTCTCTCTCTTTGACAATTATGGTTTCAAGTTATAAGTTCACTCAGCACCAGCAAACTTGGGCCCAAAACTAAGCAGACTCTTTAAGTGTAACTAAGATATAAAAAGAGGAGAGAGTCCTACACCCAAAACATTACAATGTAGAAAGGAAGTAGGAGGGAGTCATCCACACAGCATAGGAAAAAGCACCCAAGGAAACTTGTAGACTGAGAGAAAAAATGGAGCAGGCAACCCAACAAAAGCCAAGGATTATAGAAACACGTGAGACTGGGTGCATCTGGGGATAGACAGGAGACTCTGTGATGGATCAGAGGAATTCAACTCTCCCTAGGGTGGTAGGGCAGAGGTTACACAGTGTTAAGTATTGTTAAATGCAATTAATCATGATCTATGCTGTTCAGGATATTTGTTTCATGTTGAGCTTTATTTATGCTTTCATTGTATTCACCATATTTTTTTCCCTGTATATGAGCAACACAGGCTGTTCTAGCCATTAAATGGTGGTGGGGTAACCTATGCTTGGTGACTTAGAGTGTGGAACTGTCAGCTAAGTGGCTCCCTTCAGCAATGGCTGAGTTGCCTTCATGGCATCTGCTTGTTTTAGATACTTACTAATCCTGCTGAGAACACCCTCCCTTCAAGGACTACTGCAATGAAAGATACAACTACTGCTTCAGAAAGTCTTGTCCAGGCCCAACCCCTCTAGTTAACCAGCAGGGCACTTTGAAGGCAGCATACCATGTACCACTAACCTCTGTGAGCACTCATCAAAAATCCAGTAAATGGGGTTGGAGAGATGGCTTAGCTGTTAAAGGGCTAAGAACCAAAGGACCCAGGTTCGATTCCCCAGGACCCACATAAGCCAGATGCACAAGGTGGTGTACACATCTGGAGTTTGCGGCTGGAGGCCCTAGAACACCCATTCTCTCTCTCTACCTACCTATTTCTGTACCCCTTCCCCTCTCTCTCAAATAAACAAAAAGAAAAAAATTTTTTAATCCAGTAAGTGCTGGAACTGGAAGCTGTGCTGTGATTGGTGCAAATATAATCCTTCATATGCAGTCCACACTCTTGACATCCTGGCTACATACCTAGGCTGTATACCTCTCAGGGGAGAGGGGTAGTGGATGGGGGCAACAGTTGTGGTACTAACATCAGCAGGGTCCAACAGTAGAGTTGATGAAGACCTCAAGAGAGTGGTTGAAGGACAAGCCATAGCACTTAGCTGTTATAAGGCCAAGGGTCCCAGCACCCAAGGCTCAAGACCTGGGACACTAGCTGGGTAGCTGGAGCTTATTTTTGCAGTCACGAGCCATTTGCTTGTTTGGTTTTTGTTGTGTTTTGTTTTGTTTTCTTGGAGACAGGGTCTCACTCTAGCCCAGGCTGACCAATATATGCTCTGGATTTCACTAAACATTAAATGCTAGGCTATTGGCAATCAGAAGCCACACCAGTGAGCCTCTTAGAGCTGTGTCTGGTTCCTATGTCATGGAACTATAAATTTCTTGTAAGAACTTAGATCTATCAATCTCTGCCTGTATCTATCAGCCCAGGCCATACACCTTCAGAAGGCAAGGCCCAGAACCAATACCAGAAGGTATTCCCCACTTCATTGAAATGTCCATGTAAGCAGAGAAAAGAAACCAGTTGCTTATTCTTGAAGACTGGCTTTCCCAGGGAGTCCCCAGGAAACATGCAATGATTGTAGTGATTTACCTCTCTGTCCTGAAGTAGCAGTGAATATTGAAAGATGATCAGGAGTACTAGGTCGAGATATGCTTTTGTAGGAGAGTCCTGATGAAGCACCTGGGGTTAGTTCTGGAAAATTAGGAAACTATATATTCCAAGCAGATTTCACAGCCATTTCTGTTATTTTTTGAATTGTATTGTATTAGAGACCAAGAAATGCTGGAAATGACTGTAGTATATGACTTTATAGACTCGTTTAGCTCTACTGTATCTTTCCAAGTAAAATCCCTTTCCCTATTAACCCATTTCTCCCTTTTCTTATAATGTGAATCCTTCTGATGTATTATTTTCAGAACCCTTATTGATGGAAAAAGGAGTCTGGTGATCCATGTTGACAGCAAGTGTTTATATGTAAAGGCTGTCATTTACAATTTCTAATATCAGGCTGGGGACATTGCTCAGTGGTTAATGGTGCTTTCTTGAAAACCCTGCAGTCATGGGTTCAAGTCCTCAGTGCACATGTGCATTGTGCACTTGCTGCTGGGATAAACACCCAACCAGACATAGTTTATGGGAGCAATGGGTTTATTTCAGTTTATGAACACAGGCGAAGGTCCTTCAATGGTGGAAGTAGCTGGCTCCCTTTCATAGATCCAAGCAGAGAGAAACACCACCAAACACCCAGCAGACACCAAAAGGAAGCAAGCAAAAAACCACCAGAGTGCAAACTGCTCTTTCCACACCTTTGGGTTGGAATGAAATTCCATCCCCAAACCTGCCATGATCTGCCCCCAGTGACATCTCCTCCAGTTATAAGTTTAATTTTAGTAAGACACCTGAGACTATGGGGCCATAAATTTACACTATCACATTCAAACTACCACACCATGAAAAGACAGATGTGTCTAGAGTTCATTTACAGTGGGTTTCTGAATATTCTTTCTCTCTCCCACTTTCTCTATCATTAATAAATTAAAATATTTTTTAAATAGGATAAAATGTAATTCCCCATATATTTGATCATTTTCTGCTTCACTTCTAGGAAAACTATTTTTAATGGCCTTATATTTCCTTAACTTATTTTTTGAGTATATTCTCTTATGATTATATCATCATTGTTTTTCAAGGTAGAGTCTCACTCTAGCCCAGGCTGACTTGGAATTCACTATGCAGTCTCAGGCTGGCCTCAAACTCATGATACTCCTCCTACCTCTGGCTCTCAAGTACTGGGATTAAAGACATGTGCCACAACACCCAGTTTATTATTATATATTTTTAATATTTTATTTTTACTTATTTGAGAGAGAGGGAGGGGAGGAGGAAATGGGAACACCAGGGCTTCCAGCCACTGCAAAGAAACTCCAGACACATGTGCTCCCTTGTGCATCTGGCTAATGTGAGTCCTAGCGAATCAACCCGGGGTCCTTTGGCTTTGCAGTCAAATGCCTTAACTATTAAGCCATCCCTCCAGACCCATTACTATATTTTTATCTATTTTACCATATTAGTCATAAAATGGGTAGCATTTTTATATTCAGTGAAAAACAGTATGTATGTTCTCAGCTAAGTCTTTGATGCATACAACAAATAAAGCATCCCAATCAAAAACTCTGTTGAATTTTGATTACTCATTTTATATTTAAATAATTGAAGAAAGCCTTTCATATGTCCTTTTACTGTCACTCAATTCTGGCTGTAACTTCAGAGCACTGTGTTCTAAATCATATTTCTGCTATGATCACATCAATAACCTGTGAGACAAAACTTGAGCTTCAATCACGTGAGATCATATTGCTTTTTATGTTTTGCCTTTATCTTCTGGAGCAAGTGCTTCCTATGAAAGAAACTTTGGGTTGGCAGAACTTTTCAGCTTGAAAGGATTATTGCAAAAATATGTAATATATGGCCAAGTTTATAAAGCTATTTTTACTCTTAGCCAGCCCAGTGTTGTTTCCATAGGCAGGGTCTGTATTTTTCTTGTTTCAATCTTTAGGGACTATTCATATCATTAATAAATTATTGGAAAAATAGAGACTCAGTGATTAAAAATAATTTTTCACATACATAGAAGTGTACAGTGGAGTTGTGAGTATACCCTACAGATAGTCCTGCTTATCTATACCAGGAACCAACTTCCAAATGATAGAGGAGCCCTTTCCAAGTAAAGTCAAGAATTTTTAAAGTAATTTCTTTAATAGTCTTTCCCAGGTTAACTAGCTCACCTTTGTGATGGATGACTTCTGTATATTCTTTTATTCCTCCTATAGGCTGCTTCCCTCTTTGTTTTGTATACCCATGCAGCTATTCAAGGGATTCCATTAAACCTCAGCAGAAGATATCAATTTTCAATCATAAATAATGGTGAATAAGAAATCAAGGTATTTAAATACTGCATACCATTGCCTTTTCCAGACATTACCTTTTCTTATTTACAATAAATCTTTGTTTACCAGGGACAAATATTACATACTGCATAACACATAAGCTTATCTTAAATGTCAATTTATATTTGTTAAGTCATATAATCTGAAATATCTTAATTATCCCCATTAGTTGAAATTCTTTGCCCCAAATTAGCATGAATTCAAAATATTATTTTTGAACTTAAGCTCTTCCTAACATATAACCAAACATTATAAAAGGGCATTTAAAATGCTTGGAAAATGAATCATTTAAATGATGCTTTTTTAAAGTAAATACAATGTACAGAATTGTGGCAAAAGGAAATATACTGTTGAAGAATGATATCAAAGATGACTCTTTTGATTCCAATATGTTACAGTGAAAAATAACCTGCAGCAAAGCAAAGACATGCAATTTATCTTGTGACTACTGCCTTGCCCATTTGCTTGGCAAAATAGATTTGAGTTGGGAATGTAAAAAAAAAATCTATCAGTTTAATTTAAGCCCTTACATATTTACAAACAAATGCTAATTAAAAGGGGTGTTTGGGGCAGTATTTGCATTGAAACACAATTTTTACTTAATTTATATTTTTAGTACATATTTATGTACAAATTTTCTACTTAACCTACAAATTTGTGCCTAATAGTTGAATTGACAATATTGATAATAGACTGTTTGCATAAGCAAGAGATTACTTACTTATTAAAATACATATAGAAGACATCTGTTTCAGTACTTATCTTATATATCAAGTAAATGTCTCCAAATAAAACTATCATAAAAGTACCTTTAAATCCATCTTTTTCCATGATGTTCCATGAGTAACTATTCTAGGATCCAGAACAAACAAGGATACAAATTAAATATATATTATGTATGTGTAAGTCAATTACTTGCATAGGAATATTTTCTATAGAGTCTCAAATGTGTTTCTAATGTATTGTTCCAAAAGTCTTCACTGAGGGGGAGGCATTAGAAATTGAACCCTAGTCAAAAAAAAAGTCTATTATTTAACTCAGAATTAATGCTTATAAGGTTGATATTCAAAAATGAGACTTTGATCCTCAGATTCATGTCTCAATTATTCCTAAATATGAAGAAGTAATAAAAATATGATTATCACCCTGAAGTCCACAAAATTTACTTAAATTAGCTTTTAGGAGATGTGAGAACCAGAACAACTGAAACCACAAATGTTTGGAAACGACTCAGAAATGAGATAATAGAATAAAAAATGGAAGGAGGTACAGAGACACTTCTTACTTTGTGCCATTGTATTCTATTTAGTTTTTTTTTAACCACATGTACTTGTTTTTCTTGACATAAATAATAGCAGTAAATATGACGATGCTTCAAGATTATACATTGAGGATCATGAAAACATTATTGTCAAGATAATGCTTATAGTTTTAAGATATTGAAAACTATCATGAAAATTAAATCTGCCTCAATGATAAAAAAAGTAATTATGGCATATCTATATAACAGAATGTCATGTAGCCCTAAATTATATTTCTCTTGTCACAACATGTCAGCTTCTATTACATTTTTTAAATGTGGCCTCAAAATCAGTTGTATCAAAGTTATCAGAGCTCAAAATCTTGGGACAGACAGATTAAGAATATTCATATATAATTCATTTCTTCTAAATTGTGTGGTACTTTTTTTTCTTTTTTATTTGCAAGGAAAGAGAATGGGCATAGTGCCAAGGCCTCTTGAAATTGTAAACAAATTCCAGATAATGTGCCACCTTGTACATCTGGCTTTACGTGGGTGCTAGGGAATCTAACTTCGGTCATCAAACTTTGTAAGCAAACGTCTTTAGCCTCTGAGCCATCTATTCATCCCTGGAGTTTTTTTTTTTTTTTTTTTTTTTTTCCTAGAAATAAATGCAAATGGTATCTCCTTCATTGCATCATGATTTTACATATATCCAGAATCTTCTTGTTCTACATACTGATGCTATAGACATTGTGCTACAAAAATCAACATGGCCCTGGGGGAATGATATAGGGTTCAACCACTATAGTTCCTCTCAAAATGCACCTATGTGAACTTCATTTTTGTAGATGTTTGTCCAATTTTATTAAATATCAATAACATAAATCCATAGTATACTAATGTCTGTTCCTCAAGAATGAAAGACTGTTCAAAGCCCTCAATTTAGTATTCAAGTTCTTGAATGAAATTTCTAATTCATTTCTATATTTTTCCTCCTTTGCTAGCATTTTGCTTGTAGACATTTTTACACTTTTCTTTTAACTTAAGTTCAACTGAACAGGATATTCCATGTATATTTTAAATTAATGAGTTTTCCTTTTCCTTTCATCTTTTCCTAATGCTGAGAAATGATTACAGTTAATGATGTGACTGTAAGTCTGTGGCTACAACATTGGAATGTCTCCTGCAGGCTGGCAGATGAGCAGTTGCTCACTGCTGATGCCTTCATTAGGCAAGAAAGCATAAAATTCACTTGAAAGCACAAGTCAGAATCTCCACACACGGAACAGAATTTATTCCCCCAGGCTTAAAGCTAAATTTACTACTTAAATTCTAAGCTAAGAATTGTTTTGATTGCCATTCCCCTGACATTGAGTTTTGAGAGAGGTGCAGAGGAAAGATTAAAGTCTGTTCCTATGATTTCAGGAAGGATGACCTAATCTTTTTTATTCCTAGATATGTTCTCTCCTTTACACCATTAGTTCTTCATTAGTTGCTCTAATACAAACTAGGAGTGAAGACACGGATATAGTATACACAATCATTCTGGGGAAAAGTATAGAATTGAAATTGAAATATGACTGAAATATATATAGTCAGTTGAATGGTGGCTCTTAAAAGACTTGGTGACCTAACTCAAAAAATCTGAAAATAAGAACTTAATAAGGATCTTTAAATACATAAAAATTAAAAATCAAAAGATGAACTGTTAGATTTTATCAGCAAGTATGTTGTATGAAAAAATTATATAGAAAGTCTAATGGCATCTCCTTTTGAAAGATGACAGAAGAAATATATGCAGGAAATAAGGAGAAAAAACACATTGAGAGAGCTCGGATGAAGGTTAGACAACCACAAGCAAAATAATACTGGGTGCCAGTAGAAATGAGAGACAAGGGAGAATTCTTTCCTGAAGCATTCAGAGGAGAGGGTGACCCCATAAGCATTCTCATTTAGACTTGTGGCCGACAGATATATGAAATAATATATTTCTGCATCTTAAATCACCAAGTTTGTGATAATTTGTTATATCAGCCCCAGGAAATTTTAATATAGTATATTTCACTTCTCAGTGCTAAAAATATAAAATTGTATATTCTACAAAATAAAGGTTTGCATTATCATACTATTCTTATTCTAGACTGGGACTAGGTGAGTGAGATACTAGATCTTGATAGTATGTGTATACATGTGGTTTTAAAATGGTCTTGCTATAAACCACAAGCCACACATAAAATAATTTTGCTATATTTTGCTGTAACATATAGTTATTCTCCCAAAGCAGATTTTCATCTACTTAAGCATCATTAAACTGAGATGGTATCAGACATTTTTCAATAAAATTAAATTTAATTCAGATGTATTATAGTTATCTTTATTTTATTTATTTATTTATTTTGGAGAGAGACACAGAGAGAGAGAGAGAGAGAGAGAGAGAGAGAGAGAGGGAGGAAGACAGGGATGGGCGCGCCAGCAGTGTCTCAGCTGCTGAGAATGAAATCCAGATGTGTGCCCCCTTGTGGTCAAATGCGGCATTGCGCCCTTGCGTCATTTTGCATCTGGCTAAACGTGGGACCTGGAGATTGGAACCACTGGAGATTGGAACCAGCGTTCTTAGGCTTAGGAGGCAAGTGCCTTAACCCCTAAGCCACCTCTCCAGCCCTGTAGTTATCTTTAGAACTACTTAGAACATAAATAAATCCAGAAGGGCTTTCTAAAAGGGCCAATAGACATTGAGTAATTTCTTGTTTTCTTAAGAAATAATCTTCAACTATACATATTTCTATCTGAACTGCTCTTGCAAGTGAAACACAATCAGCTGACTCTAATCATCAATGTTTCTCACAATTGCCTAACATACAATCATTTGGAAGGTGCTGTTAACATTCATATGTTCAAACCTTGTCTTAGAGGCTGTTATTACATAAGCCCAGGTTATATAAACATCTTAATTTTAATAAATATTTCAGATGATTTTTATTGCATATGGTCATTGGGAAACAATAAAACCTAAGTCTCAAGTCACTAATGGTCTCACTTAGCTGTGGGGGCCTGTGTGCTACAATACTGACCTGACTGACAAAGAAAGAACTTAACTTTTCTGACAAATGTGTACTTTAAAAGAGAAATGTTGCACGAAAATGGATATTTGCCTAATGTGAAATCAAAATAATTGTAGTAAGATGAAAGTATCTCTTCCATCATTATGATTCTCTTATTCTTGAATACCATATATGAAGCTGGTCTTGCCGAAAGTGAACAGCTCTTCTGTAAGCTTAGACCAACCTGCTGAAATTCTGCTCTTTTAAAATGTTTTCAATGGTTAGACAGCATCTTCCTTCCATGTAGTAACTGCCCTGTATTTCAGACGGGATAAAAAAATTGTAAAGGTACCACCAGCCCTGCCCTTATACTGCCTATGATAATGCTGGGAGTAGAAGTAAGAAAAAACACACAGTTAAATTTCAAAACTAAAACAGAGAATATAGTTGCTACTGCTGGTTTCACTGCAATCCTTGAAAATTTCTCACAGACAGAGCATGGAGAAGGCAAAAGAAAATTAATGCCAACTGACCACAGAGAGGGCCCATGAATTTTCTTATAACCCAAGGAGGACTGAAGTTATCTAAACTTACCCTGCTCCTTGGTAAAGAAAAAGTAGCAGGGGAAGTGGGATGTGTTTAATACCCTGCCACAATAAAAAGTAGCATGTCTCATGTAGATGAAATGCAAGAGAAAGCCTTAAGATTCATCTGAAGTTGATTGAGATAACCATATCCAAGGAACAAAACAGACTAGAATACCTTTTGGCATCCAAAAGGAGACAAATAGAAATTCTCCATTCCTATAGCCTCTTTTAGGTTTCTGGTATCATCATACTAGAAAGATGGTGACAAAACATAAAACTAGTAAGTTAGATTATGCTTGTAAGTTATAGATTCATGCTTTGAGAAATGTATACCTAACACAAAATAGGCATGTTTATACTATCCTAGCTCATTCCACATTGTTATCACAAAAGCTCATTGTATTACTCAATGTACTTCTGCCACTAGGAAAAGAAGTGAGGGCAGAACTGAAAAGGCAGAACGCACTTCTAGTTCTTCAAAGCATGTACCAAGTTGTTTGGGATGAATACCATAAATTATCTTAATGTCAATTTTCTCATCTTTAAAATTATATTTACCTCATGGGTTTGTTTAGTTTGTAAGACAAAATTCAAAAGTTCCCTTTCTTTTGATATTATCAGTGAGGACTAGCTTAATGCATGTTGTGTCAAATAAGCATAATTTTAAATAAAACAAATATGAACAAAATATGAAAACATGGTGTCAAATATGCATAATGGCAAATAAAATATGAGTATCAATAACTACATGTATTTACTTTTCTTAATTCTGGGTGTTCTTAGAATGTCCTATGCTACATTCATGAACTCCTTTCATATGCCCTATCCTTAGGGAAAGTTCTTAGTTTGGAATTTAGTTCCAGATAAAAACTTTATTTCTTTTTTAAAAAAATACTTAAATGAGTTTACATGTATGAACCACAGTTATAGTTTGCCAATCAAGGACACATTGTTAGCTTTTTCATTTAAAAATATTTATTTGTAAGCAGAACGCAGAGAGAGAGAGAGAGAGAGAGAATATGAGTGCACCAGGGCCTCTAGCCACTACAAGTGAACTCCAGATGCATGTGCTACTTTGTGCACATGGCTTTATGTGGGCAGTGGGGAATCTAACCTGGGGTCATCAGGCTTTATAGGGAAGTGCCTTAACCTCTGATCCATCTCTCCAGCCCTCATTTACCTTTTTAGTTGAAATATATGTACTTTAGAAAAAGATACACATCAAGTAATCTTGGCTCTTTTGGAGGACATTAATACCAATCTTTACTCTGTAATCCATGCATGAGGCTAATCCTATAATCCTTACAGTAACCTGATAGAATAAACTCCTGTTAATCCCCAGTATAAACATGATAAAATAGCACCAAGTAACTTGCCTAGGTTAAGCAGGTAGAAATGGCTTCCTGAGACCAAAGACTTTTGCTGGTTTTCTTTTTCTTTCTTTCTTTCTTTTTTTTTTTTTTTTTTATTAAGTAGGAACTTTGTATGAACACATCATATGTTGGTACCACCAGTTCCTTCCTCTCTGCCTCCATTCCACTGAGATTCCCTCCTCCAGTGGGAATACTGATATTCACCATGGGTTATGAGTTGTGAGAGCTGCAGCCAATCATTGGGGTGGATGGAGGGGAGTGAAGGGTAATCCCTCTAGATATTCCCTCCCACCCTGTGGCTCTTACAATCTTTCTTCCCACTCTTCCATAAAATTCCCTGAACTGTGGTGGGTGTGTTTTAAGTAGACTTTATTGTTGTGCTCTGCAGTTTCTGGATTTCTGCTTTAGTAGGTTTTGAGTATCCTCAGTGTCTGTGTCCATCACCCTGGTACAGGTTATCAAGCTTGCCATGGAAGTAGCACTCTTGCTCACCTCACTAATTTCTCAGTGGATTCACCTGGGCCCTGGCTGATAGGTGAGGGGTGGTCCATCTCAGGGAGTTAGCTATCTTTTTGATAGATTTTGGTTGTCCTCGGTTCTCACCACCTTCTGAAAAAGAAAAACATACTCTCCAATGGAGAGTGAGGATCATCATAGATTAAAGGGCACAAGCATTTGTTAATTTAGAGAGGTTTTGATGGGTTTAGCCTTTCTTTTGGCCAAAAATTAGAGAAAGCTTCCCATTGGTGTTCATAATCTTGGTCTCCATAAGATTCTGACTTGGTTCCAAGTTCAAGGTATGGGTTCGTTTTGACTGAATGGATCTTAGCCAATCAGGAAAAAAAAAAAAAAAAAACTATTGGTTTTCCACTATTGCACAGGTGTGTATGTCTTGTCAGGTGTGTATGTCTTGTCAGGCTGGTTGTTTTCTTATAGCAGTGTCCCCTGCACGCTCACAAATTTGTTGGCCTCTTCCCCCAGCAGCTCAGGTAGCACTTTTCAACACTATGTGGGCTAACTATCTGGGAACTAGCTTCCTTCCAGATTCCTGCCAGATCTCGTGATATTCTGTGTCAGGTTCATATGATGGTTTCAGCAATAGGGTCTTCCCATTTACCTCAAGTGGGTAGTCGAGTACTTGACAGAGCCTGTCTTGTTTTGAGGACCTCGTAAGACTCTCCAATCAACAACTCAATGTGGATTGTAGCCAATTTCTGGTACACTGGGAGTTACAAGCCAAAGCCAAATGTTCTAAATTGTAGTGATGCATGTACCTTTAAACATCTGTTTTTATGAGGGTTTGCTCCTTCAGCATATATCCTCTCAAAAATTTTCTTAAACTCTTTGCATCCCAGCACAGAAACCTTCATGCACATTTTCTTTGGGGCTGAACCAACAGAAATATAAGGCTGGAACATGTTTCATAATTTCACTGTTCTATCTTGTGAAACTTGAAGGGTTTCCATCTTTAAATCTCTGCCTTCTTAACAAATTCTCAGCCACAACTACTGACTAACACATCTAATATGCAAATGCTCATGAAAACCTGTGCTCTCAATTTTACGTTCTGTTCCTGTTGTCATTTTCTGATTTGGCATTCAAATATATAATACTCTTGTTAACAAACCTTAACTTATACCAAAAATAAACATCACTACATTTTAATTGATAACTTTGTTCTGTAATACAGAGAAAAGATTTCATGTAATAGTCACACCATGTGAGATAAGTGGCTAATTTTTTAAAACTATTTAATTTTTAAATCAAATCTCTGCTTTCCTTTAGTCAGTAAGGAAAAAGTACTGTTTCTACTCCCCAGTACCTTCATTTTAATTCATACATGAGCCCTCATGTCACTGAAAAGACATGAATTCATAAATCGGGAACAACAAATAGGTGGCATAACTCACAACACATAGAACTAGACCAAATAAAATAAATTTCTTAAACATAGAGTTACAGTATGTATAAACTAATCCACTACACCAGTAAAGCCTAATGGGCACTAAATTTTCCCCTTATAAATCCCTCTCCTTCCAATAACACCAGTTAGCCTCACTACTTCACAGAACAGCAAATTGATGTGAAATCAGGTTACAGAAAATTTCTAAACATTGGTCAAAACCAATCAAGAATTCAACAGAGTGCTGGAGATATGGCTTAGAGGTTAAGGCACTTGCCTGCAAAGCTAAAGGACTCAGGTTTGATTCCCCAGAATCCACGTAAGTCAGATGCACAAGGTGGCACATGCGTCTTTGCAATGGCTGGAGGCCCTGGCATGACCATATTCTCATTCATTCTCTCTCTCTCTCGCTCTCTTTCTCTCTCACACATAAATAAATAAATAAATAAATAAATAAATAAATAAATAAATAAAATAAGTAAGAATTCAATAGAGATATAATAATGCCATCCCAACATTTACATCTGAAAACTTTAGCTTCAGTGAGATTGTATTTAGACATAGGGTCTAAAAGGAGATACTTGAGGTAAAGAAAATACGAGCGGAACCAGACTATAATCTAACAGTATTATTGTTCCTATAAGAAGAAAAACCAGAGTGGATTTTCATTTCCTTATTCTCTACACACTTACCCTGAGGCAAGTCCATGGGAAGACATGGAGAATAATTAGCTATATGCAATCCATGAATAAAGACTGAGTCAGCTTGAACCTTGAACTTGAACTTTATTATCCTCCATAACTATGAGAAAATATATTTTCACCATGTATCCCACCTAACATAGGGTGTTTTGTAAATGAAAGACTAATAGAGAAACCAAATGCAAACTTTCTTTTCTTTCTGAAATAACGTCTTACTTTTTAATTTTTAAGAATTTTATACCATTTTGCTCATATATATGCATATAGATGAAGTTTGTTTCTTATTTATATACATAGAACATTAGAAAGAGACTAGATGAGTAAAGAAATAATCTATGGAGTTCATGCTGCCTACTTTTATCTATATTATCAGAATACCAACCTGCTGTCGTAGTCCGTGTCCAAGAAAAACGTATAGATTTTTTGCCTAAATGTCTTCAGCATATCCTGAATACCTTGTTATCTTTATTAGTAACTGGTTTGCAAATGAGGGGCATTTTATTCAACAAGTAACTTAGAAAATGTAAATACTACACGTATTTGAAAGAAAAGATATTCAATGCACAGGATGTTTTCTGCACAAGCAATGGAATAATTTTTAAAATTCCATGTCAAAACTGCCCTGAATATTAGAAAGAGAAAAGGAAGAAGTTCTACCAAAGTCCAGTTTCTCAGTGTCAGCCTACTTGAGTTGTTATTTCATTTTGAATGTGAAATGTTCCCCCACAGGATTTTGTGTTGAAAGTTGGGGTCCCCAGATGCTGGTGCTATTTTGGGAGCTTGAAGAAAATTTTGGAGATGGGCCCTAGCTAGAAAAGGTAGGTTGCTGAGAGTGTGCCTTCAAAGGATAACTTGTTCCTAGCTTCTTCCTGTCTATATCTCTTCTTCCTCCACCATTCACATCTGTTGTAATACACTGAAACTGTCAGCCAAGCCAACTCCTTATTCCTTTAAATTCAATGTCTTAGATATATGCCACAACACCAAAAAGTCAGACTACACATGCTGTATATTGATTGGCTTATCAGCAATAAAAATCCATATTTCTGGAAGCCCAAGATCAGGCTTTGGTACATTCCATGTCTGGATTTTTTTTTCACTGTATCTTTACATGGTAGAAGGGATTAAGGGTCTATCTGGGCCTTTTAAATGGAAACCCCAGTTCATAATTATGAAATCTCTGCTTCCATGACCCAGTGTACTCCCACAGGTTCCACTTGTGATACTATCATCTTTGGAGATTAGGATTTCAATATAAATTTCCAGGTCTTCCTCATAACCTAGCAGCCTAATAGTCTAATTGAAGAAGAGAGAAGAAGAGCAGCCACAGAATATGGATTCAGAGAGAGAATAGGAGAGAGAAGAGAGTGACTTGTGTTTCTTTCTTCTGCCCACTCATCAGCTTCTACTGGTGCTTCCGTCTGACCAATCCCATCCAGAAATCATATGATATCTGGGAATCTAAGAAACACTTTGAGAAGTCAGTCCCTCTGGTTATATGTATTAAAGAGGAATAAGACACAGCACCAATTTGGGATCAAAAAAGCACAAAGCTGATAAAAGCCCACTTCTGGCCAATGAAAGTCTAGAAGACAGGAAACCAGAAATTTTATAAGAAAACGAATTTTCTCATAAAGGTCAGCCATGCAAGTGCTCACAGAAAGCATAGAAAATGCCATAGAAGAAGCATAGAAAGAACTAATATCCTTAATAATGTTATTCAGCCAGTGACAAAGTGACTATTTCACCTGTTCTCTTTTAAATAAGCTTTTTGTTTATGCATTATGTAAATTGTTACAATTAAATCCATTTGGAGTTGGGTTTTCATTTGTTTCTGAAAACCAAAAGCATTGTGATAATACATCTACCTTGTGGCATTCCCTTTAGAAATACTAACCAAGCACCTCAAGTAAGACTTGATTCTTCTCAAACGTACATAATTAAATCAGTGGCAAGGAGTAAACCAGGGCACATAAATGGCAGAAATCCCAATGTGTGATCTGATAGGAGGGAACAGTGGATTAAGTCTGCAGAAGGAAAGGTTAACAGAGCAAAAACAAAAAAAAAAAAATTAGCCCATTCTCTAATATCAAGCTCCCACCAACTGTGGGATAGAAGAGGGCCTCTGCATATAAAATTCTTTCTAAAATAGCAATGGCCATCCCATCTATCTGGTGCTGACCTCTCTCTCCATTGGAGAATTTGCTTCTCTTTTTTTTCAGATGGATGCCGAACCTGAAGGGAGAATCAGCCTATCGCACTTCACCTGCGCCCCAGCTGAAACCACACGGTAATGGGGGAAATGGGCAAAAGTGCAGCTTTCTTGATCAATCTGACACCAGAACAAGACTGAAGGAGATAAACACACAGAACCTTCACCTCCTACTAATCCAGATATCCAGAGACACAGAGGCTCCCAAGACCTCATCACTGAAGTAGAACTAAAATGAACCCAACGTGGCTCAGGGAAGTTCACAGAAGAGGGGGCAGAAAGAGTATTAGAGCCACATGTTGGGTCATTATGCACAGAGACTTTGCCTGTCCCCATGACTGTTGGCTACCCCAATAATGCACGACTCACATTCCCAAATGAGGATGGTCCCTTCGGAGGAGGAAGGTCAGGGAGGAGACTACTGGAGGCACCAACATGAATGTAAAATTAAAATAAATAAGTAAATAAAAAATTTTTTTAAAGTTGGACTCCTTACAACGCACTCCTCCAGACACAAGATGGCCTGGATATCCATGACCTCACAGAACCTGACACTACCTACACAAGACCATCATAACAGGAGGAAAAGATCATGACAACAAACTGAAAAGAAAGAATGATTGAGAGGGGGAGGGGATATGATGGAGAGTGAAGTTTCAAAGGGGAAAGTCGGGGGAGGGAGGGAAGTACCATGGGATATTGTCTACAATTAAAGTTGTCAATAAAAAAATAAATTAAAAAAAAACATTTAAAAAAGGCCTAGTTTAAATGTAAGTTACTTAGTCACTAAAGCTACTTGTTTAGCATGTCTGATTCTGAAGAAATAACAGGTCATTCTCTATCACATAAATATTTAATTTTGCCATTGACTTAAGAGCCAGATGTTTGGCAGTGAGTTGGTATCACTGCAGGACTGACTTGGGACAAACACAAGGTCTATCTTGTCAGTGCAGACAATCACTTTCAGAAGAATAAAACCACTTTAATTTTATATTTCACATATTGCCATTTACCTACATTGATTTGGTTTTGTTGTTGCTGTTGTTTGAAAATAGACTAACTTGGGAGGTATGTTTCTCCTGTTCCATCAAAGACATATTTTCCATTCTTAATATAATATTTATATCATGAACATGAGCCTTTGAATTTTATATATGGGAGTATTTTTATTAGCATATGAAGGGAAAATAGTATGAAAATAGTAGGAATTATATTTCTCAAGATTTATTCAGCCTAACTCCTTCAATGTTTAAGTGGGTAAAATAAGGTGGCTCCAGGCACTGCAGTGAGGTCAAGTAGTACTTGAAACTCAAGTGTGTCCTGAATGGATTCTGTGATCTTGGTGAATTTAATCTTTGCAAATGTTCATTTTCTTACTTGAGAAAAGTGCCCATTTGTGCTGCTTTCTACTTTACAGTTTTGAGAAAATTATATTGTAAAATATATTTCAAAAAGACATCAAAATGTCAGGATTTAAGAAGAGCTCAACATGTATTTGTTTCATCTTTAGGTTATCATGACCTACAAGTAATTTACTTCAGAAAGTTCCCTTGATTTACCTTGCTCTTCGGGTTAGGGCTCCATTATACAATAATGTTTGGATATAATAGCACATATAAAAATGACTTTTACATAATACCTATGCCCAGTGTATCTATAGGCTGGGCCCAGTGGACAGATATAAGCATTGTCTTCAGAAATTAGAAGAAAGACTATTTCCCAGTAAGCATATCTTTAAGTATTTGTTAAAAGAATGAGTGCTATTATTCTTGTCCTTACCTTTCTCTCTGCTTTCCCTTGTCTATCATGTGGTATGCAAGGACTACAAGCTGGCTCCTATTAGGCCAGAACAAATCCATTTGATTTGAGAAGTCACAGAATTTAGAGAGATGTGTTTTTCAACACCTTAATATCAAATGTAGTTAAAACTTCCCCTTGTGGAATTCAGAAAATGTCACTACTTAAGACTTTCACACCTACACTAACTTTTAACGGAAATAGTTTGCATTATTTTCCACAACATTTTATGCCTTAGAAAATCATCCAAGGACTTTAATCTGAAAACACTACACAGTACTTAAGAACACTGTGGAAGCGAATAAAGTGAATGACTGCAAAGGAAAAACAGATGAAAAGAAGTACAGTGACAGACATAAGTAGACTGATGGGAGTTTGACTTGTAAGCTCATTGTTGGCTGAATTATCAAAGGTTAAACTCTCTTAAAAGATTTCTAAATTATTTCAGTCACATTTTTTGCCTTTTGAATTTTGTTCATATTGCATTGGGTCATCCAAGAAGCTAACACTTGCACTAACTTGCCCTTGAGCTATTTAACATACATAATACACAGAGAGAAAAAGAGAGGGGGGGAGGGAGAAAAGGAGAGGGAGAAAGGGAGAGGGAGAGAGGGGAGAGAGAGAGAGAGAGAGGGGGAGAGAGAGGGGAGAGAGAGAGGGGAGAGAGAGAGAGGGAGAGAGGAGAGAGAGAGAGAGAGGGAGAGAGAGAGAGGAGGAGAGAGAGAGGGGGAGAGAGAGAGAGAGAGAGAGAGAGAGAGAGAGAGAGGAGAGAGAGAGGAGAGAGAGAGAGGGGGGAGAGAGAGGGGAGAGCGGGGAGAGAGAGGGGAGAGAGAGGGGGAGAGAGAGAGGGAGAGAGAGAGGGAGAGAGAGAGAGAGAGAGAGAGGGAGAGAGAGAGAGAGAGAGAGAGAGGGAGGAGGGAGGAGGGGGAGAGGGAGAGAGAGAGAGGGAGAGAGGGAGAGGGGAGAGGGAGGGAAAGAGAGAGAGGGGAGGGGGAGGGAGAGAGGGGAGAGACAGAGGGGAGAGAGGGGAGAGAGAGGGGGAGACAGAGGGAGAGGGAGAGGGAGAGAGAGAGGGAGAGAGAGAGGGGAGGGGAGAGAGAGAGGGAGAGAGACAGAGAGAGAGAGAGAGAGAGAGAGAGAGAGAGGGAGAGAGAGAGAGAGGGGAGAGAGAGAGAGGGAGAGAGGGAGAGGGAGAGAGAGAGAGAGAGGAGAGAGAGAGAGAGACCATAGTAGTCTATACTGAAGCAACCTTAGGTGAGAAATACACTTGCATCCTCTAAAGGTTTAATCCTGTCTGCCTCAGTTGTTCAGCTTGTATCTGTTCAAAGTAAATGACTGTGGTTTGAATAAGGTGACCTATTTTCTCTTGAGGTTTCAAATTTCTAATTCTGTTTGGAATTTTTCCATTTATTGTCAACGTATTACCTCTCTCACACCCATTAAATGTAAACAGAGGATGTCTAACTTTACAGGCTTTCAGTATCTTCTCTACCCTGCCTGATGGTTAGTCACTGGTGCTTCAGATCATTTGCATACAATGGTGAGAGAAGAACACTGAGCTATAGAGAGACAGTTTATTTCTACAACAGGGCTGACTTTGTTCCCTAGTTCTAACCAGTGAGTTCCTGTTAAGTAACTCACTATTTTAGTAATCACTCTGATAGTTTAGTCTAGACAAACACACAGCCTGCTTTGTTTACTTTGTAGGTTTTCCAAAAACCTAACAATTGTCCTGTAGCCTATATATAGAAATCAACATCTCCAGATTTGCTTGTAGGAACATATTTATTTTCTTCTCTGAAAATCCAAACAGCAATCTTCATACTTTTCACTCTCTACATTCCCCAGTGTTTCTAAAAAGAATTCATCTCAGAGCTGGAGAGATAGCTCAGCAGTAAATGTGCTTGCCTACAAAGCCTAACAACCCAGATTTGATTACCCAGCATCCACTTAAAGCCAAGTTGAACAAAGTGGCATATGAATCTGGAGTTCATTTCCAGTGACTAGAGGTCCTGGCGTGCCCATTCTGTCTCTCTTTTTTTGTCTCTCTGTTTTCCAATAAATAAATAAAAATAAAATAAAGAAAGATAAAAAAGTTCATCCCAGATGTCTTATAAGCACAACTTTTTAGAAATTGCCTTAAGAATGACAAGATCAATTACAATTCCTATCAAAGTGATCTAGCTTTTACTTTCATGGCTTGCCATATGTTTTTGTAAATATCTAAATGGATCTCTGTTCTTGAATTTTTTTCCCAGAAAAGACAGTGGTTTTACTTTGTTATTAATTAGGTTTGGAGCAGCAGTAAGATTGTTGGAAAATAACATAAAAGAACACAACTATAGGGGCTGGGGAGAATCACTGTGGCTTGCAAAAACAGAAAATTCCAAAATCAATGGATGACTCCATCACAAGGCAACACAGAAGAGCAATGGAGGGACAAAAATGTTTTTCTCTCCCCTCTGTACACATGTACCTGAGGCTCACACATCTGCACACACACTTCACAAAGAGACCACATCAATAAACTCCATGCACATGGAAAAAAAAAAAAAGAATAGTGTAATCTGACCATCACCAGAGCTGGAAATATACTTGGGAGGGGTGTCTTCCTTAGAAAATACCATTAAGATATAGATAGAGGATTCTGTCAAAAAAAATAATAACTTACCCCATATGCAACTCTGTAGACATGTAAATAGAAGTTGATTTCCTGCATCAAAGTGACCCCACTGATAAGGTTTTTCAGATAAGAGTGTGCTCCATTCTCCTTGACCTGTTTGCCAACAGCAAGTGTTTCATCATCTATACTTTTATGTTTTCTCAACACTCCACACTAGACTTTAATTAAGAAAAACAATCTTGGGGGCTGGAGGGATGGCTGAGAGGTTAAGATGCTTGCCTGCAAAGCCAAAGGACCCAGGTTCGACTCCCCAGGACCCATGTAAGCCAGATGCACAGGGGGAACATGCATCTGGAGTTCGTTTGTGGTGGCTGTAGGTCCTCAGTGCCCATTCTCTCTCTCTCTCTCTACTGCCTATTTCTGTATTTCTCTCTGTCTCTCAAATAAATAAAAATAAAATATTTTTAAAAAAAAAAAGAAAAACAATCTTTTACAAGGGCATCACTATGGATTTCTTTATTAAAATTTATTTATAAAGAAAAAAATTACTTGATTTTTTCAAATTATAATAGTTAGAAAGAAGATTACCCAATAAAAACACATCATTCTTCAATTTGCTTTATTAAATATTATAATCTTACTATAAAAACAGTTACTTTTACTCCTTTATTAATTCTCACCATTTAATAAATTGCCTTTGAGTTTTAACTAACAGAGGAAATGCATTTTATACATATTTAAGCAATATTTTATCTCCATAGATTTTTTCCTTGCGGCTAAACCATAAGTTTGATAAACATTGATGTAGTCTTGCTAATGCTATAAAATATGGCAGCACTACATTTCTATTTGGAACTGCTTTTGTTTCTAGACATGTAGTTCCTTTCATTCCTCAAGTAAATATATGAGAATGTTAAAAAGGATTATACATCCTTACAAAGTGGCAAGCATTCTGTATTTTGAATTTGCTGCAGATATATATTCAGCTATGAGCCTGTCAATGTACAAAACTTCTTGGATAGGAGATAAACAAGACCCAATAGGTCTGAGTCCCTTTCATGGCGTTAACATACCAGTCCTAAAACAAAATCTGATTCTAAATTTTGCAGAAGTCACTATGTTATAATTGATTATGAGATTTTTATAAAGCAACTTACTCAGGAGACTCTGAGACTATCTGAAGTACCTATTAATGTAAAAGGCATAATTCCAGTCCCTTGCCAGAGAGGAAAGAAGGCGCTAAAATAGATATTCACAGTTTCTGACAGGATGCTGAAAACAATTCAATCAATAAGACTTTAAAATACACCTTCTCTTAGAAATCACAAGACCATTAATCTTGATGGTGTCACTGCCTTGTCCCTATCAGATTCACTAATTGCTACTCACAAGAGAGTACTTCTTTTTACAGGGATACAGCTAGCATGGATCATTGCTTCTGAATGAAGCAAGGCTGTTATGTATTACACAGGGAATGCTCTTCTGCAGACACATGCAGGGAAGAAAGAGGAATTTATATGTTGTAAGTTATCTGTCATTGATCATTACTTATCCTATGACATAAATTTAGAAAAGAGCATGCTTAGATAGTCACTCAGTATGCTGCCAAGATATATGGTAGAGAGGGAAGATCCTGGTATTTATTTACAGATCTATTACTTTGGAGAAGCTGACTTTTTTTTTCTTTTCCTTGTTTTCCTTGAAAATATTTTCATTTTAAGCAGTAGTATCTTCATATCAATAATTAGCTTCAAAGAGAAGAATGGCCAACAAAATCAGTAGATATATTGTCATCATTTAGGCAACTCTTATGGGCTATACTTGACTCTCTAACATTTCACCTCCCATATCTGATTTCTTAAAGTTTACTAATAAAAGTCTCAGTCAGCCATTTTGTTTCCTAATTTTTTTTTTTTTCTGGTCTCTGTTTTAAAGTTTTCTAAATTACAAGAGTTATCATATTCCTTCTGTCTGTAGCTGGTGGCAGGTAATTTAATGGAGATTCAACTACATTCAAAATACATCCTGGTCCAATCCATTAACTCCTTTTTTACAGATTATGCAAGTTTTTCATAATATCTCTCCTTGCTTCCACTTCTCAGCACAACAGACAGCCAGAATGACCTTTTAAAATGGAAACTAGATAACATCAGTTGCCTATTCAAAATCCCACAGAATACCTACAATATCACCAAAAGGTTCTATTTAATCTGACTTCTACCTCTGAATGTCTCTATACCTAGTTTCCCACTAACACAAGAATCGGGGTGTCTTTGAGAGCAACAGAGCCATTCTCAGCTCTTGGCAGGGAAATAACTCGATTTAGAGTGCTGGAGTTCACAGGCATGCAAAACTTTCACTGCCTCAGTGGCTCCAGGTTCTTGTCTTACAAATTCAATGCATAAAATCCACTGACCACAGGAGGGAAACATTTAGAAAGATTACATTATAGATCTTGTAGAGTCAGAGCTTAAGAGAAGGGAAAGGAAATAAGGCAGAGCTTGTGCTAGGAGAGTCCCAGAAATGGGAAAGACTACCTGGAGACCCTGATTGGACTCTCTCGTGGGACTTTACTGGGTAGTGGGGGGAGCTCAGTTGGTAAGTCCCCATTTCAGGATTACAGGCAAAGAAATGGTCTTATCTCTTGAATTTTCTCCTCTGGGAAAGAAGAGGGGGGAAGACCACATTTCCTCATGTTCCTGGCCTCTAGCAGGGGTTGTCAGGACTCCTGCAAGGGGGGAGGAGACACAAAAAGAGCCACATTCTCCCCCTATAAGATCAAGGACATTTCTTATGTTTAGGTACTTTTAGTTCACTTTCGGGGCCCCTGTTGTCCCCAAACAGCTTCCCCACTCTCTCACCCACTTTATTCCACATGGCCCCTTTCCTGTTCTTCCGCCATGCTAGACACCCTCCTCTTTTAGGCACATTGCTCCAGTTTTGCCTTATACCTGCTCAATCCATTCCACCTTTGATCAAATATTACTTCTTAAAGAATTGTACTTTGACCATCCCATTAATATTTAAGACATCTATTTTAAGCAGCATATAGTTGGGTCTGGTTTGGAATTCAGTCTATCAATGTTTTACTAGTAGAGGTAGGAATAGCATAAAATTTGGTTTCATTATGGTGTTTTTCAAACAAATTTTCTCTTTCCCAAACTTTTCTCCCATCCCCTTTACCCACGTGCTCCCCCACCATAGCCTCCTTTCCACATCCCTAGTACACATTTCGTTTGTTCTCCATAAACTTTCATACCACCTCTTATCCATCTCTCATGGTATACTATCTCAACTCATAGCCCATTCAAACTCTCATACTCCACTGTTTACATGTATACACAAACATTAAAGGATAGGATCCACATATGAGAAACAACATGTGGTGCTTTTTGTTTCTTTCTGGCCCTGGATTATCTCACTTAGTATAATTTGTCCAGTTATATTTGTTTCCTGAAATTTTCGTAGCTTCATTTTGTATATAGCCAATTAAAATTGCATTATATAACATATACATATATGCAGGCACATATATGCAGGCACACATATGCAGGCACACATATGCAGGCACACATATGCAGGCACACATATGCAGGCACACATATGCATACACACATATGCATACACACATATACATACACACATATACATACACACATATACATACACACATATACATACACACATATACATACACACATATACATACACATATATACATATATGTATCTCATTTCCATTATACAGTCATCAGTTGGACATCTAGATTGATTCCATTTCTAACATATTGTGAATAGAGCAGCAATCAATATGGATACACATATATCTCTGTGGTAGGATATGCAGTCCTTTGAGTATATGCCCTGAGTAGTAAAACTGGATGATATATAAGCTCAATGTCTAGCTCGTTTGCAAAACCATGCACTGATTTCCATAGTGGCTGCGTTAGTTTATACTCCCATCAGTGGTGAGTAAGGGTTCTCCTTTCTTCACAACCTCGCCAACATGTGTTGTCATTGTTTCCTTGATGATAGCCATTCTGATGGGGTTAAGATACAATCTCAAAATGGTTGTAATTTACATTTCTCTGGTGGCTGAGAATGTTGAATTTATTTAGAGAATACTTTATTAGTTTCTGTAATCAAACCCATGTAGATAAGACCTTATATAGTTAATATAGTGCATTCCCCCCACACTAATGTAAAAAAAAATAAGTTTAACATTTCTAGACCAATGTGGCTGTTAATTTCCATACAATGCCAACTCAACATGGTAAATGGATTTTTTTTTTCCAAAGTTGACAGCACAGCTAAAGTTTCCAAAAATTCGTGTGTGTGTGTGTGTGTGTGTGTGTGTGTGTGTGTAGAAAAAGACAGCAATAATAACAGTATGTTATGCATCAAGAACCGCAAAAATGTACACTGGCCATTCTGTAGGTCTCTCATTCTGTTGGTGGCGTCTTTGGCTGTAGAGTATTTAAACTTAACATAGTACTATTTTTGTACCAATAGTCTTGTGACTATTTCCTGGGCTACTGGAATCTTTTTCATAAAATTGTTACACATACTTACTGATTCCATGTATTCTCTAGATTTTTCCCAAGTGGTTTCTGTTTTTAAATTAAAGTTTTATTGTGGTTTTTGATCCATTTGGAATTTATCTTTGTCCATGGTGAGAGAGATGAACCTAGTTCATTCTTCTACAGGTGGATATCCGGTTTTGCCTGTAACTTTTGTTGAATAGACTGTCTTTATTTCCAGTACATGTTTTTGATGCTAAAAAATATAACTACTTTGTAGCAATCTTACAAATATAATATTGTTGAAGAATTACTGTCCATAGATATTTACCTAAATATTTATAATCTATGTCGTTCTTCATGATTTCTTCATTCCCTTATTAATTCATCTAAAGTCATTTTTTATGTGTTGTGCATTGTTAAAACTCAATTTGATAAAACTTTCTCTAGTTATTTTATTTTTCTGACTGTCTCTGTTTCATCTTTAAGATTTTTTTTTTTATTTTGGAGAGAGAGAGAGACAGAGAGAAAGGAGAGATAAAGAACTGGCATGCCAGGGCCTCAGCCATTTCAATTGAACGCAATGCTTGTGCCTCCTAGTGGGCATGTGCGACCTTCTGCTTGCCTCACCTTTGTACATCTGGATAATGTGGGATCTGGAGAGTTGAACATGGGACCTTATGCTTCTCAGGTAAGCACCTTAACCACTAAGCCATCTCTCCAGCCCCATCTTTAATTTTTTAAGCATATTCACTGGAGGTATAAAATTCTTGTTTGACAGTAACATGTTCCCTCACAGTTCAAAGCTATCACCATCCCATTGCATCTAATTTTTGCCATTTTTAGCTATTATTCCTTAGAGGATAATGTATGCACCTATCATCTCCCAACCTCAGACCTGGCTTCTATGTTTTCTTTTTCCCCTTGACTGTCAATAATTTTACTAAGACTTTACCCTGTATGATTTTTCTCCTTCTATTTTCATGAGTGGGGATAAGAATCCAATTTATGAGGGCTGGAGAGATGGCTTAGCAGTTAAGCACTTGCCTGTGAGGCCTAAGGACCTGGGATCAAGGCTTGATTCCCCAGTACCCACATAAGCCATAAGCCAGATGCACAAGGTGAAGCATGTAACTAGAGGCCCTGGCGCACCCATTCTCACACCCATTCTCTCTCTCTCTCTCTCTGCCTCTTTCTCTATCTGTCCCTCTCAAATAAATAAAAATAAAGATTTTTTTAAAAGAATCCAATTTATGGATCATCTTACTTCAGTAGCTTTGGGAAATTCTCAGCCCTCACTTTTTCAATTAGCATGAAATCTCCAGACCTATCCATTTTCCTGCAAAGGACATGATTTCCTTTTTTATGGCTAACAAACTATAAATATATAAAACTAAGCATAATAGAATTTTAACTATTATACAGAATGTTGGTAGTAAATATTGGTGTACAAGTATCCATATTGTATGATCAATCCATGAATATGTATGTATGTATGTATGTGTATGTATATGATGAACAGTTAGTAGTATATTTATTGTCAGGATTTTGGCAAATTCTTTCTATCATGGCTATACTAACTTGTATTCCTACTAGCAGAATGGAAAGGATTTTTAAAATATTTTTATTATTTTATTTATTTTTGGAGAGACACAGAGAGAGACAAACAGAGAGGGAGAGGGGAGACAGAGATGGGCGTGCCAGCAGTCTCTCAGCTGCTGAGAATGAAATCCAGATGTGTGTGCCCCCATGTGGTCAAGTGCGGCATTACATCCCTGCGTCACTTTGCATCTGTCTAAACACAGGACCTGGAGATTGGAACCAGGTTCTTAGGCTTAGCAGGCAGGTGCCTTAACTGCTAAGCCATCTCTTCAGCCCAAGGATTTTTTTAACCAACAATCTCATCAGCATTTATTTGTTTTTTATGAGGCAGGGTCTCACTCTGCCCAAGCTGACTTGAGCTCACTCTGTAGCCCAAGCTTGCCCTGAAGCTAGTGATTCTCCTCCTCATCCCCCCAAGTGCTGGGATTATAGGTGTGAGACACCGCATTCAGGTTTATCACATTGGTGGGGGAGTTTCACTCTAACTCTGGCTGACCTGGAATTCACTATGTATTCTCAGAGTGGCCTTGAACTCATGGAAATCCTCCTACCTCTGCCTCCCAAGTACTAGGATTAAAGGCATGCACCATCACTACTGGTTTGGTTTATCACATTTTTATTGCTAGCAACTAAAATGTCACACAGTGAAAAAATGTTTAGAGGACTCTAAAAAAAATAAATGTCATGAATAACAGGCATCTAAAGAGGTTTCTTAAAATACTTGCAATCTACAATCATTCTCAGCTATCTTCACAAACTGGGGGACAGTTTTGAAATTGTATCAATCTGATGAACTGGAGGATTAAAGGAATATTCAGTTAAATCAGGAGAAATTTTCTTCAATAGAAGAAAAAAAAAATCAAACCATATCATCCCTTCTCAGCAACTAAGGACATTTGCCTCACTTTAATGCATTATAATTGCCATTTTCCAAAAAGAGGACCCTAGTTTGACAAAGTCAGAAATTCATCTTGGATCCTAGAGACCAGCTGCACACACACCCAAGAAGTGGAAATATTATCAGTCTGTCTTATATGTGTCAAGACCATAAATTTTGTGGTTAAAAGGCCCTTGTCAATGAAAAAGAGATTATTTGAATTTTTGGCTTAGTAAACAGGAGAAAATTAATTATATCCTAATTGTCCCATCTTCCCCATGATTGTTCATATAGAACAGAAAACAACATTTATTCATTATGTCCTGGATATTTCACTACTGCTGTGTTTGCAGGTCAGTCCCAAAATGACAGCTAGCTTCTCTATTCCCTATAATTAATGGATGTGTAAATATAATCATTGAATTGCATCCAATAAGCACCCTTCTGGCCTCAAATTTGCAACACTGATAAGTTAATGCAGAACTATGATGAGGTACCAATTTTATATGACAGGAATGAAAACAAATTAAAGCAGAAGCCCTGCTGCTCAGGCATTTTCTAGAGTTATTTATAAGGACATAAATGACTACCAGTTCTCTTGTATTAACTTTCCTTGTTAATAGAATGATTCAACCCTTAGTAATGTACATTTCCTAAGGGTCAATGCTTCATTAGAATAAAACTTAGCCTGGGTTAGATCTCAGGTGTGTTCTACAAATGAAGACAGAAGCCTCCATTAGCTACCATTTCATTACCATCCACGTCATCAATAAAGATGCTCCATGCATATCCTCTGATATGCTTATCACTTATGGTAATTCTTTTTTCTAGGAGGACACTAGTCACTTCAAATTCTAAAATTACTTCTGCTAAGTTTTTTTTTTTTTTTTGAGAGAGAGACACACACAGAGACATAGAGAGGGGGAGAGGAAGAAGACAGAGATGGGCACACCAGCAGCCTCTCAGCTGCTGCAAAAGAAATCCAGATGCATGCACCCCCTTGTGGTCAAGTGCAGCATTGCATTCTTGCATCACTTTGCATCTGGCTAAATGTGGGACCTGGAGATTGGAACCACTGGAAATTGGAACCAGTGTTCTTGGGCTTAGGAGGCATGCGCCTTAACCACTAAGCCATCTCTCCAGCCCTCTGCTAAGTTTTGACACATAGTTCCTTGGGCAGGTAGATACTATTGTACATCCTACTTATTTCATTAATTAATATTTAATTTCAAATATCCAGATAATTCACCAAGAAAATAGATGAGGTTATGTTGTAGAGCATGAGTAAAATATTTTGATAATGTATCCTAACTTTAAAAATATATAGATGAGCTGGGCGTGGTGGTGCACGCCTTTAATCCCAGCACTAGGGAGGCAGAGGTAGGAGGATTGCCATAAGTTCGAGGCCACCCTGAGACTACATAGCTAATTCCAGGTCAGCCTGGACCAGAGTGAGACCCTACCTTGAAAAACCTATATATATATATATGGGCTGGAGAGATTGCTTAGTGGTTAAGGCACTTAGCTGCAAAGCCTAAGTACCCAGGTTCAATTCCCCAGTACCCACATAAGCCAGATGCACAAGGTGGTGCATGCATCTGGAGTTCATTTGCAGTGATTTGTAGCCCTGGCATGCCCATTCTCTCCCTCCCTATGTGCCTCCCTCCCCCTCCATGCATGTGAGTTCATTCCCCAGTGATTTGTGCCTCCATGCCCATTCTCTCCCTCCCCCTCCCTCCTCCCCTCCCTCCCTCCTCCCTCCCCCTCCCTCCTCTCTCCCCCCCCCCCCTCCCCTCCCCCCCCCCCCCCTCCCTCCCCTCCCCCTCCCTCTCCCCCTCCCTCTCCCTCTCTATTTGCCTCCCTCTCCCTCAAATAAATAAAAATAAATATTTTAAGAAATAATAATCATTAGTTACATAATATAATCTAAACAATCTCACCACATACTGTCATTTTCTGAAATAATTCAATCATTAAAGAACATACAAATTTCCCAAAATATAAAACCTTTGGCACAAGTCGTATTTTCTTAAATGAGCACAAAAATCAGAACTGATAAAAAGAAAGAAAAAAAAAAAAAAGTATAAATCCAGTATAAATCCTTTCTAAGAGAATTAACCAAATATTGAGATGAAGAATATGTTTGTCATTATAATTAATGAATACTAAGCAAGTAATTCCATTAAACTTAATCACTAAAATAATTTATAAAGTTGCAAAAGTGTTCTTGGCAAGTTTGTGGAAACATTAAATGAGGCATGAAATTCTTCTCAAACCTATTTCCTGAAGCTTTGTTTAGGAGTCAGTCTCATTTTCTTACTCACAGCTCTCTCCCAATTCTAGGTATGAAATGATAGCTTAAGACTAACTAAAAAATAAGAAAGGAAATTTCAGGATCACTGGGGCCTGTAAAATAGAGACCTGCAAGATGGTTATTTTCACTTTATTAAGTATCCATGCTTCCCAAGAAATCCATTGCTTCAAATGTTTCATCTCCCTTGTTTTGGTGTTGGGGAAAAGATAAGAGAATTGGCCACAGGTAGCAGTATTCAGTTTTAAAAATTGTATTTATAGACATTGATCATGTTAACTCATTTACAGAGGACTCTAAAAACTAAACAGAACAAAAGTATACAAAATTTTGCAATAATTTTGTGGGCAAAATAATTTCAAATATGATCCTCAATAACCTGTGCTTATTGAATATTCCAAACAACCTTTGTAGATCCTAAACATTCTCAAGAAGAAAGAACACTGGAAATGCCCTCCTGGGTCCATTCCATGGATAGTAACACACACACACACACACACATACACACACACACACACAAAACCCTCCAGCAAACATATCTGGGGGCCATATGAGAGCCATAGAAGCAAATGTTCCTAGGAAATGGAACCAGGGACTGGAGGAAAAAGTAATTCAGGAACCCTCTGCCTCCTGACGTACTCTGAGCATGGGTTCACAGAACCAAGGTATGAGTCTGGGCTCTTCAGAACTAGATAGCTAGACAAGAATAAAGTGCAGAGAGGTGCAGTGGAAAGACAACAAGCAAAAGAGAAGAGGAGAACAACAGAGGTGTTCCTCCTTATGTTTGGAATGTCCACCTGCTATCCTACTAGCTTTCTTCTAACACAAATCTTGAATTAACAAACATAATATAGGATGATAGGATCCATATATTGCTCCCAGGAATCAGCCACATAATAAAGAAGAAGGTAAAGTCACTGTAGTATCATGGTTGGAAAAGCTCAAGTAATTTTTCATATGAAACCATGCATAAGTCAACCAGTCTACATTCTAAAGTATTTATTCCTTAAACAAATTATTGCATACACCTATACTAAATGTATACAATGGATAGTGTAAGTTTAGTTTTTATAATGTCAAATAAATCATAAATAATAGATTATTATAAATTAATAAAGGTGATTGGTGGCCAATAGAGATGCATTGAAAATTCATCACATTAATAATATAACTTTTTATTTGTATTAGACACCAATCATAGTTTTCTTTATAAAAAAATTTATTCACATGAGAGAGACATAGAAATGTGTTCATGTCAGAGTTTCTTATCACAGAAAATGAACTCCAGATACATGTACCACTTTGTAATCTGGTTTTTACATGGGTACTGGGGAATCAAACCCAGGCCAACAGATTTTGCAAGAAAGCAGCTTTAACCACTGAGCTCTATCCTCATCCTTAGTTTTCATTTTTATAAATGCAATTTATAATAAGCTCATAAAGAAATCCAAATCCAAATCAATGAACCTTCACCTGTCAGGATTTAATGATACTCAGGAATAATTCATGAAGCCCTATGGAGAAGTATTGTCTAACCTGTTTTATTTCCTTCCACCAATATTCATAACATCATTGATAGTTTCTGCTTTTAATTAGAGACACTTAAGATTAACACTGGTCTATTTGCATCCTAGTATAACCACTGAAAAAGCTCACTCATCTGCAGTTCCCAATCTGGATCAGCCCGAGTTGCTGACATACCTGAACAGCATCTCAAGGCTTGGACAATAGGGAAGATAGGGCTTGGGGGAGGGGGAAGGGGAGGGGGGAAGGGACACAAAACTACCCAAATTGAAAGGTACTATAGAATTCTATATCCTGGAAGTTAAACTAAAAGGTTGAACCTTCAACAGGACCTTAGGGGGAGCACCTGAATCAAAGGGCCCTAGAGAGCGTGAGATGAAGACTAACACTAAATTTCTCCTGTTTCTCTTTTTTTTTCTTTTTTCTTTTCCCTTGGCACTGGCCTGTAATTCACTGTGCCTGGACACAGCTGACATTCATAATGAGCTGTTGATCAAAGAGACCTAAAAGGTCTCCCAAAACAAACTAGACAGACTTCTGTCAAGCACTTGATTATCCACCAGAGGTTAATGGTAAGACCCTACTTCTGAAGACACTATATGCTATTGTATGGACCATGGAGAGACCTGGTTGGAATCTGGAAGAGAGCCACTTCCCAGATAGCTAGCCCATCTAGTGGTGGAAGGTGCTACATGAGCTACCAGGGGAAAGTGGCCAACATCTGTTCAAACAACTCAAAATCTAATCTACTCAGAAGCAAACAACTTGACATGATGCTCACACAAGTGCAATAATGGCACACAGCCATTGTGGGTAACCAACTGCTTTTGGATTCGCTAATAAATCCACTGAGTGGAAAAGAAACCATATCTGAAACTGGGAAACAAGTCACAATCATATCCAGATAATGAGTTTTGCTTTCCAATGCCAAGCTTCCACTAATCTTGGGCTACAAGATTGTCTAAACCCTTTAAATTGTCTAAATTAATGATGATTATCCCATTTAAATGACCCAGCACACTCCACCCCGGCCCCAGCTGAAACCATAGAGGAACTGGGAAATTAGCAAGAGTGCTGCTTAATTGGTGAGCCTGATATTAGTACAAGAGTGAAGGAGATAGACACTGAGAACACTTAACACCTACCAAAGCAAAGATCCAGAAGCTCCTAAGAGCCCATCTCTGAAGTAGGCTTAAAATGCACCCAACATAGCTCAGAGAATTTTGCAGAAGCATGGGCAGAAATATTGTTAGAGCTACAAGCTGGGACATTATGCACAGAGACATCGCCTCTCCTGCATAACTGACTGCTGTCCTCACAATGCATAACCCACAATCCCCATGTAGTTGTTGACCTGCATCCCCAGTGAGGAGGGCCTCTTCAGAAAAGAGGCAGGGATGAGGGAAAGGATGATACCAACATGTGTTGTTTATATACCAAGTATGTACATATATAATAAAAATAAATTTTAAAAAGTTTTTTTTAAAACTGTATGTGGATGAAAGGCTGTTAAGAATTACTTACTCTGCAACAGTGACTATCAAGGCAAAATATAAGGATGGAAAATTGTAGAGTTTCTGAGATAGTCCATAAAAATATTCCTAGACAGAAGTAATATTAAAGTGTGAAGTAAGCAAGATTTCAAATAAAAAAATATCTAAAAGCAAATGTGACATGTTATATGAGAACTAAGGTGTCATAATATCTCATCTCAGTCCAATCAAAATAATGATCACATGCATACACCATTGTTCTTGCTACTATCTAATTCTCTTTTTGTTCCTCTTTATGTCTCCAAAAACAACTAATTCTGTCAATATTTCAAAATTTTAGATAAATAGAATCTTTGATGTATTTTCATTTCCTTTGAGTAGGTCTTCCTTTACTTAGCATATTTTGTGAATCACCCATGTTATAGCATGTCCAATAATGCATGTCCCTTTATTGCTAAGCAGTGCTCTTTCATAGGTATACCATAGTTGTTTCCTG
The DNA here is from genome assembly GCA_036365145.1 of Orientallactaga sibirica. Taxonomy (NCBI): domain Eukaryota; kingdom Metazoa; phylum Chordata; class Mammalia; order Rodentia; family Dipodidae; genus Orientallactaga; species Orientallactaga sibirica. The sequence continues at coordinate 6,455,332 of JAEOAD010000509.1, forward strand.
TTGATAGATGCTAATGTTATTAGCAATATTTACCTGTTACAAATAGAGTAAGAACAGTTAACAAAGAGTTTTCTATTAATATGTGCTTTGATATCCCCTGGGTACAAATGGATTGGGTAGATTTTATGTCAAGTACATATCATACTATTTTAAAGTAGAATTTATTATAACCTGAACATTGTGTAAATCATCACTACTATCAAATTTCAGAATAGCATTATTGCCTTAAGCAAATTCCAAATTTTTTAGAAGCCATAACCTTTTCCTCTTTCTCTCAACCTAAATTCTGCCTAGATTTTCCAGGCTGAATATTTCATATAAATTGAATCATAAACTATGTAACTTTTAGTATATGGAATTTTTTCATTTACTTGAGAAAGAGATAGAAGCAGAGAGAGAGAATGAGAATGGGCACCACCAGGGCCTTCAGCCACTGCAAATGAACTCCAGACATATGTGCAACCTTGTGCATTGGCTTATGTGGGTACTGAGGAATCAAACGTGGGCCCTTTGGCTTTGCATGCAAGTACCTTGTAATTGCTAAGCCATCTATCTAGCTCTGGTGTCTAGCATTTTGCATTTTATGTATTTTGAAATTTCATTGATTTAGAATATGTATCAATATCCATTACTTTTTATGATGAATAATATTCCACTAAATGGTTATACATTTTGCTTGCTAATTAATTAATTAGAACTTTTGGTTGCACCCACTGTAGGCTATTATAAATGTGCAGCCTGTTTTTGGTTTTGAGTTAAATTTTTGCAGTGTGTGTTGGTCTCAACTCTGGTCAATTTGCTTATAGAGAGCAGTTAGTTCTGGCATCTTTGTAGAAAGGATCCTTGATTCGCAATGCCCTTGGTATTTTCGTGAACTATAAATGCATAAAAGATTATATCTTGAATGTTAAGTCTATTGCAATAATGTGTGGTAGCAGTTTTTCGTTACACGCAACAGAAGCATTTTATAGAAGGAAAGGGTTTATTTCAGTTTGAAGTCTCAGGGGGGAGTTTGTTTGATACAGCAGAGCAGAGGCTGGCCATCACATCGTCATGACTGTTGGGAGGTAGCAGCAAAAATAAACTGACTTGGGGCTATAAAACCCCAAGACCTGTCGTGACATTATACCTCCTCCACAAAGTACCACCTCCCAGATTGCCACCAGCTGGAGATTCAGTATAAGGCTAACTCAGAAATGCGTAAGGCTATGGATAACATTAAACATTCAAACTATAACTTGTTTGGGTCAAATTTATTCCAGTATCACATTGTCTTGATTACATTCTCTTTATAGTAAGTTCTGAAATCAGGAAAGTTGACTTAATTTTTTCAATAATATTTTGGCTATTTTTGATTTCTTGGATAAGATTTTAGAATCAGTTAATAAACACAAAACATGAAAGTATCAGATAATATTTTGAACATATAAATTAATTTGAGAAATAATTCCCTAATTAAGTTTTCTACTCCAAGAACATAGAATATCTTTCCAGTTGTTTTGATCTTCCTTATTTCTTTTGAAAACGTTTTACAGTTTTAATGCAGAAATTTTATACTCCATTTATTAACTGTAGTTCTATACTTTATATTCTACTATTTGCCATTGCAAATGGAATTTTTTCTTTAACTTTCTGCTTCTTCATTCCCAGTGTATTGAAATAAAGGTTCTGCAGGTTACCATTGACTTTTCTACCTTGATCTTGTATCTTGCAACCTTGCTGAACTTGTTTATTAACTCTGGTAAGATTTACTGCATGTAAGAGAATGTCACGAAATATTCCTGGTGCTATAGAGAAGGTTTTCAGACTCTCCACATGGAGTAATGATGTTAGCTGTTATTTTTTTTAGTTCCCCTTTATTAAGTAGATGTGCCCTTCTTATAGTGTTGTTTATTTTATGAAAGGCTATTTGATTTCATCAAATTATTTTCCTGAAGCTATTGTGTAGGCATATATGTTTTTTTCATTTATGTTATTAATGTTGTATACAATACTAGTTGAATTTTACATGCTGAATCAACTACATTCCAGAAACAAATGACTTTTGGTTCTGTTATACAAACATTTTCATATGTTACTGGACTTTGCTAATATTTTGTTTGTATATATATATATATATATATATATATATATATATATATATTTGCATGAACTATGTCAATATATAGTATTTATGCCATAGCTTTGAGGACTCTGTTAAATGAATTGATTTGATTTTTATATTTTCTACATGAATGGACATTTCAGCATTATTAAATATATTTCTTTGTCTCCAGTTTAATTTTTTGTATTAAAGTCCCTTTATCTCATGTTAGAAGAATTATTATCTATTAATATATTTTGATTTGTTTGTGTGATATATCCCTTTTCCCCAGTCTTTTACTTTTAATCCACCACTGATTTGAGTCAGTGTGTCTATATTAGTTACCATGGCTCCAAAGGTCCATAAAGTTCACGACTTAAGATATCATAATATTATTCTTTCACAGTTCTAAAGGCTAGAAGTCCAAAAATCAAGAGGTAAACAGGACCATGTTCTCTTTTAAGACTGAGGAAAAATGTTATCTTTATAGTTTTATCAGTTTTCAGAAAATCCTTGGACTACTTTGGCCTATAGATTCATTACTTTAAACTCTACCTCTTTAACACAATACTCATTTATTGTGTATATATCACATTGTATATAAATATACACAGAGGGAGGACAAATTCCCCTATCCTCAGAACAGTAGCTATACCATATCAAGTGCCTCCCATTTCACTATGTACTTCTCTTATCTCTAATGACTTTAGTCCATATAAGATCATGCACTGAGGTACTGAATTAGGACTTCAATAAATGGTGGGGGGGGCATAATTCAATAGATAACTGTGTGCCCTCACCCAGTAAAACACAGTACTTTTCTTACATGGCAACTATATTTACCCCATCAGTAGTCTTGTGGTCCCAATATTTCTTAATCAGTTGTAGACATCAGCCCTAAGCCTAAAACCTCATCTTAATATCAACAGTTCAGAAAGCCCTGAATCTCATCAAGAAGAGATATGGGTGAGATTCCATGAAATATTCTACACAAAAGTTTATCCAATTTGTGGACTTATGAAACCTAAGCTATCTACTTGTGTAAATGTAATGATGGGACAAGAAAAATACAGTTATGGATCCCAAAGAGAAGGGCTTCATAAATCTAAGTTGCTGAGCCTCCAGAGTTATAAATTTCCAGAGTTTCCTGACCCTCTTAAACTCAGTTAGCTTCCTGCTTCTTGTACACTCCCTCCGCCCTCCAGAAGGTAATGTTTTGACTCAGAAGAAATAGCTACATAAACCACATCTCTATTACTGAATTATTATTGTTGGCTCCATGAATCCCATTCATAACTTGAAACAAATGTTTAACAAACCATAACTTTGGCCCTGTTAATAGAATATGGCATTAGTATTTGCTGAGAATTTTTCATATCATGAAGTACTTACTACTCCCCTTTCTATGAGTTCTTTTTTGTTTTCTTCACTTTATTTTACTTTTTTCAGTTTACTATAAGCATCAAGGAGAAACCAAGTTGAGTCTTCTAAACTTTAGTGGGAAATCTCAGTCAGATATATCTACCTTCAATGCTTGTAAATTCTAGCCTTTTCCAATGAAAATGGAATTCCACTGACTTCTTTTGTATTATAAGGATCACCTCTGCTCCAATGCCCAGCCCTCCTGATCACTTCTATCTGGGACTTCTCCATATCACATACAACATGCATATTCCTAATATCTCACTCATGATGATGTGTGCACTCTCCATGGTGTACAGCATTCTGTACTTCTCTTTTCTTTCTCAAAATTTCCTTTAATACTTATTTATTTTTTAATCAATCATCTCTTTATAACAATCCAAGTTTAATCTATAAAATACCTCAAAATATTTCCAATTGAACTCATTTGTTGATTACACAGCCACTTACAATTAGATATATTTTAAATCAGCCCTCTACTTTATAGTGCCATATTATTTATGAAAGAAGAAAAGAGGAAGAAGGAAAAAGGGAAGGAGAAAGAAACAGACACAATTTTTGGTAATTTCCCAGACTTCCACAATGAAAGAACATATTTATAGACCTGGAAATTGGTCAGATTTATAACCAGCTATATCCCAATACCAGGAATGTATAACAGAAAGTAGCATGTTAGTACTCAGTAACTAAATAAGTGAACCTGTAAAGTGATGCACAAAGTACAAAGTTGAATGCCCTTGTTCTCCTATAATCAAACATTAGAAAGTTTTGAACACTGTAAAATTTGGTGCTTCTTTCAAAATATGTGTTTTCAACTATCACAAAAAAATATGATGTCATTTCTTGGAAATTGTCAGTTTCTGAAAATGAATTTTCTATGCTGGAAGGATAAAAATGTCATTCCATAAACAGCAAAACTATATTTAATAAAGCCATTTAAAAAATAAACTGACCCAAAATAATTTTATATTATCCAGAACAATAGGTCAATTTTTAACTTAACACTATTACTACTTGCAAAACTGTCCTTACACAGATGATAAATCCCAAACCATTAATTGAAATACTGCTATTTTAATACTCATCATTCTCAGTGTTTTAATTACAAATCTAAAATACAAATAGTAGTAAAGCAATAAATGATTAAGCATGTTGATGCTGTGTCATGATCCAAATATAAGACATTTAATAACTAGCTTGTCAGTTGATTTATTTAGAAAGATGACTACATATTATTGTGATCAGAATGTTAATTTTATTTTAGTAATGTGTAAGTGTACTAGCAGAGTTTAAAATACCCCTTATGAAACATGATAGAATAAGAACAAAATGAAAAATATAGTGACATACTATAACAATAAAATTTTAATACCAACATAAAAATGATACTTAGGAAAATGCAATATAAATCTTTAAGCAGAATATAATTACACCAATTAGAGAATATTGGAATATTGTTTAAATGAATACACACAAGGACATTTTAATATCAAGTGTACAAAATTAAAGTGAAATAAAAAGTTTAAAATGATCAGAAAAGGTCTTTATTTAATCTGGAAAACAGAGACCCAAAACCCTTCTCTTTTCTCACTTAGCTAAGTAAAACAGTGAAAGGTAAGTATGAAAGGCTGAAGTACCTTGAAAAAAATGTAAATCTCCAGTGATACGTTTAATGAATAAAGAAAAGTAACCCCTTGCCTTCCTATTTTACCATCAGTACATGTAAAATTAGATATTGTGGCCAATAGATCTGCACACACAATCCTTAAGTGTCGGAATCCAAGCAGATGTAGTTTATTGACACATTCAAAATTATATGTGTTTATGTCAAGGGATCCAAGGTGCTTCTTAATTGAGCCCTCATAATTACTTCTTAAAGAACAAATTTTCTGATCTTATTTAAGCTACTCTTCTCTTGGAAGACATGATAAAGATGAAGAAACTGAGTCAGAAAGGAGTTAAGTAATTCTGCTAGTGAGAGGAAGAGCTAGGATGGAAGTGAAGTTTGACAATAAATCTTCACTCACAACTATTCTGCACCATGTTTGGGTTGTAAACTAACAGCATCAATCTTCAATGTAGTGCCTTTAAAATTTATAAATCAGTTTCTTCATGCCGAGGGTTTCCATGAAAGCAGCATAACATGGAGAAAGGGGAGTCTTGGAGGTGGCGTTCTGTGTTAGAGTGCTTGCTACATAGGAAGAAAGACCTGAATTCAATCCCTAATGCCTACATATAAAGCTGTATGGTCATGCCCACTTGTCAACCTAGACCTGAGAAGGGCAGAGACAAGAGGATTGCTGGGGCTCACTGATCATCCAGTCTAACCAAACAGCAGTGAGCTCCAAACTCAGTGAGAAACTCTTTCGCAGAGAAATAAAGTGAAATAATGATAGATTAGGTCATCCTATGTTCTCCTCTGGCCTCCTCTGTGCACACACATGTGCATATACACATCCATATACTACACTTATATACCAAAAATTAAATATATATACAAACAAATAAATAAAATATGGAAAAACATCAAAAATAATTTTGCCAAAGGAGCTAAATGGGAGACAGGCCCTATTAGACATGTTCTATCAGGTGCACAAAGAAACAATTTGGTGCCAAAATATTTATCCAGTTGACATGCTAACGAGAGAGTTATTCCTTGATGTTCCTTCAATTTTCTTGTTATTTTAGTATTTTATCACCAAAGATCACAGACAACTTTTAAAAATATGCCGTTATAGTTAGGGCAGAAGCACCCTGTATGATTGGAAAAAGCTTATCCCTGAAGCCTAAGTTGTTGCTGGTAAATCCAAGTACCAAAACTGGGTTACTACCCACAGTAAGCTATTGGTTAGGGAGGCCTATGAAGCCTCTAAATAATGCAGGCCATTACCAAAGCACTTGGTAACCCACCAAAGCTAAATGGTAAGGCCCTATTGCTGAGGACAACACAGACTGTGGTTGAACATTTCAACGGAAGTTGCAAAGTAAATATAGGGGCTGTTCTCACTTAGCCTGAGAACCTTCTCCAGGAAGATGGCACTAGGTGCTGAGAAGACTCAGAACTCAAAGCAGAAAATTAGAGTCTGCTGAGAGATCAACACTAAAGGAGTTTTAGAACATGTTCTATACAAGACTCAGGGAATATTCCATATACCACATATGTACTGGACTTCAAAAAAAAAATCAACACTAAGAGTCCAGATCCTAATTCATTTGGTATTTTTATTCATTTTTACTATCAATATTGTGCTCATTCTGTGAATATTAATATATGGTAGTATTAACACTATTTGCTAACATAATTTATATTGAATTTGAGTACTTTTCTTAAATAACTCTCAAACATTAAAATTGCACTTACATTAAATGGCCATATGCAGATTGTATTGGCCCATTGCTAAATTTTGTAAATAGATTTTATTTCAGCTATGAAATTATCATCCAAGTGATAGAACAGAACTCATAGATAGTATAATAGCTAGTTATTTATGAAGTACAGATGAATTTCATAGACTGTGTCAAGTGGAGAGAATTTGTAACCAATTATTTGGTTAGCCACATGCAGAACCCATCCAACATATAAAGGGTAGATTCTATATTAGAAACTTATAAACTATGCTAAATGGGTACTAAATAATAAGGACATACAATAAAATATCAGGAGAGTACATATAGCTAAGAAGGGTCTAGGAGGAGATGGGGGAATACACAAAACAAATGAGAGCATGACCAAGATCTAGTACCATAGAAACCTTCCTCCTGGATAGCAAACTAAAAGATATAACTGATGATAAGAAGGAGGGTGATTGCCCAGGCATAAGGACCCAATAGAGGATAGAAAGCTTAATCCCAAAACCATGGGCACTGGTGGTTAAATCTCAGTGCCAAAACTGGGTTACACCTCACAGTGAGCTGTTGATCATGAAGACCCATGGGGTTCCAAAAACAATACAGCCATTGTCAAAACACTTGGTGACCCACCAGAGCTAAATTATAATACCCTATTGCTGAAAGTACCACAGGCCACAGAGTCAGGACGTAGAGAAATCAAGCTGGAACCTAGAAGCTAACAACTAACTGCTGGCTAGTCCCTATAGTGCTGGAATGTGCTATGGGAGTTGCTGGAGGATAATGGCTAGTAATAGTGTGTAAAGGCAGGGAACCCTACAAGCTACAAAAAAAATCAATGAGCCAGACAATTTGTTCACACCTGTGCAATAATGGCACACAGGCTATGTGGGTAAACAACTTCTCTCTGATTAAATATGAGGCCCACTCAGTGGGACAGCACTCATCCATGGTACTGAGAACCAAGTAGAATCCCATGAATAGGAAGGCCACAGACTCCAGAGAGAAGCTTCTGTTGGCCTTTGGCCAACAAGAGTGGCTATACTCATCCAAAAGTCTCTCAAATGACTAGGCTTATCCCTTTTAATCTATGGTGCTATATCTGCTTTGTTTGCAGAAAAAAACAAAAACTGGGGAGAACCAATATTCAACAATACAAGCAAAGTTACCTGATTGCCTAGAACAAGATGACTCACCTCCATCACATCAGCTCCAGGTACATGGCCATAGATAGTGATGACCCTCAAAACGCCTTAAAACAAAATTTCAGAGATGGCAGAGAGCTTACCACTAGTCTTATAATACACCCGCTAAGGCTCAAAGAACACTGTTGAAGAGGAGTCAGAAAGACTGTAAGAGCCACAAGGTGAGAAGGATTATCCTGAGACATTTCCCCACTGCCTGCCCAGAGACTGGCTGATCCATTCATGACCCTAGAGGGAAGACCCATAAACCCACTGAGGAGGGTCTTTAGTGGATTGGGAGACAAGTGATGGGAATATGACCAGCATCCAATAGGGTCATACAATAAAATCCATAATCAATTAAAAAGCAGTAGAGGAACTAGTTGGAGTGAGGAAGGAGGCAGACAGAGGAGAGGAAGAGGATATGAAAATGACAGAGAAAGAGGTGGAATGACTATGAGCTAAAACATTTTATACATACATAAAAATTGTCAACAAAAAATAAAAGAGGGACTAGCTGGAAAGAAGGGACTCAGTGGATAGGTCATATGGGAGGGGGGAAAGGAAAGGTGGTGAGAGGGGACCATGATCATGGTATATTTTAATATATGTATTGATGTTTTCAGTAAAAAAAAAAAAAAAAAAAGTTGTATAAAAAAGAAGAGATAGACCTGGTTATGATTCCATCTCCTCTAGGCTGAGAACTATTAGGTCTAAACAGGTACATAGTCTTGGTACACACTCTTGATCCTAAGAGGAATCTATTCTAGCCACATATACAATCTACTCTAGTCCCATAAATAAAACTCATGGCTGTTCAGCAGATAAATTAGCAAGCAAAACAGTGCCATGTATTCATGCCTCTCCAATTGTCAGTCTTTGGCATTTTCTATTCCTGGATTCTCTTGTTGCAGTCTCTTCATCAGTGGTACTAACCATGCCATAATCAAAGAGAGTTGATGAGATGGAGAGAGAAAGGACATGTGAGTATAGCAAACTCCAAGATTCCACTGGCTTGTACTCTATCCTGTGTATAATAGCTTGCCCAGTTTCATGTTCTTTAACTTATATTTATATTTTTTTATTTTATTTATTTATTTATTTTGGAGAGAGGCAGAGAGAGAAGGAGAGGAAGACAGATAGAGATGGGCACACCAGCAGCCTCAGCTGCTGCGAACGAAATCCAGATGTGTGCGCCCCCTGGTGGTCAAGTGTGGCATTGCTCCCTTGCATCACTTTGCATCTGGCTAAACGTGGGACTTGGAGGTTGGGGAACTACTCGAGATTGGAACCAGCGTTCTTAGGCTTAGGAGGCAGGCACCTTAACCGCTAAGCCATCTCTCCAGCCCTAAATTATGTTTTTAAAATTTTCTATTTTTCATTCTTTCCTTTTCATAAGAATTGCAGAAATATTAAAGCCATGTAAAAGGTGATGTAGCAAAGAGGGTTCTTCAGAGAAAGAGAGTCAATGAGAGATGAGATGTCTCTGTAGGTAATCAGTTCACATGCCCATGATTGTGGAGGCTGAGAAGTCTTCCTATGCAAACCATGCTCAAGATAGCCGGTAGTCTAGTATGTGTTCAAAAGCCTGAGAAACAAGGAAACTCACCACAGCCAGAGATGCTAGGATATTCTGCAAGCCCAGTAGCAAAGCAGAGTTTTTTTTTTTTTTTTTTTAAGGGGGGGGAAAATTCCTTGTTCCTCCAAACACAGTGAGAAAGAAAATCTCCTGCTCTGCATCACTGAATGAATTGCTAAAACTCATCAAGAAACAGCCTCTCAGATGTACCCAAAAGCAATGTTTCATCTGAATACCTCCAGCCTGCTCCAGTTGACACAAAAAGTTAACCACCACCACTATAAAATATAATACCACTAGAAGATACAAAACTCCTAACCTAATTATCCAAATGAGAAATGGCATACTGCTAATGTAAATGAAAGAAGAGAATATTAATAACATTAACTATTTCAATTGTATAAATCTTAAGGGGAAATTAAAAGAAAATGAGAAACATGTGTAAAACAATCCTATAATCTTACCACTTGGGGGAATAAGACAGGAGATGACAAGCCCTTCAGATCTTTTCAAAAACAGAAAGGAGAGAGGGGTATTAATATTAAATCCCAAAGTGATTATTACAAATAAAAAGATTATTATACTTAGCATTTTGGGGCTGGAGGGATTGCTTAGTGGTTAGGGCATTTGCCTGCTAAGCCAAAGAACCCAGGTTGGACTTCTTAGGACCCACGTTAGCCAGATGCACAAGGTGGCACATGCATCTGGAGTTCATTTGCAGTGGCTGGAGGCCCTGGCATGCCCATTCTCTCTCCCTTCCCCTCCCTCTCTCTCTCTCTTTTCACCCCTCTTTCTCTGTCAAATAAATAAATAATTTATACTTAACATTTTTGGGTATTGTTTCTTTTATTAAGGTTTCAACTCTTGCTGACTTGTATTTTATGTTTTCTTGAAAGTTTTATTGTTTTCCCACCACTAACAATAAAATTTATTCTATTCCAGCAGATATTCTTCAATCCCATACCCACCTTGATCAGTTGAGACCAGGCTACATAAAACAGACTATACAAGAGCTGCTATTGCTACATCCTCAGTAAGACAACTGAACTCAAGATAGGCAAGCCCCAATAAAAAGCAAATGACAAACACCACTCAGCAAAGGAATCCCCACCAAGATTACCTACACCCACAAAGGAAGCCTCCAAAAGTTAGTGGAATCACAAGACATAAAAGCCCAGAATGAAATATCAACTAGCCTTTTAAATGAACCTAATGAGACCATGAACAAATAGCTTACGGAACTGGAAGAAACAGGACAAACAATAATGAAACAGGAACTCAAGTAATGGCTGAAGGAAACAGAAGAAAATCAGCAAAAAGAATTCAAAATACAAATGAAAGACTGGTTCAATGAATTGGAAGAAAGACAACAAAAGAACTCAAAAGAATTTCTTAATAAATGGCCAAAGGAAACCAAAGAAAATCAGGAAACAGTATTCCATAGATACCTTAATGAAATCAAAGACAATCAAAAACAGATCAACACAGTGCTCAGAAGTGGTGACAGAGGAGTGTCCAGCACTGAAACATCTCTATCACACCCTCCAAGGCTCAGGGTCCATTGTGGAAGAGGTGGCAGAAAGAATATAAGAGCCAAAGGAAGGATATGACTCCTTACAATGCAACTGTCCAGACAGAAATTGGCCTCGATATCCATGACCTCACGGTACCTTAGCAATACCTTCACAAGACCCTCATAATAGGATAGAAAGATGATGACATCAAAATCAAACAGATTAATGGAGAGAGGGAGGGGACATGATGGAGAGTGGAATTGTGAAAGGGAAGTGGGGAAGGGGAGGGAATTATCATTGTTTATTGTCTAAATATAGAATTTTCAATAAAAAAATTAAAAAGAATATGTAGAATTTGAAATAAAAGCACATTAATATTCAAAAAAAGATCAACAAAAGGCTAAAGGAATTTGAGGAAAACCAACAAACAAACAAGGTCATTGGCCAATGGAACAAGCTCAGTGAAGGCATATGAAATACAGGAATGAATACAAGAGACAATAAAAAGGTCAAATCAAGAAATGAAAATGGAATTCAAGCAAGAGATGGAAATGCTGAAGAAAAAAAAAAAGATTACTTGCCCCCACCACAGTGAGTTGTTGGCCACAGAGACCATAAAGTCCCCAAAACAATGTAGGCCATTGCCAAAACACTTGACTACCTGCCAGAGATAAAAGGTAAAACCCTCTCGCTGAAGACACCACAGACCACAATCACAGGCTATCAGAGTTCCATGCTGGAACTGAAAAAGAAACTAGCACCTTCTAGCTAGCCCTCATAGTGCTGGAAAGCCCTTTGAGAACTGCTGGAAGAAAGAGGTCACCAACGGCATGAATAAGTAGGGCACCCTGCAGACTACAAAATCAAATAGCTGGACAACAAGTGCACATTTGTATGACAGTAGCACACAGCTTTTGCAGGTAACCAACTGTTCTCTGATTGGACATAAGACCCACTGAGGGGGACAGAACTCATACCTCATACTGGAAACCAAGTCAGATTCCCACATTCAGGAAATTCATACTTCAGAGAGAAGTCCCCTCTGCTCTGTGGAGAAGAAGAGTGGGTTTGCACACTGAATGTCAATATTGCTCAGTTGAATTTTAGAATTTGCCAATAATTTTCTTCACCTAGTCTACTACAATACTTGAACAGCATGCAAATTCAACACCTATAGTCACTTCTGCTGTTTCTCTTGGAGTATAAGAGCTATACCTGGCACATTAATCTCCTACTCTGAAGATATATAAAGTTGTATTTACATGGCTAAGAACAGTGCAGATGATTAGAAAAGACAAGCATCAAATTAATTCAAGATGAAAAAAATCTCTACATTATAACAGAACACAAAACAGCAAGACAATACAATCCCAACAAAAATGATAAATCCATCAGAAATGATGTACTGTGCAAGTGTGCTACATGAAATTCCTGACAAAGATTTCAAAAAAATGATTGTATCTATGTACAAATAAATCAAAGGAATCAAAGAAGAAAACAAACTCTTGAAGGAGAACACAGGAAACCAACTTAATGAAATAAGGAAGTCATTATAAGAAATGAGTAAGGAAATATAAATAATGAAAAAATAGAGCCAGGCATGGTGGTGGCCACCCTGAGACTACATAGTGAATTCCAGTTCAGCCTGGGCTAGAGTAAGACCCTACCTCAAAATAATAATAATGGAAAAATACCAATCAGAAATACTAGAAATGAAAAACACAGTAAGTCAAATAGAAAATTCTGTAGAAAGTCTTACCAGTAGGATGGATCAAGGAGAGGACAGAATATCTAAACTAGAAGATCAGGTGGAAGATCTAATACAGTCTAACAAAGAGAAAGACAAACTAATAGGAAGGTATGGATGGGACTTTCAAGACATTTGGGACACTATGAAGAAATCAAACATAAGAATTCAGGGCATAGTAGAAGGAGAAGAATTTCACTCCAAAGGTATAACAGGTATTTTCAACAAAATCATAGAAGGAAACTTCTCCCAAGTAGGAAAAGTGATACCAATAGAGATGCAGGAAGCCTATAGAATACCAAACAGACAAAATCAGGAAAGAACCTCTCACTGTTGTCTCCAAGAAACTCACTTTTCCACAAAAGATGGACACTATCTTAGGGTGAAAGATTGGAAAATGGTGTTTCAAGCAATGGGCCTAGAAAACAAGGGGTCACTATACTAATATCTGACAGGGTAGACTTCAGATGAACATTAGTTAGGAAAGATAAGGAAGGTCACTTTATATTGATTAAAGGAACACTCCTATAGGAGGACATTACAATCCTAAACATTGGGGCTCCAATTTCAAACACTATTACAATTAAGGCCACAGACAACACCAAACACAGTTGTAGTGGGTGACTTCAACACCCCACTTTCACCAATTGACAGGTCAACCCCACAAAAAAATAAACAAAGATGCATGTGGATTAAATGAGGTCATAGAACAAATGGAACTAACAGATATATACTGGACATTTCATCCAAATGCTGAAGAATACACATTCTTTTCAGCAACACATGAAATATTCTCTATTATAGACTGATATTAGGACACAAAGCAAATTTTAACAAGTGCAGGAAAACTGAATCCCTTGCACTCTATTTGATCATAATGAGATTAAAATTACAAATCAATAGAAAGAAAAACTATAGAGCATACACAAAATCATGGAAACTAAAAAATACACTACTAAAAGAACAAAAGAACAAGGCAATCCAAAAATTAGTAGATGGGAAGAAGTAATAAAGATTATGGAAGAAATTAATGAAATAGAATCCCCAAAAAAAGCCCTAAAGAATCAATGAAACAAAGAGTAGTGTCATTGAAGGGATAAACAAAATTGATAAGCCATTAGCAAATCTGATCAAAAGAAAGAAGACAAACAAATCAATAAAATTAGAAATGAAACAGGCACCATTACAACAGATACCATGAAAATTCAAAGGATCATAGGGACATACTATAAGAATGTATACTCCACTAAGTTTGAAAATTTGAAAGGAATGCATGATTTTCATGATTTATATTACCTATGAGAATTAAATCAAGATGAGATTAGGCACTTAAATAGACCTATAAGTAGTATGGAAATGCAAGCAGTTATCAAAAATATCCCAACTTAAAAAAATCCAGGCCCATATGGATTCATTGGTGAATTTTACCAGACCTTCATGGAAGAACTAACACCAATGCTTCTTAAACTTTTCCATAAAATAGAAAAGGAAGGAATCCTACCAAACTCCTTCTACAAAGCCAGCATCACTATGATACCAAAACCAAAAATAGAACAAAAAAAAAAAAAAGAGAAAATTATAGACCTATCTTCCTCATGAACATAGATGCAAAAATTCTCCACAAAATGTTGGCAAACAGGATACAGTCAGAAAGATTGTTCACCCCGATCAAGTAGGCTATAACCCAGAGATGCAGGGATGGTTCAACATAAACAAATCGAGGAATAAGAATTAAGTCCAAGTGGATCAAAGATCCTAATACCAGACCTGAAACTCTAAAACAGAGAGGAAAGAGTAGGGGAAACCATTCAACATACTGGTGTTGGCAAAGACTTTCTGAATATAACCCATTCTCAGGAAATAAAACCACTGATCAACCACTGAGACCTCAAGAAACTGCAAAGCTTTTTTTACAGCAAAGGATATTTTGAATAGAGCAAATAGGCATCCTACATAATGGGAGAAAATCTTTGCCAGCTATACATATGACAGAAGATTAATATCCAAAATATCCAAAGAATTCAAAAACCTAAACTAAATAAGAAATCAAACAGCACAATTAAAAATAGGCTATGAAACTAAATTGAAAGTTCTCAAAAGAAGAAATACAGGTGGCATCTAAACCCCTAAAAACACGTTATACATCCTTATCCATCAGGGAAATGCAAATTAAAACTACTTTGAGATTCCATCTCACTCCTTTAAGAATGGCTATCATCAAGAAAACAAATGACAATAAATGCTGGGGAAAATGCAGAAAAAGAAAAACCCTTCTACACTGTCAGAGGGAATGTAATCTGGTAAGCCATTGTGGATATCAGTGTGGAGGTTCTTGAGATAGCTAAAAATATATTTGCCATATGACCCAGCTATCCCATTTCTATGCATATGTTCTAAGAACTTGTCTCACTACCTTAGAGATACTTGCTCAACCATGTTTATTGTTGCTCTATTCACAATAGCTAGGAAATGGAACCAGCCTAGATGTCCCTCAACTAATGAATGGATAATAAAGATGTGGCACATTTATACAATGGAGTTCTAATCAGTGGTAAAGAAAAATAAAATTATGAAATTTGCAGTAAAATGGATGTATATCAAAAGGATTATATTAAGTGAGGCAATTGAGGCCCAGAAAGCCAAATGTCACATGTTCTTTCTCATATATGGTTCTTAGCTACAAATAACTGGACTTCTATGTAAGTTGGAATTAAACTCAGTATCAGAGGCTAGTAAGCTTGAAAGGGCATATAAAGGAAATAAAAAGGGGAGGGAGGGAGCACTTAATAGGATAGTATTGTATATATGTAAGTAGTATAAGAACAGATTAATGGGGGTGGAAAGACTTAAGTGAGGTCAGGTGAAGAGATTGAGTAAAGGAAAGGTGGGGGGAGAGCTAATCAAAATCTAAGAGGGTATGAAAAAGTAATATGGAAACCTACTTTTTTGGACAATGGAACACTCAGAAGCCATAAAATTATTATTAGAGAATTTTCAGTGACAGGGATGGGATATCTTCCAGTAAGTTGTTGGCCAAGGAGTTCCCTGATACCTTCAAAACATTATAGGCCATTGCCATGGCTCTTGGTTTTCCACCAGAAATAGATGTTAAGACCTTATTGTTGAAGACTCCACACACTTGGGCTGCAAGGTCACTGAGAAATCCTGCTTGACTTGACCTGTAAACCTCCTCTGTGTATACCAGCTGACAGAAAGCTGGAAAAAGCTACACTGCATGTATTTCAATGGGAGAGAAAGAAATCACCAGTGGAGATACTAAACAGTTGACAATGGAAGCCTTAAATTTAGCTAGCCAGGTGAAATGAGCCAACAGGTACAATAGTGGCATGTTTGTTATGGGGGAAACTAACCACTTTTTTTTTTCTTTGGAGAGAGACACACAGAGAGAGAGAGGGAGATGAAGAGGAACACAGAGATGGGCGCACCAGCAGTCTCTCAGCTGCTGTGAACGAAATCCAGATGCGTGCGCCCCCTTGTGGGCAAGTGCGGCATTGCGCCCTTGCATCACTTTGCATCTGGATAAATATTGGAACCACTGGAGATTGGAACCAGCGTTCTTGGGCTTAGGAGGCAGGCGCCTTAACCGCTAAGCCATCTCTCCAGCCCCACTAACTGCTTTTTAATTGGACTGGAGGCCTGCTCCATGGGAGGGAATACATGCCAGATACTGAAAACCTGTGACAGGGGAAGTCATGAACCCTAGGGTTTTAATGTCTGCTGATATCTGGATAAATGTATATACTATGCTCACCAAACTGCCAGGTAAACACTTCTCTTAATGTTCATACCCATATATTGATGCTACTCTCACTTTTGGTTAGAGAAGCTTCTCTTTTCAGATGGAAATGACCTTGGGATGACTCAGAAGACACCATGGTGCTGAGAAGAAGGGACAGAGGAGTGCTTAGCACTGAAACATCTCTAACATACCTTCCAATGTTGAGGATCCATTTTGGGAGAGATGGCAAAAGGAATGTAAGAGCCAAAGGAAGGATAGGACCACTTACAACATGCTCCTCCAGACACAAAATGGCTTGGATATCCATGACCTCACAGGGCCTGAAACTACTTACACAAGACCATCATAATACGAAAAAATAAAAGATGATGACATTAAAATAAAAGACTAATTAAGAGCAGGAAGGGGTATGATGGAGAGAGGAGTTGCAAAGGGGAAAGTGGGGGAAGAGAGGGAATTGCCATGGTTTATTGTCTATAATTATGAAAGTTGTCAATAAATAGATACCTAAGGAATTGTTGATTTTGTATTGGTTCCATAAGAAAAATAAAAGCATTCCTGGAAGATATTTTTGCAGCTAAGCTTCTATAACCATCTGCACAGAATCATAAAGAGCTGTGTCAGATATGTTCTAACTTTGATTTTTGGCAATACCAATAAGAAATAAACTATGGAAGAAGGATATATTAAGTTGATATTTCAATGAGTGTTCTAAGCATAGCAAATCCAAACTAGCTGAAAGCTAAACAACTAAACACAAATCTGCATTTTTTGCCATTCAAGTCCTCAATATGGCAATTTTTCCTCTGTGACATAAAAACTAGTAATTGTCCACTCCAGATTTGGGATAAACAGATAAAAGGGGAAAGTGTTCTAGAAAACATCGAAGATGAAGATTCTGAACAAAGACAATTAGACAAAGAGAAGTTGAGTCATGTGATAGTACAATCATCTCCTAGCATTGTGTGTGTGTGTGTGTGTGTGTGTGTGTGTATGTGTTGATGGTTGATAGGAGCTCACTATGTATCCCAGGCTGGCCTCAAACTTGCCATGCACCTTCCTTAGGCTCAGAGTAGCTGAGCTTGCAAACATGTACTACAGCTTCTGGCATTTCTTAAGTAAGTTCTTCACAGACTTAGATTGCTTTTGCAAAATTTTTTCTCAGTAAATAGGTTTCCCTTTTGGCGACAGCCCAGTTTTAGTCCTCTCATATAATGAAAACATTAATATTAGCACTGTCCCTCAGTTCAAGTTTTTAAGCATAGCCAACTTTTCTTCTTTATACTTAGTTTTTATTTACTATTCCTCCTTAATTGTTAGATGCAGGCATATCTCCCTCAGCTTGTGTTAAAATGTATTTCAGACCTAAATAGATTTATTTTTGAATCCTTCTTTACAAAAATAGTTATTCTGATTTTTGAATAAATTTCACAGTCACTTTCAGCATCATTCACCAATTTGAATCTCCTTAATTACACCCAATATTTAGAACCAAATATAGAATGCTTGTGAGGATTTGTAAAACAGATGTTATGAATTTCCTTGATTCAGAACAAAGTTCACTGAGAACTGATTAATATGTTTATAAAATTTTACACTTTCAATGCTCTAAGCTATGGCCCTCAGAACAACCAGCAAAAAGTAAGGTAACTTTGTTCCACCAATATGCATTAAGTCACAAGGGTGGCAGAGCTTTGAATGGGTCACTGCACTCATGACCTAGCAACTTCATGTTCTTTCCCAGTCTGCAAGATTGTATAACCTCAGCAAGACCCTCCTTTGCCATGGCAAAAGTACAACATATTTCATAATGCTGTGATCTGATTCTAAAAATTTCTCCTTCCCTTCTATATACAAGTCAGCATTGGATCATCCTCCTCTTGTTATATATGCCACTCAAAAAGTCATCTGCATGTGCGTGTGTGTGTGTGTGTGTAGTATCCCTAGTATATATATGTGTGTGGCGTACTCATGTGTGTATGCAGACGTGTGCCACATGCTCACATGTGCAAAACGACACCAGAGGAAGACACCGGGAACCCTTCTTTAACATCCTCCCACTTTACTGCCTTAGATCATAGTCTCTCCCTGAATCTGGAGATCCTTGTTTTTCCAGTTAGACGGGCAGATCGGGAACCCCAAAATTATCTTGTATATGTTCCCTAAATTCTGGGGTTATAGGCATGCATGATCATTCTCAATTTTTACATGTGTATTGGGAATTAATTTGGGTTCTCATGGTTGTGCAGCAAGAGTTCCTACCCACTGAGTCATCTCCCCAGCCCCAAGAAACCCAAAATACATCTTTCTGAAGCATTCCATTCTTCCTTGTCATAAAACTATGTGGATTATAGTATCAGGGTAAAAGTCTATTAACTGAAATCAAGCAAACTCAGTTTGTAAGCCAGTGGTACTGGAGTTCAGTTTTCTCCTTGTGTGTGTCTTTAGAACAACTCTAAGTTATTTGTTCTGGAGTTAATATATATTAACTCTAGCATGAACATATAAGGAAATCACCTGACGATCTAATTTCAATGGCCAGAGGATGTAATCAAGAGTTTCAATTTGAACAAGTGCCTAGGTGATATTGCTGGTATGAAGATGACTGAGTAAAAAGATGCAAATGACACATGTTAAAGTTTAGTTCTTTCAAAATCTGGGAAATCTCAACAAATGGAACCCAAAGGGCCCATTTCTGATGTCCGTGTGAATTACCTTTAAGTATGTGAAAGGAGAAAACTTGACATTGAGGTTTTAAATCATCGAAGGATGAGGACTGGAGATGGTTGAGACCTGAAAGAGTTGCTCAGAGATGACAGAAGCAAGATTCTGAGAGGAAAATAAAATAAAATAAAAACGTCAAGGAATTTATCACATGACAGTCACCACTGAGCATTGACTCCCAGTCACTACCAACAGAAAAATGGCTGGTGTTGCCAGGAGTAGCCCTTTGAGGGAAGCTTTTATGTAGGAATCCAGGAAAGAGAGCATTTCAAGGCAGAAAACAATATTTACGTGAGGAGGAGTAATTTCTTAGAAATGTTGACTTGTTCCTATCAGAAGCTACTCTCAAGAACAAAAAGGTCATCATTTCTATGCATCTCAATGAAGGCTGAGAACTAGGAGTCTTTTCTTAAAGAGCTTAATGAGTAAGGAAGTTTTCTGGCAGATGCCTGATGGCATTAGAAAGACGAAAATGCTTTCATGGAGTAAGCAGTGCTCCATCCAATAGAAGAGAATTTCAAAAACATTTTAGCTTTCACCTTCTCAGTTATAAAGCACAACCATTAAACGGTGGAGACAACCAGCTGACTGAGTTCCACTTAATCCTCCAGTCTCTATCTTGGTCGGTTTCTGAGCTGCAGTCTTAGCTGGAAATTCCAACTCTGCTCTCATTCTTGGGACCTATTTATTCACTCATCCCTGTAACCCCATTTTCCTAGAGTCTCAAACTGTCTGCAAGCTGTCCACAGATTGCATTGTTGGCAAACAGTGAATCTACTGATACAGTGTAAAATTTAGTTAAAGTATTCTCGAATTCTGAACCAATGGATACCATGTTTGTCAACTCTGCCCTAAAGAATTATAGTCCAGGCATTATTACTTCCTCTGGTTTGCCAGTTAGCCATCTATTTTAGCAACCCAATGCTAACGCCAGTATATTGAGACTTGGTCACAAGTCTTTTGAGAGATGTTTTATCAAAAGCATTGCTAAAATCAGGATAAATTAGGCTCTTCTATAAATTGACCTAGTTACTTTATCAAAAAAAAAAAGATTAGTATGCCATGATTTATTTTTAGAAAATCCAGGACAGTACCTGCCCAACAATGCAGAAAATTAATTCCATTATTTTAGAAGTTATTTAAAATACTAACTTGTTTTTTTTTTAAGTTAAACAATTGACCAGTCACCTTTTCTATTAAATGAGCTTAGAAAAATAATAGGAAGAATTAGTCTATTAACTATGTACAAGAATAAAGGATTTCCTAATTTTATACATATAATTTTTTTTTTTTTGTTGTTTTTTTTTTTTTTTTTTTTTGGTTTTTCAACGTAGGGTCTCTCTCTAGCCCAGGCTGACCTGGAATTCTCTATGTAGTCTCAGGGTGGCCTTGAAGTCATGGCGATCCTCCTACCTCTGCCTCCCAAGTGCTGGGATTAAAGATGCATGCCACCACACCCGGCTCCCAATTCTATTTCTAATTATCACCTTGAGTAACCTTTAGATGATAGTACTATACAATTATTTTGAAAAATTTGAAAGTTGTTTGTTGTTCAAATGAAGAGATAGGTTAATACAAGAGAAGAATCATATCTGTGAGCCAGTCATAGGATTGGTAACTTAATCATTTTTGTAACTTTTCTTCTATGCCTGAGTCTTAAGAAGGTGGGTATGGAGAGCAGAGATGGAATTATGTGTGAATAAAGGTATGAATGAGTCAGTTTGCATGTTTCTGGGGAGTCTGAAATGATGACTGGACAGTGAATTAACATCAGATCACATTATGCTATTTGTGACAGAAAAAAAAAAAAACAAGAGAAGAAATCAACCTCTAAGAATACTTGACCCAGAAATTTGTTACTGCTTCCAGGTTTTAAAAAACTATGAAACCTTGGGTCTGGAGAGATGGCTTAGCAGTTAAGGTGCTTACCTGCAAAGCTTAAGGATTGAGGTTTGATTCTCCAGGTCTCACACAAGACAGATGCACATGGTGGCACATGCATCTGGAGTTCATTTGCAGTGGCTAGAGGCCCTGGCATGCCCATGCCCATTCTCATTCTCTCTCTCTCTCTCTCTCTCTCTTCTCTAATAAATAAATAAAAATAAATATTAAAAATATATGAAATTTTTATTGGGTCTAGTTTTGTGAATGTGATTCTAGATATTGAACCCAGGCCCCCATGCATGATAGGCACATGTTTTACCACTGAGCTACATCACCAACACTATATTTGGTTTGGTCTAAGTTACTGTTGGTGCAATAAATGGTGGTTAAAGGGAAAGATGCACAGAAAACTTGGTAAACCAGGAGGTTTGTACAAGTACTTCCCATAGAAAAGTTTAACAGCAAAGTAATTTCCAGTAAAATGATTCACCCACCTATCATCATGTTTCACATTCACAAGTTGTCACAAAAATTATCTATAAATAATTTTCCCATCCATATGAGGAATGGTCCTGTTTCAACTTGTTTCTAAAATTAGAAAAAAATATAAACACATAAAAACAGTTCTCTTTCCAACCTTCATATAACTTTCAAAACAAATTTTCAGTTCAAGATGACAGTAAAAGCTCTTCCCCACTCAGCTTTCTAATCCTCCCAAATTTCTTTGAAATGTGTGAATAAAAATAAGTTTGGAATAATAAGATTATAAAGAAAGATAAATGTGTCATCATTAGTGTTAAGACTATTTCACAAATTTTTGAGAGCTAGACAGTGGGTGGGAATGTTTTGACTGATGGTAACAAAAGCCAAGAAGCTTGAGAGGGCTGAAGGCAAGGTCACTGTAGTGTACCCATGATTTAAAGATAAAAACTACAGGATGAAATAAAAAACAAAGTTTCAAACAGGATGCTGAAGATGAACAACAAATGCCTCTGTCTCCTCCCTAGTGAAGAGTAAAGCAACTGGGACTAACTATAAGAAGAAAATTATCTGGGGGCTGACCTCTAAGGCACTGTAAGCCATATACCAGGGAGCCCTAGGATTCCTTGTGAAGAGGAACATGCAGCTCCTTAAACCACAAGTCATGACCCCACATTGGTTACCAAATGTGGAAGGAGTCACAAAAATTTCTGCAACAGTAAAATGATGTGCCATGAAAAAAAAAATTGATTGGAAATCAAACATGTAAAGAAATCAAAGCATTTCCAGCAGTGTTCACTCCTGTGGAATCCATAATTTCAACGCAACCTTGCACAACATGTGTACTTTGCACCACAGGAAGGAACACTGCACATCTCAGCTAAGATACATGCCTGTTACTTACTATAAGTGAAGGTTTTGAGTTTTGTGTGTCTCACTACTGTACATACAATGTTTTCTACTCCTATAAAATAATGGTTTAATTAGAGAAAACAGATTTAACAGTTTCCTACTATCATTTCTGCGGTGATTTTTAATTTTTTTTTTTATTAACAACATATTTTGTATGGATATATCATGTGTTGGTACCCCTTTTCCCTCTCTCATCCCTGCCCACTCCCCATTCCACTGGGGCTCCTCCTCAGTGGGCTTGCAGGTATTCCCTATGGGGTTGTGGTTTCTGCCTTGTAGGAGCGGCAGTCAGTTATTCTGGGGGGATGGAATGCCTCTGGGCATAATGTCTCAACCTGTGGCTCTTAAAGTCTGTCCACCCCCTCTTCCGCAAAATTCCTGTGGTGGTTTGAATGTCAAATGTCCCCCATAGCCTCAAGCTTTCGTAGTTTTGCTTAACAGCTTCCTACTTAAGTCCCCAGGTAGCAGAACCTTTGGAAAGTAGAGCCTTACTGGGAGGTCGCTGTGTGTTCAGAGTTAATTTGCTCTAGTTTCTCTCCTCCCTCTCCTCTCTCTCCCCCGACACCTATGGGTGGGGGAGGGGTGAGAGGTTGTGAGCAAAGCCAGCTGTCAAGCCTTTCTTTTTTTTTTTTTTTTTTTTTTTTTTTTTTTTTGGTTTTGCGAGGTAGGGTCTCACTCTGGTCCAGGCTGACCTGGAATTAACTATGTAGTCTCAGGGTGGCCTCGAACTCTCGGCGATCCTCCTACCCCTGCCTCCCGAGTGCTGGGATTAGACGTGCACCACCACTGATGAAGGATCCCCTTGAAAGCACAAACCCTTTTCTCCCATAGATTCTTCTGATAAAGTATTTGGTCCTGTAGCCAGAATTTAACTATCACAATTCCTTCACATTTTAAGTATCAAATTAGTATGGCCTTGGATTCTGTTGTGTTACAATGTTTGATTTTAAAAACAGATTTGATTATTATTATTTATTATTATTATTAATTATTTTGGTTCTTTGAGGTAAGGTCTCACTCTAGCCCAGGCTGACCTGGAATTCACTATGTAGTCTCAGGGTGGCCTTGAACTCACAGTGATCCTCCTACCTCTGCCTCCCAAGTGCTGGGATTAAAGGCGTGCACCACCATGCCTGGCTATGATATTTTATTTTTAAAAGTTGCTGACATGAGTTTCATAAAAATTAGGAAATGGATTTTGCCTTGGGGTAGGATAGATTTGCTAACTATTTCTGAGATGGACCTAACATACTGCTGCCATTGTGTATTATGCACTTATGAAAAGTGGAGTTCTAAGCATTCATGATTACAAAATAAAAATATTGACAAATGAAAAATATTGAAGTTGTCCTAAAGTTGAATATTCAGACAAGATTTAATTCTTTATGGAAAAATAAAAAAATACAACCATCTCATTAGTATAGAAATTTGCTTTCATCTTTAGTAAATAGCAAAATTGGATATATGCCAAAATTATTTGAAAATAATTTATTACTAGTAGACATTTGTTTTGTATGAAAATTTCTTGGTCAAAATGGGCAAATAGTGGGGAAAAAAATTAGCCAAGGTACAAGATAATAAAATCCTCCTGAAGCTTGCATTTTAGAAGCCAGTGCCCCATAATTCTGACAGTCTAGATGATCAAAGAATTCTATCAGGAAAATACTGCAAGAGGCCTGGGAACAAGTGTGGGCAGATTACACAAACCTCCTTTCTTCAAACAGTGAAAACAACCAAAGATGACCAGATATAACGTAGAACTAGGAAGAGAGAATAACTAAGAAATTATTTTTTAAAACATTCTTAAGAAATAGAGGTAATTCAAGAAAGTAGAGGTTAGATAAACCTCAAGTTGTAATTTAATTTGCAATAATGAATGTAATTTAAGTTGTAATATGAATGCAATGAAAAGTAGGCAAAAATGGGAAATTAACCCTAAAAAGCTAAAATATGACTATTGATAAAGTACTTCTCTTACAACCATGAAACACTGAGTTTTATCCTCTGTACTCATGTAAAACTGCTAGGCATGATAGAGCACACCTGCAATCCTAGTGCTGGAGATGTGCGGACAGGAGGAACTCCACAGCTTGCTAGCCAACCATAATAGCCTAATTCATAAGTTCCACACCAATGAGAGGCCTTACCTAAACAAAGGGAAAGATAGATAAAGAAAGATAGGTAAGAAAGAAAGAACAGAACAGAAAGAACAGAACAGAAAGAACAGAACAGAAAAGAACAGAACAGAAAAGAACAGAACAGAAAAGAACAGAACAGAAAAGAACAGAACAGAAAAGAACAGAACAGAAAAGAACAGAACAGGAAAGAACAGAACGGAAAGAAAGAACAGAACGGAAAGAACAGAACAGAAAGAACAAAGAAAGAGAAAAGAAAGAAAGAAGGGATGGGGAGATGAGAGAAAAGAAGGATGAAAGTAGGCAAATTTTTAAAAAAATAAGAAAAGGGGGCTAGAGAGATGATTTAGCGGTTAAGCGCTTGCCTATGAAGCCTAAGGACCCCAGTTCGAGGCTTGATCCCCTAGGACCCATGTAAACTGCATGCACAAGGTGGTACATGCACCTGGAGTTCATTTGCAGTGGCTGGAGGCCCTGGCATGCCCATTCTCTCTCTCTCTCTCTCTCTCTGTGTGTGTGTCTCTATCTCTATCTGTTGCTTGCAAATAAATCAATACAAATAAAACAAAAATAAATAAAGATAAAGTTTAAAAACAAATAAGAAAAAAATGACAGCTGGGCCTGGTGGTGCACATCTTTAATCTCGTCAACCAAGAGGCAGAGGGGGAGGATTGCTGTGAGTTCAAGGCCAGCCTGAGACTACATAGAGAATTACAGGTCAGCCTGGACTACAGCAAGACCCTACCTCAAAAAAACAAAACAAAATAATAACAGCCAAGCAACCAAGGATGTCCTCTGGCTCTTCAACATACACATATACACATGCACCTGCACACATGCAAATTCATGCACACACACATAAAAATATAGGATTATGATGTGAACTAGACAACAAAGTTTAAAACAAATTATGTTGCTTACAAAGAGCAGAAAATATATATAAGGGTATGAACTACATTATAATACACAGTCAAAAATTATGTGAGCTATTTATTGATTTTTAACAATCATGGTCAACCAATCAGGATAACATGAAAATTTAACTTATAAATTTACACAATGTGTTAACATCCTTGAGATTGTAAAAAAGTAAAACTGGATCTGCCAAAAAGTTGGGAAAGAACTTGGAGGGGAAAGTCACTAAAATTATCATCTTACATAAAATGACATTATAATGGTGATAAGAAATATGGCTATCTGGAAAATAAAATGTAAGTCAGAAATGATTTAAGATAATAATACAAGTATCCAGAAAACAGAGATATATATGCACCAAGAAAAGGTGAGCTAAGTTCTCCTTTTGAAAAGTAAGAAAGCATTAAGGCATTAGAGAGTGTTTAAAATGATTAAGTTCAGAAATGGTGGCAAAACATACTTTCTAGAGTTACAAATGTAGCCATGAAAAAAAGCAGAAGAGATAAATAGTAAGAAATTATTGCCTCTAGGGAAGAGAAATGAAATTAGGAAACACAAAGCAGGAGACTGGTCCTTTTAATCGAAAACCATTCATGCTGTGCTAAAGGGATATTGTGCTATGCATCTGTTATTTTGTTTTAAACTAATTACAGGTAAATATTGTCAATACAGATAGTCAATTAATTTTATAGAAGTTCAGCAGTCAATGCATTTATGTTCAGTTTTATACCAAATTGATTCTGGGTGTGAGGTGAGAAAGTGATACTTTAAGCTAGCTTTAAAGTCAACAATGTAAAATAGAGAAATTTTTAAAAATCCATCAGAAAACCACAATATATCATAATTTCCAAAATTAAGTAGGATCATTTATGAATTCTGGATCTCTCAAAACATTCAGAAATCTGTAGCTATATATAATTTTGGCTAGTTTTTCCCTATCCAAGCCTGGATAACTGACAGTACTTGCGAAATCAACACTCAGCCCAACAAAGCAAAGCAAAAGGTTCCAGTAAGGATACGACTTCTGTTAGTAGATGCAGCAGTTACTTTCTTGTTGCTGCAACAGAATACTGACCACAGGCAGTTTGGGGAACAATAACTTACACAAAGCTTATGATTTCCAAGGGACGTTTCATTTTGGGGGGGAAAGTGTTGCAGAACAGGTATAGTATCTTGTCACATCTGCTGGGAGGTCACAGCAACAGTGAGCTAGTGCAATGAACACCATCAGAGCTGGACTAAATAAACCTCAAGGTTCACCCCAGTGACACACTTCCTCTAGCAAGTTCCACCAGCTGGAGATTAAGTACACCTGAGACTATGAGGGACATTCTGCATTCAAACCACCACATATATGACATATATATGTAAAGTAATCCTACATCACTCCCTCCTACATTTGTCAGTTCAATATAACTTGTCACCTTTAATAACTAAATGACTCCTCCTTTGGGCCAACTTCAGATCTTTTCCTGTTTGTACCTGGAAGTCCTGGAAGGGAGAATGCCCTTTACCATGACATTGTGTCCCCAAGCTGAGGAAAAGTCAGTAGAATTGTACTCAATCTATCTTTGCAACCTAAGAAACTCAACTTGAAATGAAAACGAGTGATGGAGGTGCAAGGGAGAACATATGCCCTTACTTTTCATCTATGTTGCCCTTTGGAGTCTGTCTGCCTCCTGAAAACATATACATAGCTCTGCTTTCTGTGGGGAGTGATGCCCTAAAGTCCTTCCATTTCTAGAGTGTTTCTAGGCTGGTATGAAACAATGCCTCAAGTAGTCCTTTTTATATACTCAAGTCACACTCTCCAGCAGCTCATTTAGTAACCAAGCTCCCAGTGGGGAGAAAAGTTGCAGTTATAAAAATACCAACCACAGGAGAACTCACTTGGCAGGAGGGTATACAGGAAGGCTTTGGGCCTGGAAGAGAAGGTTCAGTGAGTGAAACACTTGCCACACAAGCATGAACACCTGACTCCAGAGCCTGACCCCACATAAAGTCAGATGCATTAGTGCTTATACGTTATCACAGCCCTCCCACGATGAGACAGGAGCTACACACAGGGAAATCCTGGAAGCTCACAGGCCAGCCAGCCAGGCATATGCAGTGGTAAATATGAGATCCTGCCTCAAACAAGGTGGAAGGCAAGAATTGTGTCCTCTGATCTCCACAAACAGGCTGCACATGGGTGTGCCCGTACACACACACACACACACAGTTTATATAGATATATAATTAGATATACAAATATGATAATTTAAACAATTAAACCACAGACTTATTTTATTTAAATTGAAATTTATGGATAAAATATATGAACTAAGTTCTTTTATAGGACAGTAATCTATAAAAATAGTGATAGAAATACACTCATGAACTTAGGGAACAGCTTTGTTTACAACAGAAACAAGTATTTACTAACCCTAAAGTTGAGCAATATTGGTCTCCAAAAATCTTAGTGAGAAAGCTTTCACTTACTCAGTTTCAAGGACTCCTCCTTTACTTGGTTCCACCTCAGAGAACAAATAAATGGGTTGTTGCTGTCAGGTTCACATTGTTGGTAGAAATCGCCCAACCAAGAGCAGCTTGTGAGGAAAAAAAAAAAAAAAAAAAGGCTTATTTTGGCTTATAGGCTCAAGGGGAAGCTCCACAATGGCAGGGGAAAACAATGGTATGAGCAGAGGGTGGACTTCACCCCCTGGCCAATATAATAACGTGGACAACAGGAACAGGAGAGTGTGCCAAATACTAGCAAGAGGGAGCTAGCTATAACAACCATAAGCCGCCCCAACAACACACCACCTCCAGAAGGCATTAATTCCCAAATATCCATCAGCTGGGAACCTAGCATTCAGAACACTTAAGTTAATGGGGGGTACACCTGAATCAAACCACCACATTCTGCCCCTGGCCCCCATAAACTGTTAACCATACATGAAGTAAAATGTAATGCATTCATCCAACTTTAAAAGTCCCCATAGTTTTGTTTTGTTTTTTTTTTTTTTCCCCCGAGGTAGGGTCTCACTTTAGCCCAGACTGACCTGGAATTCACTCTGTATTCTCAGGGTGGCCTCGAACTCACAGTGATCCTCCTACCTCTGCCTCCCGAGTGCTGGGATTAGAGGCGTGTGCCACCCCATAGTTTTTATTAATTCCAATGATGTTCATACATCCCTAGAGTCCAAGGTCTTTTAATTGAGCCATAATACCAAAAAGTCCCCCCAAAACCCATAATGACACACAATAAATGCTCACACTGCAAAAGATGGCATAGGGCATAGCAAAGAAATATTCAACCAATGCAAGATTTAAAACAAGGAAAACACCAAACTCTGTAGCTCCAAGTCCAACAACTCTGGCCAGTGACAAGTCTCCCAGTCTTATAATTTTAACCAACAACAAGACTCTGCTATTCCAATTCCACCTCTCCAGCTAGGCTACTCACAGTCCTGGAAAACTTCAGCCTGGGCCAGCAGCTTTCCTCAGCAGCCATCTCATGGTCCCAGCATCTCCACTGGGTCTCCACTGCAACCCACCATTCATCCTCATGACCCCATGGGGTCTCCATACAGGCATCCAGCAAATCTGCTTCACACTGCCCATGGCCATTTCCAAAACACAAGACCTTGTTGCAAACTCAATGACCCTCTCTTTTCTGCATTTCTTTAACTCCACAATACCAGGTAGGGTGCCAATTTCTTAATCCAGAGGGAAATAAAGCAGACTTTGAAAACAGGACACTCCTTGAGCACTTAGGCCCCTTCAAAAGAGTCTACATTCTTTCTGTTGCCCCAGTGCAGGTCAGCTGGCCCAATCTGAAAGGTTGCAATCTCTCAGTTGCAGCTGAAAGGGCAGCAGTTCACCCAAAGATTACATTTTTTCTGTGTCATATCCCTCTGCACACACCAGTTCACTTCTACACAAAACAACCCTGCACAACTCCTCAAGACACGGGCATAACAGCAAGCTTCTCACACAAGCAAAGCTTTTTCTCACCTTCATAAGCCAAACCTCACAGTCCATAGTTCTCACTGAATTCAGGTCTTTCAACTCTGATCAAGGTGTACTTACAACACTGCAGGGCATCTCTTAGGCCGAGGTTTCAAATCCTTCCACATTCCACTTGAAAATCAGCTCCAAAAGGGTAAAACCACAGTAAGGCGTGTAACAGCAAATCCCACTCCTGGGTACCACTTTACTGTTGCAGTCAGGTTCGCATTGCTGGCAGAAATCGCCTGACCAAGAGCAATTTGTGGGACAAAAGAGGCTTATTTTGGCTTACAGACTCGAGGGGTAGCTCCACAATGGCAGGGGAAAACGATGGCATGAGCAGAGGGTGGACATCACCCCCTGGCCAACATAAGGTGGACAACAGCAACAGGAGAGTGTGCCAAACACTGGCAAGGGGAAGCTGGCTATAACACCTATAAGCCCGCCCCCAACAATACACTGCCTCCAGGAGGTGTTAATTCCCAAATTTCCATCAGCTGGGAACCTAGCATTCCGAACACCTAAGTTTATGGAGGACACCTGAATCAAACCACACATGGTTAAACCCTGGGCCCAGGTCCGCACAGAGCTCCTACCTCTTCCTATTTGCTGTCAGGTTTCATTTGGGGCATGGGAAGAGGTTTCATTTGCCCTTCTCATCAGTATAAAATATGATCTTGCCTCTGGCACTGCCTGAATTGACCTTCTGTCTTACTCTGTCCATTAATAACTATCTTTTGAGTTTTTATGTTCATTATTTATTGCCTTTCTTTTCTCTCTAACCTCTCCTCCAAGACTCAGGAAGCATTGATTAAAAATCCTGTGCTGATATATGTTCTTGGTATTTTTATTTTTGTTTTTGTCCTGGGCTTTTTCTGATCAACAATATCATAGGCCAGGTATGGTGGCTGATTCCTTTAGTCCCAGCACTTGGGAGGCAGAGGTAGGAGGATTGCTGTGAATTCAAGGTCACCTTGAGACTACATAGTGAATTCCTGGTCAACCTGGGTTACAGAAAGACCCTAAAAAAAAAAAAAAAAAAAAAAAAAAAAAAAAAAAAATCTTATACATTATCTAGTAACCCAACAGATTTTAGAAGTGGTTTGGGAGTTGTGGTTTGAATATGGAATGTCCCCCATAGGTTCATGTGTTTGAACACTTAATCCCTGGCTGGCGGTGCTATTTGGAAAGGGTGTGGAACCTTTTGGAAATGGAGCTTGCCTGGCATATGTGAGTCACTGGTTGGGAGAGGTGAGATTTATAACCTGACCCCGCTTCCTCAGTTTCCTGTTTATGGCTGCAGTGGTTCCTGACTGTGGCTGCACTGTGACCAGCCATCACCCAGCTTCTGCTACCATGCATTCCCTGCCACGATGCAATGTGTCCCCTCAAAACCATAAGCCAGAATTAAACCTTGTCTGTCCTTAAAGTTTCTTGTCCGATGTTTGGTCATAGCAGTAAGTTAATACAAGGGCTAAATTTATTTTCCTTATTGCTAACATAAGAAAATAAATCATAAAAAGTAACTTTAAATCCTCATTAGAAAGCTGTTAGCCAGACGTGGTGGCGCATGCCTTTAATCCCAGCACTCGGGAGGCAGAGGTAGGAGATCGCCGAGAGTTCAAGGCCACCCTGAGACTACATAGTGAATTCCAGGTCAGCCTGGACCAGAGTAAGACTCTACCTCGCAAACACCAAAAACAAAAAAAAAAAAAAAAAGAAAGAAAGCTAAGTTAAATTACCATCTAATAACCATCTATGAACCATGTACATACAAAAGAAAAGAGAGTGGCCCCTTCCTCTGTTGGAGCCTTCGCTTAAGGGCACTGAAGGCCACAGTATTGCTCCTTTGTTACAAGGCTACCCTTGTCATGCAGTCCCTTCAGAATGGACACTTTTCCATTCTTCCCTAGATCCAGCCTCATAAAATCAGTTCTGCGTTGTCTTCTTTCCTTATGGCTGGTTGTTTTCATCAGCACATTTAATCTAAATTACTGATAATATGTGTTTTAAATGACCAAATAATATCATCATATTGAGCTAAATGTCCTGTCTCAATCATGCAAATGAAGAAATGAGGCAATTTCAAAGGGTCCTGTGGAAAGAGATTTATAGACAAAGAAGTTAGGGGCACCTTTCAAATTAAACCAATACTAAGCAATTGCCTATAATTTTATGCATTTTCATATCTCTACTAAGAAATTGTAGCATTCTGAAGCTGATATGACATTGGGCTAGATAGTGAGGAGCACCAAATATGCTTATTGCACAAATTTTAAACCCGCTTTTTATCAAATGGAAACTTTTTATTAATAGAACAGGTAGCAACTTTCAGTATCTAATTAGATCTAATTTAATCTCTTGTCACTACTTGATACAGTGTCAAGTCTCAGGTAAAGAGCCAGCTTGGCTTAATGAAGCTGCTACAGGAGAAAAAGTAAAGTTTCAAAAGCAATAAAGCTTTCAGCCAATACTTATTCCACTGCAGACACCTCCAAGAACTTTTGAATCGAAGTCCTTTAGGAAGAAAAATTCAGAACTCTGACCTTGAGAATCCACTACTTGCCTTTGATAAAGAAAGAAAAGAATATTCTATCGCCATGCTCTCATCTACCACTTATATTTTGTCTGGTGAGAAAGTGAGCAGGGAGGAAACAGAAGAGGTGGACTGAAAAAGCCATCCATAGAACAAAGTGAGAATGTGCCTTAGATCAGTTCACAGAAATGGAGAAAGCTGTCAGGATGATGTTTTCACTCTATGACCAAAAGAGAGGAAAGAACACTGACGAGCAGGGACGGTGTGAGGCTGCTGCAGCACACAATGCTTTGGTCCTTCTTCTCCTCGTGTCATGACCTTGGGAGTGATGAAGAATCCTCTGGACATGGCATGCCTGCAAACACACGGGAGCTTGAGTGACTGTACTGTGCTATACACTGCAGCCTCAATCAGTAGGAAATAACTCCACTGTGATGAATGTGGGTCTGAATTTAGCTTGCCTTACACACAAATCAATTAAGGCAGGTTTAGTGACTCTGGGGACATTTTTGGATTTCTGCTGCAATAATCGGAAAATATTAATAGCACTTTGGAAAAAATACTATGCAGTCAATGTACTCATGAGGGTCTCTGTATATTCTCAGCTGATGTGAGCTAATGAAATGATAGATTTAAGGACATATTTTTAAGAAAGATGATAATTGCCTTTGCATTTCTGGGACAAAACACCTGACCAAAGGCTGCTGATGGAAGTAAAGGGTTTATTTTGGCTTATAGTCTCAAGGGGAAGCTTCCTGAAGGCAGAGGCAGCATGGCACAAGCAGAGGTTGGACATTATTTCTTGCCACAACAGGTGGAAAATAACAAGAAGAGAGTGATCTGAGCTCCTGCTGGTGAAGAGGAACTGGCTATAGTACTTTTCAGCACCCCTTAACCTCACCTCCTCCAATAAGCCTCCATCTCCCAAACTGCCAATAGGTGAGGAACCAAGTATACAAAGCACATGAGTTTATGGGTGAGATCTGATTCAAACCACCATAGTAATCTTTCTGCATCATGATAATAAAACTTTTTATTTCTAAGATAGCATCAAATATTAGAAATGTACTGTTGAATGAAAGATAATTCAGATATAATTACAGTATCATGGCAATATAACTCTCTAAGCATATGATTAAATTAAAATGCAGACTGATTATTTTGATATCTGAAGTTAGAACATATCAACAAATCTAATAAAAAATCTTAAAAAATAGAATAGCAAGAGATCAAAAATCAAGAAATTCTATTGATTTAAACATACATACTCTGAAAAAAAAATGGGCCATGCAAAGAATATGAACTTAACTCTTCAGTTTTATCTGTAAGAGAATATGTCTGCCCTTTAAGGTCAGCTCTTCTCTCCTAAAAGAAAATGTGCAGGGAATAGGGTTAGCACTGAAGACAGCAGTACCATCACATCTTGGTAATTGTTGAAGGATTCCTGGAAATCCATCACAGGAAATAACCTTTGCTCAAGTACTTTTTGTATGAATTATTGAGAAATATTTACATATAAAGTGAATGAGTCAATGATCTTATATTTTTCACTTCACTCATTTTTATTTGCACCAGAGTCTCTTCGATATCCTGGAGCTTTCATTTTTTTTTTTTTTTCACAAGCTCCAGTGATTATAGGTCTCAGCTACCCTAAGGAACTGGAGTTGTAAACATGTGTGGTCATGCCCAGCTATTCATGTGTGGTCTCAAGGCCCATCAGGGCTCAGTGGTAGAGTGTGCACAGGAAGCACACTTTACCACTGAGCCCTGTCTTCAGCTCTGTGAAATCATTTTTTTATAATTTTCCCAAATTAGATAAAACATTGTAAAATAACAGATTTCATTTTAAAACACCAGCATAGCTATAAAAATGTCCCTATATTGAAACAATTTTCTCTAAATGATCTACATAATTTGAACATAATTTATTCACTTAATGGAAAGTATTTTACTGTTTATATTTATAGGCACACTTCTAGACATTTATGATATAACAATAAATAAAATATACAAAGACCATTTCCCTCAAGGGGGCTTCCTTTCAGGCAGAATAACTGGCAATAAATATAATCATTATAAAGAAGGTAAATATGTAGTGTGATAGAAGGTAGAAAGAAAATGAATATGAACATGAATATGGCAAAGATGAAGGCCAACTATCTGCACAGGAAGGCAGTTAGTGATGTTAACAAGAACAATTACTAAACATATGTTTCAAAGATGATAGTTACAGAAAGTAGGTTAAAAAAGGAGGAAATAAAACTACCACATCTGAAAACATTGGCTAGGTGCAGATTAGGTGATAAATTAGGTGATAAATAATATTAGGTGATAAATACAATGTACCTGTGAAGATTCTTTCCTCATTTAATTTTGTGTTTGGGGTTGGGGTAGGTGTATGTGCATGTGTGTATGTACAAAAGTGGAGGTCAGAAGACAACCATGGGTGTCACCCTTTATGGGTCCATGTACCGTTTTGGAATCAATCTCTTTCCTTAGCCTGGAACTTGCCATGTAATCTAAACTATCTGACTACCAAGCCCCAGGGATTCACCTGTTTATACACCTGCACTGGGATTACAAACTTACGCCATAACACCTAGCTCTTTTATATGGATCCTGGAACTGAACTCAGAGCCTCATGTTTATAAGGCAAGTACTTTCCTGACTGAGCTATCTCCTCAAGCCTCTCATTATTTAATTTACTTAAATTAAATAATGTTAAAATGACAGCAAAGTAATCTGCTGAGAGTAATATAAGGAAATCGTCTTGTGAGTTTGAGGAAAGAGAAAAAGGTATGAAATATTTTTCTAGGAAAACTGACAAAGAAGTAAGGATACATCATGACTGCCAGGCAGAATCCAGTGTCTACCTGGGGGCCATAGTGTGAACATCCAACACATTTGGATGTTTGTCCCCAAACACAGAGTAGATGTGGTAGTAGCTATATCAGTCAGGTATAATAGATCAGTGAGTTTGTGTTAGGATGCAAGGCAGTAATGAGATCGATTAG
The DNA here is from genome assembly GCA_036365145.1 of Orientallactaga sibirica. NCBI lineage: Eukaryota > Metazoa > Chordata > Mammalia > Rodentia > Dipodidae > Orientallactaga > Orientallactaga sibirica. The sequence goes on from JAEOAD010000509.1 coordinate 6,490,562, forward strand.
CCATTGAATTCAAGCTCACTATGAAGAAACAGAGTGAAATAGTTAAGAGCAATGAAAAGCTTGTGGAATGATTGGAGGCCCTGGTAGGATCAAAAGGTTGCAGGGTCAAAATAATAGAGTGAGTTATTGGAAACACAGGATGGAAAAGATAAAAATTATATGATAGGGGATTTCAGTTATTGGTAATTACAAAATCTATGATATTTCCCTGGGACCTTATTGCTGAATAGGTAATAGAATAGGCAAAATAAAAAATAACTGGAGAAGAGATATTGAAGAAATAGGGACATCAACCATTATAAAAATCAACATGTACTTCAAATCACATAGAGTTAAGTCTGTAATTGTATGCAGATATTAAGAATGTAAATAAATGAGGAATATGACTCTGGGATAGGTAGATGGAAGTTACAATTAAGCCAAAAGCTTAATGGTAAGAGTTTTGAGGAAGCCAGATACGGGGGGTGCACACCTTTAATCCTAGCACTTCAGAAACAGAGGTAGGAGGATTGATGAGAGTTTGAGGCCACCCTGAGTCTACATAGTAAATTCCAGGTAAGCCTGGGCTAGAGTGAGACTCTACCTCAAAAAAAAAAAAAAAAAAAAAAAAAGAGTTTTGAAGAAGAGTTGAAGAATACCTAGAAAATTATGATGGAAGTATATATAATATTTTTCTTACCTTCAGCATTATAGGGAGAAGAGCTGTGAGTGGGAAAGTCATCACCCTGGTTTTAAATACTGACTGCTAGAGAAAGGAGGGGACATTGCATAGCTCCTAATTGATAAGAACAATCCCCAGTGTGCTTCACAAACCTTAGCCTGCTGTGCTGAGTATATACATCTGTGGAACATTCTTGGAGAATATCTGTGGATCATATATTCAGAGATAAAAGTCAGCCAACACATTTGCAAAGCACATCAGCCAGTTTATCAGAAGTAAGCAAAAATAAAATTCCTCTAGACTTGCACAGAACTTGCATGAGATAAGTCAGCTTATGGGATCAGAGCTTTTAGCTGTATTCTCACTTGACTGAGAACAGTCAAAACCCTTCTACCATTTTGTGAGCAATTCCAAATCCCATGACATTGTGTAATGTGAATGCTATTTTCTGTTTCCTTTACATATGAAGAAACTTTTCAATTTAACTCTCAATTTCACCCACCTGCTGGTTATTTTCATGAATAGAAAAGTAATGAGTGACAAGTGGGGAACAAGTGTAATATTCATGATGGAAAGATAGAATAAAATGTTGATATTTTATTCTGAAAGCTGAACATACTCTTTCCCCCAAGAGCCTTTATTTCTCTCAGTCTATCTCTGTAACAAAGACAAAATATATTTGCAACACTTCGTAGTGAAATGATAAGAGATTGCTATTTCTTAGTCTTAAAAGATTACCTTCACAAAGCTCTATGATAAATAATCTGAGTTAACTTTCCTTTTAAGTTCCAACCACTTGCTGAACAATAAATGAGCTAATCTTAACTAGCTCACACAGAGACTAGAGAAGCCTTCTGCATTCCTCAAACTCTCAGAAACTCATTGACTCAAAAACTGCTACTTGACATGGACTGATAAGGATATAACAGTAAGAAGTGACTTCAAATTTTCAACACAGAGAGCTCCCTGGTGGCATTTAAAATAACTCTTCCTCTACACCCACCTTGATATAATTCCAAGCAGCTTTATGATAAGCTTTAAAAAATAAGGAACTTGAAAAAATCTTACTTCTGAAGTCTCTTATTCAAAGTAATAGAAATGGTTTCTTACTTGTTATGTTTAAGTTACCCATAGTTAAAGTCAAAACTTTCATGACCTCCATTAGAAAAGTTCCTCTTCCCTAACTCAAATGCTGATCTTACATTTTGCTAAGAAAACTTAGTCATCTCTGTGATCCTCTCTTAATTCAAACCCTACACTTTGTCCTTGTTGTAACTTGGAGTTACTAAAGTGGCAGAATGAAGACACCATTCTATTTTTCTTTTAGATGCCTTGATCCATACTTGGGGTTTCATATTGTTTTTCTCAAATTCAAAAGGATTTGTCTAATAGTCAGTGAGTCAGTACAATCAAACAGAAATTGAAACTCACTGATAACCAATTAATAAAACATCTATTGGACTGTAGAAATGGCTTAGCAGTTAAGGTGCTTGCCTGCAAAGCCTAAGGACCCGGGTTTTATTCCTCAGTATCCACATAAAGCTAGATGCACAAAGCTAGTGCATGCATCAGAGTTTGTTTGCAGTAGCTGGAAACCCTGGCATGCTCATTTTCTCTCTCTCTCTCTCTCTCTCTCTCTATCTCTCTCTCTCGTAAATAAAATAAATAAAATATAAAAAATTTAAAATAAAATAAAAATACCTCTTACATGGTTTATGAAAACCATAGCTGATCTATAATGCTAAGTGTGTGCATAGAAGGAGCATCTATTTACTTATTTATTTATTTGCAGGAAGGAAGAGAGAGAAAGAGACAGAGAGAAGAAAGACAAAGAGAATGGGCATGCCAGGTCCTCCAGACACTGAAAATGAACTCCATAAGCATGTGCCACCTTGTGCATCTGGCTTACATGGGTACTGGGGAATCAAACCTAGGGCTTTAGGTTTTACAGGCAAGTGCCTTAACTGCTAAGCCATCCCTCCAGCCCATAGTAGGAGCATCAGGAATGGTAAATTAATGTGAGGAACTGATTAATTTCTATTGATGTAAACTAACCATTAGTTTGAAATATCTAAATTGCCAGTATCTTAACTACTAAAACCTTCATAATTCTAAGAAGTTAGTTTTGCACAGAAGAAATATTTACATAATCACAAATCTGTATCAATATAATTGAAATACACCTAAAATAAAATAAAAATATAGCCAAGGTATCTCATCCACTATGACTTTTCCAGATGAAAACTGCTCACAGTAAATGCACCAAGCCTTGTCTTGCTCATCATAAGTAAAATAAAAACTACTGCTTTTCACAAAGCTATGAGGCTCAAGTGAAATAATGCTCATAAAATGCTTAGAAAAATGGGTAGTAGGTAGTATCCTTTAACTAAATGTTAGCTGTCATGCCATTTATGTTGCAACAATTATTTCCTCATACTCGTGGCTTTCAGGATACTGTTTTAATTTACATGTGTGCTTATTCTCCTCAGCATTCTGTGGCATATCTTCTGAATTTAGCCTGGATGCCCTTCCTACTTCCTAGCATGTGCTCTTGAAGTTCCATGATCTGAGCTCACCTTGACCATTCCAACCATGTTCTTCATAGACCTCAACTCTTACCTACTGCATAAAGAACAACTTCCCCAAAACTAAGTTGCTTAAAAGACCAACAGTTATGATCTCACAGTTTCTTTATATCCAGAATTTGGACACGGTTCAGCTGAATCCTCACCCTGCTTCAGAACTTCTCAAAGCTGCAATCCAAATGTCACTGGGTTGCAGTCTCATGTCAAGGCTCGGAGGAATGCTCCATGCTTGAGCACTCTATGTGGTTATACATTCAGCTCCCCATGTGCTGCTGATTTAGGAGCTTTAATTCTCCACGGCCTCTTGGTTAGATGCCACCTGCAATTACCGGGAGCCAGGAGTTTCTTCAAAAGGGCAGCTCTGGGGCTGGAGAGATGGCTTAGCAGTTAAGGCACCTTCCCGCTAAGCCTAAAAACATGAGTTCCAATCTCCAAGTCCCATGTTTAGCCAGATGTAAAGTGACGCAAGGGTGCAATGCTGCACTTGCCCACAAGGGGGGTGCACGCTTCTGGAGTTTGTTCACAGCTGCTGAGAGGCTGCTGGCATGCCCATTCTCTATCTGTCTTCCTCTCCCTCTCTCTATGTCTCTCTCCAAAAAAAAGGCAGGGGCATCTCTGTACTTTTAGTCATAGTGTACCTGCCAAGAAAAAATAGGTCAAAACAAGACACTGGTATAAGAGGGAACAAAGGTGTGACACTCAAGAGAAAAAGCTGTGACTATCTGGAGGTAAGCACTGAGGGCCATCTTTCAAAGCTGCCTATCACATCATTGTACCTTCCCGGCACTTCTTGCTATTTAGTTGCTACAAGCCTTGTGGTCAGAAAATTAATGGTTAACACCTAATTTCCAATTTGGGCTGCTGTCTGCTTAGACTTTTGAAAACACTAATAATAGCTATATTCACAGTTTCTAGTTTGTCATAAAATCATGAGCTTTAAAAGATAATTTTCAACTCCATTACATCTTTCCAAGTGCTTCTGGAGCTCAGAGTGGGCTTTGTGCACCCGATGCTTTATATAAATGGTAGTAGGTATAGCAAACGGCTCTCTTTGACGACAGAATTGTAATATTTAACCATAAGAGAGAATCATAGGTAAGGAAAGAGAATAATATATTTATATAAGAATTATCCCTTGGCTGTACAGATGGATCAACAGTTAAGGCACTTCACTGCAAAGCCTAAGGACTCAAGTTTGATTCCCCAGTACTCACATAAAGCCAGATTCACAAGGTGACACATGAGTCTGGAGTTTGTTTTTAGTGGCTAGAGACCCTGGCACACCCATTCTCTCTCTCTCTCTCTCTCTCTCTCTCTCTCTCTCTCTCTCTATATATATATATATATATATATATATATATCTGTCTCTTTCTCTCTCTCAAATAAATAGGTAAATATAATATTTTTTAAAGTTATCTAGATAATTCTATTAATGAGAACCAAACTGACCTATGTTTTCTTCTTTATAACACTAAAATATGTTTTATTATATTTTATATAAAAACAAAAATGTGTAATTTATTATAGGTTAATCTGCTAGAATTATTTATAAGATCAGAGGAGTAAGGAAAAGAAATTTTGTTAAAATAATATAAATTTTGTAATAATAAGGAATTAAGCCTTTTAAGAAATGTTTCTTTACTCTAGTAAATGTGTTGACAAAAATTTTAAACAAATTCTTTTAAACAGCATACAACTCAGATGTAGTATAAATTACTGCAAATGATCGTATCTTCCAATTGCAAACAAGGAATAATATGAATCACTGTCAATATTTTATCTGAAACATTAATCTCCTAGGAACATGGCTTCAAGAAAACATGGAACTAAGAAAATCATCTTAAATAATGGCTAAATTCTTGTTTTTATTCTAAAGAACCCAGTAACCTGATTTACTTGTCTAATATGTATACTTAGCAAATAAGACAAAAATTGTGTGATTTATTTCATGTGAATTCCACAGTGCCCTGTAAAATTGAAATTTGATGAATTAGAAATGGAAAGTCAATAAATCTCTTGAGCCATAAACTCATATTAAGGTTTAAAATCTTTCTTTCTGACTACATATATACTGAGATTAAATAATCCATTTTAATTCCTCTTGTTGCTGAAAACTGGAGTAAAGTTGTTAAAATATTACTAAAGATGAATTCATGTAATCCCAAAGATATCAGAGAATTATTGCAGTCTAAAAACTGTTTGGCAATAACAGAGGTTCTGACTGACAAAACAGCACAATCGATATTGTTCCTGTTCTCAAACCCAATTAAAATAACAAAAGAAAGATATATGGGGAGGGAGAAAAGCAACCTCAATTAAACTCACAATAGCTCTACTCTCAAAGTGATGGACTTTCCCACATATTTTCAGTATAATTTTGAATTTATTAAAGTAAGTTTTGGGAAACAATAAAACTATATAAAGAAAAGAGAGGTGAATGTCTCTGTTCTTGAAACAAGCAAAAGGTTGTAGCACGCATAGCAGTAAAAACGCTGACCATATTCACAGCTAATAGTTGCTGGGGGCTGGGAGTCATGTTCTTCAGCGGTGTAGCCACTGTTAAGTCGTCCATATTCCAATAAATAACCCATGCTCATTCAAGCAACCCAATACACACAGACAGACAGATAGACACACACACACACACACACACACACACACAAAAAAAAAAAAAGGAGTGGTATTAGGTGGAAAGAAGAAGGGGTTTTGTGTTAAAGGAAAAGCAATTTTTATATGATTCAAGTACATGCCTCAAAAGCTTAAGAATATGAGTTCCAATCCAAGATCCTATGTAAAAAATCTGGGCATTGGGCTGGAGAGATGGCTTAGCAGATAAGGGGCTTACCTACAAAACCAATGGACCCAGGTTCAATTCCCTTGAACCCACGTAAGCCAGAGAAGCACAAGGTGGAGAATGTGTCTGGAATTCATTTGCAGTGGCTGGAGACTCTGGCACACTCATTCTCTCTCTCTCTCTCTAATAAATAAATAAATAAATAAATAAATAAATAAATAAATAAATATAAATTAAATATAAAAATCTGAGCACGTTAGTATATGAAAAAAAAAAAACAGTTGTCCCAACTGGGCATGGTGGCACATGGCTCTACTCCCAGCACTCCGGAGGCAGAGGTAGTAGGATCACCATGAGTTTGAGGCCAGCCTGAGAATACATAATGAATTCCAGGTCATTTTGGGCTAGAGAGAGACCCTACCTTTAAAAACCAAAAATAAAATTAAAAAGAAAAAACATAGTTGGATCCTTTGGAATGTACTGGCCAGCCAGTCTCACCTTAATTGGCAAATTCCAAACCTATGAAAGACCCTGTTTCAAAGGTGGAAGATAATCTAAAGTACAAAAGGCAGATGGCACCTGAAGACCAGTACCTAAGATTGTACACACACACACACACACACACACACACACACACACACACACACAATGCCCCTGCATATATATCCACATGAAAACACCTTTGGACTGGGGTGATGGTTCAGTGGCACCTGCCACACAAAGTTGACTATAACTTCAGATCCCAAGAATCCATGTAAATCCAGATGCTCTGGTATTAGTATGTGGAATCCCAGAACACCTCGGGCAAGCAGGCAGGAGGAAACACGGGAATTGCCTGGAAGCTCTCAGGCCAACAATCCTGGCAAATACCATAGTGAGCAACGAAATGAGAGCTCCTGCTTCAATGAAGGATGAAGGCAGGGACCCACACGTGAAGTTTTCCTCTGCCTCCACATGAAGAATATGATATGCCCAAGCCTACATCCACACACATGAGTATGCACACACACATACACACATCACACACCCTCACCCCAAATATCTTTATATAGATAGATAGATGATAGATAGATAGATAGATAGATAGATAGATAGATAGATAGATTTTTTTTTTTTTTTTTTTGGCTTTTCAAGGTAGGGTCTCACTCTAGCTCAGGCTGACCTGAAATTCACTATGTAGTCTCAGGGTGGCCTCAAACTCATGAGGATCCTCCTACCTCTGCCTCCCGAGTGCTGGTATTAAAGGTGTGCACTACCACACCCGGCTTCATCTTTAATATTTTTTAAGAAAGCTAAAAACAAGCAAATTAAAATCACAGTGAAATGCCACTATACAAACTTATTATATGCATAAGTGCATACCCATAGCTAAACACTAACAACTAAAGTTGTTTCCCAAAAATGAGAAACACATTCCACCTAAGTGAGGTCAGGGATAGTGGAGAGGATGGGGTGAGAAGAAAGTTAGTTAAAAAAAAAGATTTTTGACTGAGCCAGATGGAAACCTACTTCTTTGTTAGTTAAGTAATCTGTCTGTTCAAAAAAAAGAGTTTGGGCAGCAGTACCCTGTGGTGGTGAATAATGCTGTTCCTAAAAGTCATAGATTGCTACAAGTAAATTTCAGTATCAGCAAGTTGATACCTTCCAGTAAAGTGTTGGTCAGGGAAGCCTACAATTCTCCCAAAATAATATAGACTATTGCCAGTGCCACCAGGACAAGATGGCAAGATGGCAAGACCCTATTGCTGAAGACTCCACATGCTTAGACTGTAGATCTCTAAGAAATCAAGCTGGAGCAGTGCTGGAAGCCTCCTCCCTATTGGTTTTCATACTGCCAGAAAGTACTAGGCAGCCACCTGAGGAAGTGTTTTAGTTAGTTTCATGATACTTGGACAAAACATCCCAACCAAATTCAGCTGATGAGAGGAAAGGATTTATTTTGGTTCAGAGTCTCAAGGGGGAAGCTTTATGATAGCCGGGGAAAGATGGTAGCACAGAAGCCAGACATCACTTCTGCCACAGCATGTGGAAAACAGCAGCAGGAGAATGAACCAAGTTCTGGCAACAGGGAACTGGCTACAATACCTCTTATCCAACCCCCAGAAATATATCTCCCTCAGCAAGCCCCCATCTCCCCAAATTTCTATTAGCTGGGAACCAAGCAACAAGAGCACATAAGTTTATGGTGAATATCTTACTCAAACTACCACAAGAGGAAAAGTTAATAAAGGCCTTAACCAGCAGTGGACACTGCAAGCTTCACTGTTGTCTAGCTAGGCAAAAAGTGCCAAATTGATGCAATGGCAACATGTTAGTTATGGGGAAAACCAACTGCTCTCTGATTGGATTTCAGTTCTACTCCATAAGAGGTAATTCATGCCTGGTACTAAAACACTAATCAAAAGCCTATGGCTGGGGAGGTCATAAGCTCTAGGTGGGAAACTATCATTAATGTTTGGCTACATGGATATATTATGCCCACCAAACTGCCCTTAAATACTTATGATTATGTTCATATATTAATGCTACTCTCACTTTTGGTTAGAGAAGCTTTTCAGATGGTCGTGACTATACAGGACACTCTAAATTCATCAAAGTGCTCAGATGTGACGGTGGATTGTTCAGCACTAAGCAAAACATCTTTATCACGCCCTTCAAGGCTCAAGAAGCATTGTAGAAAAGGTGGCAGAAAGAATATAAGAGCCAAAAGCCGGGTGTGGTGGCGCACGCCTTTAAATCCCAGCACACAGGAGGCAGAGGAAGGAGGATCGCTAAGAGTTCGAGGCCAACCTGAGACTACATAGTTAATTCCAGGTCAGCCTGGACCAGAGTGAGACCCTACCTCGAAAAACCAAAAAAAAAAAAAAAAAAAAGAATATAAGAGCCAAAGGAAGGGCAGGATTGCTCTTGAATACAGTCTCTCAGACACAGAATGACCACGGTATGCTCATGACCTCAGAGTGGCTGACAATATGTACAAAAGATCTGAATAATAGGAGTACAAAAAAAAAAAAATGATGACATCAAAGTAGAGTATTAACTACTTGAAACTAAGGAAGTATTTGGTGGAGGGGAGGTAGAAGAGGGAGGGACAAAGGAGGGTAGTGGGGAGGGGGTTATGACCTGGGCACATTGTATATACGTATAGAGGTCAATAAAATGTTTTTAAAAAGTGATAATACATATGTTGACAGAACTGTTTGTCATTGATTCTGAGAATCACAAAAATATGAAACAATCTAACATCATATTAACCAACTAAACAGAATATCAGTTTCCTTAGCCCAATAGATGCCATAAAATTGCTTGCAAAACCTCAGGAGACAACCTAATAAAATTTCTCAGTAAACGGAAAATGAAGGAAATTTCCTCAACTTGAAAACAGGCATCTATGAAAACTTTAATTTTTTTCTTTTGTCTTTAACTGATAAAAATTATACTGAAAATTCTCATTTTATACATGATTTTAAAATGATTTGTTATCTTTATATAGAATAATGTACTTGTGTAAATTTATAGGAAGATTTGATATTAAGACTATAAAGAATATTTTATATGAGAGTGAGGTAGATTCTATGATAAAAAGTGTTAGCAAAACAAAGCAGAACATGAATGGTCTGCATGACATCCCATGCAGAAGGTGCAGAACTGTACATCTGTAATGCTGATAAACAATCAGAGGAAGTATTAAATTACAATAGATATCTGGAAGACAGACTAGGGAGATCTGCACAAGTCTTACTGAATCTCTTACCTTTGAGGCACTGAATCTAAGACAATTCTTCATAATTAACCATGAAAAATGGTGACAAATTGATATTTCATGACAATTACCTAATTATATTTTATTATATTTCTACTAAAGATCAAACACTATTTTAAATGAAGTATTAAAAATAAAATAGGCCTTGTAAATGATTGTCCATTCACTAGAAATAGTAGGCACAATTAAGTAAACTACAAAAGTTCTTGTCCTCAGGAATTTATATTCTAGTGGATAAGCCCCTAGTACACAAGTATGAGCAAATGGATATATAATATATCAACCACAATAAGTATGACAAAATGTGCAGCATGGAGTGATAATAATGATCACATTGCTTATATAGGAAAGAGCATCCTCAAAATGTGACCATTAGGGCTGGAGAGATGGCTTAGCGGTTAAGGCGCCTGCCTGCTAAGCCTAAGAACCCGGTTCCAATCTCCAGGTCCCACGTTTAGCCAGATGCAAAGTGACGCAAGAACGCAATGCCACACTTGACCACAAGGGGGCGCACACATCTCGATTTTGTTCACAGCAGCTGAGAGACTGCTGGCGCACCCATCTCTATCTGTCTTCCTCTCCCTCTCCCTCTCTGTCTGTCTCTCTCTGTGTCTCTCTCCAAAAATAAATAAAATAATAAAAAAAATTTTTAATGTGACCATTAAACAGGAAGCAGAATGTGATGAAGAAGTAAGGACTGTGCATAGTAGCAAAAGGAACATTCCAGGCAATAAGTGTGGTATGTACAATTACTTGTCAGTGGAAAGTGTTGGATGTGACTGAGAAATAAGGAGGAGGCCAATCTCATCAATTTGCATTAAGCACAGGGTATGTGGAACACATGGAAACTGGGCTCAGAGGACAGGCCCATTCCATGAGCAGATAGTAAAGACACATTGTATTTGGATTTGGAGTCTTCATTGTTCCCTTGTATGCCCTCCTTCCCAGAATCTACCACCCTGGGGCAGTAAGATGGGAAAATTTAACAGTAGGGATTATGACTTTTTCTCATAATGTCCATTTTTGTGGTGGAAAAAAATTAATTAGAATTGTGCTTACATTTTAGTAGATTTTACTATTTATTTATTCATTTATTTATTTGAGAGGGGAGGAAGAGAAAGGGCACTGCAGGACCTCCTGCAACTATAAATGAGTTCCAGACACATGTGCCACTTTGATGGGTACTGGGGAATCGAACCTGGGTCATCAGGCTTTACAAGTAAACACCTTTAACCACTAAGCAATCTCTCAAGGCCAATTTTGGTAAATTTTCATTGTAGAACACTTTAAATAAAACATCCGTTTTATGCATGTGGAGAAAATACAGGGCAAGAACTTGAAATTTCTTCCTAATCAGAGGCTAAAACACTAACAGCAATAAACGATTTATTTTTTACTCAGTTTTATTTTGTCTATAACTCTGCTTACATAAAGATTATGAATGGAAGAAGAAAATTGGCATGTCTAGAGCACTCTTACACTTACATTTTTACTCTAAAATTTGATGGCTACTATCTTTGCATCTCAGGTACATATCTAGCTAAATTTATTATATTCTTGGTCATATTAAATTATAAAGTTGGTATATCAATCTTTCTATGATGTGATGAGCTACCTAAGCATAAAACTTTTGAGCAATATATTCTGGAATGAAATAGAGGGTCCATAAATGTTTTTCTAAATTGATAGGAACTATTCATCACAGTATTTTAACATGATCTTGCATACTTAGTGAGGCAATGTGCACATCCTCCTCCCCTACCTGCAGCAGAGTACTCCAGTAAAAGCGACTGATGGCAAGCCTTTCCCCTGCTCTCTATTAGAACTCAGACCACAGCTCAAAGTGAGAGTGAGATTTTACAAAATTATTATCTACTGATTTCTCAAATTTAAAGAGAAACAAGAGATTCATACAATTTCTATGAAACTGATGGTTTCAAATATATATATGTCATTTATCATTAAGTAAGCCAGCTGCTGTAAAAGACTCAGTGGAATATAAAAGGTGTTATTTGTAGGTATCACACTAATTTGATAATTAGCAAAATGTCTATGAATTTAATATCTATAATTAATTGGCCTTTTCCAAGATGCTAAAAGACTGTTGTTTTCCATGTATTCATACTTCTTAAATGTCAGAATGAAGTAAATGACAAATGCAAAAATTAAAAATAGTAGAAAAACATATGCTATTTATAATTCTTGAAGGATAAGTACTATCTTTATATCAATTTGTTATTTGATTAAAATCCTGGCAAGTCACTTGGGATGGATTTCAACACATGACACTATGTGATTCTTCAAAATTGTTTATTAAATTAACTTATTTTCAATTCTAATTACACATAGACCTCCATTTGCTTTATTTTACATTTAATTATTGTATTTTCATTAAGCCTAATGAAAATATGAATTGCTAGCATTTTTAATTTTTAAATGTGTACCAAAAGGAATGAGAGCACATAGCTCTTATATATAATATACAATAATTTTCTGGCCTCTTTACCATTAATAACAGACAGTTTGGTGGTGCTGAGGATAGACACTAGGTTCTCACACATGCTAAACAAGCTACATCCCTGTCTTAAATGATTTAAAATTTTAATTCGTTTGTGTAGTTTTTATTTTAATAACATATCCAATTATTTATTTTTGATTATTTGTCCCAAGAAATCGTATTTTTAGTTTATATAAATTCAATTATGAATCCTGGACTATCTATAGCATGCTGAGGAAAGATTAATGTTAAGAAAGTAGAAGGCTGGGGAGATGGCTCAGTTGGTAAAGTTCTTGTCTTGTAAACATGAGGACCTCAATTCAATCTTTACTATCCACATAAATGTTGGGAGTGGTGGTAAGCATTTCGAATCCCAGTTTAGGAGAGTTAGAGACCAGAATTCCTAGGGCTCACTGTCAGGCCAATGTGAGATTCTGTCTCAAAGGTTGTGGAAAGCACTTCTGAAGAGGCATATTCCATACTCAAGGGAACTCACACACACATGTACATTTATCCACACATGTACACAAGCACACCACACACATATATGTGAAAGAAGTAGAATCTGCAATCCCAGCTTTCAAAGTTAGACAGATTATGTGTTTGAAAGACATATTGCTATTTTTCTCAAAAACTAATCATGTTCATTAAATAGTGTTCAACACCCAGTATTCACACCACTGTGAATAATGTAGTGTTTAAATCAGGATTGTCTCACTCTTTTCTCCCTTGAATTTGATGGCTGAAAGTCATTAGACAATTCTGAACTCTTCAAGAAGCAAGGGAGCTATGAAGATGGAGTAGAGGTTGGATGGATCCTTGCTTAGGAAATTGTTTGAGGACCTTGAAGAAGTAAACCACAATCAAGAAAGAAGACATGTGGACTGTGTTTCAGACTCAGAATATAGTCACAGACAACACCCTCTCCACCTTGAAATAGGGGCAAATGAAGAGCTTACCAGCAAGGTATAGAAGAGCAAGATGCATACCAAATAACAGAAATTGAATGGAAATATACACCTGGGAAAAGCAAAAACTATTTTTAAAAGTAAATAAGGGGCTAGAGATATTGCTTAGTGGTTAAGGTATTTGTCTGAGAAGCCTAAGAACCCAGGTTCAATTCCACAGCACCCACATAAGCCAGATGCACAAGATGACATATGTGTCTAGAGTTTCTTTGCAGTGGCTGGAGGCCCTAGCACACCCATTCTCTCTCTATCTGCTTCTTTCTCCCTTACTCTCCTAAATAAATAAATAAATAAATAAATAAATAAATAAATAAATAAATAAAATTTTAAAAATAAGTAGACTTTCAATACAAAAATAAATTTATATAAAAATACAAGTATTCTGATATGAAATAACTGATCCAAATAGGATAAAGCCAATTTCAATTAAAAAGCAAATTTAATTAAGTCTAGCAAAATAATCAAACTAAAAGTTATTAGAATTATAGCAATAGATATATACTTCTAAATTCATACAATATTTTGAATTAAAATGATCAAAACTTCTCGCACAATGCATAAACTACAACCCCATGGGGAATACCTGCATCCCCAATGGAATGGGGGCAGGGATGAGGTAAAAGAGGGTACCAACATATGATGTATCCATACGAAACATCTTGTTAATGATAATAATAATAAACATTAAAAAAAGAAAAAAAGAAAACTCCAAACATAATAACTGCATGCATCTAAAAGAAAGGCTTTAAATAAGAGGTTATCAGAGTTATCCACATTTATAAAAAATATAATGAATGATATGTTAGATGGGTGCAAAAACACAAATGCTTCTGTGGATGGGAAAGATAGATGGGATCAGAGAAGATGATAAAATATTTTTAAAATGTAATAATTTAGACCTTCAGGTGAGTGAAGGGGACAAGGGGCTTCATCTTGTGATGATGTAGGGAAAGAAAAGGCTTATTTCTATATAAATCTCTAGATTCTGGGAAAAGCCCATACAGCAATAGATTCAGAAAAGCAGTCTACAGTGATTTACTATAAGTTTTATGTAGCATAGGTACCTTCAGTAGGAAATTCGGATCCAAAGACACAGATAAATCTAGGTACTTTATGCTCAGGCAGTAGACAGTCATGGGAAAATATGATTGGAGGACAAAAGGATATTATCCAGCAGCTATGAAGTGGGCCAAGCTTAGCAGAGCTGTTTATTCACATTCATTTTGGCATCTCTGCCTCTGGCACCTTTCCTCCAAGCAGAGGAAGAACCTTCTCAAATGGGGATTGTATGGCCTGCTTCACAGAACAGGAAAAGTTGAGAGTGGTCTTCCTGACCTACTTCAGGGTTGTATGTATGCTGAATCACACCAGTACTTCTCTGAGTCTTCTTTTATGTAAAAAAAAATAATAATCATTATTGAAGGGAGTAATACTGGTCAAAATACAAAATGTGTTTGCATGACTATTTAGGTCTACATTTTTAGCACTAAAACAAAACTTACTCAAATAAGAAACTGTCTCACTAGAAAAAAGACTATTTCCATAAAGAGATCATATACTAGAAAGACTTATTTACCTTGATAATGGCACTAACAACTAATAAGAATTTGATTCTCTGATTTGTCATGTTAAAGCAAGGCCTTAGTATGACTAAATTTAATCATAATCCACCCTATACTTTATGCAGATCACATCCTTTGTGGTGCTTTGTGATGCCTTTCCAAGGACAATGATTTTACAATGAAATTTATTTCTTCAATGTAACCACTGCACAGAATTTCTTGTCAGACATGAGAAAATTCCTGTTATAGAAAATAAAGGTAATGAAATATATGATCATAATATGATCATAACTTTCATTGTATGTAGGAATGGCATTACATACATGTTTCCCTCCGGTGGCAGAAAAGGCTACATTCCATCTCTGGAGATAACCACACCAAATCTATATCCTGAGCCTGCATCTCTTTTCTGCATGATTCTAAAAATGGCATGAAGCCTTCAGAGAGAAATCCAGTGCTTTCGTATGTTGTTTAAATTATTAATATTTAATTACCAAAGTTACCAAAAAGTGGATGCACAAGAGAATCACTTCTAGGTCATCCTCAGCCTCAGAGCAAGTTTGAGGCCATCCTGGAATACATGAGTCCCTGTCTCAAAAAAATTAAGATATGTATGCAAGTTTTAAATGGAAAAAAATGAAATATAAAAAAATCAATAAAAGTATAGGAATTTAACTTGCTTATTTTTATTGAGAAGCAAATTTCTGAGAAGGTATTTAACTGAATATGCTGTATTTTCCTCTCAAATTTCATTTGCCATTGGATTGCATAATCTTAAACTGGAAATACATTTTTCTGGATTTAGGTTATTAGTCTATTGTTTATTTTATTACCTTTTTAAAGCAAGTATTGGTAAACCTTTCCAGAACAGATACAGAAGAAACACTTTAGACTTTGCAAGACATATGCTCTCAGTCAAAACCATTCCATTCCACTATTTTAGCCCAAAAGTAGCCACAGATAATATGCCACTGGACATAGTCTCTCAAGCCTATTTGTTTGTTTTTCAAGATAGGGTCTCACTCTAAGCCAGGATGACCTAGTATTCACTATGTAGACTCAGGCTGGACTCGAACTTACAGTGATCTTCCTACCTCAGGCTCGTGAGCGCTGGGGTTAAAGGCATGCACCACCACACCCAGCCAAAGCCTGGTTCTAATCAGAAATTTAATTGTATTACAATTCTCAAACATTTCCATAAATACCATTAGTTGGGGTTTTGAAGGATTATATTTTTCCTAGTTTTCCAATATATTACAATTAAGCACCCTAGTTTGCATGTATGTACATTATGTCTTAGGCTTAGATTTTTAATAAATGCTGGAAACTTTGTAACTGCTATGAGAAATTGATATTGGTTCGTGGGCTATATGCTTAGTGAGGAAATAGTAACATTCATTTTTGTATCTCTTTGTTGTCTTTATTCTTCCAAATATTCCAGTAAGCCAGAATAATTGTACAGGGATATCATGAATCTATGATTGTTAGCTCATTTCACAAAATTTTTGAAGAAATTATTTTTTACAAATCTAATTGCTTCTAATAGTTTTTAATGCTAGAATTTTGTTTATGCATTCAAAGAGCTACAAACAAGCATCGTGAGAATACATGAGATCACTCAAGAGGAAACAATCCTTGAAGTGCCTAAATATGTCACTGAGAAAGAGGGAATAGAAAATGAAGGACATATAAGGGAGGAATAAAGAATGAATGGCATGGTAGAGATTGAGAAAATGAAAAAGGTTCAGAAAGAATAATACAGTGGAGACCTGGATTTAGTAGAGTTGAAAATCTAAGTTAGGGACGGAGACATCCAAGTTGTTGGCTGATGGTGGCCTTGACAATGAGGAACATCAATAAAGCAATGAGGCCAAATATCAGCTGGATACTGTTTCAAAAAGAAGGGTTTGGAGAAATAAGATAGTAATTTCAGATATAGAAAATAACGAGTGACACGGTTCCAGACAGCAAAATAAATGGCAAAACGGCAAAAAACGCATATAGGGTTAGTAGCTAACTTTTAAGGTAAGTGATATTGAAGTGTATGTTTGAGAAATAATGTAATTGATCCACTAGAAAGAAGCCTGTGATGCAGGGACCAGAGGGAAAATGTTCAGATTCAGGAGTTTACTAACCTGAAGGGAAGGTGAGGAAAAACGGAGGTGTCAGCGTTTTATAAGTTAGAAACAAAATGTAAACAAAAACAATAGTACATTGGCAATAACATGAAGGTAAGAATAATTTATCAGGTTGCCTCTATAGGAAACATGAGAAAAAATGATAAGCTGGCTGTGAGGGGGTATGATGAAAATTTAAAGGAAAATGCAAAATATTATTGTTAGAAAGCAAGTACTAAGTGGCTAAATAAATACTAGCATTTTCAGTAAAGACAAAAGATCTGAGGTCATTAAAATTACAAGTTTGTCTGTTTAATATTTTCTAATAATGGACCATTGTTTAGATATAAAATGTTAGTATCAAGAATTGGGTTTCAGCCGGGCGTGGTGGCGCACGCCTTTAATCCCAGCACTCGGGAGGCAAGGCAGAGGTAGGAGGATCGCTGAGAGTTCGAGGCCACCCTGAGACTAGATAGTTAATTCCAGGTCAGCCTGGACCAGAGTGAGACCCTACCTTGCAAAACCAAAAAAAAAAAAAAAAAAAAAAAGAATTGGGTTTCTCCAGGATTTTGTTTATTCTGGGATTTTTTTTTTTTTTTTTTTTTTTTTTTTTTGGAGAGAGACAGAGAGAAAGGGAGAGGAAGACAGACAGAGAAGGGCATGCCAGCAGCCTCTCAGCTGCTGTGAACAAAATCCAGATGCGTGTGCCCCCTTGTGGTCAAGTGCAGCATTGCGCCCTTGCGTCACTGCATCTGGCTAAACATGGGACCTGGAGATCAGAACTGCTGGAGATTGGAACCAATGTTCTTAGGCTTAGGAGGCAGGTGCCTTAACCGCTAAGCCATCTCTCCAGCTCTACTCTGGGATTTTTGACAGAAGGAAAAACCTAACATTAGTGTTTCTTAAGGACATTTATACACAGTGAAGAGGATATTCAACATGAAAAAGAAGAGGAGACATCATTGACAAGTTGAAGAGTGAAAAGTGGGCATAGCAACAGAATGATATAATAGAATGTTGTGAGAATAATTTTTAAAGTGAGAAAATGAGATGTAAGAGAAAATCAAAAGTTTAATTCTCAAATATAATACAATTTTAGAATATGACTCAAAATCAGCTATTGAAGTAGAATAAAGATCAAAATGGATAATTAAGATTAAAATGTGATAGTGATAAGTTTTTAATGAATCATTCATATGAATTTTAAAGCTATCAGAAATGGCAAACCATGGTGGAAAAGGTGTGAGGATGAGTCTTAAATGAGTTATAATAGGGTAGACTAGCAAATTAGTTATAGGTCATATGAATGGGCAATATGAACTTAGAAATACTCATGATTATTTGTCAAAGAGAAGGTAGGCTGGGGAGATGGATCAGTAGGTAAAAATCATTTGATGAAGGCTTGAGAGGACTTGAATGGTTCTGAGTTTGATCCCCAGCACCTCTGTATAAAGCCAATCATGGCCATGAACACCTGTAACCCTGGTCCTGGGGTTCATTGTTCAGCCAGTATGGTTGAAAAAAAGAATGGTAGCACCAGATTCAGGGATAGAGTCCACTTCAAGGAACAATACAGAAAAATGACAGAAGAACCAACATTTTCTAATGGTATATTCACTTATGTGCATGGGAGGATACATCTGTACATAAATGCAAACATTATGCATACATACCACAGACCACACACACACACACACACACAAATACAAATAAAATAAATACATATGTGAGTAAGTTAATAAATGACAAATAGTTTTAAGCAGTATTTGAATGGCAAGAAGGCCCCTGAATAACTGAGGTTTCTGTGGAGGGAAAATAAGCACCCTTTACTTGGGATGGTTATTTGGGAAGATGTTGAGTCTAGATAGAAAAACAAAGGGTAGCAATTTCCCACTAAGGTATTATAGAACTGGAAGGTGGAGACTTCTTTTCTTTTTTCTTTGTTCCTTTTTTTAAATATAGGTAATATTTATTCATTAAAAAACACATATGTACACCAACAACTCCCCCAATGTACACATACATTGAGGAGGATCCTCAGGGAAATGGCGTCAAGGGAGAGGTGATATATGACCTATAGCCTATATAAAAAAGTAAATAAGGGGCTGGAGAGATGGCTTAGCAGTTAAGGCACCTGCCTGCTAAGCCTAAGAACCCGGTTCCAATCTCCAGGTCCCACGTTTAGCCAGATGCAAAGTGACGCAAGGGCGCAATGCCGCACTTGACCACAAGGGGGCGTAAGCATCTGGATTTTGTTCACAGCAGCTGAGAGACTGCTGGCACACCCAGCTCTGTCTGTCTCCTTCTCCCTCTCTCTCTCTCTCTCTGTGTTTCTCTCCAAAAAAAAAAAAAAAAATAAAAAGTAAATAAATATAAAAAGTAATTAAATTTTAAAAAACTATTAAAATCAGAAAAATAAGTTTTAGCCTTGCCCATTATAGGACAAGCAAGGATTAGTGTTCATTTTGACTATTTTTTATTTTTGTTTGAAACAAGCTTGTTTGACAGTTTCCATAAATATAAACAAAATACCCACTTGTTCTAGGCACACAAATTTATTCTTAGGTGGAATGTTTAACAAAAACAATCATTCCTAGGCTATATAGCTCAAAGTAAATGTGTTCCTTTGATCAGAATTTTTCTTCCATTATTTCTTTACCTTACCATCTGTGTTTAGTACATGTATTTTAAAAACATTTTTATTTATTTATTTGAAGGAGGGGACTGTGAAAGTTTCTAGAGGTGATTGCAGTTAGCAGCCCCTCTAGAAAAGCTGAGCCAACAGTAATTGACCAGAACAGCTGAAGGCTTTGGAGTAAAGTTTTCTCAGCACCTGTAGGGAAGATGCCAACCAAACTACATCCCCCTCTTATTATGACAGCTAAGTCTTTAAATTAGTTAATCAAGATGAAGGTTTCTATGATACTGATTCATGCCATCATTAGTTTCGTGTATCTTCCCCAGCCTCTCCCTCTCTTAAGCCAGTCCCCCTCAAGACCTTTCTACCCTGGTATGCTGTCCCTCCACTTCCCTGTCAAATGCCTCCTTCTCTCATTCCTCCCTGCTTCCCCTCTCTCCAAGCTTCATCCCAGATCCCTTGCCAATACTACTGAAGCTTATTGCAAATGGAATGGGAATAGGAAGAGGGAATATAAGAGTATAATCCACTGGGAATATGCCCAATATGAAATATGTTCATACAATAAAGTTATCAATTAAAAAATTATCTCTACACATACACTATCCAATAGTAACAAACAATATTATAAATTCAATTCCATATATATTTTTTCCTCCCTTATATAATTTGAAAGATGAGTGGAATAAATTATTTAATTTGGACATAATTAGGAAAGATAACACAGAGTGGCAGACTTGGAAGTTGAGAGATTATAGTGAGTACCCTGCTGTCCCCCTAGTGATGAATTGGCTTTCATATCTTCCAGATAGTTTAGTCTAATCCAGTTTTCATATGACTGATTTGTCTAGACAGAACTGGAAACCTGGGTGGAAAGGGCAGAGAGGTTGAAACTTTTAAGTATTTTTATTTATTTTTTTAATTATTATTTTTATTGACACCTTCTATCTTTTTAAAATGTTTTTATTTTATTTTTTTTTATTTATTTAGAGAGAGAGAGAGAGATAAAGAGGCAGATAGAGAGAGAGAGAATGGGCATACCAGGGCATCCAGCCACTGCAAATGAACTCCAGATAAATGCACCTTGTGCATCTGGCTTATGTAGATAATGGGGAATTGAGCCTTGAACCAGGGTCCTTAGGCTTCACAGGCAAGTGCTTAACCACTAAGCCATCTCTCCAGCCCCCACCTTCTATCTTTTAAGTATTTTTTAAGTTTTTAGAGCTGGGGAGTTGAGAGAAGGGAAAAGGAATAATCTTGGCATTAAAATTTAATTTTCCTCAGAATTCCTGTTGTCAATTCTCTTAGTTGAGAAACCAGGAAATGCTGGAATGATGTCTATGGTTATAGCTTCTTGACTCTTTGCTTCTAATAGTATTTTAATTTATAAGAAAAAAATCATTTCAGAGCAAGATTGTAGAAATAACTTAATCGAATAACATACTTATCTCATTGCTGAATAACAATTGGGTAAGTGCTTCTTAGACATTTTCTTTGAGCTATACTTTGGTGGTCCAATAATGGGTTCTCAAGGTAGAAGAAGGATTTTAGGAGAAGAAATTGTGTTATAAGCCAGTGTGGTAGTTTGAAGAGATGGCCCCCAATATATTTTGTGTTTTATTAGTTTGTAGTTTGCATCTGCATCCACCAGGCTGGAGGCAGGTGAATCTTAAGGTGTGGTGGTGGGTTTGAGATTCAATCTAAAGATATGCAAAGTGTGCCTAGCTTGAGTTCCTGAAGTGTGCTATGCTGTGTGGCTTTGGCTTTTGCTCTCTATGTTTGGACCTGTGAAAGCAGGCCAGCTTCTCTGCCATTATGGAATGTCCCCTGGATCTATCTGTAAGCTTCAATAAATATCCCTTCCTCCATAACTTTGCCTGGTCTGGAAGTCCATCTCAGTGAACCTGAAGCTGTCTCAGCAAGCAAGTCTCACTATTAGGAAAATATTCTTGTTTATATATTTGAATTGCACATTCACATATATACATGTGTATATATCAAGATAATGTGTACAGACACACATTTATATACATTTTTTGCCTTGGAGGAAGAAAAGACATGGGGGACCCTGAGCAAAATGTAAGCAAGGGTAGAGAAGAAGATTAGAGTCTCATTTGCATACCATTAGGCTTTGATTTTCTATGATTTCTCTTCTATGTGACACTGTTGTCTTGGGCAGGTTCCTTATTAAATGTCTATGGAAGAGCTTCACTTAGACGATGCCATATCCAAGGACTGAGATTAAATGATTTCAAAGAAAAAAACTTAGTTCCTCAAACTTGCCCCTCTTCTCATCTTAGTGCTCATGGTGGCAATGTGCACATAGAATATTTGTATAACTGTATAAATTTCTCTTGGGCAGTATTCCCCAGCAGGGCATATCCAACCTTTTCATATGGCAGTGTGATATTGCCATTTCTCTTTCTACCAAGTTCATGCTTATGAACCACACTATTAAAATACAAAAACAAGCTGGGTGAGGTACCACACGCCTTTAATCACAGCACTTGGGAGGCAGAGGTAGGAGGATTGCCATGAGTTCAAGGACACCCTGAGACTACATAGTGAATTCCAGGTCAGCCTGAGCTAGAGCAAGACTCTACCTCCAACAATATCCAAAAAAGATATAAAAACAAATCACAGAATGGTTTTAAGTAAGTTTATGGTTTTGTGTTGGGCTATGTTCACAGCTATCTTTGGCCTATAGGCTACAGGTTATACATACCAGATTGGGAACTATAAGCCACTGGTCTACTTCTTTTCTTGTAAATATGTGTGTACATATATAGGTGTGTATGTGTATGTGGTAATGATGATATGAGTCTGGGCACACACATGCTATAGCATATATGTGGACATACTTTTCTATCTTGTCTGAGACAGTTTCTCTCTTGTTGTATTTTGGTCAATGAGAATGCCAGACTAACTGGCTCTGCAAGCTTCAGGATTTGCCTGACTCTGTCTCCCATCACTATAGATATGTTGGAATTATACACTTGTGTCTCTTTGCCTCCAACTTTATTTGCATACTGGGAATCTGAGCTCTAATCAACAGGCTTGTGGAGTAAGCACTTTTAGATACATTGAGCCATATCCTCAGCCCCTTGTTGGCTACTTCAGTGTCTTCAGATGGAACATCCATGAGGCGTAGGATGCCTGATGGCCACTTAGCACCCAGAGCATGACTTGAGGTTGGTTATCTCCATATAACTCTTAGTTAACTCTTAGTGAATCCATTGCCTACTATATTTCTTTTTTACTCAAGTGGCTCAGCTAAAATGACAGAAGCAGAAGAAGATATTGTAATACATACCAGAATATGAAAATATAACAAGCAAGGACTAGAACATATTTTAATGTGTAAATCAACACAGCCATAAATACATCCCTAGGAATAGCTATTCACATTCCAATAAAAAGCCTTTACATTTATATTTCTGTTCCCCATATTTAGCCTCATATTTACTTTCACTCACTGCAAACAAATGTGTAAAACACATCTAGTTTCTCTTCCACAGCAAAATTTTCTCAAAAATGCTATTTTTCATATAGAAGAAAAACAAGTTAGTATTTTCTCTCAGTAATTTTTTTTTATCAAATATAGGAAGAGATAACTATCATGACTTCCAAGGCTCAGAGAACATTGCAGAAGACAGTGTGGAAAGAATGCATGTGCTAAAGGATGGGAGGAGTGCTTTGGAATGGCATCATACAGACATTGAATGGCTATAACATTTATGACTTCATAGGCATTGTCATTACCTGAAAAAGACCTGGGCAGTATGGAACAAAGCCCATCAACATTCCAATCATGAGGACAATTTTTTTTTTAAAAAAAGTAGAAGACATAAAAATAGAAGAGGGACTAGCTGGAAAAAAGAGGAGTTTATTGAAAAAGGAGAGGGAGATAAAGAAAATAATGAATTAGGAGGGATTATAATAAAAGTACATTAGGTACATGTATAAAAATTGTCACTAAAAAGTTAAAAATAAGGAGGAAAGATAAATATCTATAGAATACAGAAAGAAATTAACTCAGAATGGGAGTAGAGCAAATATTAACATAGTTAACACATGCCTAGCATATGACTAGGTAATAGGTTCAAATTCCCCAACAACAAATAAATGGAATCTTGTCCTTCAAATCATTCAAAATCTATCTAGCCAAACCAACAGAATATCTCATACATAAAAAGTATTCTCCAATGGTGATGATTTTGAAGAAATGAAAGGTTCTATTTGTTGATCCACTGAGATCTGAGGAGTCTACTTCACAATATTTCTGATCTTGGCTACTTCTCTTAGTGAAAATGAATCATATTTTTCAGCCTCACTCACAGCAACATAAGTAAAGGCTTCTTTGCGTGGTTCTCTGCCAGTGGGGGTGGGTCCTAGGGGGCCCCATGGACAGCTTCCTGCTGATGAACATGCTGTTTGTATTGTTTTAAGAAACCAGGTTGTTTTATGAATACAACAAATGCATATCTGTGTAATGAAAAGAAGTATCATCATTGTGTATGTTTGAATTTGTGAATGGTGCAGCACAATTTGATGAAGGGAAATAGGAAGAGGTTATAAAAGAGAAGAATGGTGCAAAGGAAACATGAGAGAGTGAGACAAATATACAACTGTAGCCATCAGTATTGAATTATTGTTATCTGTTATCTTGACAGACTTTTTAAAAAAATTATTTATTTTTTTATTTGCAAAGAGAGAGGGATAGAAGAGAGACAGAGAGAGAGAATGGTCATGCCAAGACCTCCAGCCACTATAAATGAACTCTAGATGCATGTTCCCTTTGTACATCTGACTTATGTGGGTGCTGGGGAATCAAACCTGTGTCCTTTGGCTTCACAGGCAAACGCCTTAACCGCTAAGCCATTTCCCAGCCCTTTTTTTATTTGAAAGCAGAGAGAGAAAGGAAGAGAGAAAAAAGATGGAGAATATGGGCACACCAGGGCCTTCAGTCACTGTAAACGAACTCCACATGCATGGATTTATATGGGTACTGGGGAATTGAACCTTGGTGATTAGACATTGCAGGCAAGTACCTTAACCACTGAGCAATCTATCCAGCGCCTTTTATTCTGTTTTCAGTAGCACACAAATTAACTCCATATTTTCTTAAGGATAGCTGCCACCAAGATAGTGAATAACAACAATGCAGTATGTAGACATTCTTCAGAGTCCTATGAGGTGGCACTGGATTCATGCCAGGAAGGATTATTCATGATAACTGCAATGCCTTCAGGATATGAACATTTTTATTAATGGCCCAAAATTCTGATAGGAGGTCAAATTTACCAGTGTTAGATAAATGGTAATCATTGTAAATGAATTGTGAAGGAAAATATATATTTTAAATAGTACATTCTTATCCAGTAGACAGATTCTATGCCAAGAGAAGGCTGCAGAGTATCACAAAGACTCAGCTCTCACTCCATTGCTTATTTAGCAGAGGGTTGAAGACATGAGGAAATGCTAATTAATTGAGTAATCACAATATTTAGGGAGTCTTTGAAGGTGACTTTCACATCTTTTAAGTGTCAAACTTTCTTTGTATATTTTACTTCTTTCATTTCTTCACCCATGAAGGTGTTTCTTTATCTGGTAAAAATTTCAGAGAGACTAGAAGAGGTTTTTCAGCCAAACACCAATATAAAAGTGAGCAAAGAATTTGAACAAATGTTTCACCAGAGAAGATGTGCTAATGGGTAATAAGCAAATGAAAAGATGCTCAATACCGTTAGTCACTAGAAAAATACAACTTAAAACCATAAAGCATCATATTTTACAATCTGGAATGGTTATAACAAAATAGACAAGAAGAAACATTCCCAAGAATGAGGACAGTTTACCAGAAATATACTTCTAGTAAACTTTTAAAAGATATGACTGGATTGTACCTCTCAACATTCATAGGTTGGAACCATATCTCCCCACATCAGTTTATGACTGTGTTTGGAGACAGCACCTTTCTAAGAGGTAGGTAACGGAAAAGATGAGATAACAGTTTATGTAAATCTACTTAGTTAAAAGGCAAATTCACAGTAGCTGGGGCGAAAAAGAAAAACAAACATGAGTTAACGGCAAATGACCCTGAGGATGTTATTGGCATAATAGGAATACTCTAAGACTGATGGTGATCATACACCTTCACTGGCTTACTAAACATATCATTGACTCATATACTTGAAATGGGGCATGTCCTTTCTTTGTCACCAATGGAGGTATAAAATATTTTACCCTGAAAATTATTTAAATTATAAATTCATGCCTCAGTAATTTGTTAACATACTAGAGTCTCAAGAATGAAGACACCTTCAGAGAACAAAAGGAAAGGCCACTTTGACAAAAAGAGGAGAAAAGGGAAGCAGGAACTGAGGAAAACTTTTGCTCTTTTGTTTGCTTTAAAGCTGACAGATCTAAAAGAAATGCTGAAGAATGTCATCAAAAACAAAGCAAAATCCCCAAATTAAAAAAAAAAAAAAGAGAGAGAGAGAGAGAATCATTATATGACATTAAATAGCCTCTTTACTTTGTATAACACCTAAAGAATTAAAATCTCAAAGATATGCTTTGGGGGGTGTTTAGGCACCAGAAGTAGATACATTTCCCCTAATTCTTCTTTGAAATGCCAATAAAAATTGCTATATTATATAGCATGTGAGAGACTCAGAAATACTAATTAATCTTCAAAAGCCTGTATAACTGTCATCATGTCTCCCTTATAGTCCCTTATAGTTTCTTACATTCAGGGCAGAGTTCTTCATCTTCTCCCAGAATTTCTTCTTTATTCTGAAAAAACAGCATGCGTAGCTAGTCATTGTGACCCAAAATAAAATCTACACATGCCAGCACCCTTTGAACACAGATCATGGTCATGCAGCTAATTGCTTTCTAGTGGGCCTTCAGTGGATCATTTCCAGGCAGCTTCTAAGAGCTATCTTGTTTAAAAAGATCTGGTAAAATGCTCTTCCCTTTGTTCTTTTCCTTTATTCCAAACTTCTCTTTGTAAACAAATGCCACCATCTTACCTAGGAGAAAAATTATGGCATCCTAAAAACGGGAGAAACTTGACGCATGAAGCAACATGCCCCACATCTATATACTTCTGACCCTCTATACAAGAGGAAAAGGATTTTCATTCCTGTTTAAACCAAAACAAAACATGCTTCTTTATGCATTTGGGGCTGTTCATTCTACTGGGTGTTAGCAGAGTATTACCAAGATAGACAGACAGATATCTTGCCAGTTGCAAATAATTCTCTTTGAGGCAGATGCTCAGTCTTTCAAGGCTCCTTCCCTACTTCTCTCCCTCCCCCTTTATTCTTTCCTGAAAGGAAACAATTTTCTTCCTAGCAGTGATAGAAGGCTCCTCTGTTAAGTGCCATTTCTGGGTTTTCGTTATCCCTGGTTAATCTGTTTATCGTGTTGATCTCCAGCTGTCAGCTTCTGTGTGACTGAGTCTACTGGGGTATCTCCCCCCGCTTTGAAGCTTTCATCTGCCAAGTTAAACACTGCCATTATACCTGTCTGTTTCATGGTCCTGACTAAAGCCTTCTGCAAGTCCAACAGACTCTGACCACTGCTGCCCATGGGGAGGCTTCTTGGAGTTGCTGACCATTCTCCATAGGTGGAAAGAAATCAGCAACATCCATCTATCTACGTGTTTCTTCCTCCCTCTGACAACTAAACCTGACAACACTCATTCAAATGTGAGGAAGCAGAATATCACCCCAGGTATTCTCACATTTTCCTTCAACACAGTGTCATTCTACCTAACTTTATCAAGGTATATATTCCAAAATACTTTTTGCCCAATTTAGTCCTGTCCTGGCTTACTCTCATTCATCCTCTTTCAGAAGGATTCAACTGATGTCCTATTTACCACTTTCTCATGTCTAGGATGTGAATTAAACCTCTGGGGCCTGCAGAGAGGTTCTGTCAGTAAAGTACACAAGGACATGAGTTTGGATCCCCAAGACCCATTGTACTGTAATTCCAGCACTGGAGAGGCAGATGTGGGGCTCTTTAAGTCTTCCTGGCTAGGTAATCTTAACTGAATGGGTGAGCTTTAAGTTCAGTGAGAGTCCCTGTCTCAAAAACTAAGGTGGAGAAGCAACTGTAACCATTAGACATTGACTTCTGACCTCCAAACATGTGCACAAACATGCATACACACAT
The DNA here is from genome assembly GCA_036365145.1 of Orientallactaga sibirica. Classification (NCBI taxonomy): domain Eukaryota; kingdom Metazoa; phylum Chordata; class Mammalia; order Rodentia; family Dipodidae; genus Orientallactaga; species Orientallactaga sibirica. The sequence goes on from JAEOAD010000509.1 coordinate 6,518,334, forward strand.
ACATGCACACACACACAATGTACCCCCACACATAGGAACATGCATACACACTTGTACACCACATATCAAGACAAATGCAAAATTTAAAAAATAAAGCTTGGGCTGGAGAGATGGCTTAGCAGTTAAGGTGTCTGCCTGCTAAGTTTAAGAACACCCCTTTGATTCTCCAGGTCCCACAGCTAGCCAGATGCAAATTGAAGCAAGGGTGCAATGCCGCGATTGCCCACAAGGGGGCGCATGCATCTGGAATTCGTTCACAGTGGCTGAGAGGCTGCTGGCATTCCAATTCTCCCTCTCTCTCTCTCTCTCTCTCTCTCTGTGTGTGTGTGTGTGTATGTGTGTATCTGACTCCAAAATAAAATAAAATAAAGCTCTGCATTTTTACTCAAACACCATGGCTCTTAACCTACTTTCAGAGAACTCATATTTGAGAGACATTTTCTTCTCTTTATAGATGAGATCTTAAGTTTGATGCTTTTATGATCCCAAATGGAGATTCAGTATGGATAGGATGAACACTCCCAGCTTCACAATTCTAGTCACTTGTCCTCTACTTCACTGACGGGTAGGAAGCTTTCTATTGGCTTAATAATTCCACACTATTAGACTCATCTATGATCTCATCATATCTACAGACACACGTCTAGGTGGAAACGAAGGAAGAAGATGACAGTGGAAAATCCCAAACTGAGCAGTGTGAGATTCCAGAGAAAACTTGCCTCAGAGACTACCTGAATTGTGTTGTGAAGCACGGGCACATCTTTAATTCATTTGCTCTTTCACTTTGTATTTGCAATCATGGCTGCTTTAGCAGACATCAAGCTTGGTACTAAATAAAGAGAAAAAAAAAAGTCCTCTGACAGCTGCACAAGGAGCTTAATTAGGAGCCTCTTTAAGTTTACTTTGAGTTGCATAATTGATGAAGAAACATATGAAGTGATAGCACCCCCTTAACATCCTCACAATATTTTCAAAGATGCTGATTGTCACATTTGTTTCACATCGTCTAGAAGATGTCATTTTCTAGCTTCTTTTTATCTTAATCCTGGGCCATGTTTCAGTTTAATAATTCATTAGCTGTTCCTTGGAACTTATTGCCTGCTGTGTTTGCTAAAGACTGATTAGCAATTTTATCATTTCTAAGTTTTCTGTATATATTTTCAATGTCATCTCCTACTGATTTGAATACTTTCTGGGTTTGAAGCAACTTTTATTTTATTTTTTATCTTTTTCTGCCTGGGCTGTGCTGCTTTCATTTATATCCCACAGAGTATAAACACTGAAATTTAAGATTCTGTTGGTCATTCCACCTTGTAGACTACCTGTTTTAATGGCATATTCTATGTCAGATAAACATCATTCTGCCTTTTATCGACAAGCACCAACCAAAACCAGGTGTGCATTTATAGTTAAATACAGCATGATTGGGCAAAATCTGTGTGCATTGGTGAAAGAGCCACCTGGATTTAAAGTTTGCCTCCATTAATCACCATCTGCTTGACTTTAATCCATTTTTTTGACATAACTTTTCTAAACTTCAGTTTCCTCCTCTGTAAAGAATCTCTTTGTGGATTGTAGTGATGGCTTAACAGGCATTTGCCTGTGAAGCCAAAGGACACGGGTTTGATTCCCAGGACCCACATAAGCCAGATGCACAAGGTGGTGCATGTATCTGGAGTTTGTTTGCAGCTGCTGAAGGCCCTGGCACACCCATTCTCACTCACTATCTATGTATCTGCATCTTTCTCTCTCCCTCCCTTTCTCAAACAATAAAAAAAATCCTTTGCTGTGAGGACTGGGGAAATTGCTTAGTGGCCAAGGCCTTTGCCTGCAAAGCCTAAGGACTCTGGATCAATTCCCCAGGACCCACATAAGCCCGTTAGACAAGGGGGTGCATGAATCTGGAGTTTGTTTGCAGTGGCTGGAGGCCCTGGCATGCCCATTCTCTGTCTGCCTCTTTCTCTCTTTCTCTCAAATAAATTTTAAAACAAAATTTAAAAATCCCTTTGTGGTATTATTATGGGGAATATATGAGATATTTGTAAAATATATAGCCATATACCTGAAAGATACATACTTTGCTAAATTTTGTTTCATCTATTTTCTTTCTTTTTCTATTCCTTTTCCCATTTCAGTCATTACCATTAACAAATCTTCACTGGCTTCATTGTAGCATACATTGTGCTGAGGCAATGAAATAGTTCCTATCCTCATGTGGCACCCAAAGCATTCCCATTTTGTTATAATATGACAATTTTCTATTCCATTATATTGAGAACTCCATCTTTTTAAAATATTTGTATTAATTTATTTGACAGAGAGGAAGAGAGACAGAAAGAGGTAGGCTGTATGGACACCCCAGGGCCTCTTGTCATTGCTAATGAACTCCAGATGCATACACCAAGTTGTGTGTCTGACTTGATTTGGGCACTGGGGAAACGAACCCAGGATAACAGCTTTTGCATGCAAAAGATTTTAACTGCTGAGCCATCTCCCCAGCGTGAGAACTCCATTTTCTGAATATTGTTTAATAATGCTGTTGTAATCAGTTCCACATTGCTGGGATGTACATCCAAACCAGGAACAGTTTAGGGGAGAAAGGGATTTATTTCACGCCTACACATCTAAGTGGTGAGTCCCACCAGTGACAGAAGAACCTCCTTCCTACGTCCAAGCAGAGAGAAACCATCAACAGCAGTAAACACCAAAATCAACACGCACAAAACAAGCAACAAACATCAGGGGCCCAGGCTCACACTGCTCTGCATAATTTTGGCCTGAAAATCAGATCTGCCCAGAAACACACCTTAGGGCTGGAGCCCAAGATCCATCCCCAGTGACCCCTCCTCCAGCCAGATGGCTGGAGACACACTTTAATAAACCACCTGAATTTATGTGGACATACATTCAAACTACCAAAAATGCTAATTTTGATCATCCCAAATCTCTCACAATTGATGTTTGCTTTCTCACTAAAAGGCAAAAAACTGGACATTAGTGGCATAAACATCATAGCCCTTTGCAAAGGCACAAGTGAGTTCACATATTAATCAGATTGTTTATAGCAGCAACTTTGGGCAAAATTCAAATAACTTCCCTATAAATGAACATTTCCATTTAAACTGTTCTATTTACACCCTAGTTAGAAACTTCAGGATGTTGATCAGGAAAATTAAGAGCTTGGTTTTAGACATTTCTATTGGATAGAATGGTATAATGCTGCATACCCCAGTTTAGTTTCCTAATACTGGTGTGCCATGTCAAATTGTTTGATTGCACCCTCTGTGATTCATGAATTCATTCTAAAATATGTGATGTATGTTTATTTTGAAAAATGAGACAATTCTGAGGTATAAGAGAATGAAGATTGAGAGGCTGGCCTTAGAAACTTGGTGTGTTTGCATATGTGTTTGTGATTTCAATTTAGAAATATTAGAACAGTGTGAGGTGATAGCAGTTTCATTTAATAACCTCAGCTCAGCTATATCTCAGTTTAGACACAGTACTTCTAAAGAGGCATACCATGAAAACAAACACAGGAGATCCATGGAGGAAATATTAAAGAGGAGAAAATGCAGCTTCACACAGACAAACTCATTATAAGGCAACCTGTCTGAGAAATGAGAGGTCTGTTTTAGTATCATTGATAAATATGTCAATTGGTGAGAAAAATTAGGTCAGATTTGGCAGATATAGTGATAGAGTAAGTATTTTCCATGAACAGAATCACCTAAATTCATAGTTCCAGAAAATTAAGTTTATATTTATTTAAAATGTGGTTAAGCATCGATCAAATTATTTTCAAGAAAATATATTTAAGTAATGATTTAATTTTTCTCAGTTCTTTTTGGGTACAAGTTAAACCTGGTGTCTCCAAATAAAAGAGTAGATTTATCATTTATACGCACTGACTTTATATACCTTACTAAAGTCATGCATGCTAAAACACTGAGAAAGTAAACAGCAGCAGTAGAGCAGGTAACCGTATTTTTCAGGCCAATAAGTTTCCAAATTTTGCCTTCAAGAATATTTGAAGAGGGCTAAGTCAACTTGTCAGCCTATAACAAATAACTGAAAAAGGTTTCTGATTAGGTTATCTATAATTTGTATTGTCTATAAATAACTAGAATAATTAGCAAAGCAAACAAAATCATGTACATGCCCTGGGTATACATGTGTATACATTTTTAAATGTATTTTGATAAGCTTATTGTTATATTCTATAAATATTAAATCAATATGTTTATATTGTTCTAAGGAATGATGTAAATAACTAATTATTATGACAAATATTTTTATTGTCTAGAGTTTCATGGTTTAAAATAAACATTAAACATTCACAATCTTTATGTATATGTGGACATATTAACTATATGTACATAACATTTAGGTACAGGATATATAAGTATAATACTTGTATTAGACATATATTTAATTTAGATCATTGCATTTGTCTATACATATACAATTCAGTATATATATATATGTGTGTGTGTGTGTGTGTGTGTGTGTGTATGTGTGAATATGAAATGTTATGTTTAAATGTTTTATTATCATATTCTTTATAACCAATATAGTACAATCAACCTAATAACACATTATAGTAAAATTAATTGTTTTGGGGGAAATAAAATTTTGTTAGGTCTGACAGGACAGCAGGATGGCAACAGAGACATAAGAAAGTGGATTATCCACATTCCTCAAGAAACTGCCCAGCCATTATCCCCTTCTTGCCTGCAATGCCCACAGGTCATGGTTTCCTGCCCCCTTATCTCATAAACCTCCTGATCACAGTTCTGGTGTCACACCCTAACCTTTTGAAATGGCTAATGTAAAGAACAAAGGAGTTCTTTGCCTCACCTTCCCCCAACTGAAAGCCCTATAAAGCCCACTACCTGAGGAACTCAGGTGGGCTGTGGGGCTGCTCTCTTGTGAGCCAGCCCTGACAGCTCCTGCTTTTCTGGAATCAAAGCTTTCATCTTTACCTCAGAGTGGTTTGTGTGGTCATGGTCACTCCTTAACCTTACAAATTTCAAGATAGAATCACTAATATTAAAAATGAGCTTCTGGGCTCAGCAGTTAAGGTACTTGCCTGAAAAGCCTGGTTTCAATTCCCCAGTACCCATGCAAAGCCAGATGCATCTGGACTTTGTTTGTAGCTACAAGAGGCCATGGCATTCCCATTCTCTCCCTCCCTCCCTCCCTCCCTCCCTCCCTCCCTCCCTCTCTCTCTCTCTGTCTCTCTCCCTTTTCTTGCAAATAAATAAATAAGAAAAAAAAAAAAAAGAGCATCCCTATTACTACATTTTAGAAAGAGGACCAAAACAGAATGTTGTGGCTTAAGAAGAGGTGCTCAAAAGCAATGTTACAACCCTGAGCCAAATATCTAGTTCAACATATAGAAAAATCAGGAATAAAGAGGATCCCTATATCAGCCTTGCTGCCAAATGAGACAAGATCAAAATTTTGTGATTTATTATGAAACAAATAAATCTGGGGTGTGTTGGTGTGGTCCTCTTCCACCAAAACACTCAAAGAACTCTGGTTTCTTCCATTTTAAGAAAGCCATTATCATGGCTGGGCACACCTTTAATCCCTATGCTTGGAAGGCTGAGGTAGGAGGACTTCCATGAGTTTCAGACCACCCTGAAAATAATACACAGTAAATTCTAGTTCAGCCTGGGCTAGAGAAAGACATTACCTTGAAAAAAAAAAAAAAAAAAGCCATCATCTTAACATGAGGATTTTGGACCACTCCCATGAGGGAAGCAGGAGAAGAGATCATGGATGCCATAGCATTTGAAAATATTTAAATCAGCAATCCAAATCTAAAGCTCAAGTTTGTGATTTCAATTTATTTCCAGGGAAAGTTGGGAAATGTACTCTCTCTGTATCCTTGGAAACAGGAAATTTAGGATTTGCCTATGAAAAAGACATGGGGATATTCTTCAGAGATCTTAATGCTTGTCACCTAGAGCTGAGGAAATAAACAAGACTGGAGCTTATTATTCAGACCAGAAAAGGATGCAGGTAGGTGCCACATGAGACAAACCTCTCCATGATGGTGGTACAAAGAGGAAAAGCAAGTATGAGCACGTTTTTACCTTTCCTGAGAATAGTAATAATCTATGAGCTACCTGTGGACAAAATGACACCAAGGGGGCTGGAGAAATGGTTTAGAGGTTAAGGCATTTGCATGTGAAGCTAAAGTATCCCATTCAATACTCCAGGACCCTCGTAAGGCAGATGCACAAGGGGCACATGCATCTGGAGTTCGTTTGCAGTGGCTAGAGGCCCTGGTGTGCCCATTCTCCCTCTGTCTGCCTCCCTCCTCTCTCTCTCTCTCTCTCTCTCTCTCTCTCTGCCTGCAAATAAATTAAATTTGAAAAGACACCAAGGAAAATAAGCACGTTAGAGACATTTTGAAGTAAAATTGTTGACAGTAACTCTTGCCAGGAAAAAGAACCAAGACAGCAGCGAGAGAAATATCACACATGACAGATAGTCTTGAAAGTTCTGAGCTTGAACGTTTTATGCAAACTTAAAAGTTCTCTCGCACCAGGGCTGGAGAGATGGCTTAGTGGTTAAGCCCCTTGCCTGTGAAGCCAAAGGACCCAGGTTGAACTCCCCACTTGTGCAATAGCACAGGCTGAGCCAAGAACACATGTGTCTAAAAAGGAAGTATCCATGTGGTAAATACAAAGAAGTGGACTTGCAGGGTTACATATAATGAAGCTATTTAGAGAAAGAGTCAAGATCATGAATACTTTTGTCAAAGTAAGAAAATGTTCTTTGGTCAGAACAAAGACTTCAAGTTTTACAGGTAGGAATAAAAGAAATAGGACATGTACTAGAGACTAGGGGAGGATATCCAAAAAAGAACGTGGGATTTGTTTGCCTGTGTGATGGTAACTAAATATGGGATAATTTCGGGGAGTCTGGCAAGAGATAGGCTTATGCATCGGACTTGTGTGGGTATTGGGAAATGGAATCTAGGTCCTCATGTTTTATAGGCAAATGCTGTAACTGTGACGTCATCTTTCCTGCCCTCATCCACCCAAAAATAGTAAGTATGCTAAGACTGGAAACCAGAAACAATGAGAGACAAGAATGTAAAATTCACCCCAAACATCTGAAATATAAAGCCAAAGATATAGTAAGTTTACAAAATTGATAAGTGAAATTATATGAGAATTATGTCAATAGGTTTTTGCACCTCTTTTCTCTCGCAGGGGCCCTCCAAGTCCCACCATTCATGGACTCCCAGTTAACTAATGTGGAGAAATTAAAAGAAGAAATAAGGCTCTGACAACCAGAAAGGATTCAGGTTCTGACTTCTTATCTCTCCCTCACAATGTCACAATTTGCCTTTCATCCTTTAGAGGAACAAATATTATTTTATTTTTATGTATCAGGATATCTCTACAGAGCGATTCCATAAGAGAAGATTGGAGATAATCTTCAGAAATATGAAATCCTGTTACAGTATCTGAGCTCCTAAGGCATTGGTTTCAAGTATCTGAAGCTCCCATCACCAATGTAATTGAAGATTTAGGCACCGTCAGTGAAGGAGGATGTGTCCTTGACTCGGACTCAGGCATCTGATAGCAAACTCCCTGTCTTCCATGGACATCAGAGTTGGCAGGTCACCCTTGCTGCTGGTAACAGTCACAGTGTGGGAGATTAGATGGCAGAAGCCTCACAGAGTGAAATACATTCTCTGAAAGCCACATCTCTGGCTGACAGATGACACAAAACCACATGTGAAGTTTAGAAGATGGAGATCTTTGTGTTTGTTTCTCCGGCACTCCCCAGTACACATCTGATATTTTGTCCTTGTAATATGTGGTCAAAAACATACTCTAATTCAGGAAATCTACATCTATTTTGGGTGAGGGCAGGACATGGTAATCTGTCCTCTGTTACGACAGCACTGACACTATTGGCATGAGAAAGGGTCACATGCTCTTGGCTAAGCTCACACATAACTAATGGTTTGGTTCATTTTAGCTGGCAAGGGGGTGAACTGACTGTGTTCCATTTCCCATGGAACAAACAACTTCCGAGTAGTTCCATTAAGATGAATCATAGCTATAGTGTAAGGCTGGTATTATATGGGAGTCATATTGGAGATAGGATGTATCAGGTGACAAGAAGACAAGCAGCTAGAGGGACAATTAGCCCAAATAGAAGGATGACAAGAGTAGCAACAGGGCAGACTCCACAGACGAAACAAGATTTACATTTGCAAAAGTGTTCAACTGAAGAAAATGACAGAAGTAGGAATACTGAATGAAGGGAAAGTTGCCAGATGAGGGTCTCTGTAAGACGAATCCATGTTGAGTTTTGGATTCTAGTCCCATGAGATTTCTGACAGTGTTACCTCTTTAACAAAAGCCAAAAGCGTTGCCAGACTAGTGGTTGTGGTCAGAAGATATGTTAATAAACCTACCTATTAAAGGAGAATATATGTATGTATAACTGGTATGATAAAAGTACAAAATAATATTTAAAGATCTATAACAAGATGTTGTCAAATTGTTCATACATAGTTCAAAACTGCACAGAATGGCCTTTGCTCTCAGCAGTTCTGAAAAAAATAATTCATTGACGTTCATGTGAAATTTCTAATTTTTTTTTGTAAGCTCTTCAGTGTTCTCCAGGGTTTTGTTTTTTAGCTTTCTTCTTCACTTGGTTGTCACTGTGGATTTGGAAGAGTGAAACAGAGGTACAGATGTCTTTAAAAGCCTCTGGGAATAATTGTAACAGCAGATAGCCTCACCTTGACTTTAATACTGAAAAGACATTGATGAGTATACGAATAAAAGGAACTCAGAAGTCACTGCAAGGAAAGCCAGGTTGCTTGGTTCACATTTATGTAAGAAGCAAAGAACTACATAAAAGACTGTACTCTTTTATTAAAAATGTTTTTTTATGCAGTATAAAGTTCTGAAAATCAAACAGACTGAATTTCATGATTATTTTTTCTTTGAAAGCAATAGTAACATTGTAAAATGAGAAGGTACATGGAAACATTGAAACATGTAAAATAACATAGTATTATTTTATTATTATGGACAACCCAATATATGTTTTAATAAGACTTACTCTACTAAAAGAGATTTTGACTTAGCTGGTATCTAGAATAAAGAAATTATTCTTAAATTAGGATTAAAATTTCATGACTGAACTTTAAGAAAAGAGGTATTGGTTCTAGACTTTCAGGTCACAAATCAGTCAAAAACATGCAGTTTGCATTTTTTTTAGAATATTTCTACAGAGTAGAAGCCAGTGAGATGCCATTTGTTAAACATTTGTGTTTATGCTATATTCCCGAGTTTTCCTTTGTAACTGGTTTCTTTTTTCATTAAATTTTTAGTTACTAGTCATATGTGTGTGTGTGTGTGTGTGTGTGTGTGTGTGTGTGTGTGTGTGTGTAGTTTACATGGGTACTGGGGAATTGAACTTTGACCATTAGTCTTTGCAAACAAGCACCGTTAATTACTGAACCATCTTACCCAGCCCTGTAACTAGTTTCTCAAAGAGTCTTAATTCTATGATAAATAACATGTAATAATCTTGGTTTTGTTTATTTGTTAAACCCATGACTACAGCACCCTCAGTTGAATCCTCATTTCTTATCTCCCTCAGTGGTGCTCTAACTAGGTCGAAAGCTCGCATTTCACTCTCGGTTAATAGAAACTCTAATTCAATTCAATACATTACTTCTTCACCTCTATACCTACACTACCTTCATTTCAGTGCTCACCCATCTCTCTATCTTACTGTTACCCAGGATTTAGACAGTGGTGAGTCCTAGATTACCCAGTATTGTGAGAGTAAGAGTCCTCTCTGACAATGAGATTGCTAGATGCTTCCAAACTTCATGACTGAGTCCCACGAAATATCTCTCATCTCTGTTCTGATGGGCCATCTATGTGCTTCATCAGATCTTTTCCCAGCTTGTATCTCTCTGCTTTGGTTTTCCCAGAGTGTTGACTCTATATACTGCTTCAACTGGCTTCCTTTACATTCTGGCTTATGGTTGAATTGGGAAAAGGGAGGTACTGGTATGTGAGAGATTAGAGTATTATCCTGTGGTATTCATTGCCTTGAGCCTCTCTTTGATGGGTCATGAATTTCAGTGGCAGCATCCTTCTGGAGTCTTCACATCTTGTCCTACTGATCCTTCCAAGCCACATCTCTCACTGGGTTTCCACTCCATGCCCCATTGGCTTAGGACCGTTTATGGGTTTCCCGGTGCCATGGCCAGGATGCTTCACCATGCTTTATTGGCTTCTCTTAACTGTCCTTGCTCCTCTGTAAATAGTCACTTCATTAGGATTTCCTCAGGACCCTATGTTAGTGTTCCACCTATGTCCTGTCAGGATCTTCACTGGAAAAAGACTGAGTGCCCAGTTTTCTGCCCTAAAAGAAAGAAGGGAAAATTGTCCCATGCTGAGAAGTCAACCCAACATCCTCTTGACATTGTCTTCTCCCTAAGTTAAGTGCTTACTAAGGGGACAGGATGTGTTACCAAGACAGTCAGATTTGTTGGAAACATAATAAGTCTCAGAGAGAGGTTCAAATTACAAATGCAGGAAGTTTCTTTGGTATATCATATTTCTTCATTCTTATCTCCCCCTTAATTCAGCATTTTTTTCAATACTAGAAAGCCCTTTCAACCTACGAAAGGCCCCACATTTATCCATTTACATAGTAAAAACTAAAGAAAAAATACAATTTGTCATAAATTGAAATAATTTACTGGGATTCAATGTTGCTATAAGCTTGGATCCTTTCTACATTGAATAACAGGCAGTTAATGAATGTTTTAGGATTCACAGTTTTCTGTCCAATCACCTCTCTAAGAAAATAGCAAGTTATTCATGAAATATTTTAGCATTTGTTCTCTGAAGCCTTTTATTGTGTTTATAGCATACATCCAATGTCAAAACAGTACTCCTAGGACATGAATACAGAGATTCATCTAATAGCATATTTAACAAAATAGTTGCTTTGAGAAAGAACAGGAGCCTGATCCTTCTGAAGCATTGTGTTGTGTGCTTCATTTAGGTATAATAAAATGCTTCCTGGGAATCATCTCCTTCTAACCTTATGGTTTATTTGCATTTTTTAGCTTATTAAATATGAAGGCATTCAGAGGCTGAGTGAAATTGCCAGCAAACTATATTTCATGTTGAGGATCAGCAGGAGCCTTTTGGAGGGCTCCAATTTTTCTCTGAGTGTCAGGAAATCAGATTACTGTATCCAGCTGCAAGCTGTTTTGATTGAACTGAAAGTCTGATTTAATTTGGTACAAATGGCAAATTACTCCTCTATTTATCCTTGAACGACATGTTATCCCAAAAGTACTATATTTCAGGATGATCTTTAAATTTAGGAGTAGATGTGTGATTTTTGAAGATTCCTTTTCCTAGGTCTGAAGTATTCAATAATTCCAGCACATTTTGAAGGTCCTGCCAACCTAACATACATAACTCTTAAACTCCCTGCCCTTGTGCTATTTGTAGACTTTGTGATTGGTTCAGTGGATAGATGTAAAGTGTGCAAAGCACATGAAGATTCTTGACAACATGAAACAACTTGAAGTACTTATCAATGTCACTTAAATTACACCTGGTTTTAAGATGACACTAGAGTGTAAGCAGTATCTGTTCACATGATAAACCATGTGAAGAAAGAAAATTGAGTGCTTTCAAGGATCTCAAAGACCATAGAAGTGTCTGGTTTTGTTAAGTTTTCTTGTATAGCGCAGCTTTCTAGAGCCATTATGTAGAAGGATATAGTGTTTTAAAGAACCTAAAAATTATACTATTTCAATTTTACACTTACTTTAGAAGTCATTCATATTTTTGTACTTTTCCAACTAAGAAAATATGCAACTTCAAAACAGAGTGAAAGGTGTTTCAAGCTGGGTCAAAATAAATGCTTACATGGAAACCACGATATTTATTATGTGATATGAATGCTTCACAATGATTCATTGTGAAGTCTTTGAAGGAGGTTTCAAAAAAGAAAACAGAGTGGGTTCCATTGTTTCCATTTAAGAGCTATGATGACCATAGATTTTTTCCCAGTTGCTCCAGTTAATACACATATTCTCAGAAATACAAAACTATAATGTCTAGGTAGGTTCCATACCACAATATAACTTATTTTTTTTTTTTTTTTTTTGACACAGGGTCTATCTCTAGCCTGGGCTGACTTTAAACTCACTCTGTAGTCCCAAGCAGGCCTTGAACACACTGTGATCCTCCTACCTAGCCTCCCTAGTTCTGGATCTAAAGACATGAATCCATACACCTACCTAATAATATAACTTCTAAAAAACTTCATAAATCTGTTTATTTCTTTTTTCAATCTTTTTGATATGTATGAATATGTGTGTATGTTGTGTTTATATGTTGGCACATATGCAGTAGCATGCATGTCACAGGACATGTTAAGGTGTTGGTCCCTTCTTTCAATCTTGTTTGAAACAGGGTCTCTTCTCTTGCATATACCAGGCTAGCTGACATGCAAGCTTCCTGGTAGTCTCCTGTGTCTGTTTCCCCCTTAGATGCACTAGGATTACCAGTGTACTCCAGCTTTTACGTGAGTTCTGAGATTCCAAACTCAGGTCCTCATGTACTTTGCCCAGTGAGACACCTCCCAAGCCCAGTCTTTTTTATCTCTAATGCTACATTTGCTTGTGGTGTCCATCGGTTCAGCGACCTTGTCTATTCAAACCACACTTGTCTTTAAGCTACCACATCTATTCAGGGGTCTTTCTCAAATATAATTATGTTTCTGCCCTAAGAAAATCAGTATTTAAGATTACATTACTTAGTTTAGCTTAGAGCCATAGTATAATACACCATTTTTCTTTATCTATACCTTTCCATGCAATAGCACTACAAGGGGAAATGTCAAATATTTCTTTTCTGTTCTTCATTCTCAAAATTTATTATAGTGCTATATTTCATAAATGCTCATTGCATGGTTCTGCTCATGGCCTGCTAATGTCTTTTTGCAAAGCTTAAGTCAACACATAAAGCTTCATTAAAAATGAAAACTATTAAGCTGGGCGTGGTGGCACATGCCTTTAATCCCAGCACTTGGGAGGCAGAGGTAGGAGAATTGCCATGAGTTCAAGGCCACCCTGAGACTACATCGTAAATGAATTCCAGGTCAGCCTGGACCAGACTGACACCCTACCTCGAAAAAAAAAAAAAAAAAAAAAAAAAAAGAAAACTATTTTGGGTGTGTTTTAGTATTCAAGTTTCTTCTAACAAATCCTCCTATCATATTTCACCTTGTAATTAATTTTAAAACATATGATAGGAAAAAGGCTTAAAATGAAATTATTGGCTAGAGAAATAATTATCCTCTTACCATAATATAGAACGTATTACATAATGCAAATATATGATGTCACAAGATTACAATCATCATTTATATTTTCAAATGATGGTCACTTATATTTTTATTTGTTTATTTATCTATGAGGGAGAGACAGATGGAGAAGGACAGAGAGAATAATTGTGTCAGGGCCTCTAGCCACTGCAAACAAATGTCAGACACATGTGTGCCACCATGTGCATCTGGCTTATGTGGGTTCTGGAGACTCAAACCTGGGTCTTTAGGCTTCACAGATGTACATCTTAACCTCTAAGCCATTTCTCCAGCCCATGCTGATCACTTTTAATGAGAATTAAGGTCAGTAATGTGTACTGAAAATAGAGTTGGAGAATGATATGGTTACTATGATGACATTGGAAAGAAGAATCAAGAATTAAGTATGATCATCTGTTAAGGGAATTTCAGGTTAATACATGCTAATAAATGCTGAGCTGAACTTATTAAGTTAAAATGTTCTTATAAATCAACTGATAGTCATTTTCTTAAAAAGTGATGATAGCAGGTGTTCCAATCTGAGCCATTCATTTGCAGCATGACTTCAAAATTAGCAAATGCCAGCATGATGGAGTTAGTTTCCGAAAATACAGATTAGACAGAGTATATTCAATGCATGCATTGAAGTATAAATAATAATCCTTTGTGGTACTCTTGGTATGTAGAGTGTATTCACATGCATCAAATTATTTGTGATTTATAACAAGTTTGTAACAGAGGAAACAAGTAAATTTTTTAGCATTTGCATTTTCAGATGAAGCAGTAAAGATTCAGAAAGATTCAATGACTCAACCAGAGTCACATAATTTATGTTATGTTATGGAGTACCGAAGAAAAATGAAAAGGCAAGTCTTCTAATCAGTTCTATGCATGTGTTTCAGCATTTTGAATGTTCCACAAAAAGATGATATATCTAAAATGCAGATAATAGAACAGTATTCATATCTGCAGCATTAAAAGCCACCCAGTCATGGTAAGAAAAGACAACAGAGAGAAAAAGATAACCCCACTATTTTTTCCATAATCTTCCTCCTCATTGTTTTCTCATTGGTTGATATTTTCACATTTAAAATATTTAGTGCAGCCTGACTATACATTCTAATTTCATGGTTCTGATTGTATTCTCCTGATCAGAATTTTCACATACCTAGTGTGGCATTACTGGTAGAAATCACCCGACCAAGAGCAGCTTTTGGGAAAAAGGGGTTTATTTTGGCTTACAGACTTGAGAGGAAGCTCCATCATGGCAGGGGAAAATGATGGCATGAGCAGGAAGTGGACATCACCCCCTGGCCAACATAAGGTTGGTCATAGCAACAGGACAGTGTGCCAAACACTGACATGGGGGAGCTAGCTATAACACCCATAACCCCACCCCCCAACAATACACTGCCTCCAGGAGGCTTTAAATTTCCAATTGCCATCACCTGGGGAACCTAGCATTCAAAACACTTAGGTTTATGGGAATACCTGAATCAAACCACCACATTCTGCCCTGGCCCCCATACATGATGTAAAATGCAATGCATTCAGTCCAACATTAAACATCCCCATAGTTTTTAATCAATCCCAATGATGTTCAAACATCCCCATAGTCCAAGATCTTTTAACTGAGTCATGATACCAAAAATCCCCCCAAAACTCATCATGGCACAGAATAAGCATTCACACTGCAAAAGATGGCATTGGGTATAGCAAAGAAATATTCAACCAATACAAGATTTAAACAGGGCAAACATCAAACTCTGTAGCTCCAAGTCCAACAACTCTAGTCAGTGACAAGTCTCCAAGTCCAATAATTCTAACCAGCAACAAGTCTCTGGAGTTCTAATTCCACCCCTCCAGCTAGGCTACTCACAGTCCTAGGTCTCCACTGCAATCCAGGGATCATCCTCATGGCCCCATGGGGTCTCCATGCAGGCATCCAGCAAACCTGCTGCACACTACCCATGACCATTTCCAACTTTCCAACACACAAGACCAAGTTGAAAACTCAATGATTCTCCTGTCTTTCCTGCATTTCTTATACTCACAATACCAGGTAGGGTGCCAATTTGTTAATCCAGGGGGGAATAAATCAGACTTTGAAGAAAAGGACATTCCTTGAGCACTCAGGCCCCTTCAAAGAGTCTACATTCTTCCTGTTGCCCCAGTGCAGGTCAGCTGGCCCAGTCTCAAAGGTTGCAATCTTTCAATTATAGCTGAACAGGCAACAGTTCACTCAAACCTTTTTTTTTTTTTTTTTCTCTGTCATATCCCTCTGCTCACACCAGTTCATATCTACACAAAGCAACCCTGCACAACTTCTCAGGACACAGGCATAACAGTAAGCTTCTCACACAAACTGCTAGCCCAGTCCAAACAAAGCTCTTTTTCACCCTCATAAGCCAAACCTCACAGTCCATAATTCTTACTGCATCCAGGTCTTTCAACTCTCACCACAATAGTCCATCAATCTGTACTTACAGCACTGCAAGGCATCTTTTAGGCCAAGCTTTCAAATTTTTCCACATTCCTCTTGAAAATCAGCTCCAAAAGGCCAAAGCCACATAGTCAGGTGTCTAGCAGCAACACCACTCTTGGTACCAACTTTACTGCTGCAGTCAGGTTCGCATTGATGGTAGAAATCATCCAACCAAGAGCAGCTTTAGGGGGGAAAAGGGGGATTTATTCTGGGTTACAGACTTGAAAGGAAGCTCCATCATATCAGGGGAAAATGATGGCAAGAACAGAGGGTGGATATCATCCCCTGGCCAACATAAGGTGGACCATATCAACAGGAAAGTGTGCCAAACACTGGCATGGGGGAGCTAGCTATAATACCCATAACTCCAACCCAAAAAATACACTGCCTCCAGGAGGCTTTAATTTCCAATTGCCATCAGCTGGGGAACCTAGCATTCAGAACACGTAGGTTTATGGGAATGCCTGAATCAAACCACCACACCTAGTTTTGTCAAAAGTGAATTCAAACATGGAATTCTGGTCAACCTTACACAAGAAAAAAAAAGTCCTCCATGGAGACATAAATGATAAGAATTGCTGGTGGATGATGGCATCTTGATCTGACTCAATGTATAATACCTCACTTTGACAGACGAATGGCCAATATTTCACAAATTGTCCATTTTCTCAGTGAAGCAAGATATCTTTTCCTTCCACATGGCTCACAAATTACAAATTTGTTCTGATTGCTGGTAATGTTATAAACGGGATGATTAAAAACCATTTGAATGATAATGCTTTCCTGCATAAGAAGAGAGGAAAAGCATTCATTAACCACATCCTAAGTTTTGAGACCAGAAGAAAAGTAACAGAGTATTGATGACTTTAGTACAAATAACAAGATGTTGAAGTGTGAAATTTAATATGAATGATCTCTTATTGCCAAAATTAGGAAAAGTTCTTCAATACAGACTACACAACAAGCACCAAAGCCTAAAACTACAACTAACCAGACACATTATAGCAGTTTCCTTCTATTTGCTGGTCCAAAACACATCACCCAAAGCAGTTTGTGGGAGGAAAAGGTTTTACTTAAGCTTACAACTTCTTTTTTAAAAAATATTATTATTTATTTATTTATTTGCAAGCAGAGATAATGAAAGAAAGAAAGAGAGACACAATGGGTGTGTCAGGGGCTCCAGACGCTACAAACAAACTCCAGTTGCATGTGCCACTTTGTGTCTGTGGCTTTATATGGGTACTGAGGAATAAACCCAGGTTCTTAAGCTTTGCAGGCAAGTGCCCTAACCATTAGCAATCTCTCCAATACCATAAGTTTATAATTTGTAAGGGGTGTTTTAACAGGGAAAGCATGAGAGGCCTGAGCAGGAAGCCTGGGTCCCACATAAGCAGGGAGATGGTGGTCTGAGTCCACCAAAGTCTACCACCAATGGTAAACCTCCTCCAGCAATGTTCCACCTCCCAAAAGCTCCACCACTTTCCCAAACTGCACCAGCTGGGGACCAAGGATTCAAAGCACATGAGCCTATGAGAGTGTTTCACATTTAAACTGCGACACAAACCAATACCAATTTTTTATAGTAACTTTAAATTTAATATTTTTAGAGTTGTGGAAATACAAATCAAAATCACAATGATGAATTACCTTGTTCCTGGTAGAAAAGCTATTAATTAAAAGATAAGTGATAATAAGTGATGATCAAGGTACGAAAAAAAAGAGAACCTTTTAATACTGCTGGTGAGTACATAAATTTATACAAATAGTATATAGGGTCATCAAAATTAAAACTAGAACTACCAGGCTATTAAGATAGCTCAGTGGTTTAGGTGCTTGCCTACAAAGCCTAAAGACCCATGTTCAATTCCCCAGTACCCATGTAAATCAAGATGCACAAAGTGGTGCACATGTCTGGAGTTCCTTTGCAATGGCTAGAGGCCCTGGTGCACATCTCTCTCTCCCTCCCTCCCTCTTTCTCTCTCTCTGTCAAATAAATAAATAATATTTTTAAAAAATAGAACTGAGCTGGAGAGATGGCTTAGCAGTTAAGGCATTTGCTTGTGAAGCCTAAGGACCCATGTTTTACTATCCAGATTCCACATTAACCAGATGCACAAAGGTGAGGCAAATGCAAGGTCTCATGTGCCCACTAAGTGGCACAAGCATCTGGAGTTAGGTTGCAGTGGCTGAGGCCCTGGGCCAATTCTCTATCCTCTTTCTCTGTCTCTCTCTTAAAAAAATATATACATATATAATGCCAGGTGTGGTGGTGCACGCCTTTAATCCCAGCACTCAGGAGGCAGAGGTAGGAGGATCGTCGTGAGTTTGAGGCCACCCTGAGAATACAGAGTGAACTCCAGTTCAGCCTTCAGCCTGAACTAGAGTGAGACCCTACCTCTAAAAAAACAAAAAAAAAAAATTATATATATATATATTACACACACACATACACACACACACATATATATATAAACTAGAACTACCCTACCCTGTAATGCAAAAATCCCTTGGGTTGATACATGACCAAAATAAATTAATTAGTGCTTTGTTGAGCTATCTACACTCCATATTATTATAGCACTCTACCTAAGCTAAAGAAACAACCCAAGTATTTGATACAAACAAATGAATAAAGAAATATATAATTAATCCTTAAATAATTATGAGATATTGCTATTTACAACATGTATGAAATCTGAAGACATTATTTTAAGAGAAATATACTTGACATTAAAAAAATTCCCATGTGTGGAATCTAGTTTATTTTTTTTTAAATTTGAATACTTAGAATAACATGATGGGTATTGGGGGTTGTCAAGAAGGGATTAAAGAAAGTGATTTTACCATTAGGTAGAATGAATATGTCTAGAGAGCTAATGTTTATGAAGACTGCAGCTAATAATATTGTAACATATTGTGAAAATTGGGCTGGGGAGATGGTTCAGCACTTAACAGCACTTGCTTGCCAAGTTTGCTGGCCCAAGTTCAATTCCCCTGCACTTATGTAAAGCTGAATCAAAGTGCCACAGGTATCTATGATCCCAATGTGCCTAAAATAATGGTATATGAATCCAGGAGATTCTTAAACTCATGGACCAGTTAGTCTGGCATTCCATTGTAATCTAACAGTTCATTTGCACATCAAGAGATCCTGCCTCAAAGAAGGTTGGGCACACACACAAAATTTAAAAACAAATTTGCAAGGTGAATATATTTTACTAAAATAATAAAGTATGTAAATTATGTATATGCTATTTAACTACATTTATCATTTCATCATGTACAAACTTGTTGAATCCCTTAAAATATAGCATAAAAATAAAGTAAATAAGTAAAACAGCACTGAAATAAAAATAATGTGAAAGGTCAGAACATGGAATAAATTTCTTACAATTTTTGCAGATTAATTTTATTTTGAATTACCTCTCAGACATCTCAGGCCACATAACATTTTCAGTGCTCATTAAGGACTCTAGGACACAATTAATTCCTAGGTTTTTACCCTTCTGTATTCCTTATCCTGAAGTTGAAATATCCTCTAACAGGAGAGCATCTATAAGTGAGGGTCAGAGCCTCAGCAAGTAGAATGAGATTCACAAATTGGTCTTCATAATTTTTATATACCTCACATTTTTTGGACAAGAGAAGAAATGAAAGTGATTAAGACAATGTTCACATTCCCCTCAGCTTAACTACACTTTAGCCAGGCTTCTCTCTAACTCTAGTCTCTGACCTCCATTTCCTACACCATCTACTTGAAAGTAAACTGTAATTGGTAATTCTTTATCTTTTGAGATATAAATCTTTTTAAAAGCCTCTTGCCAGATGTAAAACGGAGGAGTGTTTCAAAGACTGGGGGCTATTCTGGTAAAATTGAATCATCAAGAAAGATAGCTCCCCAGTCTCCCAGTCACTGTAGGAGTAGGAGCCTAACTAACATGGGCATCAATTAACAAACACAGATGGTCTAATCACAGAGCCAAACATTTGCGAACTCAGAAACAACAGTGTGTTAACCCCGTCCCATTGATCACTCTCCAAACTTCTTCCAGTACTTTCCCACCAACTCATCCTAGTGCTGAGACTTCTCACCTTCTCCTTAGCATAGTGGGGTAGGTAAGTTGATTTGCATGCTATTGAAAAATGTTGAAGGTGGATGAATGGTTTACGTTTTTCTTAATTTTCTGTAGAAGTTTTAGCTTTATAGAAAACTTGTGCACAAGTCTAACTAGAGTCTATGCAGACCCTATTTCCCAAAGACTCAATATTATTAAGCTCTTGTAGTAATGTGATGTACCTGTAATAACAGAAAAGCCTATGTGAAAGCATTATGATTGACAAGAGTTTTTAATTTACATTAGGGCTCATTCCTTGTTTTATCATCTTACTGTTACTATCACTGTGACCAAACACCTGACTGACAGGAAGGATTTATTTTGGCTGATGCTTTCACTGGAGACATTCCATGGTTATTTGGTCCTCTGTACTTGAACAAAATACCATGATGGAGAGATCATGTGATGGAGGACAACATCACAATAAACAGAAAGTGTAGTGTGAAATAAGAAGGGGTCATGGACAATGGTTTCCAAAGGATCATCCCCACTGGCCTTCTTTTCCCACCAGATCCCACCTCCCAGTGCTTCCCAAACCTCCTAATATAGTGGGATCTGAGGATTAATCATTAAAATAAGCTTTAGAGGCAAATATATAAAGCCACAATATCTGTCCCTCTCAGCCCCTAGTAGACTTAGATTCACATTATAACTTTAGTCAATCGGCAAGAGTCCCCTAAGGTTGTTTTGTTTTTTTTTTTTTTTTTTGGTTTGAGGTAGGGTCTCCCTCTAGCCCAGGCTGACCTGGAAGCCACTATGTAGTCTCAGTGTGGCCTCAAACTCATGGAGATCCTCCTACCTCTGCCTCCCGAGTGCTGGGATTAATAGTTTCAATATTGTTCAAAAATCCAAGTTCAGGGTCTCCTCTGCAATTCAAGGAAAACTCTTAGTTATGGACCCTATTTAAAATTAATAACAAAGTTCAGAATTCCTCAACTATAATGGCAGAGAGTGGGCATTCTCATTCTAAAAGGGAAGATTGGGGGCATAGAAAGGAGGAATGGAAACAACCCAAAACAGAAACCAAGTGGGCTGACATCAGCAACATTGCTCCATCAGCCAGGACTTACACATGATGGCATGAACTGAGCTCCCAAGCACTCAGGCAGCCCTGTTTGTGTCAGCCCACATTGCCTTTCTCCTGGGCTGGCTCCACTTGCTGTCTGTTGCTTTTAGACATCCCACACATTCCACATTACTGGATACCATCCCGGAATTTCTTTCTTTAAAAAAAAAATTTGATTAAGGGCTGGAGAGATGGCTTAGTGGTTAAGGCGCCTGCCTGCTAAGCCTAAGAACCCGGTTCCAATCTCCAGGTCCCACATTTAGCCAGATGCAAAGTGACGCAAGGGTGCAATGCCACACTTGACCACAAGGGGGCGCACACATCTGGATTTTGTTCACAGCAGCTGAGAGACTGCTGGCACATCCATTCTCTATCTGTCTCCCTCTCCCTCTCTCTCTGTCTGTCTGTCTGTGTATCTCTCCAAAAAAAAATTATTAAAAAAATTTGATTAATTATGCACTTTACTATATGAACATATCGCATGTTGGTCATGTTTCCATCAAGCTATATACTCTTATATACTCTCTCCAGAATCCATTCCACCAAGGGTCTTCATCACATGGGTTATTGGTATCCACTGGGAGGTCATAAATGCATCAGTCAGTCTCTGAGAGGATTCCATTGCACCTTTGGCTTCAGTCACAGTTTCATATTTTTAGAAAAAGCCAGTAAATAAAGGAGAGGAAAGACCCAGCTAAAAGGCAGAGTTGGCTTTATTCAGGGACACTTAGGAGCTCAGATCAGGCAGGTAAAAAAGCCACCTCCCTTACAGAGTAGGGGACACTTATGGGGCTGTAGGGGTATTGGAATTCCTTGGTTGCTGGGTAATCCACCTTGCCTCAGGACTTGGGAAACTTCAGGGAAGTGATAATCTGACAGGTGGCTTGGGCCATTCCAAGAAAATCATAATGGAATGGGTGGTCTGGGGCATTCCAGGAATGTGATAATTAGGAGGGGTGGTTGGGTCACTCTTGGGAAACAGAGGGTTACAAGAAAATGGGAGTCAGAGTCCAAAGATGGACTCGTAGTTCTAATACATATTTTGCCCTCTCAAGAACTTCTTTTAGGGAATTTATAGTGCCTCACATTGCCTCACCTCTGAGGACTTCCTTAAGAATCTCAGTAAAAGGCTCTAGGATTCCATAATTCTTTAATCCTGCAGGCCTGTAAAACAGCACCCAGTGGACAATATGGAGGTTTGTCAGCAATTTGAGCGGTATTGGAGGCCCCTTTGACCAGGGCTGCAGTAACCACTGAATGCCTGAATAGCTGAGTCTGAGAACAAACACCTCCCAAGGTAACCCTTTATGAACAAGTGCCCCTTTTCCTCTGCCTTATAAAGAGAAAATTCCTTCATATGAATATATAATTTTCTGGCTAAGGATCATGTCATGGGTTTGATTCTGACACATTTTTGACATGCTCTCAAGGTGTCATTCCTATTGTTCCTATATAAAGTGCTCAGTTTCCATTTATGATGCTAATGTCTTTAGTAACAATACCATCCTTGCCCAAAACTTTCACCTTGTTCCATTTCTAGTAATACTGCACTTTTTTTTCAGATATTTCTGCCCTGCTGTTTGCTGCCAATTCTCACTGCAAACATGGCTAAAATCACCCAGTAATAATCATGCCACACAACTTGAATGCTGTGTCATCTTAAATGTAAAATGTTCCCCATAGACTTGTATGTTTAAACACTTGATGCCCAATATAAGAAAGTTTGGGAAAACATTTCATATGTAAATCACAACAAAGAGTTTTGACAAATCTTTAATATCATGTATAATTCATAAGGAAAGATTTGGCACCACTAAAATCCCTTGGGGTTTTCCTTATTGTCTACCTTCAATCTGAAACACCTAGAGAACAGTGATTTTAATGGTTGACGGGTTAATGACTCTCCCTGAAAACCAGAGGGAATTAGAGGGTTAATGACTGTTCCTAAGACTAGAATGCCTTAAAGAAACATCAGAGGCAGCCATTCCCTGACTCACTTGACAACTCCTTTAACTCAGAAAGCCTTGTGGGAACAAAAAGCATCTGGGGTATCCTCCCTTAGACAATTCTTGCTGAAAAATAAATATATTCTGAGCAAAAACACAAATTACTACAAGTTCCTTATCCATTTCCCTTGGACCTGCATCTAATCCAGTCTTTTTTTTGTTTGTTTTTGTTTTACGGTTTTTAGGATCCTCCTTATAAGCTTGAACACCCCGCCTAGCTCATTGTTTCAGCCTCCATCCCGCTGGAAGTTTGTAGCACCTCACTGTGCTTCAATAAACAGTCTCTCTGTTGAGATCAAGTCCGGAGTTTTCCTTTGTTTTTCTCTTTCCTTACATTGGTGTCCCTATAATTTTATATTTCCTACACCAATAACTCTGATGCATATAGATGTAAAAGTTCTCAGCAAAACACTAGTATGCAAAAATCCAGTAGCTCATTAAAGATATTATTCACCATGAATCAAGTGGGATTTACCCCTATAATATAAACCTAATTCAGTATATTTAAATCAATGTAATTCTTCACATCAAGAGAACAAAGAACAAAAAAATGTATGATCATCTCACTAGATGTTAAATGTTTTACTGCTACTAAAGTGCAATGGCCAAAACTACCTGATAGTGGCAGAAAAAACAATCCAATGACTAAAAAATAGAACCAAGAACTAAGAAAAATGTCTATACATCAACAACCAACTGATCTTCAGAGGTACCAAAAAATGAAAATCAGAGAAAGAGCAATCTCTTCAAATAGTGGTTATAGAAATATTTGATACCTACATAAAGAAGAATTAAACTACATCACTATCTCTTATTACACAGAAAAAAATCAATAAAATGCAAGCAGAGGAAAAACTTCAAAACATCAATAATATTTTAGCTAGCATCCCAAAAGAACAAGCCACAATCTAAATGCAAGATAAATAGAATTGTTTGAATCAAAAAGGTACATGCCAAGCTAAGATCAATCAAAACAATCAACAGAGTGAAACCATTACCTGCAGAATAGGAGAAAATATGTATAAGTTGTTCATCTGACAAATAATTAAAATCCAGACCTTATAAGAAACTTAAAAAATTTAATTAACAAAAGAACAAATGAGTTGACAAGCTCTTTCTCAAAAGAAAATATGCAAATGGCCAATTAATATATAAAAAGTATTCTCAATGTTGTTAGGCTCAAGGACACTATAAATCAAAACCACAATGATACATAATATCATCTCAGAATGGCTATAATCAAAAACATAAAAGAAATGCTGTTGAAGATGTGAAGACAAAATTCAGAATACTGGGCTGGAGGGATGGTTTAGTGGTTAAGACATTTGCTGCAAAGCCAAAGGACCCAGGTTTGATTCCCCAGGACCCACGTTAGCCAGATGCACAAGGGAATGCATGCATCTGGAGTTCGTTTACAGTGGCTGGAGACCCTAGCGCACCCATTCTCTCTCTCCCTCTCTCTCTCTGTCAAATAAATAAAACTAAAATATTTCTTAAAAATTCAGAACACTGCTAATAGGGATATAAGTTAGCATAGATATTACTCCATGACAAAATACTAGTATGAATGTAGAATATCCCTGTAACCTTTAGATCTTAAGTGTCTTCGTCATTCTTTTATACCTTTCACCACATAAATTCTATAAGTATTTCCTTGGATTTTATACCAAATTATTGGAGGGAAAGGTATTATTTTAACTCATATATTGCTTTTCATTGCACATTTTAATAGTGTTGCAATTTATTTTGTATAATAATTTTGCATCAAGTTAATACAAGCCATAATTAATTAATCAGTTATTTTCCTACATCTTAATGTTCAGTAATATAATTGCTTATTAGTTCAATATATTTTTGTTGACTCTGGGTCATAGGCAATTTTGTTCTCATCAACTTGACAGTCCAACCTATGTATCTTTTCTTTCCTTTTTTTTGTCATATTGCTAGTACTACTGGTATAATGATAAGTAGGAATGGTAAAGGGGGAAATGTTTGATATATTCCTCATATTAGAAGGGGGTCAGAAGGTCTAATTTCTCCTACATATATGAAGGTTGTTTTATAGATGTTCTTTATCATGTTGAAGATGTGTATATATAGCAAATAGCAGGGGTTTAAGTAAACATTTTCATGAAAGTATACATGAGGCCGGGAGTGGTGGCACACACCTTTAATCCCAGCACTCAGGAGGCAGACATAGGAGGATCACTGTGAGTTGGAAGCCACCCTGAGACTACATAGTGAATTCCAAGTCAACCTGAGCTAGAGTGAGACCCTACCTCGAAAAAAAAAAAAGTATATATGAATGTTATCTTTTGGATACTGTAGCCCATATGGTAGGTTTCATATATGGTAATATAGAAATCAAAAGTACTAAAAACATACAAAACATATTTCAATTATTTCCTGGACAAATTTCTACTGTGGAAACATAGATTTGTTTCTTATTTACAGATAAATAAGAAGCAATAAAAGGTTAACTTATTCTTGGAGACTTAATAATATTTGTATTACATGAGATAATGATGCAAATTCTGTTTATTTGGTTGAGATCCAACTTCTCTAAATTAAGGAATATACAATTACACATTATTTTACACTGAAATGAGAAAGCACAGAAGATTGCACACAGCAAGAATGAAGTCAGTGCAAATAGCTGAACCACCCTCATCATTGCTCAATGAGGATGCAGTTAATCAACTGGGAACCAAAGCTTACTTAAACAACTTCATAAATCATGCTGTTCTTTATTTTTATTTCAAATAGAATTTCTGTGAAAGCATTTCAGGAAAACAGCTTCACCTTATACTTTAACTCATTCTATGTAACCTCTCTCAGTAGGCAACACATATTCCAAAGCTGAAAACATTTCATATATTATGTGAGGCTGCCTAATAGCTATATGGTCTTTAATTTTAAAAAGTATTTATTTAGTTATTTATTAGAAAGAGAGATTGAGACAGAGTGAGAGAGAGAGCAAGAGAGAACTGGCATGCCAGGGCCTCCAGCAACTACAATTGAACTCCAGACCTTTTGTACATGTGCAACCTTATGCACATGTGTCACCTTGTACATCTCGCTTACATGGGTTCTGGAGAGTTGACCCTGGGTCCTTAGGCTTCACAGGTAAGCACCTTAACTACCAGGCCATCTTTCCAGCCCTGGTCTGTAATTTAAAAAGAGTACACATGGCATTTTCAAAAGGTGAAAAAGAGCATAATGTGATTTAATGAAAATGTACCCTTCAACATGAAAAGAGGTATAAATTACAGTGCTTTGTCTTCTAGTGTTCTATGACACACAGAGAAAATAAAACTCTAAGTCACAAGTCTCTATCTAGTATGCACCTAACAAATAAGGAAATGAAGAACAGCTTTTCTGTAAAAATATCAAATGCCTTAAATATTTGGTAGACTTTAATCAATTTTAGAATTGCACTGTCTGTGTAAAAGATGAGTCTCCTTTTGAAGCAAAATGCAATAACAGAAGAAAAGGATTCCTTGATGCTCTTTCATAGATAGCTTTTACACAGCTCACAAACTTTACAATGAACTATGAATAACAACAACAACAAAAATTCATTTCTACATGTTCCCAGCATAGGGATAGATGAAGAGCTTACGGAACTACAAAAGTGATGAAGTCTTGAGAGGCAAGGCAGGCTCTGTGATAATCCTGGCTCCTATATTGCCAGTGAGTCAGAAACGGGGTTTAGTTTTACTAGCCAAGGACAATGTCTGTGGGTCTGGCACCCCCTTGCTTCACAGCAGGAATAGCAGAGAATCCTACTGATGGATTCTAACTTACTAAGTTCCTACATGGAATTTCCTGCCTGCTTCTTTCAACCAGGGGTGATATCCTGCCTTGAATGTCCTTTGTGACACATGATATCACCACAACCAACCTGGCTGTCCTCCAAGTGTATTCTACTTAATTATTTCTCAGCATGAAAAAACAAACTTTGAGAGCTCACCCAGACAGAATGGTCAAGGTAGCAAAAACGTTTAGTGCTAGCTCTACCAAATTACTTGCCCTCTATCAAATATTAATCGTTACTTTGAACCCATGTTAGGAAGGAGATAATTTCTGATTTCTCTCCAGAATGCACATGTCA
This sequence comes from Orientallactaga sibirica, assembly GCA_036365145.1. NCBI lineage: Eukaryota > Metazoa > Chordata > Mammalia > Rodentia > Dipodidae > Orientallactaga > Orientallactaga sibirica. The sequence goes on from JAEOAD010000509.1 coordinate 6,545,518, forward strand.
CTGTATAAAAATCAGCATAAGGGCTGGAGAGATGGCTTAGCGGTTAAGGCACATGCCTGTGAAGCCTAAGGACCTGGGTAGATTCTCCAGGTCCCACGTTAGCAAGATGCACAGGGGGGGTGCATGCGTCTGGAGTTCATTTTGCAGTGGCTAGAGGCCCTGGCATGCCCATTCTCTCTCCCTCTCTCCCTCTCTCTCTCTCTCTCTCTCCCTTTTCTCTCCCTCTCTCTGTCTCTAATAAATAAATTAAAATAAAATAAAGTTTAAAAAATCAGCATAAGAGCTTTATAAAGATGTGAAACCCAGTTTCCCCAGTTAAAGATTCACCTTGATTGATATGGAGCAGAGTTCAAGAAATATACACTGAACCTCTAGATTTAAAGGCCATTTTGATAAATTCTTGTGAGACAGGTATGTTATTTGATGGATATTTTGTAAATATTTCCAGATAAGTTAATATTAAAATATCTACTTTAATTACTTGTTGTTGTCCATAATTAAATCAGTGTGAATACTTAGTTTGCTCTAAGAAGTTTTAAAAGTAATTCATTAGATCTTGAGTTTTTGTAATGCTGCCATTTAAATGTACCTATTTAAAAACAGATGCAGATATCTGTGAGCCTAAACTATACCTGTAAGAACTAAAGGCATCAGATCAGGGTGTGAAGCAAAACAATCATCAAAAATGCATTTAAAATGATTATGGAAAGGAGAAAACCATGAATAGAACATTTTTAGATTCTTTAAAGAATATGAGCTGCTTTACAAAGATAAAGCCTGAATTTTAATCTAAATGTGAACCATTTTTGTGAGCATAAGTAATTGCTCTATGAAAGAAGTAAATAGAGATGGAGTGGGAGCTGTGAGGTGGAATTGTTTTTCCCCAAAGAAACAACTTGAACTCTGGAACATGCTCTTCTCTTGCTCATGTTCACAAGTATTTCTTTTCAAACTGTGGTTTTGTATACTTACAAGATTCAAAATTCTACTAAATCATTTCTGCACTTCTAGTAAGTAGTCATTGTTGTACTCAAAACAAGCATAGCTACATATAATATGTAAGATGAAAATCTTTGACACTCACTACTCTGAAATTATCCAACTCTGGAATAACTCTAGTAGTCACTAAAAGTAGCTGTGATGGCTTATAACTATCATAGAATTACACCAATAGCGTGGGTCAATAGAGTGACATAATGGTGATACATGTTGCCTACTGTAGTAGTCAGCCTCATGCTGTTGGGATGAACTTCCAGACAAGGCACAGTTATGGAAGGAAGAGAATTTATTTGAAGCTTCAAGATTCAAGAGAAGTTCTATAATGGTAGAAGAAGCTGGGCCCCCTTTCACAGGCCCACGCCAAGAGAAAAGCCACCACAAACACCATAAGCAAGAACAGTCCAGAAATTCCAGGCAAGGCTCCATAACTTTGCATATCTTTAGATTAGAATATCAAATCCACCCCTATGCCTTAGGGCTGGACCCTAGGATCCACCCATAAAGACACCTCCTCCAGGCAGGCAGCTAGAGATTTAAATTACAAGTTTTAATAAACTCCTGAATCAATTGTGGGACAACCATTTAAACTACCACAATCTGCCCCTGGCCCCAAATAATTCATAACCATCTCACATGGTAAATTGTATTCAGTCTAATTGCAAACATTCCCATAATTTTTACCAACTTTAGATAATTCTAAAGTCCCAAGTTTCATCTGAGATTTAGTAGTCTCTCAGCTATGAGTACTGTAAAATTAAAACAAATTATATACTTTTAACATATAAAGGCACAGAGTAAACATTTTCAACTTCCATAAGGCATAGCAAGGAGAGACTGAAACAAAGCAAACTTAATAACCATCAAGCAAACATCAAACTTCTGTAGTTCCAGTCCAATATCATAACCAATGACTGACAGTCTCCCGCTTTTTCAATTCCACCCCTCCAGCTAGGTCTGAGTAGAGAGGGAAAACTTCCATCGCTAGCCAATACCTCCATGGTAGCCCTTGCACAGTTCTGGTATATCCAAAACATCTTCAGGTCTCCAACTAAACCACGGTTTATCTTTCAATGGCTTCATCAGCCTTTTTATGAGGTCATCATGCCCTGGCTATATGCTGTGTCTCAGCTGTGGCTCCGGGAACCGTTTGTACTCCATGACCATTCCACACATTTTTCAGACTTCTCAAACCAATTCCTAGTGTGTAGGACACAGCCATATTATTAATTCAGGGAATAAATAAATCATAACCTTGAAGAGCAGGTTCCTTCTGTCAATTCTTTTCAAAAGAGTTTGCATTCCTCCCATTTAGTCTTTCTAAGGTGGCATCACCTCAGGCATTCTCTCCATTGTTTTAATATAAAGCATTTGGGGCATCCTTTGCTTAATCACTCAAGTGGCTGTGTTAATCCATGGTCTAGAGTCTTCCCTTGAACCTTACAGATCACTGCCCACCACATGCTGAATCCTGTGGCTGGAAGGCTAATCTCTATATTCCTGTGCATTTCTGCTCCATCTGTTGAGTTGAATGGTTGCCAGGAGTCAGTTTTATTTATCCTCAAACTTGGTTTTCTAGTTTTATTCTACACTATAATTATCTAGATTAATTAAATATTACATAAACTGATGAAATAGGAGCATGGAGAGAACTGCTTCCAAGAAAACTAATTTAAATGCTTTTTGTTAAATGCCTTGATTAAAGAAAGACAAGTCACTGAAGATAATGTAGTCTTTTTTGGGAATGGCAAGGCAATGTAAAAGTAGAAAGAAAGTCATTGAAATTTAGGAGGGTTTTGCACTACACTTACAGGGAAAGTGCTCTTCCTGCACTCTGAGTACACGGAAACTGGAAATGGAAAACAGTGACAGTGCCCACACAAGAAAAGTAAAAAATAATCCACTATACACACCATCAAGTATTGCTTTAAGAAGTTCCCGATACAGGCCAATCATTTCTTTATAATGTGCACTATAACTGACTTTCAAGTTACCCAAGCAGCTAACAATACAGATTACAGTAGATGAAAGAATTCTACCCTCATTGCTGCAGCATCAGCAACAAAAGCCACCCTAGGGCTAAGGATGTAAACTAAAAGCTTGTGGGACAAATTCAGGATAAGGGGATAGAATTTGACCTGTCAATATCCTCTCACACTCCAATTCTCTTGCAAAGGTACATGAGGACTTGAAATCCCATGGGGAAATGACTGCTAGATGTGAGCAGCAGCTGCACCCTTTACAAATGCTTATGGCTCTCCCCTCAGACCAAGCTTGGACTCTACCATCTGTCCTGCTCACTCATTGCCCTGGCCTACCTGCCTTCCAGAAGTATGAACCTACAGTAGGCAAGCTCTAAGGTCTTGTTTATGAAAAGGAGGGGTTTCTAATTAGCCTATGCTATTTGTTAAGAAAAAACAAACCCCTTTACCAAATGTACAAGTTCATTCCCTAAGTTTTTCCCAAAGCTTCCGCCAAATATCATTAGGTAGATAGGAACACATAGTCACACACTTAGAAGAAACTGTCAGTCTTTGCAAGGGCTATAGAAAACCGTAGTCTATTTTCAAAACTGTGCATTGAGCGCACAAATATATATTACATACTTGTGTTGTCAACTACTGCAAAACTTAAGACCAAAGCAAGTCATCCCTTATTTTTATATATCCTTACAACCACAAGAATACTAAAATATTGCTTCAGTTTGAATCAGAAATGTCTCCCAAAGGCCCATCTGTTACAGTCTCAGCCCACAGCCAGTGGTGCTTTAAGGAAGGAGGGTGGACAAGTAGAAAGGAGTTGAGTCATTGGGAATATGGCTTCAAAGGGTATATTTGGGCTATAAGCCCTGCCTCTCTGTCTCTCTCCCTTTGCCTCCAAGGTACCATACGTTTTTGATATAATATATTATGCTCAAAACAATACAGTCTGATGAGTATAAACTGAAACTTTGAGCCAAAATTATTTTTTTTCTTCCCTTTAAGTTGATCATCTCAGGTATTTTTTCATACTGACAGAAAACTGACTAACACAAAGACCCTCGAACAAACCTAGAATAAGTTCCTCTTGATATTTCAATTGTCCTACCACATGGTTTATGTGTAGCAAATTTATTGATATGAAATATTTAAGAAAGCAAATGATGGTATTTGATAGATTTTAAAAAGAATTAAACAAGCAATGTGTGCAATTTGGCATGGGAAGTCAATATGTATTAAAAGTAAGTAACATACATTTTATAGATAGTAATAATTTCCGCTCACACAGGGAATATTTTCTTACTCTATTTGCAGGCTTTTTTTTTTCTTCCTGCGATCATACTATGCAACAGAATAGGTCATTTCTAAGTAAATGGGACTTGTGACTTTAAAGCTAGGAAATCCAAATGTCTTCATGCTGAGCCCTAACAGCAGGAAGTAAGCATGCAGGAGACAGAGAGTCTCCCTACTCTCTCCTGCAACAGCAGCAGAATACATTCATGACATTAGACTCAATGACACAGGTATCTCTTAGAGAACACTATCTCCAAATACTGCTAAAATGACAAGTAAATTTCAACGTGTATTTTAGAAAGGGCCCACAAACCTTAATGAGCATGAAAATGTTAGTTCCATCCAATATCTTGATAAATATATAAGAAAAGTCAGTAATGGTAGGTGATGAACTAGAATTTGAATGTCAAATGGCAGGGTTTACTTTTCTTCTTGATTGTAATGGGGTGGGCTAAACATTTTAAAGACACTGTGAGTACATGAATGAGCATGGCTTTGGTACCTAGTAACAGCCTGATTGAGAAAGACTAGAAGGGGATTAGTAGAAAGTGCATGAAATGGAAAAATGCCAATAGGAGGAATTAGTTGGTGGTTGTCATTGTTTTGATTATTTGACAATCACCTGAATGCAAATACTAGCAGGACTCTGCAATACTAGACTCTGGTACAAGTAAGGAAGAGGAAAATTAAAGATATTTGATAGATCAGAGGTTTCCAACTGGGGCCAAGAGGTACTGGCAAAATAAAAAAAATCTTTTATATGCTGAGACAATTCAGTTTTGAAGAATTAAGTCCTGTTCTAAATTTTATTTTTGAAACAAACGTAATAGACTTGCCTTTATTTGGTGAGAGAGAGAATTGATGCACCAGGATGTCCAGCCATCGTAATTGAACTCCAGACATGCGTGTCACTTTGTGCACATATGCAACCTTGAGCATGCATTACCTTGTGCATCTGCCTGTGTAGGATCTGGGGAGTTAAACATGAGTCCTTAGGCTTTGCAGGCAAGTTCCTTAACTGCTAAGCCATCTCTCCAGCCCTGTTCTAAAATTTTTTAGGAAACTATAAGATATAAAGTAGCTGCAATGAATAACAATATAATGAATTAATTATTTCAAACATCAGCAAGTGAAGACCTTAAAAATCCTAGGAATATTAGGTTAAAGAATATAAAAACTTAATTGTACAAACATAAATATATAATTACTTAAATTTCACTAATAGTAAAACTATAGTCAAATTTAATTTAAGATCCAATATAATCTTTCCAAAACATAACAAACATGGGATGGAAGTTTTTCAGTAAGTTTGCAAGAATGGTTTTAGTTACATTTAAACACTGGAAGAAAATTAATATAATTTTAAAGATTATGCTTTATCATTATTGTCACAGTTATAAAAATCAGTTATGAGGGCTGGAAAGATGGCTTAGTGGTTAAGGCGCCTGCCTGCGAAGCCTAAGAGCACTGGTTTGATTCTCCAGGTCCCACGTTTAGCCAGACTCAAAAGTGACACAAGCACACAATGCCTCCACTTGCCCACAAGGGGGCGAATGTGTCTGGAGTTCATTCACAGTTGCTGAGAAGCCACTGGCACAACCATTCTCTATCTGCCTCTTTCTCTCTTTCTCTCTCTCTCTCTCTCAAAAAACAAAAATCAGTTATAACAAATGAGAGTGACCAAATCTATCAGGTAGGATACTATTAAAAAACCAATTCACTTAAATAATCTCTTGTAACAACTTAGGAATCTGAAACTTGCTTTTACTTATAGCTTAATTTAAAGAAATTAAAGATTTTATTGAAAAATATTCAAATATTGTACTTAACAACCATACACATTTAATTGAAACATTTTAAATACTGGATTTAAATATGTAAAATAGGTCTACAGGATCAAAAGAATCAATAAACTCAGGATGCAGAGGTAGGAGGATCACCATGAGTTTAAGATCTCCCTTAGACTATATAGTGAATTCCAGGTCAGCCTAGGCAAGAGCAAGACCCTATCCCCCCCCCCCCAAAAAAAGAATGAATGATTTCATGGAATACCTGTTTATTACAAACATGAGGTGTGGTGGTTTCACTATGAATCATCCTTCATAGTCTGAAGTGTTTATAATTAAGCCTCATACCTGATCTCCAGCTGGTGAAGCCTTTGGGAGGCAGAGCCTTGCTGGAGGAAGTGTGTCACTGGGGGTGGGCTTTAGGATTTTATAATCTAACCCTTTTGCAAGTGCAAGCTAAGTCATTCTTGTTGCTTCCCATCTGCTGATATGTGATGATGTGAGCCACTTTCCTGAACCTTTGATGATTTTCCTGCCATGATGAAACTTCTTCTAGAAAGTAAAAGCTGAAATAAACCCTTTCCTTCTTCAAGCTGCTTCTCATCAGGTATTCTGTCCCAACAGCAAGAAGGTAACTATGACAGCAAAGTCAGTATTGCCAGAAAGCAGTATATTTCTACCCTTAGTATTATAAGCTGTTCAATATAGAATCTTATCTAAAACAGAGGTTACACATATAACAGATTATCAGAGACTCAAAGAGCTACCTGCACTATTAAAACCACTATCTATGCTGCCTGAAATGAAAGAGCTAAAATTCATTTTCTCCCACAGAAACTCCTATGAGCGCTAAAGAATTATGTCATACATAACCAATGCTATTACTCTTTCATGCTGTAAAAAAGACTCTCTGGTGTTTCTGGTGCTCAAAGGTTTCATGAAGCACAGTTAGCCTCCCTTCCCTCACCCTCCATCTCCAAAGCCACTTGAAAAAGAAATAGTTTCTCAGGAGACAAATTAGTGAATGAGACATTTCAAATACACATTAGAGGCTGGAACTCTGCAGGATCTGAAGTGGTCATCACATTAGAAGCCTGATGCAAACTAATATAAAGTTCTATCTGACACATACACTAAGCAATAATGGGAAGCTGATAAAGTTGATACATGAACTTCTTAAAATCAAAGGAAAATAACCTTTCAGTTTTGTATGTTTCCGTATTCTTGCAAGAGTACAATGTAGCAGCTGGCCATCTTCTAAATAGTCATTATTTTGACGTAAGTATTATCTCGAATGCAATGGCATCAGATTAATATAGTTTCAGAGTATTGTCATGTAAATTTCATTTAAGATATGAACCAGAACTTTGCCCTTTATGGATAAATTGATGTAATTAAAAGAAATCTCTGATTAAGTTTTAGGCATCTATGGGTAAATTTATAGCCAAGGAACCAATTCATCTTAATGTATATCTTTTGATTCATAAGAAAAATCTCCAATAATGCCATTTTCTCACCCTTGCAGTTCAGTTGCTTATTACACGTTGATCTGTGCATTGTCTAAGAAATTCTCAAGGGAAAAGCCATAAGAATCTCATCAAGAAGTCCACAAATCAAGAGGAGTAGCAAATTTCAGAGTCTGAAGAGTGTGGCAGTCATAAACTGGTTAGGATTGAGCAAGAAGGGACATTCAATTGGTATATGTTAGGATGCTGATGAGGACCCTATAATGTTCCTGACAACAAATAATAACTAACCGAAAATGTTACAGGGCCATGGTGGAGAAACCTTGTTTTATGTTCTCGACGACCTCATGGACTCCTTCCACAGACTGGCATCAGGTGTCCACAGCAGCCAGCAGCACAATGGGCTCTTCCATGCCACAGGAGGCCACTTGTCTATCACTGCTCAGTCAGTTCTACTTTATGTTAAATGTTGATTCACATTAAAGATTCTACAGCTGCATTCAATAGAATTTCTCTCAGAAAAGCTTGGAGTTTTTGATCTATTTTCTTTATAGCTACTGAAAATAAATCCAAACAGAGTATACCTTATGAAAACATAAAGATGTCTTTCTCTGTCCATTCCTTTTGCTATAACAAAACACCACACACATGCAATTTATAAACAACAAGCATATATTTCTCATAGTTCCAGAGGCCATGAAGTTCATGGTCAAACACCAGCAGATTCTGTGTGTTCTGAGTGCTTCAGAGGTGGTGACATGAAGCTATGAACACTTCCTCACAAGGTAAAAGATCTAAATAGCAGTAGGGATGGAAAGATTGACTCTTTCTCCTTATACCTTTTTATAAGACACCTAAAGACCCAACTTCTTATAGGTCCCACTTCTTGATATTATTGGGCTGTCATTGCTTCAACATGAATTCTGGGGAGAGACATTCAATACTTAGCAGTTTATTTTGTGCCTTGCTAACAAACCAAATGATACTTTGCTCTTGGCATATGTTATATATCTTGGTTAGGATGACCACTATAAAGTTTTCCATGTACATGGACAATTTGGTCCACATTTCACAAAGAAAATTTCCTTGAGATAACAACTTTAGCTTGTTTATTCTTGCCTTTTTCTTAGAAGAAATGGATCAGTAGTCGTAACACGGACAATTTAACAGCAATTTTATAAAAAGCATAGATGCAAAACATTGTAATTTATTTTCTGTCTACCTATCTTTTTCTTGCCATTATAAGACAGTTTCAAATCAAGCTTTAGAAAGAAAGAAATGGACAGAAATGGCTTTATAGAACCTTCTTTTTGTTCTATTGATATTGCCCAATTCACTTCTTAAACTCTATTTTCTCATAAGTAAGCTGGGAATGATATTATCAACTACATAACAGTAATTTAAAAGCTATAAATTGCCAGGCATGGTGGTGCATGCCTTTAATCCCAGCATTCTGGAGGCAAAGGTAGGAGGATCGCCATGAGTTTGAGGCCATCCTGAGACTACATAGTGAAGTCCAGGTCAGCCTGGGCTAGAGTGAGACCCTACCTTGAAAAACTGAAAAATGAAAACAAAACAAAGCAAAAAGCTATAAATTATCATCAGCTAATTCTGTTATAGATACTACTATTTTTATCACCAGCATTGCTAAGTTATGACAAGAATCAGAGATGAACATTGAAAATAAACTTTAACCTTATTCATAGCTATGCTCTCATTGGAAACCGAGCTCCAAGTAATTTAGGCTTATATCCATCTCATTTCTAGAATAGTCTATGGAATAGCCAGATCTGTCTACATTTAAAAACATATTCAAATTGCCAAAAGAATCAACAACCATAAACTAAAATCAGGATCACTTAAGAAACACGCACCTTGCACTGCAAGAAACATTTTCAGATTTCTACACTTCAGCAAAACAAGACATTTTAATGAAACCCCATTTCTGGAAAAATAGAAGAACACAGATAATTAAATATCTACACTATACACATTGTTATGCTTACCTTATATATACTTAAAACGTAGCATTTTTCTGAGTTTAAAGTCACTTAACATCTTCATTTTAAATGCGTTGAAAAGTTATGTCATCATTTCATGCTGGGGACAGGCTTGGGAAGAATTAGTTGTATGAAGATCCCATAGCTTCACTGTGGACAGTGTGCTGTAAACAGCAAGGGAAGAAGCAGAGAGACCAATAAGGAGCAATTTCTGGCAGCCAAATTAAAAGATGATGTTTAAAAATGGTGTTTAAGACTAGCTCATTTCATTAACATAGAGACATGGGAAATACTTTGAAAACCAAAGGGGAGAAAATGACAGCAGGAGTGGAAGTGACAGAAAGACAGTAACCAAGGAAAGTTTCAGATGTTTTTGGCCATATAAATGTAATGGTGGTATCATATACTGAAGAGCAACAGGGTGTGGCTGAAGAATTTAGATTACCCATTATACTGTGATTACTAATTACCCTCCACCCCCAATGAGACCGAAAATTCTTCTTTTCTCCCTCAAGGGAACAAAACTGTCTGTCAGATGCCAGTTAACTCTTTCACTTGGTAAAAGCATTCTCTCTTCCTCTTCTATTTCTGCATTTTGGCGGGGTATTTCCCCTTGTTGACTCTGCTTGTAGTTAGCAAGGTAAAGGTTTGAAGAATGTAAAAATGATATGTAGATTTCCCATAAATATCTCTCTTGGGAAAAGGTCATTGAGCCCAGAAGAAGGAGAAACAAACTACCTTGTAAAACTCATCATTAAACTCAGTTTACTTAGTCCCACTGCACTATTTATGACAAGTCACTAAATGTCAGCCTGTTTCTCAGTGAAATGAGACATTCTGTTTTACAGCTAAGCTTTCCTTAAAATGTTTTAGTGGGTAATGTACAAGGGATACATAACAACTTTACTTTCTCAGGACCCAAAACATTTATAAAAACCTCGTATTACACAGATAGCAAGTCAACAATGATACTTTTAAAACCATCTTGCATGGGTTGATTTTTAAAGATTTCTCCATAAAGGTTACAGGCAGAAAGTACTGTTTTCATTCCTTGAGTAATCACTCTAGGGTACCCATTATTGGTGATGTGAGTGCTGAGTTAATGAGCCTTCACACCACCTCTTGAACCAGACTAGCTAACATAGCCAGATGCTTTCTCAGCATTACTTATCACACATACTTCCACCTCAAGCACCAATGATAATGTCAATGAAAAATAAAATAGATGCCTTAAAATAAATTTATTGGAAATATATCTGGTAAGCAGATGATCTCAGCTAAGCCATGCTAAAAGTTTAGCAAAAGGAAAGAAATGTAATGAGACTCTGGTGAGTCTTGCTTCTCCATCTCTACAGTAGTTTAAACATTTCAGAAGTGCTGACATATTCCTATCTCATACTTGTCTGCTTGGTCAGTGTTGCAGAAGTGTTAGGAATGAGATTTGTAGATAAGTCTTGATATATGAAATGCTAAACAAGTGAAGTCCCCAGACCAGAAAACTGCTGTAGGGTGAGGTAAGTGACAGCACATGGTAGATTAAAAAAAAAAAAAAAAAAAAAAAAAGGCCAAAATCTCATTCCCATTTTTCAGCTAAAAGTACCTGTAACCGAAGTCCAGCCTCATTTTAGCATGTACTCTGGAGACCTGATAGGTTACCCTGATGTAACTACAGATTCAACCCTATTATTGCATTAGCTCCCTGGTGAAGGAACACATAGCAGTTTTCATCTTACCTGAAAAATAGGGTTTGCACATCACCTGGGAACTCATTACAGGGCAAACATTTTGCAGCTAACATTGTTGAATTAATCACAGACACAATCCTAACTCAGAGGGAAAAAATAAGCTTAAGAATCTGATAACATGTTGAAGAGACTGAGATATCTTACACAAATCTATAAATCATCCCTATCATTAAAACAACAGAGGCTTTGTGAGTATGACAACATAAAATAGTGTCTCAGTAAATTACCAATAACCCTCAGAACCACCAAATCCACTTTCAGGGGATATGGAAAATTTATCTACCATGAGTCACAATTTTCCTAAGAATGAGACATTTATATGATTCTTTCTCATTGAGACCTAAATAGAAAATTCTGCTCTATGAGTAAAATTAGGCAAGTAAATAGGTGTGAAAGCACACTAATCTTTGCATATTAATTTTATATTTGCAGATTACTTCTATACTCCATCTCCAGACTTTTAAGGTATAATATTGCACTATTGATTCTTAGTAAATTCAACATAAATCACCATGTTTTATTCTTCTTCCTTGCAAACCCCTTACTTCACTATAGTACTTATTAGTAAAATTTTCTGATATCTTCCTCTACCTTGGTAATTACTCTGATCTTCACACCCTCCTTCCACCTTTTGTTTATCAGCAGGTCCAGACTTTGGAAGCAGTCCAAAGGTGAGCTAAAAATGGGGTTAAGTGCTAGGGGAATAGAATGTAAAAGAATGATGAAAGGCAATATTTTTGATAAAATAAAAAGCTGCTATCAGGATATATTTCATAGCAATTTTCCAGAGGAAGGTCTTGAATTTCACTGACATTGAAGGTTTACTCTAAAAGAAAATGTTAAGTAAAAATTCTAAAAGGCTAATCCTTGAAAATTCACTCACCTTTTATTCTGTATGTGTTTTCATAGTTTAGCGCATGTTTCTTAACTTCCACAGTTTGCCACTTCTGTATGCAAAATATGCTTTAGCATTCTGCATTACAGCCAGGGATACACTCATACAGTAAGAACTTATACAATAGAACACAGGTTCAATTGGAGGTAGTTGTGTACCTCAAGGGACATTTATCAATGTCTAGAGATAATTTTAGTTATGACAATGAAGGGCACAGAGGCTACTGCTATTTAGTGGCTAGAAGCCAGGGATGCTATCTAATATACCACAATGTGCAGAGTAGTCTCCAACAAAAAATAATTAGCCAGACAGAAATGGCAATCATATTGTGGTCTAGAAAAGAATGGCAGGATATTTAAGTAATGGTGATGCTCTGTGTCACCAAAGCCAACTATAACTCTCAAGGTGGGGGCGTTCCCAGGCCTCTTGACTAAGGTGAAAATTTGAATATTCTAATGTGGTTTTATCAGTGATAGTTCAAATGCACATTCAAGCTTTTCTGTCAGGCAAATTTTATCTCTCCATGTTCTTCTCAATGGAACAGTCCCTGTGTTTCTCAATGAAACAGACTCAATGTTTTGTTGTCTATAATACTGTGTGTGTGTGTATGTGTGTGTGTGTGTGTTGTGTGTGCGTGTTTCCTCAGTCTACAAAGCTCCATTGTGACTCAGTAATATGATTGTATAATGTGGCTTCTAGGACTAGATGCCCTTAGTCAGCTATAGAAAGCTTCATGTTGCTGAGGAAACCTTCAATTTAAGATCGTTGTTGCTACATGGATCCATGCATAATTCATTCCCAGATTGACTTGGTCAGTGGACTCTTTCTCTCCCTTATAGATTAGTATCCTGCCTTTGGAAGAGGCATTGGGCCCATGTCACCATGCCATCCTCTATGCCAGCTGGCATCCACTGAAGCAGCCTCCCTTCTCAGAGATCTTGTCATGGAATCCATTTGTCATAGCCGCTTCTGCCCTCGTCTCTTTGTGAACCCCACTGTCATGCCTTTTCCAAAGGACACTGAAAGGCTCGTGTAGAAATCAAGGGATCAAAATATCTGTCATTCATTGATATCCCCCATGCTCATCTCACTGCTAACGTACAAAGGAAGCAGAGTCCCATTGAGGACAGACTACATACAAGCCCCTTCTGCCTCAGCAGCTTGCAGACATATCTGAGGTTCTCTTGAGCCTAAATCCAGTTCCCAAGCGCAGAGTGCCTTTGTGATCTCCTGCTGGCAAAGCACACACTGGCATCCTCTGTAGCTCCCTTCCTATTTCAGCAGCTTTTTCCTGAAAGTATTATTTAGACAAGACCTTGACCTTTGAAAGCGGCAAGGAATGTTTTTCCCTTTGTTGTTGCCATGTTTTCTGTGGCCCCTTTGGTACTGGAAGCCAAGTTCTAGTGTGTGTGTGTGTGTGTGTGTGTGTGTGTGTGTGTGTGTGTGTGTGTGTCAGAGAGAGACACAGAGAAAGAGAGAGTGAGAAGGCAACAAGGTAAACAAAAGGATGTGGGAGAACAAAACCATGCTAATACTTTATAATGACATCTTGCCTGATATGGCTAAGCATATAGTTATAGCACAAACTCATCATCATTATTAGTATAGTTATTTTCAACTTTCAAAGTATTTTCTCACAGTTTATAACATCTATTTTATCACAGATTTAGATGTAAATATACATTATAATTTGTCTCATATACTTTTTCACTTTCCTACTATTTAAAATGAAACTCTTTTTTTTTTTGGGAGAGAGAAACAGAGAGAGACAGAGAGAGAAGGAGAGGAAGACAGAGATGGGCAGCCTCTCAGCTGCTGCAAATGAAATCCAGATGTGTGCTCCCCCTTGTGGTCAAGTGTAGCATTGCGCCCTTGTGTCACTTTGCATCTGGCTAAACCTGGGACCTGGAGATTGGCACCGACGTCCTTAGTCTTAGGAGGCAGGTGCCTTAACCTCTAAGCCATCTCTCCAGCCCAAAACTCTTCTTTCAAAGAAAAATAAACAACTTGAGTGCTAGCTAGTCACTGTAGCAGTTAATGGAACTCAACTCACTCTCACGTATGCATTTTATGCCTTAGGACAACAGGGTCCTATATAGTATACACCAAGGGGCTTTTCCCATGCCAAGCCCTACTACAAGTCCTTTACATTTATTAACTCAGATTGTCCTTTTAAGGATCTGATAATAAGTAGCATGTTGTCTCCCCTTGGTCGTTGAGAAAACTGAGGCAACACAAGATAAGTGATTTGTCAAAAACAAAAACCAGCTAAGAAGCAGCAGAATAGGGGTCTCTATCTATGTCATCTTGCTGCAAAGGCCATGCATGCTCCAGGCTGCTGCTTGTCCCATTAGCCTCTATTATGTGCATTGAACATGAAAATGAACCATAAAGGCTATGGAGTTATAGTGCACAGAACTCACTTTACTTATTAATGACTGAAATAACTGAACATTAAATGAAAATAGACTATGAGAAATAATCCTTTTCTTAATTTCTTTTCCATGTAACCTCTAAAGAATAGAGTAATAAGCCTTATAGGTCAAAAACCAGATGTGGCTGGCAGTTGAGGAGTGACAACTCAGAAATTCCCTTTTTCTTGTTTAAGTTGGGCAAGAAAACTAACCACGGTTGGTGCAGAGCCTACTAAATTCACTCATTGTGACAAGAGGCTATGTAGACATTTAAACTTGTAATAAATAAACATTTGTTTGAACATCTGCTATGTTAGGTTAATATTGCATGAGCCAAGCAAGGTAGTCAGTAGTTAGTGAGATCTGGAGACTCCATTTCCTTCTGGAGGTACGTGTAAGAGATTTTTATAAGTGAAAAAGGCACATGCAGTGATGTTAAAACAACCAAACAAACAAAAAAATCTTCACCTAGATGTGGTGGTGTACACTTTTAATCCCAGCATTTTGGAGGCTAAAATAGGAGAATCTCTGTGAGTTTGAGGACAGCCTGAGATTAAACAGTGAATTCCAGGTCAGTCTGGGCTCAAGTGAGACCCTACTGCAAAAATAAAAAAATCCTCCATTTTTTATTAGCCGGTACCATGACTAATTTCTGTTGCTTACGGTGCATGAATGATTCCTGAAATGCAAGCTTTCTTCCGACTTAAGGAGGATCCAGCACAGTGGAAATGTTGGGCTGGGCAAGGTGCTTTGTTTCCTAGAATCTCCTACAGGAATTTTCCAAGTACTCATCAACTTTTGCCAGCACAAGAATCCATGCATTCCAGAACAGGTGTGGTATGGAGCTAAAGCAGCCCTGAGCCAGGATCCACCCACACCCAGATAGTGCATCTGAGCTCCATTCCCATAAGGACCTAGCTTGGAGTGTTTTCAGGATACACTTGCTGAGAGAGTTTTATCTCTTCCTATATAGATCCTCTCACCTAAAAATTCAAAGCTATAAGTTCATCTACCATAAAGAATGAACCCTATGGATCCTATTTAATTGCATTGCAAACAAAATTTATTTCCCTGGAACAATAAATGCAGTCCCACTCCCACCTCTGATCAGGGACCCAGGGCAGCAGGCCAGAGTTCCTGCCCTAGTCTTCCTGATCCATGTGTGACTGATTGTGGTCCCAGTTGCCACTCCCCCTCCCACCTCCACCTCCGATTAGGGACTCAGATATGGTCCCACTCTCCACCCCCCACCCATCAGGGACCCAGGGCAGCAGGCCAGGGTTTCTGCCCTAGCCTTCCTGAGCCCAGCTAGGATGATTGCTGTCCCCTCCCCCTCCTACCTCTGACAAGGAACTCAGGCCATCAGGCCAGTGTCCCCCACCCCAGCCTTTCTGAACTCTAGGGGCCATCACCCTCACACTCAACACTGCCCCATGTTTATAGCTGCTTAGTTCATAAGAGCTGGAATCAACCCAGATGTCCATCATTAGATGAATGAATAACTAAGATATGGTATATCTACACCATGGAATTCTACATAGCAGTAAGAAAAAAATGATACGATGCAATTTGAAGAAAAATGGTCAAACTGGGAACAGATCATTCTCAGCAAACTCACCCAAATCACAGAAAGATACGTGTCACATGGCCTCACTCATCTGTGGCTCCTAACCTGAATTTGCCTATATTAGATGCTGACACACCTAATAAACATTTCTAGGATTGGACAATAAGGATGGTGGGGAGGGAAGGGAGGATAAGAGTGGGGGGGCAAAAACTGGACCCAATTGGAAATGGTACCAAAACAATCCTATATCCTGAAAGACATACTAAAAGACTGAACCTTCATCAGGTGCTTAGAACACCTGAATCCCAGGGGCCTCAAGAGGGTAGGATCAAGACTAACCTCAGCCTTCTCCTGTTCCTCTCTCTCACCCCCTCTTCTTGCTCTTCTCTTCTCCCTCTTTCTTTTTCATACTACCTTTATTTTTCTTCTTTCTTTGCCCTTGGCATTGACCTGAAACTCCCAGTTTCATGTGGTCAACATCCAAAGACCTGTTGATCAGTGAGAACTATAAGGTATCACAAAAGAAGACAGATTTCTGTCAGAGAGAAAACCAAGAGTTGGATCTCAGTGAAAGATAAAGTAAGAGAATAAAGGACAATTTCAGGCTAATGTCAATAGCAAAAAGGTCAGTGCCTATCATGATCAAGCTAATGTGAGACCCCTTTCTGTGTCCTTGTGGAAAATAGTAAGTACCGAGAGATCAGGCTAAATTCCATCAACAACCAGCCTATCCTTTGACACAACCCCTGTCTATTGACAACAAGTCTTACCCAAATATCAGTATCTGTGATATAAGTTTCATACCATTTTAGAACATTTCTAAATTCCTTAAGTCCTTCAATAAGCTCTATCAAATCCTTCTAGATAGCTTCTGAGCCATCATGACCTTACTACAGCGGTCTTCAGGAGTGTGATGTTCAGTTTTTACTAGAAACAGGGGTTAGTTTTACAAGCTTTCAAAAGAAAATATCATGATGAAACAGGTAAAGTGCATTTTTAAAAATTAAAATAAAGATCCTTTGTTCTACCAAGCTGTCAGCAAATCTCTCAGCTCTCAGAAATCTACTGAGACCCTTATAATCTCATTGGACAGAGAAGAGAAAGGATATCAGCAGGAGTGGGAGAAGGATAAGAGAAAGTAACAGGGATGAATATGACCCAAATGCACTATATGTATGTATGAAAACATCAAAATGAAACGTATTGATTTTATCAGGTTTTTCTGTATTTGATTTTATAGTGATCTTCCTATCTCTGCCTCCCGAGTGCTGGGATTAAAGGCACGTAAGAATACTGAGCTGGGCATGGTAGCACAAGCTTTTAGTTCCAGCACTCGGGAGGCAGAGGTAGGAGGATCACTGTGAGCTCAAGGCCATCCTTAGACTACATAGTGAATTCCAGGTCAGTCTAGGCTAGAGTGAGACCCTGTCTCAAAAAATAAAAAAAGAAGATCTTTTGAATCGTATTAACTTCTTATACTAACAATTTTCAGTTTTGTGCCTAACTGTGTCTCTCTTAAATTCCAGCTTTTATTTCTAGTTTTATACACTTGTATGGTCTTTTCTGCCTGAAGAACATCTTAACATTTGTGAGTTATAAGCCCTGGTTAGCATTAAGAAAATTGAAGACAAATGTAACAAAATATATTAATATTTCTTCCCCTATGCCACATTGAAGTAGGAAAATTTAGAATATAGAAAATTTACAGTGTGTTTAGGATCATTTAGCAATCATGTAGAGAACAATATGGAATGTAGTGTAAGAAGAGTAATAGTTGATTGACACAAGTATTAGTCAGCAGAGAGAAATAAGACACACACTAGTCAGACTTACCTGTGGTCCTTGAAGGAAATCATGACATGCTCTGAACACTAAAGTAAAAAGGCCTCTCCAAATACAGCCAATCACATGACTTTATAGTAAAGAAGCTCCTTAATTTCTACTATAAGAAAGTGTGTCCTAAGCAGATAAAGTGTATTAGGCTCATCAGCCTTGAGCAGAAGGTGAAGTCATATAGATCATGGTCAAGAGGATGTGTGGCTGGTTCACAGAGGGCTTAAGAACAAGGTGAAACATGTCAGTATTGAGGCAGATGGCCTCATAAATAAGACTCAGTCTAAGATCAAAAGACAAGGTAAAAGTGAAGTTCATCAACTGGAATGAGTTATAGCTAAAGTGCATCTGAGAAAGGCTGTGGAGGCTTAGCCTAAGATGAACAGTAGAGATTTCTCCTTGGGGAGGCAATACCAAGGAGAATTAAAGCACTACTTTCCTTTTACCTTGGATTTCTCAGGGATTTCTGGTGAGATGTAGGCTAAAGATATAACACACAACTATGTAGAAAGGTCTATAATGTTATAGTTAGTAAACAGATATGCAGCCCCATCCATTCAGAGGTCCTATTATCCCATGGCAAGCTTGTAGCTTCTGAAAGCACCTGGATGAGAGGTGGTCCAAGGAAGGAAACTAGTAAGATTTGAGATCGCTGACAACTGTGTCATGATTAATATTGAATCATTTCTTCTGTCAACTCATTGTTTTTAATCTAATTAGGCACATTTTCTTTATCAAATTAGGAATGAGAGCGGACTTCTGGTCAAGATGGCATCCCCTAACATGGCCTCACCTCATGGGGAAGGGAAGGCAAGATTCTTAAGATTCAAGGGTTTTTTTTCAGGGGTTGCTGATTCTAGTAGGCTCCCACTGGGAGGGTGTGGAGGAATAGAACAGGGAATCTATGATTCCCAAGCTCTCGGGTAGCCCACCAGTTCCCCAATTCCCTCAAGCAGCCCTCCTAGCCACCGGTCCCAGCTGGAACTCCCTTCTGCACTAATTGCAGGCCAAGTGGACCCAACTAGCAGGCTAAGACCTCTGCCCCAGGCTTTCCCGCCATCATACAGAGCTCCACTGGCCCGATGGCTGCTCCCAGCCTTTCTGAACCCTGAGCAGGACCCTGGTCCCACTCCGCAGTCCGGCCCCCAAACAGGGATGCAGGCCAACAGGCCAGTGTCCCAGCGTTAGCCTTTCTGAGCCCCTTGCGTGTCCCCTGTCCCACTCTGTGGTCCCACCCGGGAGCACGGATCCAGGCCAGCAAGCAAAATTGTGTTTTACTTGCTGGTCCTTTGCTTCAGAAAGCTGTCCATGAAATACAGTAGATGTTACACCTCTGGTCTCTTGTTGTCTGTATTTCATTTGTTGCTATTCTTTTCTACTTGGCACTCACCATTGCTGGAAAGAACCGAGGAAGACAGTCTCAGATGGGACTCAAACAGATTGTGATGGCTAAGCTCTAATGTCAACATGATTGGATTTAGACTTACCTAGGAGACAAATCTCTGTACATTTCTATAAGACTTTCTGTGTTCAGTTAACTCAAGTGAGAAGATGCACACTGGGACATCCACTGAGGAAAGCTTCAGGCACAGAGTAGAATTAGCTCAAGAAAAAGGTTATGTACACTGCAGACAGAATAACTGGACACGGGGTCCATGTGAACCCTGTGGAACTCAGATGATTCTGTCATGAGTCTCAGATGCTAGGCATGGAGTCTCAGGATAAGGTGCTTGCCCTACTCGGTTTTAGTCTGTTCTTGCAATGCCCCCACTCCTGCCTTTGGAATGGAAGTATTTACTCTTTGTCATTCTATGTTAGAACTATGTAGCATGTTTATTAATTTTATGAGGGATCCCAGTTTAGCAGTTTGATTCCCAGAAGATACTTTGGATTTTTAAAAAGTTGAGACTGTTAAAGGCTCAATTTTTGAAGTTGTACTAAATGCATTCCGCATTATGAGATGATTATGACTCTCTCTCTCTATATATATGGGGACATGTTGGGTAAAATCTGTGTCTCAAAAGTGTATTTTTGGATCTCAAGTTGACAAAAGGTGGTCTTGGGATAGTCTCTATTGTCAACCTGAATCTAGAACCACCCAGAAGACAAATCTCTGGGTACATCTGTTAGGGAATTTCTAGACAAAGTTCACTGAGGTGGGAAGACTCACTCTAACTGTGGATAGCATGATCCTGAGGCCATGGACTGCATACAAATCTAAAGTTGAGCATCACCTTTCATCTCCCTCCCTGCCTCCTGACTGGGGATGCACTGTGACAAGAGGCTTGAAGCTCTAGCTACCATGCTTTTCCTGCCTAAGCACTGGATCCTCAAACTGTGAACCAAAATAAACCATCCTTTCCTTAAGTTGGTTTTGCCAGGTATTTTCATCACAGATATAAGAAGAGTAATTCACACACAAATATTGACTTTAGTCCTAAGCCATAGAATACCAATTGCTGATAGAAAAGGCCATGACCATAGAAACTGCTTAAAATCAAACATCCAAAAATGATTACTCATCAGCCATGGAGACCTACATATGCCCTATGAGTATCATCATAAACATATGTGTTCCGTTTTAAAATAAGAGATATTAGGAACATCCTGAAGGAAAGAAACAAGTCAGGTACATGTGTGTTTCAAATGCCACAACCCCCAATACATATAGAAATTCAATAATGAATTCCAACTGAATGAAAAATTATGTGATAAATTAATTATTTCCAGATTATCTAGATGTTAAGCATAGAAAAATCCAGGCAAATCAAATGTCAAACATCAAAAATGAGCATCATTAGCATACTCTTTAAAAAGTCATTTGTGCTTGAGTGTTACTAAATCTCTGTGGTGGTTTGATTCAGGTGTCCCTCATAAACTTAGGTGTTCTGAATGCTAGGTACTCAGCTGATGGAGATTTTGGAATTAAGCCTCCTACAGGCAGTGGATTGCTAGAGGAGGGCTTATGGGTGTTATAGCTAGTTGCCCCAAGCCAGTGTTTGGCACACTCTCCTGTTCCTGTTGTGTACCTGATGTTGACCAGGGGGTGATGTCTGCTCATGCCATCATTTTCCCCTCACATGATGGAGCTTCCCCTCAAGCATATAAGCCAAAATAAACCCTTTTTCCCCAAAAGCTGCTCTTGGTTGGATGATTTCTGCAAGCAATGCAAACCTGACTGCAACAACATCACTTCTATATAATCACTTTAAAAGGAGGCTCTCTTTATCCAGTGCAGTAAGGTCATAGTGTATGATGTTTGCAAAGGATGTTATTTGAATAAACAGGGAGGGAAACTTCAAGCATACTAATGAGACAGCAATAAAATCTTTTGGGTCCGATTTTAAGTAGATGGGTATACCATAGTGTATCTATTTTCCCTTTTGTTTGCTGGACCATGGAAGAAAGAATAAAAAGACAAAAAGTTGGACATTTTTTCTCTGAAATACCTTCTTATTAAGTGGTGACTAATGTGAGACAGATTTTGTAATGGGAGAAAAAGACAAATGCAGAGATGAAGACGAGAAGATTATCAAGATGGGGATTTGTGTACCCAACAATCAAGTAAAGAAATGCCTAAAAATTACAGGGGAGAACACAAAGAAATAGTAACTTGATACCCTAAACCTAAGTGCTCTTAATGGGACTTCCAAAGTGGCTTTGATCTCAACCCCTAAATTGCCACACTCATACATGTTATATCTCATTCAATAGCATTCCTCTCCTGGCCACACCAAAATACCACATTCTTCTTTCCTTCCTCTCACCTCTCTTTCATACCCCACATCAGTTCATCAGTAAATCCTATCATATTGACTTTAAAAAACTCTTAAGTTTTCAACCTAAGCACATGTCAGCTACTCCACTGCTACTGTTATCTACAGGATATCCAAGTTAGCATCTTGTCTCTCTGCTTTGACTCTCACCAGCAATCTTCTCAAACCTCTTCAAAACTAGTTCGTCAATCTGCCTTTGAAAAACTCTGTATCGCCCAGAGTACAAACCTGAGTTTACGATGACCCATCATGCCCTCAACCATCTACAGTATCCCCACCCCAACATACATACCTGTGATTGCTTTCTATAGATAGCTTCAGCTACTTAAAGTCAACTGTATTCTTATTGTGTGAAGTAGAAAATTCCATAAATAAATAATTCATATTGTAAATTGCTAGGCATTCTATGGTGCACCATCCTGCTTTCCTCATGCAAAGGATATGAATCATTTTTTTGTCCAGCGTGTCTACACTCCCTACCTGTTAAGTCACTTTGTAGTTGTACAGATTACCTGGTGGACCATCACATAGTATAGTGCTTGCTTTCAAAAAACTTTTATTTTACTTAATAATATCTTCTAAGTGCAATGATATTGGTGCTGGCAATTTTATTATAATACTGTTACAATTGTTTTATTTTGTTAGTATTTATTTTCATTAATTTCTAAATGAGCCTAATTATTAAGTTAAGCTTTATCATAAACATATATAGGGAAAAATATATTAGCTATGAGGTTTAGCTCTTCCTGCAGTTTCAAGTATCCACCAGAAGTCTCAGAAGGTGATTGTTGCAGCTACCTTCTCATTGTCTGGATAAACATCTGACCAGAAGCCGCTCATGGGAGGAAAGGATTTATTTCATGCTTACAGAGTCCAAGGAAAGCTTCTTCATGGTGAAAGAAGCTGGCTCTCTACATCATACCTCCATAGTAGCAGAGAGAGAAAGAGAACAGCCAGAATTCAAGCTGTCTCAGAGCACACCTTAGAGCTGGATTCAAGACCCAACCCACACACTATCTCTACCAGGGTTCTACCTACTAGAGGCTAAATAGGAAGCTTAATCAAAATATATATATATATATACCTGAGGCTTTGGGGCCATTTACATTCATTCAGTCCACCATAGTGACCCACCTTCCATGTCATGCATCAGGAAAAACAAATGAATTAGCTATTAGTTCTTGGACCTCAGGTTGAACCACTCTTAGCATTATACTCCATTCATGAAGTTCCAGAACCACTAACTTCCTGGGTATGTTTGGACATATTTAATTGTATTCCTCTCCCCATATTAGAATCCTAACTTCCTAATAATGGAGTTTGACCTTATTTGGAAATAGTGTCATTGCTAATGTCATTTAATTCATTATTATTAAATTAATATGAGATTGTAATACAGAACAGGGTGGGTTCTTAATCAATTATAACTGTTGCCATTGTGAGGAAAAAAGGAGAATATTGGATACAGACAAGCTACAGAGAGAATGACTTAAGAACATGCAGGTAGAGGTGACCTAGATGTATAAGCCATGGAAAGTTAATTGCCAGAAAATCACCAGAATCCAGGAAAGAAGCATGGAATAGATTCTTTCTCAAAGCTTAGGAATTTGGAACCAACCCTGTTGACACTTTGATCTTGGATTTCTAGTTCTCAGAAGTATGAAGAAATAAATCTTTGTTTTGAAGTCATGCCATTTGGGATACTTTGGTATGGCATCCATAGAAAACTATTATATATTGTTTGAAGATTCTGGGCATAAACCCAGCTTTAGAATCATTGCCAGGGGAGTTGTTTTGTTTCAGTTTTTAATTTTTATTGATAATTTTCATACATTTACATAATTTATTTTTATCATAATCCCCTCAGAATACTTTCTTTCATTCCCCCTCCTCCATAACCCTTCCATTGAATCCCTTCTTCTTTCCTAATAGTCCATCTTCTGCTTTGATGTCTTTTTTTTTTTTTTTTTTTTGCCTTCTTCCATCATCCATAATAATGTAGATAGGCCTAGCATAGTGCAAATAACAACAGCCTCTGTGAGGTAATGAATACAAATACCATTTCACCTCCAGAAGACAGTGTTCCAAAGCAATGCTCCCCATTTTCTGGCTCTTACTTTCTTTCCATCATCTCTTTCATAGTGTTCCCTGAGCCTTTCATTGAGGAATGGAGATAGCTCATTTAGTGATAAGCCTTCAACTGTCACTTCTTGGCCCTTTGATGAGTTTTGAGTGTCTCTAGTAGTCACAGCCATCTGAAAAGAGAAGCTTCTCTTACCAAAGTGAAAACCCCATTACTCTGTGGACATAAACATAAGCACAGAGGGTAGTTCAGTGAGTACAACACATCCATTCAGCCAAACAACAGTAGTAGCTTCTCCCACTAGGAAAGAGAGGGAAGAGTGAGTGGACTGTTAACCAAAAGTAAAGATGAAATGAATAAGCCATTTGAAAACTTACTTCTTTATTAGATTTTTTAAAAAATAAATCTTAAAAAAGATAAAGTTTGGGTAAAGTGCCCTGTGGGGATAGAGAATGCCATGACATAGGTTGTAACAGGAAAACTTCAGTGTCAGGTATGATACACGCACCCATGAGTTATTGGTCAGGGAGGCCCTGAAGTCCCCCAAAACAATACAAGCTATTTGCAAGATTCTTGCATGTCCACCAGCACTAGAAAGTAAAGCCCACATGCTTCAGGTGCAGGGCATAGGAAAACAAGCTAGAACTGAGCTAGAAGCTTTCTTCCTGCTGGCTAATTATTATAGTGCTAGAAAGTGTGACACAAGTTGTTGGAGGATTAAAGCCATCAACAGTTTTAATCATCAGTGAAGCTTGTGAGCTACACAATTGACTAGTCAGGCAAGATGTGCCCACCCATGCAACAGTGGTATGACTGTTAGAGAGATAACCAATGGTTCCTCTGATTGTGTTTGAGGCTCCTTCCACAAAAGCCAATACATGAGTGGTACTGAAAACTGAGTCAAAAGCTTATTTTTATTTTGTTTTGTTTGTTTCTGCTTTTATCTGTTTAGATAAAAATCTGTTTATCTGTTTGTTTTATCTGAATAGACTCACTGAGAGACCAAGAATGTATAAATACAGATTTCATAAAAAATAGGAATTCTGATCTTCCTATACTTGTTGAAATCTTCAATGCCTGTAAGTGTGTCTAAAACAAATAGAAGGTTTTTACATCTCTATGTGGTCTAAATATCTAAATAGTTTTGTAAGCTTGGTTATCAAAGCAACTCCATGAATTGTGTAGTCAAACACATTACTGTCTTCTCAAGACATAAAAATCAATGCCAAGACATTCATCATGTCCCCAGAGTAAACATAAAATTATCATACCTGAGAGACATGATCAAAGTCTCAAGAAAAATACCTATGGATATATCCTTCAAAAATAAGAAGAGAAAACAAGAGAATAATATAAAAGATAAGCAAAGATTCAAGTGAGAAAATATGAAACTACACAACTTTGAAACATTAAAAATATCAATATTTT
This sequence comes from Orientallactaga sibirica, assembly GCA_036365145.1. Taxonomy (NCBI): domain Eukaryota; kingdom Metazoa; phylum Chordata; class Mammalia; order Rodentia; family Dipodidae; genus Orientallactaga; species Orientallactaga sibirica. Next base: position 6,570,780 of record JAEOAD010000509.1, read on the forward strand.
ATAAACATTTTATTAATTTTTAAAGACAGTTAAGATAAAAGAATACATATTTTGAAAAACTGAGTTTAACTAGTTTGCTATTTGGAGAGACCAGATGTATCTTGTGAAATATTTTTTAATGTCATAATTTTTCAGAGTGTGATGGGGTTTTATTTCTGGAGGCTCAAATGCAAACTGCATACCTGAACTCATATCTATTTTACCAAATAATTGAAATAAAACAAGATTTAGGAGGATAATTTTAAAATTACTTATGTAGAAGTCAGGATAGGTGAGGGAGAGTCTGTGGACCAAAGAAGGGAAATGGATGCACCCACATGGTCGAAGGGCCCATATAAGAATCCACGGGCCTAGCGAAGACAAAAATCGGCAGGAGCTGCCAGGAAAAACCCTTACTGGTGGCAGAACTTCAGGTGCTGGGAGATGAACAGCTCAGGAGCTTGAAAAGAAGTAAAAGCCTAAAACCCTCCTGAGCAGCCAGGCATTCTGGATCTGGGAATAAATCCAGAAATTGCTAGGACACCTTTGTGCAGCATCTGGAAAGGGCTGGGCTTGAACTCTGCCTGCACCGGAGCAATTCCAGTTCTGCTGCAGCTGTGGCAGATAGCAGGCAAATGTGTGACGTAAGCAGCTGCTTTTGTAAGCACTCATAAATCAGTTTAAGGTTTTTCTTAAAAGCCTTTTCGTAATTATCTATTCTCCCTCTCAAGAGTATCTGAAACCTAAACTGATTTTATTTTAAAGGTTAGAGTTGAATTGTATATTTCAATTTACAAAGACTGTTCTTACATAATAAATCTAGTAAGTATTATACAGGCTCAACAGTGCATCCTCCTACATATGAATTAAAATTTCTATAGCATATTACATTAGTTTAGAAATATTTAATATAATATCAATAGGGCTATCTTGCAAGCAGCTAATTTCTATATGTTATGTTATATTATTTTTAAGAATAAAGTTCTATAATACTTGTCTTTATTATTTAATTACCACTGGCTATTTTAATTATTATATATTTCATTTATTTTTAATACAATTGACAGGATTATAGCAGTTGAGTATGTTTAATTACCTCAAATATGTTGTTTCTTCAATATAAGCATAAAATGATTTTAATACATATTAAATATATGTGTATATATAAAATATTTATTTTATATTTCTTTCAATTTAAAGTACTCATTTTATTGTGCCCTAAACAAGTGTTGAAATAACAAATTAAATACACATTTTCCAATAACTTTTAGCATTAAATATCCTTATAATGCAGGCAAGTATGGAAGAATGATCACCTCGCTCTCTCTCTCTCTTTTCATCATCTCCTCAGCTAGTTTATTGACCCATGTTAACACTTGACAGTTTCACAAACTAAGTTTGAACAAGCCGCCTCCTTATGGCTCACCCAAATTGCTGACCTAATGTGAAAAATTTGGCATAAAAGAATTTGTATTTCTTCTCTATACCTTTAGCAACTCCTCCTCAAGGTCTTGCCTAGAAAATGTAAATGAGACAGCCAGAATGCAACCACATGATATTGTTGATACAACAGATGTGGTTACGCTGGCTAAGCCTTGAAGTCCCCTGTGCCATAGGGTGCACTGATTTATCTAAAGCTGACTAGGGCTGTCAGACATAAGGACCTTCCTACTGAAAGTGTGGTTGGCCTTGCAATTGTAGACTTTTTGTCTGTCTGGTTTCTTTTGTGGATCAGAAGACACTACAGTGACCTGGAAACAAAAATGGAAAGACTATGACATCTCTGGTTTGTATCCATATGTGAGTCATAGGTACCCATAAACCCCCAAACACCACAACCACTAAAGTGATGAATTTAGCCATAAAGCAGCTGACTCCCCCAGACGATTATGGATAACTGTGATGTTTTGAATATCAAATGTCTCCCAGAGCCTCAGTGTTTTTGATGATGATCCCTACTTAGTCCCCAGCAGATGGAGGCTTTGTAAGGTGGCAGAGCCTTACTAGAGGAGGTGTGTCTGTGAGCTGGACCTTGGTGCTACAAGCAGCTCACTCAGAATGCCCTCTTTCTCTTTTCTGGATATCTGAAAAGGTGAGGCAGCTTTGTGCCTGTGCTATTCTTTTCTTTATCATGATGAAGCTTCCCCTCAAAACTATAAGACAGAGATAAATCCTTTTCTCCTATAAACTGCTTCTGGTTGGGTACTTTATTCCAGCAATGGGAAGCTAAGTATTCCAACAATTCACCATTAAGTCTATGTCATCTCTGAAAGAGAACAGAGATCAAATGGGGGCTTACTATCATATGGGGAAGGAAACATGGAGAGAAGGAGGTAAAATCTGCAAATACTCTTCATTTTCTATAATTTATAACATATTCTTAGAAGTCAAAAAGATCTTCAGAATATATAACTTCTATGCACTTCTTTTTTTCTACAGTTCACCAATTATAAACTCCTATCCTTAATTACAAAACAGTGTAAATAAATTCCACCCAATTGTTTACAAAGGGCTTTTCACATTTTAGGTCAGTTAATAACATGGCACATTAACTTATTTTATGCCATCAGAGAAAAATATAGCAAATTGAAAGTAAATTAAAATTAATACACTACTGGCTGGAGAGATTGCTTAGCAATTAAGGTGCTTGCCTCTGAAGCCTAAGAACTTATGCTCAAATCTCCAGGTCCCACATAGCCAGATGCACAGTGATGCAAGAATGCAATGTTGCACATGCACCACAAGAGGCCACACACATCTGGAGTTCATTCACAGCAGGCTGAAGGTCCTAGCATGCCCATTCTCTTCTCTCTCTCTCTCTCTTTCTCTCTGTCTCTTTCTCAAAACAAAAATAATAATTTAAAAAAATAACTCAATGTGAGGCTGCCGTGTAGTTATAACTACTTTTTAAAAGTTATCATTATTTATATACAAAATAATTACAACTATTTTTGCAAGTCAGTTAATAGAAAAAAAAAAAAAGACTCACAGACAACCTTGCAGATAAGAAAACTACCTAAGTTTATAACACTAGGTATACACTTACACTTTGTATGGGTTACTTGCCTCATTGCTTTGACAAGATACCTGACAAGCAACTTGTAGCCATTACCTTCCCATTGCTGGGACAAAACATTAACCAAAAGCAGTCAATGGGAGGAAGGAGCTTATTTTGCCTTACACTCTCAAGGGAATTTTATCATGGTATAGCAGAGCAGGGGCTGGGCATCACCCCGTACCACACCAGCTGGATCAGATGAGCTCAGATTAGGGGTAGCTGAGCTATATCACCTCAAAGACAACCCCTAGCAACATACTTTCTCCACCAAAGCTTTACCTCCAAAATTGTCACAAGCTACAAATATGACCAATATGCAATATGTACATATAATAAAGTTCTTGAATGAATGAATGAATGAATGAATGAATAATAACACATATGACTATGACATGTAAGCAAATTGAGCGGGAGTATTAGGAGGAAAGGGAATTGGAGGCAGATGAGGGATAGGTTAGGAAGGGGAGCAAGAATCAACAAAAACAATTTGCATTTTAAAATGCCAGAATTAGATACTTAAATATGTTTGCCAACTAAAAATTAAATAAATAAACAAACAAATCAAATGAAAGAATCCATAGGAAATTGGAAGTCACATAAGTGCTCAACTAGATTAAGTATGAGGCTTAATCAGAAACAAATGAGGCTCTGGTACACTTTAAATTCAAGCTACCCTACAACTTAAGAGAGGAGAGGTTTAGTTTGACTTACAATTTGAGAAGATAGGATCTATCAAGTGGGGAAGACATGGGAGCAGGATGAGGCAGCTGGTCACATGCCAAAAATCAGGAAGCAGAGAGTGGAGACTTAGAACTGGGCCATCAAACATTAAGGCCCATCCTCTTTGACAGAGTTCCACCTACAAATTCCTGCAGGTTCCACAACCTCCCAAAACTGTGTCACCAGCTCAGGACCAAGTGTTCAAACACTTGAGTCTATGAGGAGCATGTCACATTCAAAACATACACACTTTTAGGACACAATAGTAAATCATTCCCCTGAACCCTAATAGGTTCTCCTGTGCCAGCAGAGAATGAGTGCTCTGGTTGGTCAGTCAGCTGTGGGTATCACTGAGGGAGATGCTTTGATCACTTTGTGGATCCAAACATTCCGCAGTAAACAGCTCTAACAAGTGAATGGAAGCAGGGGCTGGAAAGATGGCTCAGCAGTTAAGGAGCTTGTCTGCAAAGCATAATGGTCCTTTATCTCTCTCTCTCTCTCTCTCTCTCTCTCTCTCTCTCTCCCTCCCTCCCTCCCTCTTTTTCTCTCTCCTCTTTGTCTCCCTCTGTATGCAAATAAATATTTTTTTAAAAAATTAAAAAATAACATCACAAAAAGAATAAGGGAGAGATAGGCTTACTCTTTCTGAATATAACTTGACCTTGTTTTTTAACCACATGCACAAATAAGTAAATGCATTTATTTAAAATGTAAAGAACCTATTAAGAATTCTAATGTCTGGCTCTGCTGTCATTTTGTTATTCATAAAATAAGAACCTTTCTTATTTGAAAAATGTCTTCACACCTACTAACTCTCTCAGACTTCCTCATGAGAAAAAAAATTAAACAGACACTGTTTGATCCTATGAGATGTTTCACACTATTAGAAATCCCAAGTTGAAACACTTCAGAGATAAAGGTTTACATGCCATAATGAAGGGACCAAAGCTCAGAGAGCTCATTCACTCCCTAAAGTTCACACAGATCACAAGCACCGGAAATTATACCAGAACTCAATCATACATGAAGCAAAGTTCATGCTGCCCCCACCATCCATAATACTGACCAGGTTTACATTCCACTTAGATAAACACCTTTCCCTAACTTATCTGTTCATAAAATTATAATATATGATAATCGCCCTCATATTCCTCAAGTTGTTTAAATACCTAAATGTTTACATGCTGCAATGCTGCTATGTTGCAATTCTCTTTTTCCTCACTATAATCTTAGTAAAGGAATATTTATGAGAGACAAAACCATTCTTTCCTTTATGCAAGATATCTCCCTGGGGGAGTGCCATTGCTTCTCTTCCTCTAAATCTGTTTCTCAAGCTCAACACTACTTACCAGTGCTAAAGAAGTCTTTGCTGGGGGAGAGAGGAAGGATAGTGATGTCTTGGGCATCTCAGGATACTGAACAGTATCCCCAACCTTTACCACTGACCAGCATGTGAACTTGGAATAACCCCAAATATCTCCATGTGGCCTTGAGCAGGAAAGCTTATGGCCACCAGAATAACATGTTCAAGTTCAAGAAAGGAAATGATTCCAGGATAGGTGTTATCCAAATGTGCAAAGTGAGGAAAATATGATTAGGTGAATATAAGTCTTACTCGTGATCCAAAATTAACATGTGCTAGAATGGAATTCTATTCTGTTCTGCCTAACTCTGAATCTCCTGCTCTTTCTGTGATCATGGTATGAGGCAATCAAGCTACTGGCCATCATTTTATAGGAGGATCATTTTTTAGCAACAACAAGCAATCAAACCCCAGATGCTTGTACCACCTAGTGGGCATGTGCAAACTTGTGCTTGCCTCACTTTTGTGCATCTGGCTTACCTGGGATGTGGAGAGTCAAACATGGGTCCTCAGGCTTCTTAGGATAGTGCCTTTAACTGCTAAACCATCTCTCCAGCCCTTAACTAGTTCTAATACACAAAAAGACACAAGAAAAAAGCCAAGTGTGGCAATTATGATGAATATTTGGCCACATTTTTTCTGAACAACTCATGTTCAATCTCCAAATTGATACTTATAATACTTATAATTTGTATTCCGGGAGAAGATGCTAAGGGCAACTGCTGTGGAGGTAGGTAGTACCCAGCAACTTTCCTCCCTGGACGCTGGTTATTCTCCTTATGCTCATCAGCTGCTCCTTGTATTTGCTTAGCCCCAGGTGGCTCTTTCCAGCTGCTGAGGACAGCTGTCCCTGGATCTCTTGAGCCTGGTGATGTTCAGAGAATTGCTCCTTCATGACAATGAAGAAGGAGCCTCACACACCTCCGTTAGAAGCCAATACCTAAAGACTTCTGCAGAAAGCCATAGAGACCACAGTGTTGTATCAAAAATAAGTCTTTCAAATGTCTCCAAGCTGTCTGGAGTGTTCAAAGACACTAGTCTCTAGTTTGATGCACACTGCTGTCCCTTCATGTCCCTGCATCTCTGCAGGGTCTATTCCACCCAGAGAAAGTTCCTCTGCAGGCCCATGACTGCATGCACATCAGCTGCCTCAGGTTTGACTCTCTCTCCTTCCAGATGCTTGACAGGCTTGTCAATAATCCTCAATTTTGGGATGTATCCTCTTATAAGGCACAATGACACAGAGACAGATCAAGCCATAAGAATTTCCCTGGATATCCCACACTATGTCAAGGAATCAGCATCCCCTGTTTACTTTATAGAGAACAATCAACACATCTTTCAAGTTCTCACACACAGGAGAATTGCTGGGGCATGCTGTCAGCCAGTCTGACCAAGAATGGCAACTCTGGGTTCAGGGAAAGAATATGTCTAAATGAAATAAAGCAGAAAAGCAATAGAAGACATCTGACCTTCTCCTCTGTTCTGTGTGTGCATAGGGAATACACATCTCTACACATGTGCATACACATCACACACACATAAACAGATCCTCCATAAAAATATGTGTTCCAATTCAGTAAACTGTTTTGATTTATTTGCAAGAAAAGATGGAGATAGATGAGACAGAGAGAGAGAGAGAGAGAGAGACTCCTGCCACTGCAAACAAACTCCAGATGCATACACCACTCTTTATCTGGCTTTACACGGGTACTTGGGTATCAAACCCAGGCCTTTAGGCTTTACAAGCAAGCATCGTAGCCACTGAGCCATCTCTCCAGGCCTCCAGATTCATTAAACTTTGTTAAATGTCTGCATTTCCGAAGAGCAAAACCAATACGAACTTGTTTCGCCTTTGATTTTGTTTCTGTTTATTTCTTAGCTCTGGGTATTTGCTTACTTCCTTCCTTGCTTGCTTTCCAAGACTCTGCCTTGCTATGTAGCCTAGGAGAAGGCTTCCAGCTTCTGATCCTCCTGCTTCATGCTTCACCAAGCCCAGCTCAGCCTCAGTTTTAAAACAGAAAACTTCAAACACATGTGTCTCAATAAAACTAGGAAATACGTTATGTCAGGTGTTACCTGTGATAATGAGTATGATAACGTAACATCATAGAAAGTAAATTGACCTCTTTGATTACTGATGGTTTCATGACTCACATAATAATGTGTGCTGCAATAGAATCTCTCTAGTATGCAGATGAGCACCCTGCACACTAAAAGGCCTATTTGTCTGCATCTTGTGCTGGTATGATGCTTGTTGATCCAATCATCCCTCATAAATTCCCTTCAGCTTGATCTTCCCTTCCTCTCTTAGAGGTGTGAGCAAGATTTAAACAGCAGTCCATTTCAACATCCATCACCATGCAGTCATAAAAGAGATCAAACACACTAAAGATACCCATATTTTTTTATGTAAAAGAAATAGATTCGGTTATCCCCTTCAGGAAATGTATGAGATTATATATATATATTTTTTCTTTTAAAAGTACAGAGGGACAAGAATCAAAATGCTGCAAAAGAAAAATTAGGAAAAGGTGGAATGTCATTCAAGTCTCCTTGCTAAACAGGAGCTCATACTCTGGGCTTCTCTGCTTAGCTTCATCCTGTTCACTTTCATATCATTCTGAGAACACATGAAGCAATTAAATCCGGATCTGCTGTAGCCACAAAGGTTCTGGATGGTCGGGCACTAGAAGCATCAGAAAGAAATGACTTGGGGACAGTGGGTAGATTTTTTTTCAGGTATTACTGAGCCTGGAAGCAGTTCTTTTCCTGCCAAAAAGCCAGGGCTCCCGATAACAACCTCTTGCTGCCAGTGCAAAGAAGAGGAAACACAAAGCCAAGAGACATTTCAAAGAGAAAACAGAGCCATATCTATTAACTGGCAGTGGGGATGGCATTTTCTGAGCCTGTACTGAATAACAATAAAGTTTTAGTAATAAATTAGGAACCTGGGGAATTAAAGCTATAAAGTGCAGTTGATAAAGACTTTTATAATAATTAACAGCAGGGTGTTGTGGTTCAGAGAGAATATAAACACTCTCTGTTAGGACAAATGTCCTGGTAGGGAAATGTGAGTCACCACAAAAGAGTAAGCAGTGTCCAATTCTGGGGCTGTAGCAGAGCCCCAAGTCTCAGCAAAGCCTATGTCTGCACGGCACAGCTGCAGTGAAGTTACCCACTGTCATGAGTCTATAAGGACAACCAAGATGGGCTGACAATGACGGGCATTCCCTGAGGTTCCCAGTCAGCTTACAGCCTTCTCAGGAGTGTGCATAAATTCAAATACACCTAGCATAACAGATGTGTGTGCTAAAATGGACTTCTTCACTAATTTGAAGCTGGTAAGGGGAGCTTGGGAGCAAGGGAGATGTCTCGGTTGGCAAAGTGCTTGACTCACAATCATGAGGACCTGAGTTTGGATTCCCAGAACCCACATAAAAATAGCCAAGCATGGTGGTACCCATTTGCAATCACAACACTGGGAAGGCAGAGACAGTTGGATCCGTAGGACTCACTGGCAAGTCAGTCTAGCCCTCTGAGCAAGACCAGTGCCAGTGAGAGACCTGCCTCCAAAAAGATGGCTGGTGCCTAAGGAATGACACCGGAGGTTGTCTTTATGGTCTACACACAGAAACACACACACAAAAACCACGTGCATGTGCACCTGCACACACATGACATGTGCTTACACACATACATAGGCAAAATAGAAAGAAAAAGGAGCTTGGATATTTCATTGACAGGAAACTAAATGCATGTAATGGATTGGGGCATATTTTCTTCGTTTTCAATATTTTTATTTATTTATTTGCAAGCAGAGAAAGTGAGAGAGAAGAGGAAGAAGAGAGTAAGTGCATGCCAAGGTCTCTTCCCACTGTAAATGAACATCAGATGCATATGTCACTTTGTACACCTGGCTTATGCGGGTACTGGGGAATCAAACCTGGATCATAAAGCTTTGAAAGCAAGTGCCTTTAACTGCTAAGCCTTCTCTCGAGTTATGGCACATTTTCTATAGTATAATTCATAGAAGTGTTTAATCAGCTAATTGCTTGATACACTAGATTATCTAAGACTTCTTCTGGTGTCAGCTTAACTCTGTTGTATCTCTCCTCCTTTATTGTAAGTGTAAGTTTCAAAACCAGTTTAAAATGGACTAAAGGAGTAACTGAACCCAGAGTTCATCCCCAAAGACACCCTTAGAGCAGCCAGAGAAAGGAGCCTCAGAGATCGTCATCCTGGGTGGGATCCATGACATTCCAGAAGGAACCCAAAACAAGTCTTTGCAGAAGCCTTGATGCCCTTATGTTACATATGAACTTGGTACAGGACATACCACACACAATTTCTTTTTATTCATACACCAAAAGCCAGAAATATTGCAGTCAGTTTATATTTTCTCTAGGCTATAAAGTCCCATACTGCCCCTAACATCTTAAAGAAAGTTACAGACTTTTTCTATAAAAATAATAATATTCACATGATGTTTGCTATAGACCTGACAAAAGTTTGGTTTTGCAATAATCAATTTGTTTATGACAACAAATAATGGAAGTCAGTATCAACTTATTCCTGTAAGAAAGCTCTAGACATAGCTACCAATCCCAAGTACCTGGACTGACAATAACATAAAATAATAAAACTTGCTGCCTACCTGTTTTTCCAAAAAATCACCTCAAGTATAAAAATATTATATTGCTGCAGTTAGATGTTGCTTCGGGTTATAGTGAAATTTCTCCATGTTTCTAGCTCTGAATAAAAAGAACTTAAGCAGACTCAGAGGATTTGAGCTGCTGCTGATGCTCTGCCACCACCACCCACTCACAATCCTAGAATGGTCCTCCTGTGACTTTCAGATAACATTCTCGCAGTTTGAATGTTTTGACCACATAGTTACAATGAACTAAATGAAAGGAGACTTGAGTATTTGTCATATCTGGGCTGAGGCAAGATGAAGAGTAGAGCTGCTGATAGTGGTTGAAAGTAAAGACAGGATTAAAGTCAGATCCCTCTCTAATGGTGTTTGAGGAGAGAACTGGTGTCTACTTATAAGCCAAACACTTTTTAGGAAGAAACTCTAAATCATAATTTGTATATTTTTAAAAAATAATAATTTTACATAAAGTATATCACACTTCATTTATGGTGCATTTATGGTATGGTAATATAAGTAAATCAGTCATTGACAAAGTGCTTGTAAAATAGATATGGTTTAATTATACATAGGAGATTAGAGACTATAATATTTGAGTGAATTACAATAAATAGTTTTGTAAAATTCCTTTAATGTCAAATCACCCTTCTGCTGCACTATGTACTGTTCTAAACATCTTTTCCATACTATTTCCTTTATCCTCATAAAGACTTCATAAATTGATCACTTCCTCTAGGTTATTGGTAGAAAACTGAGACACAAGAAACGTAAGAATTTCATGAAAGTCTTCAGCTGACCTTAGAGAACTGGGCTTCCAACATTCCAACCTGGCTCCAGAACCCAAGCTCTTCCTGCTGGCTTCACATCTCCTCCCCACATAATCATGACAACTGATCTTTAAATGGGTAGCAAGTCTCAGAAGACCAGTCTCTGTTCTGAAAAACTCTTACTTCCTTCCATAGGATGCAGAAAAACACAGGAAGAAACTGAAATTTGTTACCATAAATGACACCCCAGGACAAGGCAGACACTTTGTCTCAGCCTGGCACCCTAAACATCACATAGACTGGAGCTCTTCCCAGCCTGGCATAAGCCCAGATTTAAGATAGTATCATAAAGGAAGGGTTCTCAATCAGGAACAACTTTTGCCCCCTTAGCCCCTAGGAGCATTTGGCAATGCCCCCAAATCCTTGTGAATGGCATAACTGGGGTATTACTGGATAGAGAAGAGGGATGCTTTCAATAGCCTGCAATAAACATGGTATCCCCACAACAACCAAGTAGTGTCATTACTGAAGACTCCACAAATACTCATGGCTGTGGCAATATCTAGCATTGGTTTGTGGCTACACAATATTAGATAGAGCATAAACGCTATTGAAGTATAGCTTAGTTATTCCTTTCTGTCCTAGATACTCCCCATGCCCTCGTGTGGCTATAGTGAGCAACAGTATATTTTAGTCTAAAAACTTCATTAATGCCTTAAGAATTTTTTAAAATGCTACTGCATTTGTTACACAATTATTAAAATGTCTAAGAAGGAATCCTTTAGCAATGTCAACTGGTATAGTTGCTTTCTCAATTGTATGATCAAATACTTGACCAGAAGCAATTTAAGGAAGAAAGGCTTGTCTTGGCTTACTATTTGAGGTTTCAGTTCATCATGTGGGGAAATGAGCATATGTGTCCATAAGCAGAAAGCATTGAATGCTACTGCCCACAACTCACTTTTTCCTCTCCATTCAGTACAGGACCCCATCACCTGACCTCAATTCACTTAATCTAGAAAATCCCTTACTGGTAGTCCCACAGATTTATTTCCATGGTAATTCTGATCCTGTCAAGTTGACAAGCATCAGCGACGAACTATCACAAATGACACTGTCAAATTAAGAGAAAAACAAATTTCATTTACCACTTGTCATAAAGAAAAAATAGCAATCATCAAAGATGTACAATGGTAACCTTCATCCATCAAACTTGACTCATATTGTGTTTCTGAAACATTCAATGAAAAAAATCATGACATCAACTCAAAAAAGAAAAGATTATGAGGAGGATTTTGCTTCCACAGAAACAGAAAAATCATTTCTATAAATATAACTTGTAGAAATGTCCTTGATGGCAAAACAATTCTTAGGGATTTCTCATTTTTTGGTACTATTTTGAAGTACAAAGGAGTAAGAAATAGAAGTAAATCAAAACAATTTCTTTGAAATGCCATGGTCCATACCCAAAATGCTACCACAGAACCATCAGCAGGATGATGGGTGATTGACATCACTCTTCAATACTGAGTCTACCTAATAGCTAATGTCACTAGCTCACCTTTTTACACAGAGGCATGAGCTCCCTAGGACTGGAATTTCAAATAGAGAAAAAATCAGCCCCTATGGAAGAAGCTACAGTGAAGTGCTTCTTTAGTTTCCTGTTCTAACCAACGCTGTTACCACACCACTCAGAACATACTCTTCTAAAGTACTTCTGGACAGCACATGAACTTAAAAAGAAGGTATCCATTTCCCGGTTACCACTATGAGGCCCGGCAGATCACTCAGGTATAACATACTCATCACTCATGCTTAGTCTAGAGTGCATTTACAAAAAAATGATACTGACCCTGCATCCTGACTAAGAGACCACAAGGCTATTTTTACACTTCCAGGAAAAAAGAAATAATGCAGGAAAATGAAGAAAAAAAAAAAAAAAAACTGATAATGAAAATATAGCTCTAAAATATATAAAGTGCTTTTTCCCATACAAAAAAATAATGAACAACATAGTCTAAAACAAACAGGGATCATGACATTGTAACTAACACAAATGAAATGGGAAAACACGTTGTTCTCCAAAAGCACATATTCTGTCTTGGTGTGACTTTAAACAGGCAAAATGTGCATTGATAGAAGAGTGTCTAGTTGGAAAGAAGAGGGGTTCAGTAGAGGGGGAGTAAGGAGGGGACTAAGGGGGTGACATAAGGGGATTGGAATCAGTATACATTATATATATGTACAAACGCTTTTCAATAAATTTTTAAATGTATAGTGAGAAACCTAGCAATCTTAATATGTCATCATTACCCAATGTAAATTGAGAAGCTCAAATCATTTATACATTATCTATTTAGTTCATTATCAAATATATTAGGTCTTTTGCTGGGCATGGTAGTTCATGCCTTTAATCCCAGCACTTGGGAGGCAGAGGCAGCAGGATCACTATGAGTTCCGAGGCCAGCCTGAGACTACATAGTGAATTCCAGGTCAGCCTAAGCTAGAATGAGACCCTACCTTGAAAAAAATAATCTATTAAATCTATTAGGTCTTTCTTTATGTGTTGCTTTTAATTTCCTGCTCCCTAAACATGTTCTCTGCTACTTCTTTAAAATGTCAAAAATCTCTTTCCTCTAAAACTCATTTCACTTCCTATCTGATTACTGATCTATTTTAAAAAATATGGCTAGGGAGATGGCTCAGCAGTTCAAAGCACTTGCTTGCAAAGCTGGTAGGCCCAGATTCAATTCCCCTGTACCCATATAAAGCCAGATGTGCAAAGCAGTGCTTGCATCTGGAGTTAATTTGCAGCAGTGAAGGAAATTCAGGAGCAAGACAGCCTTCTACAAGCAGTAAGCCAGGGACAAAGGCCCAAGGAGAAGAAGGAGATCCCACCTGGCTGCCCTGGCAACCCTAGAACCCACATCTGATCCACTCTCATCCAAGATGCCTACAAGCAATGCACCCAGCAGCCACTTCCAGCTTCTTCCTCAACTCAGCACACCTGGGTGGCCAGCCTCTCCTGAGTCACCCTCTTGAGTTCACCAACCAATACACACCTTACACACCTGAGTGTGATGGCAAGGCTCATGCTAATTGGATATTTGTTTGGAATAAAGGTGCCTAACCACATGTTTAATCTCTCTCTCTCTCTCTCTCTCTCTCTCTCTCTCTCTCTCTTTCTCTCTCATTTTTGTCTTATCTTCATCTTGGTGTTTCACCTGAACACCAGTGTGTAAGTCTCCCTCTCGCCATTCCCAGCATGGCTGCAAAGGGAAGGGCAGTGGATGGGAGCATTTCTTCTGCTTGGGTATTTTCCTGTTTGCTTCCTACATGTGATTGGTTTCTGGATGCTTCCTCACCTTCTTACATGTATGATCTCTCTTTAAGATCTGGGCCCTTCACTATCCTACCGCCCAGCCTTTTCTGATGCCAGTGTGAAGGTGAAGAGCCTGGGCTCTCATGTTTTGCCTTCTCTCTCTCTCTCTCTCTCTCTCTCTCTCTCTCTCTCTCTCTCTCTCTCTCTGTGTGTGTGTGTCTGTCTGTCTGTACCCTCTCCATAAGTTTCTCTTCTGGAGATTTCCCTATCTCTCCTTCCCCTCTTCTCTGTTCCTAGCCAGGAAGGGAGAATTCCTTCTTAGCTTGAGCATTTCAGCTAGCCTCCTTCCTGGAATCTTATTTCCCCTAAAATAAGCCCCATAAATCTGATAAGGACCCAAAATTTTGGTCCACAGGCCTGAGAGCTCTTGTATAATTCCTCTCTGGACCCCAAATTCTACATCAGTGGCAAGAGGATCTCTCCCCCCAGCTATTTGCAAATAAAACTAAATTTAAAAAAATAAAACTAACTTATTTTTGCTCACTGTTACAAATGATGTGCCTTGATTCTTACAGGGTCAGTAAATATTTACACTAAAAGTGGACCTGCACATTTTCTTGAAAAATTACTTGTGTGAATTCTCCAAGATGAGGATGAACCCTAGGAAATTTCAAATCCCAATGCTTTCTTTAACTTACGATGTTATGGGCAGCATGGTTGGTGCACAGTGATATGAAAATGCCAAGAAAAATGTATCAATGAAATACAATTGAGTGAATCAATGAATACAGTTAATTTATGGTTTGAGATTTTATAGAAAATCAAAAATGTCTATTTTTGGTTTGTAAAACCATGATGGCCTGAGATTACAGCTCATGAGTTGAATTTTCCATCTCACTCCCTTCATTTTAAGACATCAGGCTAATTCCAATATACCTCTCTGCTGTAGGGAATTGGGGCATTCTTATTCTTCTCCTCAGAATAACAACATATGTTATTTGATCCCACTATGTTGAAATTCTCCCATCAGACTCTCCAATATGTAAGAATTCTTCTCTTTGTCTTCTAGAAGGATCCTGGTTTTTTTTTTTTTTTTTTTTTTTTTTTTTTTTTTTTTTTTATCCCATTCTCTGCTTAATGAGAAAAACTAAATTTTAGCAGTGTCTTTTATGGCAAAATTAACCCTATTGTTTCATTTATTTTCCTGAATTTCTGTCTTCAATGAGACTTGATTTTGAACTCCTTGTCACCTTTTAAGAACATATATTGCTATATTGCCCAACCTTTTACAACCACTTACCCTCTCTATGACTGAATAGAGACATCTCTACTGAATAATTATGATTTGTCTTTGCTTTCCATTTCCTTTTTAAATAAGTAATTAAGTAAATATTTATGATTTGATTGATAGTGGAAAACAAGAGCCATAGATAGTTTTGGTTAGATACAAAATATCAATTTAAGTACTGCTGCCCCCAAATCTGATTCTGTCTGTCTTGCTATATAATTTGTAAAAATTTTGTAAAATTTGTAAAACTGGCTCAGTGACTCATATTTCCTAGCTTCAAGGATGGGTTAGAGGACTGCACATCTAGGATTCATTGCATCTGAGGCCAGAAAAGAACTCAACCCAATTAGTAAAATGTAAAAGGATGAATGATTCCTTGAGGCATCAAGTATCTTATTTAGATCTGAAATGGCATCCACATTTTTAAACTCCCCTGCAACATGAACATTAACATTAAGAGGTAACTACAAAGGCTAAAAGAGTATGAAGAACTATACCTATTGGAAGTAATCTGTCTGCCTTTTCTATTAATCATGTGTAAGAACAATGCTCTGTGCCAGAAAAGGCTGCATGGGCCAAGACAAAGAGGAGAAGGCCTATCAGCCGTTTCCATAGCAGCCGCCCAAGAAGAGGCACCTGGGGCTGATCTATTCCTTCTGCCCACAGTGGTCCAAGAGTTACAGAAGCATGACATCATTCAGACCCTGGGCAGGAAGTACTCCAGTCTGCAAAACTCCTCTTGCCTTTTAGAACATGGAAACAAGTTGTATTGCTATTGCTTCTTATAAGAAAACGGAGCTGCAATTGTCTCCCAACTTCCAGAAAAATGTAAAATAGTAAGAAGAACAGGATAGATCATCTTTAGGAGACAGATTTTAAAGCATTTCTAGAAGATAGAGTTTTTTTAAAAAAAAAAAAAAAGAGTACTTAGTCATTTAAGAAAAAGCACTTGCCTTATGAAGCCAGGTGTGGGCATGTGTGCCTCCTCTCTGTTCCCAGGGGTTGTTGGCCACCAACATCCCAGGGGCAGGATGAACTGAGGGGAAGCAGAGTCCTGGAGTGGGTGAGTGTGATGGGCAATGAAACACCCGGGAGGCAGTCTAATGGACAGCATGCTCTCGTTTATTCAAAAGGGGAATGGGTTTATAAACACTTGAGAAAGGTTGAAAAGGCACATACAGACTATATGGTGATTGGATACATAGTTTATGGATTGCTATCTAATTGGCTGGTGTTGGAAGGCAGAAGTCATGAGGGAGAAGCTACAAGGGAGATAGTGGTGGTAAAAGCTAAGTGACTTCAGAGCTGTGAGGGAGGAGCTGCAAGGAAAATAACAGAAGTGGTGGGAAAAGATATGTGACTTCAGCCACATATTGGACAGCTAAAGCTGAAGGCAGACTGTTTATAAGGGTCTCTTGGGCAGTTAGGCACAAGGTCAGGAACTGTGGGAGGCAAAGCCTGACTATGGAATGGTCAGGTGCTTTTGGGGATCAGTGGGGAGGGCCTTGCCAGTTCTGCCCACTCTGAGCGAAGATAGGGCACACTACAACCTTGCTTGAATGGAATGGTCAGGTGCTTTTGGGGATCAATGGAGAGGGCCTTACCAGTTCTGCCCACTCTGAGCGAAGATAGGGCACACTACAACCTTGCTTGAGGGCAAGGAGAGCCAGTCTCTGTCGCCAGAGTGGGTTCTGACAATAAAGCCAGCTGCAACCCCCACAGCCCAAGGCCCCAGGCCATGTCCAACAGCCCAGGCCAGCTTCCTCACAGTCCCAGCCCGTGTTCAGCAATGCCCAACAGGCACGCACACCTGAAACCCCAGAGCTGAGAGAGGAAGAGACAGGAGGATTACTGAGCTCTATGATCAAGTAAAACAAGCAACTACGTCTCAGGGAACTAAAAGTAAAGAATAGAGGAGGATACCCAATGTCTTCCTCTGGCCTCCATACATGTGTTCATGAAACACATACATGTGTATACACACACACACACACACACACACACACTCCAAAGACAGAAAGCAAGTGGACATTCTCTTTGCAGTACTAGAGATCAAATCCATACCTTACACATTCTAGGTAATTGCCGTAGCACTGAGTCAAATCTCCAGACCAAAACAAACATCTTAAATAATAATTGTGCTTACCCAAAGGACAAGCAAGTAGAATAGATTTTAAGTGTTCTCATCTCCAAAAGTGGTAAGTCTATGAAATAATGCATATATTAATTAGTCACTTTTGGATATTCCACAATGTACACATAATTCAAAACAACATGTTGTACACACCAAATGGCATTGATTTTAATTTAAAACTAAAATAGGGATGGAGAGATGGCTCAGTGGTTGAGGTGTTTACCTGCAAAGCCTAAGGACCTTGGTTTGATTCCCAGTACCCACATACAGCCAGAGGTGGTGCATGTATCTGGAGTTCTTTTGCAGTGGCTAGAGGCTCTGGTGTGCCCATGTTCTCTCCTCCCTTCCTATCTCTCTCTCTCTCCATGCAAATAAATAAATAAAATATTTTTAAATACCAAAATAGATAAAAAACAAACAAAAGAAGCTCTGAAGACCTCAAATCAAAATACATGTAAGAGGGGACTTTGTGGAGTTGGAACTTGATTCTTTCCAGGTGGAAAGGTTGCTTCTGTGAGCTTGAAGTTATACAGAAAAGAGGTAGGCTAATTCAAATTCTGTCCTCAAAACAATTGTGCCAGTTTTTCCCTTCTCCTCCGTTTCCTCTTCTTCATCTTCCTCTTTTTTGTTACTCCTCTCTCTCTGTCTCTCTCTGTCTCTCTCTATCCACACACACACATCACACATGCACTTTGGTTTGCATCTCAAGCAAAATAACTTTTGAGAAACATGGACTTTTTTCCCAGAGAAAAATTACATTTTGCTAGAGCAAAATTTTGGTCAGGTAAGGAAAGTCTTAGGTATGTCCAACTTTTTGATATCATCACACAGTGTTATGATCAACAAAGTTCACAATCAAAAATTTCACAATTGAGATACAAAAAGAAAAAAACTCACTAAAAAGTACCTTTACAATCATGTGTTAGGCTACATTCATAGCTGTCCCGGGCCTGCAGGTTGGAAACACAAGTGAGGGATATAGCTTCTTGGTAGCACATAGCATGAGCTCTGCCTAAAGTAACTCCTCACCCTGACAAAAACTGCCCATTGAACTTCATGAAGGGAAGAGTTCTTTCAGGGAAGCAAAACAAAGGAAATAGACATTACTATAGGGCTATTAACTCCTTCGCATTTAAATATCAACAGACCAGGAAGAATTACCATGACAGGAAGAGAATCAGATAAAAGTCACAGTTGATGATTCATTGATAACAAACTGAAAGGATGTTTGGAGTGAGAGGAATGTTCTAAATCTTTTAGAATATAGATGTCAGTCCCTTTAAGAGCCCTTGTGATCATTATCTTGAACCAAGCTGCTCTGCAAATAATCTCTCTCAAAATTATCTATCAAATCTGGATTGTAGTGGCAATTGTGCAAAATTGTAACATTACTAAAAATTACTAGACTTTACACTAAAGATGGATGAATTTCATAGTGTATAGGTTATATATCTCAATTAAAGCTAATTTCAAAAGACTATTTTCAGGAGATTGGTTTTTTAAAGTATTTTTAAGCATTTTATTGATTTATTGTGTATGTGTGTGTGGTGTGTGTTCTGTGTGTTTTATGTGTATTCTGTGTGTGTGTGTGTGTGTGTGTGTGTGTGTACATTTCAGAGTCTCTTGCAGCTGCAAACTAATGCCACACATACACACGTGTGTGTGTGTGTGTGTGTGTGTGTTTCTTTTTTGCATCTGGCTTTATATGGCTTCTGGGAATCTAACGCCTGTCCAGTAAGCTCTTTAAGCAAGAGCCTTTAACCACTGAGCCCTCTTCCCAGCCCTTAAAAAAATGTTTTATGTGGGTTCTAGGGAATCACACCCGGGTTGTCAGGCTTCATAGGCAAGCACCCTAACCACTAAGCCATCTCTTTGGCCCTAGAACTTTAATTTTTAATTTTTTAATTGACACCTTCCTTAATTTTAGCCAATAGCCCATGGTACTTCCCTCCCTCCCCTTTGAAACTCCACTCTCCATCATAACCCCTCCCCATCTCAATCAGTCTCTCTTTTCATTTTGATGTCATCATCTTTTCCTCCTGTTAGGATGGTCTTAGGTAAGTAGTGTCAGGCACTGTGAGGTCATGGATATCCAGGTCATTTTGTGTCTGGAGGAACATGTTGTAAGGAGTCCTAACCTTCCTTGGGCTCTTACATTCTTTCCTTCACCTCTTCTGCATGGTCCCTGAATCCTGGAAGGTATGTTAGAGATGTTTCAGTGCTGAGAACTCCTCTGTCACTTCTTCTCAGCACCAAGGAGCCTTCTGAATCATCCCAGTGGTCACTGCCATCTGAAAAGAGAAGCTTCTCTAACTAAAAGTGAGAGTAGCATTAATATATGGGTGGACATTAAGAGAAGTGCTTGCTGGGCAGTTTGGTGGGCATATTATATACATTTAGCCAGACACCAGCAGATGTTACACCCCTAGGGCTCATGTTGTAGGTACCCACGTAAGCAAGGCCTGGGACACCCATTCTCTCTCTACCTCTTCCTCTCTCTCCATCCCTCTGTCTCAAATAATTTTTTTAAGTTCAAAAAAATAAAATAAAAGAGAGCAGGAAAGCATCTTCTGTCATTGTGGAACTCCCCTGGATCTGTTAGCTTTAATAAATATACCTTCCTCCTTTTAAAAAAAAAAAAAAAAAAAAAAAGTTGACGCAAAAAATTGTGTCATAGAATGTTAGTTAAATAGGCAGGAAGGACATCAAGGATGCTCCCACTGGGAAGAAAGGCCAAGCTCATCCTCACCTTCTATGTTTGCTGATCGTTCCTACCCAAAGGACTAACAGTTCTAACTTTAGGACAAATGATGGCTTTAAAATTTGGAGCTAGGGGGCTGGAAAGGTGCTGCAGCAGTTAAGGTGCTTGTCTACAAAGCCTAAGAACATGGGTTTGATTCCTCAGTACCCACATAAAGTCAGATGCACAACATTTGGGATTTGTTTGCAGTGGCTAGAAGCCCTGGCATTCACATGCTCTCTCTCCCTTTCTCTCTTCTATCTTCTCTCCTTTCTCCATCTCTCACTGCTTACCAATAAATAAAAAATTAAAAAAGAAAACCTGTAGTTAGCTGTCCATCGGAAGTTACACTCCTGCTCAATTAGGGTCTGGGAGATCAGCCACTATCTTTCCTCATGATTGCATTTCCACAAAGGGGTGCTTAGATACTTAGAAAGACATCACTAAATTAGAAAACTGGCAGTGGCTTTTACATCTCAGAGAAGCAAAGAAAGAATTCCTTAACTCTTAACTAAATGATTGCTAGAGTTCTATAGTAAGGAAAAAAAAAAAAAAAAAAAAAAAAAGGTTGTTGAGAGACCTAGAGTTAAGAAGAAACTTAGTGCAGCTGAGGACCTTTTAAAATCATTTCAAAAATTTATTCATGAACTTTTTAGTTGACATACAAAATAATGGATCTCAGAGACATTTTCATACACACATATCATTGTAATTTACTTATATTTGCCCCTCCCACTACCGTTCCTTGGCCCAAACTGAAGAATTAAAGTCTGTGAACCACAAGGAAAATCAATAAATTGTCCCCCCAAGTGAAACAAAACAAACAAAAAAGGGAAAAATATTAGCTATTAAAAAATTTTTAAATTAATTTTTATAGTCATTAAAACATATCCCTACACTGATGTACAAAACCTAAATGAGAACGAAAACAAAAAATAAAAATGCAATAGTCACCTCAGCCAAAGTAATACCAATAAAAAACTTATGAAGTTGTTGAAATTTCCCAGAAAATAAAAGAGAAACAAGATGATACAAAATATGAGTCTATTACACTTCAAAGCTCCCAAAGCCATAAACACAAAATGTGCTGAACACAGTATATACAAAACAAATTCCATTATTAAGGAAAACTTGGACAGCAAAAACTTTTGATTTTTATCACTTGGCTTTTCACAGTGTTTTCTACAAAAGCAAGCAATTGATTTTTTATGTTAGGTCAGGGAATAATCTGGAGAGAGTAGATGTTACAGACATTTCTTTTAAATTTATATTTAAGAGGTGAGAAGCCACAGAGAAAAGCTTGAGCTTATGTTGCATGTTTATGAACTCATGAATGGATTATTAAATAAGCATCTAAATTTTTATTATAGTTCACCTATGATTTATCATCTAAAAACAACAGTTGTATTGTATTCTAATATAAGTGAAAAGGGTCAAACTGAGTTTATAAAGTCCTGTTTTTAAATTAAAATGGCTTGATTTGATTTGACTCTATCTTTATGTGTCAAATTTCATTTTCAATATTTTTTCCCTTTAATTTTGAGCTTTTGTTTTGTGAACTGGGAAGTGCAATAAAAAAAATTACACTATGTTAAAAAGTAATCACAAAATAATCAAGAACTTTTAATAAAAATCCTCAGTTACTTTGCTGTTGTCAGAAATTCAAAAGTGTTTCCTTCATATCACATAGGCAGAAGCCAGTGGTCATGAGAACAATGTGAACATAGTAACCTCCAAGTAGAAAATGTGATCAGTACAAATTCCAGAGTTTGCAGTTACCAAAAAAGGAGAAACAGGTGAAAACTACCTTCTTTCATGCAATTAGTCAGGGACAGAAGCCCAAAAAGGGAACAAGAAGATGACATTCTGTCCATCTTGGCAAAACTGAAACTTGGGTCTAATCCTGTCTCTCCAAGATGGCTGCCAGTGACAGGCCCACCAGGAACTTCTGGCTTCTTCAGCTTGGCCTCTCAGGGTCAGCCCTCTGAGTCCATGAACCAATCAGATCTCTCCTTACACACCTGATCCTCAGGACATGTCTCACCCTGACTGGATGTCTGCTCTGTGTAAAGAAGTTACCCACATAGCCCAGCTCTCTTCTCCTTCTCTCTCTCTCACCTAGTCTTCTCGTTCTTTTTGCCCCTTGATCTGGCCTGAAAATTGAGTCTGCCCTCCTTCTGGGAAGGTGGGGAATACTTACCTTGTCTTGGCTGTTTTTCTTCTTGCCTTTTATCTGTGCCATACTTTGGAGGTACCCTCTCATTTTGATAATATGTAAGATGTGTCCTTGTTCTCTGAGTCCTTCACTATTTCTTACTCATCTCTGGTCTGTTATTTGAAGCAGCTTCTCTGTTCCTTCTTCCAAATTTTTGGTGTGTTTTTTGTTTGTTTGTTTGTTTGTTTGTTTGTTTTGCTTTGGGGTGTGTGTGTGTGTGTGTGTGTGTGTGTGTGTGTGTGTGTGTCACTGCTCCAACCTTTTCCTAAACACCCATTTCCCATAAATCTCATGAATTATGATTTCTCCCTAAATAAACTCAATAATTCATAATTTAACCTTTCTGAGTCCATTTTATCAATTCTTTGTTAAAATAATAGGATAAGGGCTGGAGAGATGGCTTAGCGGTTAAGGCTCCTGCCTGCTAAGCCTAAGAAAGCCAGTTCCAATCTCTAGGTACCACGTTTAGCCAGATGCAAAGTGACACAAGGGCGCAATGCTGCACTTGCCCACGAGGGGGCACACGTATCTAGAGTTCACAGTTGCTGAGAGATTGCTGGTGCCCCATTCTCTCTTTCTCTGTCTTCCTCTCCCTCTCTCTCTGTGTCTCTCTCCAAAAAAAAAAAAAAAAAAATAGGATAAGAAGCTGGGTGTGGTGGCACACACCTTTAATCCCTGAACTTGGGAGGCAGAGGTAGGAGGACGGCTGTAAGTTCAAGGTCAACCTGAGAATTCCAGGTCAGCCTGGGCTAGAGTGACACCCTACCTCAAAAATCTAAAATGAAAAAAAAAAAGAATAGGAAAAGATCCCCAAATCAGGGTTCACAAGTTTGGGGAACCCCTGAACCCCCAAATCCCGCATCATTTCCATTGAGTCAAACTAAGTACCCATGAGATACCTGGGCTATTAATCTAATTAAGATGGCATTGCACAGGAAGAGAAGAAAAGCACTAAGAGTTAGCACAGGGCATTAGTCCAATGAGGGACAGGAATGAGGGAATTTTGTTAATGTAATGGAATCCAAATAACATCAAGACTATTACTCTATTTAGTGAGATTAGGGACTAGAAAGTGAGGGTAACTGCTTCTGACAGATACTTAAAGTTGTAAGAATTTCCCAAGAACGAAAGTGAAAATGATAGCAGGATTCCAATTGGCTCCTATGCACCAAAACTAAGAGGAACATAACAAAACAGGCATGCGATGGTGACCACTGGGTAACTGACTTCAGAAACAAGGTGAAATATCTGTACCCCTCATAAAAATGATCAAAATTAAAAAGAACATCTTCTCAGAAGCAAAAGCTTTTTATTACTTCCCTAGGACAGCATAAAGTCCAAGCTCTGAGCAGACCACATTCATAGGCAGGAACTACTATGTAGGAACTACTAAGGCTAATGACAGAAGATGAATACACAGCAAGTAATGGAAGACAATTGTGTCATATCCTATCTCTCATTTGTTTTGATAAAGTAATTGGTGCGTGATATTTCCTGGGACAATCTGAAACAAATTCTTATTTGCCCATATAGGGCACTAATGAGAGAGGAAAGAAATTATCCAAGTCTATTTTGGTGAAAAAATATAAGTTTAATGAAGTTGGGACAACTGTATCATCAAAAAGCTTCAAGCAGCACAGAGTGAGAACTCATCTGAGTGGCATCACCGGAGTTCCCTGTCCAACTTACAGGCAGCTACACTGAAGCATCTTCTCATTCCCAGCAAGTGTTTATGCTTATGGAACCTCAAGGAGGGGCCTCTAAAATATTTAACTTTCATGTGGGTCTTATATTATTTAAAATAAAATGTTTGTTTGTTTGTTTGTTTATTTATTTATAGGAAGAGAGAGAGAAGAGGGCCTCCAGCCTCTGCAAATGAACTCCAGATGCATCTGGAGCCACTTTGGGCATCTGGTTTTACATGGATACTGGGGCATTGAACCCAGATCCTTAGGCTTTGCAGACAAGAGTCTTAATTTCTGAGCCATCTCTCCAGCCCAAGTCATAATTTTTTTCAGTTTCTTGAGCTTACTTCCTTCCCTTCATGAGACAGTTTTTCAATCCAGAGGAAATAACTATACAACAGCATTAATTCAAAGTAGAAGAATAAAATGTCATATCCTACAAACCCATGTGTATGTGAGAGAGAAAGAGAGAGCATGAGTGTGTGTGTGTGTGTGTGTGTGTGTGTGTGTGTGTGTGTGTGTAGAGATTAAAACAGTGTAAAGTTTATAAAATATAAGGAAAACAAATACTTTGAAATAACAGAATTTTAGAGGCAACAAAACAAATTCAAACATTGTTTTTGTTCACATGATTATGTGAATCAAATAGATATATGCTAAACACCCAGAATGCATCTCCTTAATACTCTTCCTAACAAAAGTATCTTCAATTCCTTCAACCAATCTTGAATAGCTACAAAAAGTGAGTGCTTCTCACCTTTTGATTAAACTACATTTCACCCAATATAAAGCAATGAAGAATTTACTTCCTCTTTGTAGATTGTTTTTAAGTAACCCTCTGATTTACTGGAAATTCTGTTTAATAAATTTACTTAGGCTAATAAATTTAAAAATAAGTTAGTCAGCTTTCCAATCACTATAACACACACACACGCACCAAAAAAAAAAAAAAAAAATCATGTTAAAATGAAAAAAAAAATTATTTTGTCTCACAGTTTCAGAGATTTCAGTCCATGGTGATATGATCCTATGGTGGGCAGCAGAGAATATCATGGAGGGAGCATGGACCAGCAGGATAACCTCATAGTGGCCAAGAAGAAAGAGAGATGGAGACAGAGAGGCAGAGTGAAACAGAAATACAGACAGCATAAAGTGGCTAGAGTCTCTATATCACCTTCAAAGACATACCCCAGTAACCTAATTTCCATCCACTACACCCATATACTAAATGTTCTGCCACTCCCAATATTATATAGGCTTGTGACCAAGCTTTTAGCATGTGGGCCTTTGGAGGACTTTGAACTTTCAAAGCCAACACAATTTTGTATTATCTCTTGTTCAGTGCATTTCTTTGCTAACGTCCTACCTGTGCAAACTTCCAAAGGCTTAGCCAAAAATTTGGGCAAAATCATCAACTATAGCTCTCTTCACAATTACAGAAATGAGGATAAAAAAATAAACCAGATCATCTTTTTTGTCTGTTCTGTCATTAACTTGAAGGACCCTAAGGTAAAATCTGCATTTGCAACCTTCCTTGCATACTAGAATTCCATGCCTCAAGCAGAACCAATTTATAATTTCAGGATGAGAAGTTCCCTAAAGTGTCCTAGGTTATTCTCTTATTTATTCAAAGCTAGGTTAAGATCTTTTCTTGTTGAAAATATTTTTATTTATTTGCAAGATGGGGGAAAGAGAAAAAGGGAGAGAGAAAATTGGCATACCAAGGCCTCTAGCCGCTGCAAATGAACTCCAGATGCATACAATAAATACTTTGTGCATCTCACTTTATGTGGGTAGTGTTTAATGAAACCCAGGTTGTTAGGCTTTGTAGGCAAATACCTTAATCACTTAGCCACCTCTCCAGCCCCAAGAGCTTTTCCTTAGTAGTCACTCATTGATTCAAATTCATGTTCATCTTTGTAAATTGTCCCTTAAGCTTACACAAGTTACTATATGTAAGTTTACCTTCTAAACCTGTTAAAATGTCTACTTATGAGAACAGGTAGAGGGGCTAAATTAGATTGTCTATTTAAGATTGTAGAACACTGTAAATTCTAAACAAATAACAGATTTCATTGGAATCTAAGAATCCCTTATTGAGTAAAAGAGATTTCTCAGTGGTTAAGGGAACTTACTTACAAAGTCTGACTGCCCAAATTCAATTTTCAGTACCCACTTAAAGCCAGGTACAAAAAGTGGCATGTGTGCCTGGAGTTCCTTTGCAGTAACAGGAGGCTCTGGACCACCCATTCCCATTCTCTCTGTCTGCCTCTTTCCATCTCTCTCAAATGAATAAATAAAAATATTTTAAAATTAAAACCCCTTATTAGCCATAGCTTTATGAACCACTTGTTAATGATCCTGAGTAGTGAAGTACTATCTTTTTTGTGACTAACATGGATATATATCACTTAAAATAAATTAATAAAACTTAGTTGACCTTTTGGTAATAATAATTTTATATACAAAGGAAGCAAGTGACAGATGTCTGAGGAGAGAAAAGACACAATCCAATGTACTTTTATGTATACTAGAAGTTCACTATTTAACAAAGATGAGGGAAATGGAAAAAATAAAATGAAAAGGACTTGTTTTAAAAATAAATGTAGTTGGGCTGGAGAGATGGCTTAGGGGTTAAGGCACCTGCCTCCTAAGCCTAAGAACACTGGTTCCAATCTCCAGCGGTTCCAATCTCCAGGTCCCACGTTTAGCCAGATGCAGAGTTGCAAGGGTGTAATGCCACACTTGACCACAAGGGGCGCACACATCTGGATTTCATTCGCAGCAGCTGAGACACTGCTGGCGTGCCCATCTCTGTCTTCCTCTCTCTCTCTCTCTCTCTCTCTCTCTCTCTCTCTCTCCCTCCCTCCCTCCCTCCCTCCCTCCCTCCCTCCCTCCCTGTCTGTCTCTCTCCAAAAGAAAATAATAAAAAATAAAAAATAAAAAAAAATAAAATAAATGTAGTCATACCACATAACAAGCTAACATATTGATAGCATATAACATGTTTACAATTTTCTTTTTATTGAAGCTCTATTTATCCACTGATATTAGTATATATTTTAGAATAATCTCTGATTAATAATTATTTAAAGAAGAGACATGGGGGAGAAGGAAGAAAAAGGAAAAGGAGGTGGAGGTGGAGGAGGAAATCAAGTATCTGCCACTTAATTCCTGGGAACAAGTCTCACATCTGTACTTGGGATGAATTGAGAGGACATACATTCCTAAGAAAACAGCAATTGTTTTCCTGTAACCAGTGAAGGTCCCTCTGTATTTCACATGAGATAATTGTTATAAAAAGACTTAACAAATCCAAAGTGAAACTTTATCAGTAACTCATTACACCTTTGTATACTTGTTTCCTTTAAACTACATTCAACTGGAAAACTATGCATACACATGCACACACACATTAATATAAAGAGAGGGAGAGAGAGACAATGATAGTGTAATATATGTTTGAGTTGTGGGACAAATAAATCAAGCTAATTAACATAATCATCATTTCACATATTTGGGGATTTTGTAGTAAGAAGTGTCTTAAATTATTTTAGCAAGTTAACAGTAAACTATTATTAGTGATAGTCACCACACTCAGCAATGGGTCTCTTGAAGTAATTCTTTTTGCCTTACTGAAATGTTACATTCCATGAACAGCTTACATTCCTCCTCTGCTCCTAGCCTCTGGTAACCATCTGCAGCAGTTACCTTCTTGTTGCTGGAATAAAACACCCAACCAGAAGAATCAGCTTGTGGGAGAAAAGTTTTCGTGTTAGCTTACAGTTTCAAGAGAAGCTTCATCTTAGTGGGGAAAGCATGGCAGAGCAGAAAATTGGCGTGTATCTTGTCACAGCAGCCAGAAAGGATCAGCAAGAAAGAGCTAGCTACTGAACACCCAGTAGGGCTGGACTGAAAAACCCCAAGGTCCACTCTTAGTGACACATCTTCTCCAGCAAGACTCCACTTCCCAAAAGCTACACAAAATGGGGATTGAGTATGAGACTTCATGCAAAACACATGAGACTATGGGGGATATTTCACATTCAAACCACCACACTACCATTCTATTCACTACTTCCCTGCATTCAGCTTTTAGAGAATTCTCATGTAAGCTAGATAAGGCAGTATATATCTTTCTGTGTATGGCTCATTCAGCTGAGGATAATATCTTCCCTGTTCATCCCTATTGCTGCAAATGCCAAAAAGTTTTAAGACAAGTAAGTATTATTACTGAATAGTATTATAAAGATATGCAATAAAATTTTATTTTTATTTTAATACATTCATATAATGTATTTTGACTTATTCTCACTAATTACTCTCTCTTAACCCCCTCATCCTCCCATCAATCTCCATATTTCATGCTTTTCCCAATGAGTTAAATTAGGGTTGCTTGCATGATCATGGGTGAAAGGTTACTTACCATGAAATGGGCAATTTACCAGTGGCTGCACCACTGATGAACCTGACTTCCTCTCTCCCAGGAAGCATTAGCTGACACTGGCTACTCTGGGATGTCTGAGGTCTCATGTATCCTTCCCCCATCAATAGTGAAGTATTGACAATCTCAGTCTTGTGCAGGAAACCACAGCTTATGTGAATTCATGAGTGTAACAGCCATATCATATGATGAAGACAAATGCCACAGCCCTCCTCTTCATCCTTGTACTCTTACACTCGTTCAAGCCCACTTCCATGAGGTTCCATAGAACAAAGGCTTTTATTTTAGGTATGAATATTTTAGTTGAAATTCTAAAACATCCTTCTAAGAGTAACCCATGAGTCTCATTATGTATTATATTCAAAAACAGTGATAAATTTGAATGTAAAACCTTTTGAAATTTTAATATTTTCCCCAACCTTTGGTAGTATCCTCCCCACACATCATATAATTAAATAGGATGATGCTTATGCCTTTGACCTTTGCAGAGTCTTCAATTTCACCTTCCTAAACACAAGACATTTAACTTACATTCCATATCATTAGTTTCTATAGTATTTCTGAATAACATTCAGCTTCAAAAATATGTACAACTTGTCATATATAAGTTGGGGAATAAACAACTCATTCCTGAAAGCAGATGGATCTGCTGATATAGAAAGATGCACAGGGACCCAGTAAAGGACAATGTCTGACCATTCAGCATCTTTGACCACAGATCAGAAGGTGCTCCCTGGGGAATGGAGAGCTCAGATTCAATGAGTTGATCCAAAAGAGGCAAATTTGGAGACTATCACTTATATTTGGTGAATATAGTTGTGAATATTTTAACAGCAATGAAGTGATCACCCACACATCTGGCTGGAGTATAATCTTCATAGCAATGGCGCTCCCTAAGAAAAAATCCTCTGAGAACTACAGGGATGCAATCCATTAGTGCAAGGTACTTATACAGAAACTAACACCCACCTCACAAACCAAAATATGCAGGCAATATAATCAAATATACTGTAAAGTGGCATGATCAACAAACTATTCAGGTATTGAGTCAACATGGCAGCAGAACTATAAGAACCTTCTATTCAAAATAATTTTACAACTCTGTTTTTAAACCACAAATGATGTTGTTTAAATATGCTCTGAGGTATATGTAATGATATACTTGGACTGTAACTAAAAGCAGACTGAATTGGATGCAGGTTTGTAAATGATCTGGAAACCTTTTAAGACCAATGCTGAGAGAACCAGCAGAGCTGTTTTTAATGAGTAAGTCATATCTTTATTTTCAAATTAGCAATAACACACTAAGGTAAAAGAACATTAAAATGAAACTGCAGGAATTGGATGATTGAGATGTTAAAAATAATAAGACACCTCTCACAGAACAAACTGTACAATTGTTCTTCACCTTTCTTTTTGAAGTAAAATAAAATAAAAATTTCTTATCCAGAACACAGCAGAGATCCCCCCCCCCATTAAGGTAAGGTATATAACATAAGTTAGACAATTCTCGGTCCTCTTTCCTTGCCCTTCTCATTGCAGGGATTATGAATGTGCACCCAAATACCCAAATGTAAGAGACCTCCTTCTAGTGAGGAATTCTAAAACCTAAGAACACTTTGCTTCTGTGAGCTAGCAGCCTAAAGAAGTGAGACATTTTTTGGTTTTCAGTGGTAAGTAGCTGCTAGCATTGGGTCAGGAAAATAGAGGACACCCCTTCCCTCCTCTCCTTCGGCCCCCTTTCCCTGATCCCTCTCCTCATTGCTGGCTAGCTGTCATAGTACTAGAACTTGTTATGGAGGCTACTGTGGGGATAAATCATTAACTATCTTAACTGGCAGTGGATTTCACAAACTATAAAACAGACCAGACTGGCAAGATTTGCCAACTAGTGCAATAGTGACATATCAGTTTTGGGGGCAACCAACTGCTCTCTGACTGGTTTTAAGACCAGTTATATAGGAAGGAATTTATGTCTGGTACTGAAAACCTACTCAAAAACCTATGACTTGGAAGTTCATAGGCTTTATGAGGACAACTGGTATTGTTCTTTGGCTAAATGGATACATTATACATATCAAATGGTTCTCTTGAGGTTTATGTTTCTGCCAACAGAATTATGCTATTCTCAATTTTTGGTTAGAGAAACTTCTTTATGCATATGACAATGACTTCTGGGGAGAATCAAGAATCATCAAGGTGACAAATGTCACTTAACTGCTCAGTAGTGGATAAGTCATGTATCAAATCTGCCAGGGCTCCAGGAATATTGAGGAGGAGGTGACAGAAGAAATAGTGCTGCTCTCACTACTGGCCACAGAACTTCCTCTTCTAGGGATATCCAAAACTTAGCAAAGTGCTGGAAATAAGAGGCTGTTGAGAACTGAGCACTAAATGAGACATCTCCATCACGTCCTTCAAAACTCAGTGAACACTGGAGAAGAGGAAGCAGAAAGAATCTAAGAGCCAGAGAGTAAAGAGGAAAATTTGGGGTCACTATGCTCAAAACATGAAGGGATGGATGCATTCACGACTTCACAATGGATGTCATTATATCCACAATATCAGCACAGTATTATGCCATCCACATTTCAACATAGATAATGAAGGAGAGAAAAAGAAAAAGACAACAAAAGAGAAGGTGATTCAGTGGAATAGGTTGGAGAAAGGGAACCAAAAGCAGGTAATGGGAGGGTATTATGATTCAAATACAATATGTGTTTTAAAATTATCAAGAATGATAAAGAAAACATAAGACTCAAAACAGGTTCAGAATGAATTTGTTTTCCTCAAGTCTAGATGGTTGCACCATGAGTTCTAGTTGAGGAAGAAATGACAGAATTACAAGCTTTCTCCTTAATTTTATTGTATATATAAACATTTTTCTAAATTGTAATGTTCAATTAATTTAAAAACCTTTATTTTTGAAGTACAATTGATAGGAAAACTCCACATTTTTTATCCACACAGACTGATTAGTTTGGACAGACATATCCAACTATGATACCATCACCACAATCAAATTATTACAAATATTCATCACCTCTAAAAATTACAATGTGTCCCTTTCTGTTTTGTTGGGTTCTTTATTTTATTTTTGTAGGGTTTTGTGTGATGAAAACAGCTGGCATGCAATTAATTCTCTTAAAAAAATTACCTGTGCATCCTCCACAGAGGCTGGCTGGTACATTCATGACCCCACAGTGAATTCCAGTAACCCCACTGAGCTGGTCCCTTAGTAGACTTGGGGCAGAAGAGAGGAGATATGACAGTATAACCCAATGGGAATATGATAAAAGGCAATACATTCAAAATTAATTAAGAGAAAAATTTTAAATATTTTATTTTTATTTATTTATTTGCATGAGAAAGAGAAAGAAGTAGAGGGGTGGGGAAGGAGAGAATGGGCATGCCAGGACCTCCAGCCACTGCAAATGAACTTCAGACAAATGTGCCACCTTGTGCATCTGGTTTTCAAGGGTCCTGGAAAATTGAACCTTGGTCCTTTGGCTTTGCAGGCAAGCACCTTAACTGCTAAGCCATCTCTCCAGAACAAGAAAAAAAGTTAAGTAAACAAAACTATATTGTTAATTATGGGCACTCTGTTGTATATTGATAAAACTTTTTCATCTGGATCACAAACATCATACCCACTGTGTTAGTCAGACTATTTGTCACGGCAACAATGTCCTTAGAAAACGAATTAAAGACAGATCTATTTTGGCTCAGGTCATCACATGCTTCAGGCCATGGTCAACTTGCTCCATTGTTGAGGGCCTCTGATGAGGCAGAATATCGTCGTTTAAGAGTGGGTATCAAAGGCTGGGGAAGTAGCTCAGTTGGTAGAGTGCTTGCCTCACATGCCTGAAGCCCTGGGTTGAATCCCCAACACCATACATACCAGATTTTGTATAATACCAGAACTTGGGAGGTGGAGGCAGAAGGTCAAAGTCAGCCTCTGAATCATAGTGAATTCAAGGCCAAAGAAAAAGAAACAGTGTGTGTGGTTCACAGCATGGCAGCCAGGAAGCAGAGAGAGAAAGCTCGTTCCTCCTTTGACCTTTTTTTCTGTCAGACCTAAGTTAGCTGGATGGTGTTGCCAACACTGAAAGTTAGTATTCTGCCTTATTTCTGACATGTCCTCACACAGACACATCCAGAAAAGTGGTTTGCTAATGTCCTAGGCATTTGTCAGCTCAATCTGACAATTGAGATCAACCACAACACCCTCCCAGTCCCTCTAAGACTTATGGCCCCCGCAACTCCATCCTCTGCTTCTAGGAGTTTGAGTATTTTGTATACTTTGTGAATGAAATGAATGAACTGGGAGGACATTATGCTGAGTGAAATAAGTTGGTCACAGAACAAATACTGCATGATTCAACTTATCCAAGGTATCAATTAATTCTTTATTACTTTAGATAAGAAGCATTTTGTTTTTTATGAAAGAAATCTGAGTGGAAATATGGACACTGTTCAAAGACAGTTTTCTCTCCAAAGCCATATTGAGCCATGATTGAGATCTAATACAAAGGTTATTCTAACTACCAAAACACGTATAAAAGCAAGTTACTTTTGGTGAAGATATGTCAAGTTTAAAATATAAAATGTACCATCACACACATCTTCTAGTGTCTTGTTAAAATTTTTACTGTCTGCTGGGCGTGGTGGCATATGCCTTTAATCCCAGTACTAGGAAGGCAGAGGTAGGAGGATCACTGTGAGTTCAAGGCCAGCCTGAGACTATATAGTGAATTCCAAATCACCCTGAGCTAGAGTAAGACCCTATCTCGAAAAAAAAAATATTTTACTGTCCATCCACATATTTTTGGAGCTATCTTACTAGACATGTACTAAAAATTACAGGTAGTTACAGAGATTAAATGAAGTTATTAAAATACAAATAGAACTTATAATCCTATAATTTGAGCAAGTTTAATATAAAACATACAGTCAATATCTCTATTAATAGAAAATATTTTTTAAATATTTATTTATTTGGGAGAGAGAGAATGGGTACTTCAGGGCCTCTAGCAACTGCAAATGAACTCCAGATGTAGGCACGTTGTTCACCTGACTTACATGGGCACTGGGGAATCAAACTTGGGTCCTAAGGCTTCACAGGCAAGTACCTTAACTACTAAGCCATCTCTCTAGTCCAGAACAAAATACAATTTAAAAACAAATTATTGCCATTGGCTTTCTTCTAAAGGTTCAAAGAAAAATAGCACAGAGAGGGCTGGTGTGGAAAATAATGTCAAATTGTTTCAGTTGAGCTGAAAGCTCAACTATACCTGGAAATGTAAAGCAGGTATAATTTGGTATAATATTCTTCAGCTCTTTAGATCCTTCTTCAAGTTTTATTAGATAAATACATAAATGAACTTCCCCATACAGAGTCTATACTTTGATACTATCTCTGCTTGATTAGAAATACTGTCTCAGAATTACCTTTTACCCATCAAGTCATTTCATATAACTCAACAAACACTCCCATTCCCCACCCCCCGACACACACAGAAATGGTTACCTTCTCAATGTTGCAACAAAATACCTGACAAAAATCAGTTTAAGGGAGGAAGGAGTTATTCTAGGTTATAGGTCCCGGTTGCAGTCCATCATAGCGGGGAAGACATACTGGCAGGATCTGTTCACATTCAACCCAACAGTGAGGGAGCAGAGTGATTAACACTGCTGCTCAGCCATCTCACTCCTTTTTATGTAGTCTAGGACCTGAGCCCATGAAATGATGCTGCTCACAGGTAAGGTAGATCTTTCCATGTTTATTACTCTAATCAAGATAATAACTCAAGGTACGTCCATAGGCTAACCTAATCTAGACATCCCTCACACATGACAAGTTGACAATCAATATGAAGCATGGCATGTGTATGTACATGCGCGCGTACACACACACACACACACACACACACACACTAGAGTGAGAGAAAGAGAAATAGAGAGAGAAGGAGGGAGAGAGAGGGTGAGAGTTTTAGTTCTTCTCTTACATCGTAACTCCTCAGACTCTCCCTGTAAATGTCCTCAGTTTGTTCATGTTCCTTTTCAACTGTGACACTTAGAACTAAAAGGAATCAGCCAAGTGTTGTCTGACACACAGAAAGGACAGGGAAAACGGCTCTCTTGTACCCTAAGCTACATTTATCTTAATCTATTTAAAATTTTCCCAGCCTCTATAACAACTACATCAGACAAGTGATTTATCTGAATTTTTTTTTGAGAGAGAGAAACAGAGAGAGAGAGGGAGAGGCAGAGAGAGAGAATGGACATGCCAGAAGCCTCTCAGCTGCTGTGAATGAACTCCAGATGAGTGCACTCCCTTGTGGGCAAGTGTGGAATTGCGCCCTTGCGTCACTTTGCATCTGGCTAAACATGGCACCTGGAGATTGGAACGGGCATTCTTAAGCTTAGCAGGCAGGCACCTTAACCTCTATGCCATCTCTCTGGTCCCTGAAATGTATTTTAAACTGAAATCTCTGTTCCTTTTTGCAGGCTCCATGCCATGTCTGTCCCCCACCCTCATAGGGTTTGAGACCACAAATGTTTCTCTTTTCATCCTCAATAAAAGTAATATGATTAGATGGATTTTTCTACCCTAACAACTTTTTCAGTGCATTCAGCTGACACCATAATCACTTTCTTCCTAGACTATGTATCATGTAAAATTAATGTGTTTATCTAATCTATTAATTTAAAAGCTAAATAAATAAATAAGGACATAGCTATCCTCGCATAAATGAAAACATTTTTTCCTTCTGTTGACAGTCATCCACTAAAGAGATTCTATGGACACATATATTTCACTATTGATCTAGTGGCAGTGCAATCGGGTTTATATTTCTACATCTAGTCCAGAGATACATCAGACATAACTTGCAAAGTGCTGTGATGAAGTCAAGATGCTAAGCATAACATATTTTGTTCCAATCTATTCATGTGGATGTCACGCTAAAGAAAATAATGAGGTAATTGCATCAATTGGTATTCATGAACCTGCAAATAATTGCCATTTTCTCTCCAGGGGAGATTAGATTATAATTAGCAGGATACTGAATACCTGAAATGAAACAGGGAGGTGATAGTTGGAGTGGAAACAGAGAAAACAAAATCAATGAAAAGTAACCTCATCTAGTTTTTGATCCCATCTGCCTATCTACTTCACCTGGATAAACCTAACCCTATACACTCTTATTTGAATGTGAAGTGCCTGCATTGGATTTGTGTTGGAACACTTGGTTCTCAGGTGGCAGTACGATTTTGGAAAGTTTTGAAATGTTTAGGAGATGGGACCTCACTGAAGAAAGTGGGTCACTGGGTTACTGGGGAAGGGCTCTTTGCCTTGTATCTCAGGGGGTTCCAGCTTTATTAATCTTCTTCCTGACTTCTAATATAAAATAACCAGCCAACTCCCACTCCCAGTGTCCCTACCTTGAGTCATTCTTTCACCATACCTTCCCCACCATGAGCCAAAATAAATCTTTCCCTCCTTGTTTCTGACAGATATTCTGTCACAGTGACAGGAAAAGGAATATATTTTTAGGAAGGATTCTCTGTTCTTAGGTGTTAAATATAACCAAAATTTACTAAGAAAATTAAATTTTCCATAACTCACCAACTTGCATGAATGGTGAAGATAATTTTTAACAAGAATAATGTTGACAAAACAAATCTCTTAACTTCATTATGATATGTACACACATACATTCCAAAACTGGCTTATCTCTAAATACAAATAATAAAGGAGTTCAAGTTAATTCTTCTCAGAAGTTTAATCAAGTAACAAAATACCTTTTAAGAATGTGGAAGCACTCATGTACTAAAAGTAATAAAGCTTTCATCTGAAGAGTTTATCTTTCCCTTTTTAAAACCTAAGACAATAAAAATGAAATAATAAAGAAACAAACTTTTAATGGCCTGTAGATAATCACACCCCTGCTAAGATACCAGTTTAGTATCCTGCCGTTTAAACAGCTGCCATTTGTCAGATAATTGCTTATGTTATTTCCCATCCTAGCATTAAAGCAGAATGCTATATTTGCATTTTTGGCCCACTTTGTTTTTGTAAGCAAAGGTGGCATATAAGAATTATTGAAATAACTTACCGAATTATCTTTGCTACTTGGAAGGCAGAAAAGAAGTCTAAAGAAAACTCAATATCATAAAAAAGAGACTTGTTGCATGGATAATTTTCTATTTTAGCTATTTTCTATTTTACCTTGAGTTTACAGAGGGGTAATTATCTCCATCATGCAGTCCCATCTCAGAATCTTTCAGGTTGCACCAGTCATCATTTGGCTCCAAATAGTTTTCATTTTTATGTCTTTTAAAAAGATTATTTGGCCTAGACTTCATCCCAGTGGAGTGTCTCCTAAACATTCACTCTGTGCATTTGGAATTCAAAGAGAGAGAATATACTCATAGCCTAAGTTTTTAAAATTTCCAGTCGTGGAGTAAAAAAACATGGCACTGCGGCCTATTTCACCACTCTACTGGACCTTCTGTTGGCTATAGCTCTATATAGTTACCTTTTAATGTGATTTCAGGTCCATCCTATGCCAAGTTAAACAAGAAAGGTGTTCTCCAAGACTAATACATTGAGGTTCAATATTATTGTAATAAGGGAAACAGATGATGGAGAAATCAAAGTTGGAGATCTTTAATGTGCTGAAATGAGTTAGTAAAAAGTAGAGGAGCACATTAGAATAAACTGGTCAGTGTTATTAGGCATCTGTGGTAGGTTGAATGTAACATACCTCCCATAGACTCATGTTTGAATACCTAATTCTCAGCTGGTGGTACTGTTCTGCAGGCGGTGCCTTGCTGAAGGGAGGAAGTATGCCTCTGGGAGCAGGCCTTGAGGTGATCTAGCTGGCTCAAGGTCTTGATTCATTCATTCATTTTTTCTCTCTCTCCTTCCTATTTGCCTGTTGGGGTGACTAGAGCTTCCTATGATGTTCTCCCCAGAACTGTGAGCCAAATTCACCATTTTCCCTTCATAAACCACATCTGGTTATATATTTTGTCCAAGCAAATAACAATAACAAAAAGTGTAATTGATACTGCATCTGTGGTGGCAAACTATTGCTTACAGACATTAAGCCTTACTCTCTCTTATCAATTAGGAGATGGGGTTGTATCTTTGTGCATTTCCAAAATGTGCCTCCTAGTTCCTTGAGAAAGATGTTCCTTGATGGAAAAAATATATGGTAAAAGCCACTTTTAAAGATTTGCATCTCTAAGTTAAGAAGAGCTTTGTGAAGTAAATGCTATAAGAAGAAAGCTGGAAAGATTGCTCAGTGGTTAAAGGCACTTGCTTGCAAAGCCTGGTGGCCTGAGTTTGATCTTCCAGTACCCACCCATGTAAAGCTAGATGCACAAAGTGGTGCATGTGTCTGGAGTTCTACTGTAGCCACAAGAGGCCTTGGTGTGCCCACCAGCCCCCTTTTTCTCTCTTTTCTCTCCCTCCCTCTCTCTCTTTCCTATAATTTTAAGAAAAGAGCAATGAGAAAGCCACAGTTGGGAAGAAAATAATCTAGTGTTCAGTCAAGCCA
Organism: Orientallactaga sibirica; assembly: GCA_036365145.1. NCBI lineage: Eukaryota > Metazoa > Chordata > Mammalia > Rodentia > Dipodidae > Orientallactaga > Orientallactaga sibirica. The sequence goes on from JAEOAD010000509.1 coordinate 6,608,721, forward strand.
ATGGGAATATCATTGCCCTCCTGGTCACTTCTCACAGTTAGATGTGCAGAGCTGTTCCATTCAAGAGTAAGTTTAAAACCCAGGAAAACAGAAAACTCCCCCTACTCATATTCATTCATTCTATGCACCAGCCACCTTTGTGGAATCATAGTTAAAATAATTTCTGTATGGAGATTGGTGGGTCTTTTCTTTTTCATTTTTTAAACTTTTATATATAATCAGCATATGAAGAAAAATGACAACATAAAATTTAGTATAGCATTTTTCTCCTTTTCTACTAAAATGTCATTTCCCCAGGAAAAAAAAAATAATCAAATTTCCATTTCCCCAGAAATCCCCAGAATTTTATAAAATTCATATGAAAAGTAGCAAGCCAACATCTGGCTTTTCAGCAGTACACAAGCAGTGTGACTGGAGGATACTACCTGGGTGACTGATCCCATTCCCAAAACATAAAGCCACCAAGCCATACACATAAACCAGGGAAAGGTATGGAGGAAGATACTGCAGTCTCAGCCCTGCCTTCTGTCCATTCAGATATTCGGATTAACTCTAATCACCCTATTCCCTCTTCTGGGTTATAACCTCCCCTTCTAGCCAGGCAAGTCGCTTATTGCACTTACAGTTCTCTGCTCTCCCTCTTTCCTCTCAATCTTCCCACTGACCCAGTACTTTCTTGGGGTGGAATTTCCCTGAAGATGCTGGGCTGTTTAATTCCTTTAAGTCATTCTAATGTTGGAATCTTTTCATCCAGTCAGCATGAACTCACCCTTCCAAAAGAAGAACTCAGTTTACACGTGTCTATACAACCATTCTACACCTTACTTTCTGAATGAATATACACTCTTTTCACTTCTCCAGCAATTTAGCATGTTTTTATTATAGTGCCTATCTTACTGCACCACAATGCTGCATTCTCTTATACGTTTCTCCCATTAGACTGTTACTCTTCTTGGAAAATAATAAACTTCATTCATCTTTCTGTTTTTTTTCATCTCTTATGGGCACTAAATTAATTGAAATGTGACTCAGTGAACAGTCCTATCTAAATGCTTTCCAGTCAGCACTCTAGACTTTACCTGCTTCCTGTCTCTGCACATATTGAGACAGATCAATTTTTATATCTTACCAGCTTTTTTCTCTAGTCAAGGGACTAGCTAGTTCTCTCTAAACACAAAACATAAAATGGGGGCGGGGGTAGGAAGATGGCTCAGTTGGTAAAGTGCTCCCACCCAAGCATGAGTACCTGAGTTTGCATGTCCAGCACAACATAAATGTCTGGAGTGGGTACAGCTGCCCACCTGTAATGCCCGCTCTTGGGACGCTCTTCAGGATAAGCTCTCTAAGTACACTAGCTGCCCCTGGTTCTAAGTGAGAAACCCTGTCTCAATAAACAAAGGAAAGCAATCAAGGAAGATACCTGACATTAACCTCTGGCCTCCACACACACCTGTACACACATGTATGCCCACAAACATGCCAGCATGCATACACCCATCACCAAACACATATGCACATGCATCATCATATACACATGCACACACATAAAAAGAAAATATACGATAGTTCATATGTCCTTTAAAACTGAAAGTCCTGCAAACACTTAAGCTCACTTTTCCTTTTGGAACAAATACTTTAAAATAAAATGTGAATTTATTAAGACCTAAGTGTAGGAGCTAGAGAAACTGCTCAGTAGGTAAGAGCTCTTGATGCACAAGTTCAGTCTCTAGCACATAAAAAGTTAGGCATAGCCACATACACATGTAACTCCGGTGCTATGGGGAGCAGAGACTAGGACACAGTGGTCAGCCAGCCTGACTGAATATCACAGCTCTGAATTCAGTGAGCCACTGTTTTTGTTGTTGTTGTTGTTGTTGTTTCTTTTATTCAAGGCAGGATTTCACTCTAGTCCAGGCTGACCTGGAATTCACTAGTCTCAGGGTGGCCTCAAACTCACAGCGATCCTCCTACCTTGGTCTCTTGAGTGCTGGGATTAAAGGTATGCACCACCACGCCTGGCAAGTGAGCCATTTGTCTATAAGAAACACACAGTTCACCAGTTCTCCCCTGGCCTCCACATGCAGGGTATGAGGTACATGCATTTACATACACACATGTGCATATGTCACACATACATTGCACCACACACCATACCAAATGTACTACACACACACACACACACACACACACACACACACACACACAAAGACCCTTCTATAATAACCATTATGACAATATAAGTATACATAGTTAACAATATACTGAATATCTTAGTTTCATTTGAAAATCAATCTAGGTGTTTGCCTTTCTCAATTTGGAGACCTCATATTTTCTCTGATTAAAGCATAGAAGACTTGAGCTACTTGGGAAATGTGTCCAAATGAACTAAATAAACCATGTTCTTTCTCCCCTGATACTTTTTAAAAACAGTATTTATTTAATTGCAAAGAGAGTGGGGGAAGGGAGACAGAGAGAATGGATGTGTCGTGCGCCTTTGCAGCTGCAAAGGAACTCCAGACACATGTGCCACCTTGTGCATCTGGCTTTTCATGGGTACTGGGAATCTACCCAGGCCATGAGGCTTTGCAAGCAAGTACATTAATTGCTTAGTTATCTCACCAGCTCCCCTGATACATTTTTATTTCCTATGCCTGTTTCATTATGGAAAAAAAATGAGTGGTATTTTCCCCATGCCTTTGTAGTAAAGTACATTTTGTAGAATATAAAAACAGGAAGCCATCTCACTGGCTAACTTCAGCACGTGGTGTCCAACTGTGCCTGAGAGGAGCTTGTCAACCTCTCAGTGAGCATGCCCAGTTGTGAGCCCATCTTTCTGCAGAAGCCTTGTTTCCTGAGAAAGACTCCTGCTTCATACGCTCAGGTTTCAATAGTGACAAGCCTTGAAAGGCAGCTGGCCTGCCCTGAGTTGTCGGTAGTATGAACTACATGAAGTCATCTCTCATGTTCTACCTGGATCCTTTTTGAGCCCAGCTGGGTGCACACCGTGGATTCTGTCTATGCTTGTCACTCTCTTCCTCAGGCTTTACCTGGAAATCCTCAGTATTTATCTGATTTCTTGTTTGTTTGAGTTGGTTGATTAAAATTTGTTTTCAATATGATTCCAAGGACTAAATCTTTCACTATAAAAAAAGGTTCAATTAAAGTTTAAGCCTTTATATCTTTGCTTATAAATTTGAAGGGGGAATTACAGAATAAAAATAATTGTGGACTTTTCAGAATAAAAAAAACAAACAATGGGCTGGAGAGATGGCTTAGCCATTAGGGCACCTGCCTCCTAAGCCTAAGAATGCTGGTTCCAATCTCCAGGTCCCACATTTAGCCAGATGCAAAGTGACACAAGGGTGCAATGCCGCACTTGACCACAAGGGGGCACATGCATCTGGATTTTGTTCACAGCAGATTGCTAGCACGCCCATCTCTGTCTTCCTCCCCTCTCTGTCTGTCTCTGTCTCCAAAAAAAAAGACAATGATGACCTGTTTAATTTAAGGACTGGACTTTAAAAATGGGTAACTTCAGATATATTTGATTCATATTTTAAGACACATTCTTTACTTTGAAGAATGGCTTATTCATTGTAGTGTTTAAAAATAGCTTAGTTTCAGAGTGAAATTAGTCAACAATAGGCTACCTACTTTCCCCTGTCAAGTACACAAGAATTTGCAATGATCAGACACCTGCTTTTGAAACCTATCAGCCCTACTAAACATACATGGTCTTTTTTTTCTTTTCCTTTCCTTTTCTTACTTGCCTTCCACTCTTTTTTATTTCTTCCTATCCTAGTTCCCTTAATATGTAAAATATTTTCATTAATAGGCTTTGAGCGCTGGAGGGATGGCTTATCAGTTAAGGCATTTGCCTGCAAAGCCAAAGGACCCAGGTTCAATTCCCCAGGACTCATGTTAGCCATATGCACAAGGGAGCACAAACATCTGGAGTTTGTTTGCAGTGGCTGGAGGCCCTGGTGCATCCTCTCTCTCTCTCTCTCCCTCTCTCTCCCTCTTTCTCTGTCAAATAAATAAATAAAAACAATATTGCCAGGTGTGGTGGCGCATGCCTTTAATCCCAGCACTCAGGAGGCAGAGGTAGGAGGATTGCCATGAGTTCAAGGTTCACCCTGAGAATACAGAGTGAATTTCAGGTCAGCCTGGGCTAGAGTGAGACCCTACCTCGAAAAACCAAAAAATAAATAAATAAATAAATAAATAAATATAATAATAATAATAATAATAATAATGGGCTTTGAGCATGTCTAGGCAGCTTCTAATTCTTACAAGCAGGTTAAAACAGTTTTTCCTCTGAGGGTTTTGCCCCAAATGCTAGTTCTTATACTCACATATATCTATTGACTATTCAAGAAGGACAAGAAAATTAATATTAACATATACATTCCTTTTACTTATAAACCATTCTGACAGAAATTTGAATTTTAGAAATATAGAGGTGGAGCCTCAGAATTAACTAGATAATCCTAGAAATGAAGACCTAGGAAGGGGAGCTCCAGGTTGGGTAAAACTCCTCTAGATTCCATCTTTGCCCCTGGGGTTGAGGCTGGACTTTCATGTTAGCCACGCCTCCTTCTATGTGGTTATTATACTTTTAAGATGAAATCCTCCATATACTGCCTGTTTAGGAAGTTAAAGCACACAGCTCCTCTTCACTACAACACAGGATGTGACATTAATCTGAGAAACCAACCACAACATTCTCAACCTTGGCAAATTATTTCAAAGAAAACTGACATTTTAAAAAATAGGTAACATTGAATGTATTTACTACTTGTCCTGGAAATCACTGTGTCTACGTCTTATCTTGTTAAATGAACAGAAATATAAATATCGAGACTCTGGTATCTTTGTTCCTGCTGCAGAATGCTAAACAAGTCAAGGCAATGCTGTGCAGTTGTACTTATAAAGGATCGAATAAGGGAAGTGTAAATTTGAACAATGGGTCTTTAAAATGTGATCACTGATAACTTACCTACCTCACACTTGGCTCTTAACAAGAAAATATATTGCATAAAGGTAAACTTCCACTCACAAATTTGGCTGTTATTTTATATTGCTAAGTAAAAATAAGTAGATTTCTTTTCCTCCTCACTGTGATGAGCTAGCTGCAGTACTCAGCTACAGGAAAGGGAAGATAAGTTTAACTTTCTGCCCCTTCTAATATATTTAGTGACCTTCTTACCTTTATTTTTATATAACCATTCAAGGGACATATATCAGAGAGTAAAAATATACAAATTATTTATATAGACCTTGATTAATAGTCACAAAGTGAGCAAAATAATGACAGACTAGAAATGGAATCTGAGCAGCTTCTCAGAACCCTTCATGTGTTCCCTCCTAGTCACAACCACTGACAGCTCCTGCAATAAACACGAAGTAAAAGAGTTCAGATGGAGTGTCCTCGCCTTCCTTTCCCTTTACTCACGTCCCAGTGGTCATTCACTACACTAAAGTTCTGGGATGCTTTCATACAAAGGTCACTTTCAAATAGAAATTTCTGTGCTTTGATGAACCCTTTTCATTTTCAACTTCAAGCAGTGCAATGGGTTTCTTTTCTGCACTTATTTCCTTGTATTTACTTTTGCTCTTTTCTGGCAGGGTATGCAGAAAAGTTAAAAAACCAAGGCAACATCAAAGGAAATGTGAAGTTGAAGAAAAGAAGACAAATGCACTTTTAACTATGAAATATACTCCATGTCCTTTAACAATGGAAACTTTTCATTGAGCAGGTTAATTGGATACCCTGTGGAGCCAGGGTGCTGTAGTTCACAAGAGCTTACTTCATCCTGAAAAGGATATAACTTGTTTCCTTGATATTTCTTTCTGCCTTCATCATACATTTTGGTGTAACTTTTAAACAACAAATGTTGCCTTTGTTGTAAAGAAAATAATCACCATATATATATATATATATATATATATATATATATATATATATATATATATATATATGTGTAGGAGGCAACATTGTTATATTTTGTTTTTTTCTTTGCATAACAAATATTATGGCTTTATGTATTTAAAGATTAGGTGACACATAAATTGCAATAGACAGAGCTGGGGGAGACAGCTCAGTACTTAAAATACTTGCCGTGCAACTTGAGTTCAGATTCCCAACACTGATGAAAATGTCAATTCAGTAGCATGGATCTCGTTGCATTTACCTTCTCATTGCTGGCAGAAAGCACCAGACCAAAAGCAGCTTATAGAGGAAAGGGTTTACTTTGGCTTAGTCTCAAGGGAAAGCTTCATGATGGCAGGAGCAGAGGCTGGACATCAACTCTGCCATGGAAGGTGGAAATAGCAGTGAGAGTGTAAACTGGACTCTAGCAAGAGGGACCTGGCTATAACACCCATAAGACTAACCCTAACAACACACCTCCTCTAGTAAAGCTACAATTCCCAAAGTGGCTGGAAACCCAGCATTCTGAACACATGAGTTTATGTGGAGCACCTAATTCAAACCACCACATACCTGCAATGCTAGCACTGGCGAACTGGACAAAGAAGGATCAGTGAGGCCCGCCTACCTGCCTGCTATCTAGTCTAACTAAATCAGTGTTCCAGACTCCATGAGAGCACCTATCTCAAAAGTACAAGGTGAAGAGTAATAGAAGCAAACACCTGCCATCAACCTCTGACATCCACACACTCACTCACAAACATACATGTGGACACATCACACACATATATACATGTAAAAAATGCAATAAAGCTGGGTGTGGTGGTGCACGCCTTTAATCCCAGCACTCAGGGGACACAAATAGGAGGATCACTATGAGTTTGAGGCCACCCTGAAGCTACATAGTGAATTCCAGGTCAGCCTGGGCTAGAGTGAAACCCTACCTAGAAAAACAAAACAAACAAACAAACAAGGCAATATTCCAGTCAGAACAGAATACAGAGTTTTCCATTAAATAAATGGTCAACTTCAAAGAAGATGAAATAGATGACCCACTATGAATTTCTAGTGATGGAAAGTTTTGCTTCACTAAATGCAAATGTTGGGATCAACATTCATGGAGTCCATCATGACCACCATTACATTCACGATACCACTGCCCAAGCACTGGGATTACAGAGTGGAGACCTTGAGGACAAAGGCCATCTAAAGGAAGAAAGCAGGTATATATCTGACTAGACAGTCTGAAGGTACGCCAGCTGGTGGAAGTGATATTAGAGGATCAGATTCTAGATACATTTTGAAATTTAAGATGATAAGATTGTCTAATGATTGCAGAGCGGGAGAGGAAGTAGTGTCAAGGAGATACAGCAAAGCCTAGGGACAGTGAATAGGGCATAGAATTTCTGTCACGTGATACAACTGAGACTGAGACAAGGAATGTCTACCCATGAGGTCAATGTGAGAGGATGGTGGGGAGATGGGAAGTACATGGTGCATTTGAGGAAATAATCACATATCCAAGTAAAGATTGCACTGAAAACATTGAGCACATGAATCTAGAGTTGGCAGAAAAGTTCAGCCTAGAGAAAAGTCATCCTAGTTAAAGACTGATTGCTTACATATAAGCACATCACATCAAAATAATTAAGATAAAGAATATTTTCCTGTGGCTGTATGAATATGGCTGGTGATTTCTCCAGAGTTTTGGATGTAGGAGGAAAGTAGCCTGAGGTTAGCCTGTAAATTGAATCCAAGAGCCATTCAAGGGTAAAATTCCTTCTTGTGCATTTATCTCAAATATCAAAGATGCATCTTATTAGCATTATTGTATTATCAGTAGTTATTGCTAATATTTCATTTTTACTCTGGGAATTTAATGGTGTGTGTAGAGTTGGGGTGATACAGCAAAGTCCCCACAGTAAGAGCTTGCTTCGGGACTGGCAATGCCTAGCGGTGTCTCTCCAGTATTGTTTTCTGCCTCCAAGGAACCTGGAAGGCAAGGTAAATGGGTTCTAGAAGAACCCACAAGTAAGGTGAAAGGATGCCTCAGCCAAACAAGCATATCTCATTAACTAACCTAGCATACACCTCCGAACACTGGGGATGATCTCTCAGACTGTAAAGCCTCCTTTCTTTACAGATTTACATGGAATGCTTCTGTCAAAATCAGTTTAAACTGATCTTAAACAAAGGAGAGGAAATGTCTAGCTAATTTATGGAAGTTGTTTCTCACCTATAAATCACAGAAAACTTACTGTATGGCTTCCCTAACTTATATTTCCAATCATAAAACTGCCAAGTCTAAAGTCTTTCATGTAAGCATTATTATAACAGAGTATAGTACCTGGAGGAAAATTATTTTGTTTGGATAATGTATGACCTGTGAATTTCAGTGATTACAATAGATTCTTTCACATTCCTATATATTTTCAAATAAAGCTAGTTCAAAGTTTATATGAAGATTGATATATATTTTGGGGAATAATTTTACTAGTATGTGTCCAAATAGATTTCTGAGAATCAGTTTTCACTGAACAAAGTTCTTAAAAATTAAACCCTTTGTGTCAGTATATTGATTTATATTTTCCAAAATACATAGAAGGAAAATATATTAAGCAAAGAATAAAAATATAACAATCACTATAATATTACATATGTTATATATAACATCTATAACAAATGTTATATGTATATAAAACATATATATATATATATATATACATAAAACAAATATCATATGGTTATGATCATATAATATAGATGAAGAAAGACAATACTTCTGACAAGAAAATATTTATTATATTATGAGGTTGTGTTTCTTATATTTGTACTGTCAATTAAAATTATAAATATTATGAAAAATTAAAGTGATTAGTATCTGGGAGTTTCTTATATTTAATATCTCCATTGGATTTTACTTAAATCTATTTTAAAGTTGATAACACATGACATGTTCAATATAATCTCGTGCCAAATTATGCAAACCAAGCATAAATAAGCAAAGACTTTTCATTACATAAAAAGATAAACTATGCTATTATTTTCTGTTTTTCATTACCAAGGTTATCAACTGGTATTCAAATAATAGCATGTGTAACAAGGGACCAACTAATGAATGAGATTATAAAAAGAAACTATAAAACTTGTGACTAACAGAAATGAAAATAATTTCTATAAAAGGTATGAAAATAGGCCCACATGCATATGGATATTACCATGGATTTAAAACTGGTTCTAATACTTCTTGAAACTCACATTTACTTTGCCTGTTTGCTTTTGTAAATCAAGGAAGGCTAAACAGAGGAAAGAGATTTTTAAAATTAGAAATGTATCAAATAAAATCTATTCCAGACATGATTGCTATTCCAGACATTTCAATATAAATTCATACATGTAAAAGGAATTGTAATGGATCCCTCTGATAAGTAAAGATGATCTATACCTTCATAGTGATAATTCCAATTCCTCTGTTTAAAAGTCTCCAAGGAATCACTCTGGCCATCCCTTCTGAGGTTTAAATGTCTACTTTCAGTTAAAGCCAGTAATTTTCTACAGAAATTCTGAAAAAAAAAAAAATGTTTCTAATACATGGTCGTTTTCTTCCATGATCTTCCATCCATACTAACACAGAGGTGGAAAATGGCTGGTAGTTATTAAAAGTTAGTTCAAAGACTAAGTGAATGAATTCATTTGTACCAATGATAAGCACATTTTTGGAAGAGTCAACTTTATGAAAAAAAATGGGTTTTCTAAATGAAAGGAAAAATTTCACAACCATTCTAGCAGAAAATAGCAATAAAAGAAAAACTTGTACTGGGTTACAGAGCCCCCCAACAGTCCTGAAGTTACCCACAAAGAGCAAAGAGAAGTCCCTGGTCGCCCTTGAGCCACCTGCAGGGAGAGAGCAGAGAACAGAGAGAGCAGCTTCTTCCACAAGCCTCCGCAGGGCAAGACCAAAGAACATAGAGGTAAGTTCCCTCCTGCACTGTGAGTTACTGATAGTTTTGGCTGACTAAGAACAGAAATTACAAGAAATTTAAACTATGTAGCTGCATGCTCATGCCATGTTCGCTTCTGTAATCTTGCTTGCTTGAAGGAAGAAAGATATAAAAAGACCCTCTTGCCTAAGCTCGGGGCTGATGCCATTAGAACCATCTGGGTGTCAGTCCCCTATTGTGAATAAATCTTCCTCTCTTCTGTTTGCACAGCTCTGAGTCTCATTCAGGAAATTCCCACAACACTATCACTATAATTCTAAGGTGGATAATTAGAGGGAAAAACATAAAGTGAGCATTTTTGTTCAAGATGTAAGTAACAATTAAATTCTGTTCAGATACTAAAATATAATTTCACAATTTCTTCTCTAAGAAATTGTTTCCTAAATTTTAAAACAACTAAAATTTCCTACATAATCTATGCATTTATAATACTTTTCCTAAACTTGAGTTCTATCATGTTATCCCTATGTGAAAAACTTCTACAAAAACATTTGCTTTTCTACTCTTGTTGAAATCCATTGTAAAATAGATGTACTGTGCTTAATACTGTCTTTCTTTATGTAATCTTTTCTAATGGCAATCCAGTTGTCTCCAAAGCTCATGTCAATGGATAAAAGTCTATTTCCAAAACCTTTGCCTTATCAGCCCGATTGTTGCTGTTGAGAGACCCTAAGACCTTTGAGAGTCCCAAGTCAGGACAGAAAACAAGAGACTAAAGAGATGGAGGTCAAAGTGAAATGGTCTGACGGGTGCACAGAAGGTTGGAGCAGTTGGCAAATTTGAGGGCAGGAAGATCAGTGTGTTATTTATCAAATTCCTAGGAATTGAAATATTCCCTACTGAAGAGAGGACAGAGGCCCTAGGATTCAGTCATTCCAGTTTGGAAGACCTTACATTTAAAAGGTCACAGAGCCACTTCTCAAGATTATAGGAATGATAAACAACTGGTGAAGGAAAAACTGACCTATGTCAGTTATAAACTGAAATATTCTCTCCAGGAAGGAAGAACGAAGCTCAGGATACTCAGGAAGTCAATTCTGGGCAAAGGTTACAAGACAGCTCGCTAAGGCTATACATAATGTGAAAACAACTGTTTGGGGATGAGACTTTCCAAATGAGCTGCCTGTATATTGTGCAGTGTGCTTGAGAGGTGTAACTTCCGAGAGTCTTCACCATGGCTGTGGTGGGCTTTCTGTTGATGCAACTGCCTTGGAGTCATCCATTGCTCCTGTAACAATCCCTTATCCTGCTCTGTAAGTGCTCCCAATAAACTCTTCATTGGTTCACCAAACTGGTTTTGGTGCAATTGTGCTTGGGTCTGTCACCTGTGCCCTATCTGGGGTGAAGATTGTCTTCACATCACTGTTCATAAAAGGTTTCCCAAGACAATCAGATTAAAGGTTTTAAGAGGAGGAAAAAAATTATAAAAATAAAGGTTTTTAAGAGGAGGATGGAGAGGAATGGATATGGTACAGCGATATCTTATAAGTAAGTGCTAGTTTGGGAGTTTCCCAAAAAGGCTAATGAAGATCCAAATAATTCTTGGGGAAATAATGCAAAAAAAAAAAAAAAAAAAAAAAAAAAAAAAAAAAAAGCAGGAAAGGAGTTGGTGTAGCATATCAGAAGGGAGTAAAGAAGAGGAGTTTTTGACAACTGAGAAGGTTCCCTGAGAGAAACAGGGTCAAGTGGTCATCTCATGCAGAGCCAAGGAAAGACATCTCTTGTCCACAAAATAAAGGGACAGTCCTCACTAAAGGCAGAATGCCAAAAAGAAAGACTTACATTCCAGAAGGCTCCTTTTAAAAGAATTCTGCATCTGTAGCCCAGCTGAAGAGGTAATAGAATCAAACATAAAGCTGTGTCTGACCAGTGACTTCACAGTCTTCAAAGGTGCCCATATGAAGTCTTGAGGAAGAGGTCTGAGAATACAACGATGGAACCTATTCCATCAGTCACAATACCCTAATTCTCCAAGAATATAGTTATCAATTTATTTGTGCAGAAAAGGTTGACTAGAGCTTGTTCAGGGAGAGAACCTATTGCCTTGAACCCTTTTCTGTGAAGACCTTCACTGTTCTTTGCCAGCACCTTACCGCAAAAGGAGACTCAAGAAGACACTTGTTACTCAGCATTTTGCAGCCTCATTAGCCTTCAAATTCTATCCTGTTGCTTGCTTGTTTGGGGGATTTTACAGGTTCTCACACTGCAGTTCAGGTTGACCTGGAAGTCACAGCCCATGAAGCCTCAAACTTGTGTCATTTCCTCTTGGCTCAGCCTCCTGGGGGATGGGATTATAGAAATGATTCTCTATACCCAGCCTATCTCTGTTTTTTCTAAATGACAGAAAGAGGGGCTTGAAAGATAGCTCAATTAAGGGGCTTTATTGCAAAGCCTGAAGGCTTAGGCTCAATTCTCAAGTCACCTACATAAACCAGATGCAAACAGTGGCCCAAGCAAAGCAGGTGTTCGTGTGCAGTGGCAAGAATCCCTGGCACACCAATACACACACACATACATACATACACACATATACACACAAATACACACATGTGTGCTGACAGAAAAACAAATTATACAAAGGAAGTGAAGCAGGATGAATATAGGTAAAAATTATTAGTTTTTAAAAGTACTAAATTATAATATACTTCCTTCATCAAGAGGGAAGAAGGTTGTCTGAACTTAAAAATAAGAAGTAAAACTCAATAGATTCTAGCACATGAAATTATCCTAAAATCAATTTTAATGAGAAGTTGTCACTCTCAAATATTCTGTTCACCATTCAATTGCCTTCTTAGTTTATTTTGTTTTATCATGACTCACAAGCAATTTTTACTGCTTCTATTTCTTGAATTAATAAATATGGTTTTTCATCTGCTTCAAATGTCCTACAGACAAGCTAAGTATTAAATGTGTGAGAGCTGTTACCTATGAACCTGACAGAAGAAAGCTGAGCCTTTGAAAAAGCAAAAGCAAGAAAGAAAGAGATTGCCATAAAACACAAATCCCAGAATCCTCTGTCTGCAGATAGGTGAGTTAATGATCACTTCTGATCTCAGCTGGAACTGTCCAGTACTTGCAATTCATTATGCAGGTAATTACCAGTAATAAGAAGTTTTACTAGAAACATAGCAACTACTTTTCAAGACTATTTTAAATTATAACAGCACTAGTTACCTGTCAGGAAATTACTAATAGATGAGTGGCAACAGGAATATATTAGCAAGCCAAGTTTAAAAGGAGAGAATTTTTATAAAGTTCTTTCTTTGTTGCATTCTTGGGAAAAAATCAATATTCTGCCCAAAGAGACAAATGGATAAGCAATGGTAATTATGGTGCATGCCGCTCTGACTCACATATTATTAAGGCAAAGATTTATTAATGTGATCTGTAATACCACCAACACCCCTAGCAGGAAATTGTATAAATTATAAGGTCAGAACACAGGAAACTACCTCCAAGTTCTGGCGTTATCTTTAATACTGTAGCCCCCATGGAAGCAGACATGGGACCCCTGTGCTTGGGTCCTGACTTTAAAGATAGAAATATTACTTTAATCCAGGTGTGGTGGTGCACGCCTTTAATTCCAGCACTCGGGAGGCAGAGGTAGGAGGATGACCACGAGTTCAAGGCCACCCTGAGAATACAAAGTGAATTCCAGGTCAGCCTGGGCTAGAGTGAGACCCTACCTCGAAAAACCATATGTGTGTGTGTGTGTATTTAGTCTTATTACCAGGAATTGAAAATAGAAGAGTTTTTGAAAAGTATATGTAGCATATAGTACACAGTATCATCCTTGAAGTTCACCTTAGTCATGAACTTAAAGGGAATGTCATTTGTTTGCATAAAAAATGTGTGGCCATCAGAGTTCTGAAACATACCAAGACTATTATTATTATAGAGTAAGTCTATATAACCAGACTATTATCAACATAAAAAGTCTTTTAGGGCTGGAGAGATGGCTTAGCAGTTAAACGCTTGCCTATGAAGCCTAAGGACCCCGGTTTGAGGCTCGATTCTCCAGGACCCACGTAAGCCAGATGCACAAGGGGGTGCATGCATCTGGAGTTCATTTGTAGTGGCTGAAGGCCCTGGCACACCCAGTTCTCTCTCCCTCTCTCTCTCTCTCTCTCTCTCCTGCCTATTTCTGTATCTCTCTCTCAAATAAATAAATAAATAAAATATTTTTTAAAAAAAGTCTTTTAGTATGCTTCCAATGTTCATATGACAAAAAAGGTGGCTTGAAATACTGGACAATTCCTACCAGATCAATTTCAAAGAGTCTGAAGTAGAAAGCCCATCCCAGCACTTCCAGAACAGCAACATTTTGAGATTAAAATATATAAGGTTGTAAACAAGTAGTCAAGTATATTCATCTTATGCAGTGTATGTGGATAAAAAATCATTATGAGAAGAGAGTGAGCTGAGTGCAGTACGGGACATGTCTCTTTTTATTCTTGTCTTATGATATATGCATATGTTATCACGAGCTGTAAGATGCAATGATCACATCCATCACCCAAGAAGCTTCAATGTTACATACAATGTGCTATCAAGTGAAATAAAGCTATCAATTCCTTTGCTTCACTCAATGAGCCCCAACCATGATAATGAATTGCCATTATAAACTCTTGCTAATAGCACCCCTCTAATATTTATTAAACTATGTGAGGATGGTAAGCCTAAACATGTGAACTTTTGATTTTCATCACCAAGAAGTTGGCCTCAATTGATTCCCCTTTACTAAGATTTTTCTATCTTATAAATTCTAACTTAAGAAGTTAATCAGCCAAATTCCAATACTGCATAGTACACACACACACACACACACACACACACACACACACACACGACAGACATCTGAGTAATTTTACCTTCACTTGGACATGTAAGGTGAAGAAGGTCTATTCATCCCCACAAGTCTAACCTATGCTGTTTTCCTGCAGATTCAATAAAACCTGGGCATTTCCCTGCATTGTAATGACTCTTGTTTCTCAATAGCTGGGCATTTATCACTAGATTTTGCAAGTCTCCTAAAGTTATGCTTCTTGTACTAGCACTGTGATGAATATTTGTTACAGCATAATAAAATAGCCTACACATTATAATTTTTACCTTCTGCTCAGTATAATTATAATCAGTTCCCTTAGGAATACAGGGAGCCTTTTGTCAATTTGATATTACATATTATTTCAAATTGAAGCAATAAACAGTGTGAGAGGAAGGGCTTTGAGTAAAGAGTTGTTAACTTACCAGTACACAGAGGCTAAAAATAGCAAGAGTAACAGCAGCAATTTAAATGTAGAGAAATATGATGCTTGTCCACATCACATGGTCAAGGCACATTTTAATAAAGTAAGTTGTTTATAAAAACTTATTTCATGGTTTGATGTTCAACAATGACAATCAAAGCAGCTTTGGGGGCTTATATGTGCCAGGCTTTTTACTGTCAACTTAATATACACTATCATATTTAGTCCTCAGACAAACTGTCAGGGAAACTATTGTTATTGTCTCAATGTTATTGATAAAGGAAATGAGCTTAGCTTGTTGTAAAAACAATTTGTTGTAACAAGGAGCAATTTTCTTTCAGATTATCCTCTATTATGTTTCTATGTACCAATGTCTGGACGTTAGAACAATAGTACCATAAACTTTAAGAAGTAGAATATTCAAAATATAGACCGTCCCTAATTTATAAAGGTTCAACCTACTATTTTTGAATTTAGGATAGTATGAAAGAGCTACATATTAATACAGATTGAATTTTGAATATTGATTAGTTCCCAATAGTCTCTTGTGTATTAACAGTGAACTATAGCTTCCACTCAACCACATGATCATGTGTGAGCAACACACACTTCACAGTTGTTAAGCTAAATTATACTAGGTAGTTATATTAAGACAATTTTCACAACATGTGATAATTACAATTTACAGTGGCTTAAAAGAATAAAGCCCTACCGTAGTTGAGGTACACCTGAGACATGAAGAGTATTATAACTGAATTTCATTGAAGCATTTAAAAATATAGAAATACAGTGTATCATGAGTGGGATAAGCTGTCCAAGCATAGAAATTAATGAGTTAAACTAGAGTTCAGATACTCTGTACTTAGAAAGAACAACAGGAATGGGCAAACATGGGCAAAAAAGGAGCACCTAACACACTTTTTAATTATCTGAACCATCTGGGGCAGCCAGCTGTGAATCTCAACTATCTTTGTAAACAGTCAGAAAGAACGAAGAAAATCACAAACAGCATAGGACAAACAACAGACTGCTTGAGTCTATATGATCTATAATTTATAAAGAGATTTCTACAACTCAAGGGAAGAAGTTGAGGGAGAGGAGTTCTTATGGACATAAAGAAAAAACTATAAATAGGCTTTGGTGTCTTATTATGAGCTGTTCCAGTTACTATCACTGAAAATCAAATCACCTCAACATGTCAGTCAGAACCAACATGTTCCTGCAATTTTCAAAACTCACAAACAAAAAGAAAAGGAGATGAGACACTCACTGTAGGTCCTCTAAGCCTTTTAAAAGATAGATTTCTCCCTTGGGTCACATTCATGGGAAGCTAAAGGAAAGATTACATTGTAGACATCAAAGGAACGAATCTTGTTCAAAAAGAATTGTCCTACAATAGCTGATACCATGGCAAACTGGAAAACTACAGTGTCACCCATCAAGCTGTGAGCATTGTTTTAAATAAGTTACTTAAGGGCAGGAGTCTTGCTGACAGAATTAATACACATACAGAGTATAATAAGCATTCTAAAAGACAAGAAAGCTTACAACAAATTGTGAAAGAAAATGACAGGAAAACAAGAAATAAGCCAAATAACAAAGCTAGCTGAGAATTATTCCACACAGGAAAACATGCAACATGAGAATCAAAGGAAAGAAGCCCAAGCTATGAGAACATTCATAAAAGCCTCTGGGATGTGAGTTATTGTTGCTTCTGTTTTGAAAACACAACCTGATAAAGGTTATTTCTAGGTTGGAGAGATGGCTTAGTGGTTAAGATACTTGTATGTGAAGACTAAGGACCCAGGTTTGATTCGCTAGACTCCACATAAGCCAGATGCACATGGTGGAGCACGCATCTGGAGTTTTTTTGCAGTGCCTAGAGGCCCTAGCATGCCCCCATCTCTCCCTGTGTCTCATAAATAAACAACAAAATATTTTAAAAGTTAGAGGTTATTCTATTACAATCAAAATCATAGTGAACAAAGATTTATGAGTTACTGCTAAAAAATAAGAAACCATGAGATTTCTAGTCAAGATGGTATCCACCTAACCATGCTTCAGCTTCCAGGGTAATATCAAGCAAGACCTGTGATGCTCCAGTGTCAGCAGGTCCTAGCAGAACCCCAGTGGGAGGGCATGGAGGGGCACAGTAGGGAATCCACTGATTCAATGCCCGTGGGTAGCCCTCTAGACCCCCAGACTCTTCAAGCACCTGTTCAAGCCACCATGCAACAGATCAGGCTCTCTATTGCACTACCTGAATGTTCCACAGGTCAGGACCAAGCTACTTTCACTTTTCCTCCTGCTGATCAGGTCTCCTTCCCCCATCAAGTGCCTTTCCTCCCTTCTTTCCCTCCCCACCACTGGAACCATGCCTTATCCTCTCCCCTCTTTGCCACCCACCACTGAGTGCATGCCATCCTCTCTCCCCACCTTGCCACCCACCTCTAGGACTGTGCCATCTCCCATCTCCTCTCCTCTCCACTGGGTCTCCTCTACTCACCACTGGGTCCCCACTGGGGCCATGCTGACTCCTCCTGCCTGAGCAGACAGGCCCCCCATTCCATCAGAAGCCTAATATAGTCAAACATAAAAGGCAACAATCACTGAAGACACTTCAAGTGTAAGCTACAGCTTCCTCCTGCATTAAATAAAATTCCCACACTATCATGGGCAGATCACAGTGCAAAAGGAATAACATGAAACATCAAATGGAAGGAACCCTAAAAGTTTGCCTAGTCCCACACTGGAAGTCTCTAATCAAAACATAGAAGATAGAACATGATCAGAACTCTAAAATGAAGGCACAAGATATATGACCCTGACCAAGCAATTGGCAAAACTTGCAGAAAATCAACAAATGTGAATTTTGTCCTAGCTAGGTTGGATCTAATAAAAAAAACAGAGAGACTTCAAAAGAGAGTTAAATGATTTGAAGGAGAGCCAAAAAAAAGAAAAATCTCAATAGTAAGCTGATTAAGCTCAATGAAGAAATAAATGCAAGGATGAATACCAAGAAGTATTGAGAAAATTTTAAAAAATATGACCGGAAAAGGGAAATCAACAGAAGGATGGATACTATAAAGAAAAAGGCAATAGAAAATACAAACCAAATTAAATTTGGTTTCTAGAAGCCTCAAGAACAGAGTCAGTCATAGGACAGACCCTCAGAACTGGAAGACAAGACAGAAGAACCAGTTCACAAGTCCAAACACTTGAACAAGTTCAAAAAAAATTTTTTTTTTGTTTTTTTGAAGTAGGGCCTCAGCTCAGGCTGACCTGGAATTCACTATGTAGTCCCAGGTGGCCTCAAACTCACGGCGATGCTCCTACCTCTGCTACCCAAGTGCTGGGATTAAAGACATGTGCCACCATGCCCAGAAAATACAAAAATTTTGTGAACAAAACAAAAGGGAAGTGTGGGATAATGTCCCACACTTAAATGTCCCAACATTCAGATTATGGATATACCAGAAGGGGAAGAAATTCAGACCATAGGTATGGAGAACTTATTCAACAAAATTATCCAAGAAAACTTTCCCACCCTCTCAAAAGAGTGTCCCATCAAGATACAAGAAGCTAAGAGAACTCCAAACATACTGGAGCAAAGGAGAAACTCTCTAATACATATTATCATTAAGATTCTAAACAACAAAAACAAAGAGAAAGTTCTAAAAGCAGCAAGAGAGAAACAACACAGTACATATAAAGGTAACCCCATCAGAATTACCTCAGATTTCTCAATGGAAACGCTGAAAGCCAGAAGGGCCTGGAATGGAACACTGCAAAGTCTAAGAACATATGGCTTCCAACCCAAACTACTGTACCCAGCAAAAGTATCCCTCATAATAGATGGTGAAAGAAAATATTTCCACAATAAAAGTCAGCTCTACAACTGTATGAACACAAAGTCAATTGTACAGAAAATATTCAGGGAATTCTCCACTCAGAAGAGTCAAACAACCAATCTCAACAGCCTACAAGAAGCAGACCATAATAACCAAACTTAGAGAAGGCTCAAAAAAAAAAAAAAAAAAACTTACAAAGTCCAAGAAAACATCAAGCCACATAAAGCACCACAATATGGCAGGGATTAAATCAAACCTCACAGTTATTACCCTAAACATTAATGGCCTTATTTCACCCATCAAGAGACACAAGTTAACAGGGTGGATCAAAGAAATGGACCCCTCAATGTCTTCAAGACCCCTTGATGTCTTCAAGAAAACCACCTCACCACTAAAGACAGACACCTCCTCAGGGTGGAAGATGATATTCCAAGTGAAAGGAAATAAGAAACAAGCAGATATTGATATATTAATATTGGATAAAATAGACTTCAAACAAAAATTAAACACAAAAGACAAAGAAAGCCACTTCTTACTCATTAAGGGAATGATCCAACAATAGGATATCACAATCATCAATCTATATTACCAAACACAGGTGCACCACAATTCATAAAACCAAACCTACTTGAAAACAAAGCAGAAATGAACACAATGCCATCATAGTTGGGGACTTCAATATTCCACTATGATCAATAGGTAGATCATTCAAACAGAAAATCAAACAGGGAAATAAGAGAGTTCAAAATCACCGTAGATCAACTAGACCTAACAGACATCTACAGAACATGCCACTCCAAAATCAATAGAATACACATCCTTCTCAGCAGGCCATAGAACCTTCTCCAAAATAGATCATATATTAAGGCATGAAGCCTGCCTCCATATATTCAGGAAAATCGACATAATTTCCTGCATGAGATCAGATCACAATGCTGGAAAGCTGGAAATTAACAACAACAAAAAAGATGCACCAGGTACTCCATCGCTCCTGGAGACTGAACAACACATTTTTAAACAATAAATGGGTAGTGGATGAAATAAAAAATGAAATTGTAAAATTTCTAGAATTGAATGGCAATAAGAAGACATCATACCAAAAGTTATGGGACACAATGAAGGAAGTCCTTAGGGGAAAATTCATAGTACTAAATGCCTTCATAAAAAAGACAGAGAGATCCCACATCAATAACCCAGCCATCCATCTAAAGGCAAAGGACAAACAAGAAGAATCCAACCCAAACGCTTCAGATAGAAAGAAATGATCAAGATCAGAGCATAAATTAATGAATTGGAAACTAAGAAAAATTTAAGAAAATTGATGAAACAAAGAGCTGGTTCTTTGAAAAAATAAGCAAGATTGATAAATACCTGTCCAATTTGATCAAGCAAAAAAAAAAAAAAAGAGATACTTCAAATTAACAAAATTAGACATGAAAAAGGAAAGATCACAACAGACATAAGTGAACTTGGAAGAATTATCAGGTCTTACTTCCAAAATTCCACAAAACAGCATAATCAGGCAGAAATAGATAAATTCCTTGACACATACCAACTACCAAAACAAAAGTAAAAGCACTTTAATCTCCTAAACAAAACTATCGAGATTGAAAAGGTAATCAAAAACCTCCCCAAAAAGAAGAGTCCAGGACCAGATGGCTTCTCAGCCAAATTCTATCAAACCTTCATAATTGGAGAACAGGGAAAACTCCCCAACTCCTTTTATGAAGTTAGTATCACTCTAATATCAAAACAAGATAGAAATATAAGAAAACTGTAGGCCTATATCCCAGAAGAAGTTAGACACAAATATCATGAACAAAATCTTCACAAACCAAGTTCAACAACACATCAAAAGCATTATCCAGCTTGAGGAAGTAGGCTTTATCCCAGGAACACAGGGTTGGTTTAACATACAGAAATCTGCCAATGTAATACACCGCATAAACGGGCTTAATCACAAAAACCCTATGATCATTTCAATAGATGCAGAAAAGGCCTTTGACAAAATACAACATCACTTAATGATAAAAACATTGGAGAGGATAGACATGGACAGTTTATATCTCAACATAATAAAGGAATGGAGGGTTTACATCTCAACATAATAAAGGCTATATATAAAGTACCCAAAACCCAAATAATACTTAATGGGGAAACACCAAAGGAATTCACATTGAGACCAGGAACAAGACAGGTGTTCCCACTCTCACCTTTGCTCTTCAACAAATTGCTACAAGTCCTATCCCAAGCAATAAGAAAGGAGAAAGAAATGAAAGGGATACAAATGGGAAAGTAAGAAAATCAAGTTAGCCCTATTTGAAGATGACATGATCCTATGCATAAGTGACCTGAGACCCTCCATCTCAAAACTTCTAAAGGTGATTAATTTTTTCAGCAAAGAAGCAGGATACAAATTCAACACACAAAATCAGTATCCTTACTATATGCAAAGAACAAAGATACAGACAAAGAAATTAGTGACACTGTCCCATTTTCAATAGGAACAACAACAACAACAACAACAAAAATACCTTGGAAAAACACTAACCAAGGATGTCAAAGGCATATATAATGAAAACATAAAAGCACTCAAGAAAGAAAATGAGGAGGACTTGAGAATATGGAAAGACTTCCAATGCTCCTGGGTAGGCAGAATTAATATTGTGAAAATGGCAATCCTACACAAAGCAATATACAGGTTTAATGCAATAACAATAAAAACCTCAGCATCATTCTTCACAGAAATAGAAAAAAATGATCCTAAAATTCCTATGGAATGACAGCAGGCCTTGGATATCTAAGCATATCCTTAGCAAAAGAAACACCTCTGGAGACATCACCATACCTGATCTAAAGCTATATTACAAAGCGATGTTAAGAAAAACAGCATGGTACTGTTTTATTCCTAAAAACAGGCATACAGACCAATGGAACAGAATTGAGGATCTGGATTTTAGGTAAAGTAACTACAGCTACTTGATCTTCAACAAGGGCCCCAATAACATAGACTGGAGAAAAGACAGCATCTTCAGCAAATGGTGCTGGACAAACTGGATAACCACCTACAGAAAAATGAAACTAGACTGTCTCTCACCATGCATAAAAATCAAGTCTAAATGGATCAAAGACCTCAATGTAAGACCTGAAACTGTTCTATTACTGGGAAAAAAATAGGAGAAACTCTCCACAATATAGGAGTGAGGAAAGACTTCCTGAACAAAGCCCCAGTAGCTCAGGAACTTACACAATCACTCCTCCAATGGGAAAGCATGAAGCTGAAAAGCTTTTGCACAGAAAAACATACCATAAGTGGAGCCGATACATTACCCACAGAATTGGAGAAAAATTTTGCTGGCTATACAACTATACAACAGAGGCCTAATTTCTAGAATCTACAAAGAACTCAAAAACATAAACAATAAAAAAATCAAACAACCCACTCACAAAATGGAGCAGAGAACTCAACAGGGAGTTCTCAGAGGAAGAATTTCAAATGGCCAACACACACTTATGAAAGTGTTCAACATCACTAACCATTAGGGAAATACAAATTAAAACAACTATGAGGGTCCATCTCACCCCAGTAAGGCTAACAAACATTAAAAAAAAAAAAAATCAAATGAAAACAAATGTTGGTAAGGATATAGAGAAATAGGAACCCTTATTCACTGTTGGTGAGAATGTAAGCTGGTACAACCACTGTGGGCATCAATATGGAGACTCCTAAAAAGGTTGAATAGAGTTACCAACAGACCCAGTTATTCCCTTACTGAGTATTTACCCTAAAAGCTCCATACCTCAGTTCAGAGATTTTTGCTCAACCATGTTTATAGCTGCTCAATTCACAATAGCTTAGAACTGGAATCAACCCAGGTGTCCATCATTGGACAAATGGATAACCAAGCTGTGGTATATCTACATGATGGAATTCCCCATGGGATGATCTGCATCCCCAACAAAGAGGGTCCCTTTGGAAAAGGGGCAGGGATGCGGAAAGGGATGTTACCAACATGTGCTGTTTACATACTAAGTATGTCCATAACTAATTAAAAAGAAAAGAAACCCTGAGATATAATTATCAAAATAACTCCTTTTTCCTGGCTTTAGTTATGTATTTTCTTAAATCATATATATTTAGTGCTGTATATCATACATAATTAATTCCTTTGGTCCATCTTCCCTTTAACTTCTATAGCCTTTTTTTTTTTTTTTTTTTTTTTTTTTTTTTTTTTTTTTTTTTTTTGCCTTTCCTTCTTCCCTTATTACCTAAATCTAGGGGTATTCTCAACCCCAGATGAATTTTTTTTTGCCTTCACAAATATCATCTTTAACAAATTTCATCCACATTTTATTTTCATGACTTTAAATGCCATATTTAAAAAGCTGACATGAAAATCTGCATTGCTAGCACTAACCTTCCTCCTAAGCCCAACAGATATTTTAGACTTATAAAGGGATTCCACAACTCAAGGGAAGAAGGTAAGAGACAGGCATTCTTATGGAAATAAAGACAAAACTATAAATAAGTTTTGGTGTCTTTTATTATAAGCTGGTCCAGTTTCTTTTACTGAAAATCAAATCACTTCAATATGTCAATCAGAACCACCATCTTCCTGCAATTTTCAAAACTTACACACCTGAAAAGAAAAAGAGATGAGGCACCCACAGTATGTTCTCTTGAATACCTAGAAATGGATGCCCCAGCCATATTTAACCCTTAGTATATTCCCCCAATAAGTCCCTTCTGACCTGGCTCTTTTTATTGGTTATCACTAATACTTTTAACAATTTCAAAGATATCTACCAAAGTTGTAAAAGATATTTCAGACATTTTACTACCAAGATCTCATTTAGTAAATTTCTAATCCCTATAATTTCCTCTTCTATACACATTCACTGAGCTATCCTCCACTAGTCATTGCTATTACTACCAGAATAGAAATTGCCCTCCATTTTAATACTTGAAACAATTGTAATTGACTCTCCATGATTTGCCACAAGTAGACATTGCATACTAACCTTCCTGACATATTGTAATTAGTTTCAACATTCAGAAATACTAGGCATTGGGTGACATTGATGTTCAGTATTGTCCAATGCCATTTCTTCATGTTTATTTATTTTTTTAGAGAGAGAAAGAGGGAGGGAGGGAGGGAGAGAAGGGGCATGCTAGGACCTCCTGCCACTGCAAATAAACTCCAGACACATGAGACACTTTGTGCATCTGTCTTTATGTGGGTATTGGGGGATTGAATCTGGGATGTCAAGCTTTGAAAGCAAGTGCCTTTAACCACTGAGCAATCTCTCCAACTGTTCACTGGTCTATCTTTAGAGCAGAATCTTTAATATAACTACAGTCCTTTCTTACATCTTAATTTTTAATTCACTCATGCCATCTATATCCTACACAAATAATAATTTTACATTGCCCGACTTTATTCTAAATTCTCACAACAACTATACTTGCCCTTAAATCATTTCTTTCACATTTTGTATTATTCATACTTCTGCTTCCTACCACCTACTCTGTGAATATTTCCCTTGAAGAAATATTTTGAACTGAGCCATGATTCATTTATGGGCTTTGGGAAATAATTAAGGGTCAATACTGTGACATTATTCTAGAACTAGGCATCATTCTAGAATTGGGAATAGGCCTAATGGAAGAGGCAAGGTTTTGCTTTCTGGGATCTGACATTCTAATTTTAAAATGGACAGGAGTAAGATATAGACCACAGACAAAGAAATGAGCAACATAATTCTAATAATAAAAACTATAATGGAGAGAACAAACAAATATGAGGCTCACTAAGGTTGACTTTGAGACTACTTTAAGTTAAGAGAGAGGGGTGGTAGTACAGAAGACATTTGTATTAAGGTGACATTTTTACAGAGACAAGAAGTTAGCCAATCTAAGATCATGGTACAAATGATCCTACCCAGAGAAAACAACAAATGCAATGACCCTTACCCTACTTTGACT
Source organism: Orientallactaga sibirica (assembly GCA_036365145.1). Taxonomy (NCBI): domain Eukaryota; kingdom Metazoa; phylum Chordata; class Mammalia; order Rodentia; family Dipodidae; genus Orientallactaga; species Orientallactaga sibirica. The sequence goes on from JAEOAD010000509.1 coordinate 6,633,740, forward strand.
CTGTTTTATAAAGCTGTCATAACAAAGTACACACACTGGATGCCTTAAATAACTGAAATTTAGTTGTTTATCTCTCTGTCCATCTTCCATTCTGAAGGCTAGGAGTCCAAGACCAAGGTATTAACAATGGTAGCCTCTCCTATGGTCTTTCTCTTTGGCTTGCAGAATGCTATCTTCCCCTTGTTGCCATGCTCTTGCTTCGATGTGTGTCCAAATCCCAGTGTCCTTGTGTTAGAAGTCTTATTCAACTTACTAGACTAATTGCCTCATTTTAAGTTAATACCTGTTTTCAGACCCTCATCTCCCAATGCAGTCATATTTCAACATACTAGAAATGTAACCTATAAACTTGAGAGGGGACATAATTTAGTTCATAGCAGCATTGTGCATTCACTTATAGGTCATAGTAAGGAATGTGGCTTGTATTATAAATGTGAAAAAAACCCAAATGCTCTGGTTTATGTGTTATAAGGAAGTCCTTAGGTTCCGTTTAGGAGATATATTTTAGAAAGGCAAGAATCTAAGTGTGAAATCTTGTCAAGAGTCTAGAACTAACACAGGATCATTAGTCTCAGCTCTTACTTTTAAAACAATATTTAATTAGAGAGAATGGGAGCAACAGGAACTCTTGGAACTGCAAAAAAAAAATCCTCCAGACACATGTGTCACTATGTACATCTGACTTTACATGGGTACTAGGGAACTCAACCTGGGCTAGGAGCTTCGCAAATGCCTTTAACCACTGAAACATCTCTCCAGCAACTCAGCTCTTACTTGTGCAATACAGATAGTCACCAATTTATGATCATTCCATTTAGGATTTGATGGGGTTTAAAACTGTTCCAAAAGTCATATATATTCATAGAAATTTTACTTCAAATTTTTTAGTTTTAACTTTTCCTGAGCTATCAATATGCTCTGGAATACTACCTTACAATGTTGGCCAAGAGCATTATGCCACCGCTCCCAAAGTCACATAATCATGACCATAATCACCAACACTCCATGGTGTGCTAAATTACTATACTAGTACTACTATGTTTAAATATCGGAGGCTGGCTAACTTTATAATGAAAGGAGTTTATTTTGCTCACAGTTCAAGAGATTCAAATATAGGGCAACTGCATCAGCCAGCATCTATAAAAACCTACTTGTCTCCGTCACTTCATATTGAAGGAGCATGAGTGAGGAAGAGATCACATCTTGAAATGGGAAGCCATCAAGACTGGGAATCCCACAGTCCCTTCTGAGGATATGTCAGCAATTAACCTAAACATTTCCATCTGCATCATCTATGACCATCCTGGGGACCCAGCCTGCCAATACTTGAACTTTGGGATGCAAACCAAATCCAGATGACAGTGTTTGCTCTGATATTTCATGGGTTCAGTATATGAAAGACATTCATTTTGTGGTATTTCCAACTTAAACAGATTTATTGGGACATGACCCAATTGTAAGCGAAGGAGTCTCTGTACAATGATGGAATTCTGGTGAAAACATCATGATGCAAACCAAGGAAAATTTTTATGAAATTTTTCTTAACAATTTTCAAAAGATTGCTACTAAATCACATATGTAAAATCAAATTCCAAGTTTCTGTAAACATTTGGTACTTTACATATGATTTCATATTTTGTTGCATAGCACATTTATACATCTTTTAAAAGAGAAATTTATACTAAATGAGCCAAAAAAGTTCATTCTAGTCCTAAATTATAAATTTGAATCATTTAAAAAGAAGATAATTCTCAGAATGTCAAGCCCAGAATTATTTCAGATATACTCTATGAATATTTTAATCAATTCCACATCAGATTCAGAAGATTTCAGACCAAAAGGTCCAGCGATAACCTTGCATTAAAATGAATATCTTTCAGGAAGTCTGTAGACATCATTATAAGCAATTGTTTCAGCTTCATGGAAAGGGGCCCTTTTACAGCTATGGAATCAGAAACGGACCTTCAGACTCATCTCTCAACCTATCAAAGGCTGTGCCTGGTTTTAGCCTTATTTCTTTTCCAGACCATTAAAATTATATTCACAATGATCAGTTTGACAGTCATGACTTGTCACTTATCGTTTAAAACACTCTCAGAAAGACAAATCACTGTCTTCCTCCCAGTGTGTTGTCCATGGATGGAGCTGCATCCTGAAAGAGCTCCCCATGTCCAGAAGACTTAACTTATCCATACCTCCATAGCATCACTATTTCTCACTTCATCAACCAGCCAAACTGCAAGTTTAGGAGAGACTGATCACACACAATCCATGGTGGTTAAACCTGAAGAATGCATGTCACTAATCCCATGCTTTCCCCAGCCCCCCAAAATCCTCATACCCTTTGATATTTATAAGCTGAATAAAAGCAAAAAAAAATTATCAAGCCCTCTCTCCCCCATATTCATCAGCCAGTCCCCAAAGCCAGCATATAGGAACATTAATCATACTGTCACGAGGCTGTTTCCTGGAGTGATAGCTTATCTCACATACTTATCTCACTTATAGGGAAAAAACTGGCTGATTCAACAACTCTTTCCTCAAGAAAAAATACTATTTCTCATTTAGACCTCTGTTCCATACTCACTTGTCTTGTTATTTGATATAGTAATAATATAAAGTTTTAGTTGAGATAAGGTTTGGTCTCCTGTTGATTCAGTTGTCTGTACTGTAGTTCCTTGTTACCATGATTGTCAGGCAACATCAGCAATGCTTCCTGGAGGACTACAGCCCAGAAAATTCTCCTGCTACGTGCAGAGCCTCAGTCCTAGTCAGAATTCTTACCCTGCCTCTTCTACTCTACTCAACTTGCAATCCTTAGCTAATGAACTTCTTAGGAACTATATCATGTTCTAAGCATGGTACTTATTGTTCTCTAAGAGCTAACATTTTAAACACTGTTAAAGTACTTTATTAGCACATATTATTATGTACAATAATATGTCTAATTATGATATCTTTATACATGTAAAGAATGTACTTTGATCATATTTACCCCCATTATCCTCCTGTTTCTCTTCCACTGATCCCCTTTCTCTTCCCCCTTCTACTTTCTATTCTTATTTTTGGGTTGCTGTTGTTTTTTAGGCATGGGTAAAAGATTATTTAAAGAAACACAAGTAACTTATTTGTAGCTACATCACTGAAGAAAATGTCTTTCCCCCAGCAACTGTTAAGTACATATAAATCCTCAGTGAGGAGCGGGACCTCATGAGGTCTCCTGCATCCATGTCAGAAATCAAAAAGGTCCAATTGTTTATAGGTCTTGTGCAAGTAAAAACAGCTGCTGAGTATCCAAACATATAGTGATCATGTTATGCCCAGAGAACAGCATTCCACAATGTTCCACCTATTTCTTTGACTTTTATAAAATTTCTGCTCACTCATCTGTGATTTTCCTTGAGCCTAAATGGGGTAATATATATTGTTTAGGGCTGAGCATTGAACACTCTCTTATTCTCCACACTTTATCCAGTTATGAGTCTCTGCAGGAATTACAGCACTTTGCAAAAGTAAGCTTCTCTGACCAAATCTGACAGTAGCATTAATCTATGTGCATAAATAAGCATAATATTTATGCATCAATTTGATGAGCACATTGTGTCCATTATCAAAACAACAGCAATAGCTTTCCCACTAGGGACTATAATCTCCCAGCCAAGGGCTAGAGACCAGGTTTCTAGTAGCTGATGAGAATTCCCTCCTGTGGGGAATCTGAAAGCAGTTGCTTACCTCCATAACAATCATGGTACTGTTGCCCAATTTGGCACTTTTTTACCTGGTCAATAGAGTAGCAAATAGGGTCCAGGGCTAAATAAGATTGTTGATGAAACTTCACCCCCAGCAGTCTGCATAGAACATTCCAGTACTGGGAAAGCTAGCCATTAGGGAGAAAGCTTCTAGCTCTGTCCCATCTTGTTTGTTCATTTTCTCACAAGAGCCTTCAGTGCCTTCAGCAATAGGGACTTACCATGTAGTTGTGGTGGCAATCAACAGCAGTACCAACAGACTGCACTGCTTTGAGGGTTGTAGGGACCCTCATGGGCAATGACTCATATGGAGGTAGCTCATATCTGACACTGGGACTTTCATTTAGCAGCTTATATCTGAAACTTAATCTTGATTAAAAATATCTCTCAATGTAAGGAGCTAGTGAAATAAACTGAGAAGAAAGAAGAAAATGTTCAGCTAAGGCACACAACAATGTCCCCATCCCATACCTCCCAGCTTTCTTAAACCTTCCCTTTACCAGATATTCACTCCCAATACTATGATACTTAGACACAGAAAGAAAAGGATTCCTCATATCACATAAACAAGTCAGTTAGGATAACATACTTTTACCCTCACATTTCCCAATTTATGTTACTATAGACATTTTAAAGATCATTTGTCCTTGAAGAACTTATTCATATCATAATCACTTTCCTCCTACTTTTTCCTACTATATGTCTTCCATGTTTACTAAATCTCTCTGTGAGTAGGTGTGAATGTAGATGTGATAATCCCATGTTTTGTTGTAAGGAAGAGTCATACTCTAGCCCAGCCTGACCTGAATTCACTATGCAGTCTCAGGCTGGCCTCATATTCACAGTGCTCCTCCTACCTCTGCCTCCTGGGTGCTGGGATTAAAGGCATGTGCCATCACACCTGACAATTCCCATGTTCTTTAAAAATTGATGTCCAGAAAAATCAAGAGCCATAAATTGTAGCCATTAAAAAGCAACTAGCTAATTCAATGGAAGAAAAAATGCTATCAAATTTCTTAGTTGTTTGGAACAATGAAACTGAGACAGGAATATGATAAAGATAAGGAAATTTATCATATACCAAAAACTAAGATCTGTGGTTCATCACATTATCTTATTTAATCCTCAAGCCATTCTGTAACATAGAGATTCCTTCATTCCCATTATACAAGTCAGAAAAATAAGACTGAAAGAGACCAGGGAAACTGTCCAAGTTCACTGAACTAATAAAGAGCAGAAAAGAATAATTAAACTCAGACACTTTGTGCACAAATTTTGTGCCTCAGAGTAGCACTTATCAAATAATGAGGAACCTAGGGAAAAATTTTTGGCTGCATTTTCTTGTCTTCTATCAGCTTACTACTATTAGTACATGGTCTTTAATAAGCTCATGTCTGAAAGAACAAAGATTAACTAAATCCAGCCTCCTCCATACAACAAGAAAGCTGTCTAATATAGAACATCAGGAGATAAGAAGAGCAATTAGTAAGTTCTTTCCTCAGCATAAGCTTGCCAAATATATGAATGAGTGAACCTAATGAAACTGATTGGGATTCTCTGACATAATTAAATGGCATAATGAAAGACATGCTTCAAGTCAAAGGAAGACATTATCATCCTCCATCTATATCTCAAATTGATAAGTAAGGCTTTTTCTGATAGGATTCTGGTCCTCCAATACTCCTAATGTATAAGAGTCTTGCCTCCTCATGCTTTGTAAACTCTCCAAATAGGGAATAGAGAGTGTCCTATAAGCCATGGGGAGATATTGGGTTATTAGAGGCCAATGCAAGGTGGTGAACACTGGTTCCACATGATCTCACATTTTAGAAAGACCTGCCAGACTATAGTAAGGGTATGATTAGGAAATCAAGAAGACTGACAGCAGGAAAACCATATATGGCCTTATATTCCCCGAGAAATGAAGCTAGACACCAGGACTTTGGGATACACAGTTTCCTGGGAAACAGGATTAGGGGACTGGGAAAAAAGTGAAACAGAGAAAGAGTGAAAGTGAATCTAAATATGCCCAGTGCCCCTATATGTGCAGCTACTGGATGTGCTCTGAGGTATTGGGAAGCTATTGTACAAGGAGGTTAATTCCTTTCCACTTCCAGGTTTGCCTAGCACCATTTACTAACTGTTGAAAGAATTCCAAACAATAGGAGGGCAGTACTAGGACAAAAAAAAAAAAAAAGGCAGGTAGTCAGTGTACATTAGTAGCTATCAGGCTGCATGGAACTAGTTGACTTAGCAATGAAAAGAGAAAATGGTTGGGCAGACAGGATGAAAGATGAAGATTTAAAAAAATGGTCTAGGGAGGCTGGAGAGGTGGCTTAGCGGTTAAGATGCCTGCCTCCTAAGCCTAAGAATGCTGGTTCCAATCTCCAGTGGTTCCAATCTCCAGGTCCCACGTTTAGCCAGATACAAAGTGACACAAGGGCACAATGCCACACTTGACCACAAGGAGGCACACATATCTGGATTTCGTTCACAGCAGCTGAGAGGCTGCTGGCACACCCATCTCTATCTGTCCTCCTCTCCCTCCCTCCCTCTCTCTCTCTCTTTCTCTCTCCAAAAAAATATAAAAATAAAAAAAGGTCTAGGGATGAAGAAATGGCTTAGCAGTTAAGGCACTTGCATGTGAAGCCTAAGAACTCATGTTTGAATATCCAGGTCCCACATAGCCAAGTGTGCACCACAAGGTGCACACACCCAGAGTTTATTTGCAGTGGCTAAAGGCCCTGGAATGTCCATACTCACTCTCTCCATCCATCTATCTATCTATCTATCTATCTATCATCTATCTATCTCTTTTTCTGCCTCTTTCTCTGTCTTACTCTCTCTTTCAAAATAAATTTAAAAAATTGGTCTACATGATCTGACCCTGGCACTGTGTAGGTCTGCTTGTGCTCTTCCTTAAGACCATTTCAACACAGTGCCTTCAAGTTAATGTATTCATAGTCTCTACCACAGATAAGAAGGTCCTGGGACTGTGGAGATGGTTGAGTGTATAAAGTGCATACACACAAGTGTGAATACCTGAGTTGATATTCCCAGAATCCACATAAGACTGGATGTTGGAGTGCTGGTACCTATGATCCCAGTGGGACCTATGGCAAGAAGGGAGACAGAGAAGAATCTTACAGAAGCTTGGGAGCCAGCTAGGCTGGTGAACTGAGCAGTGAAGAGAGACCTTGCTTCAAACAAGGTGGAAGGTGAGGACCAACACCTGAAAGTTGTCCCATCATGTCCCCATGCATGCTGTGACATCATGCACCTACACTCATACACATGAACATGCATTCATACATGAACACTATAAAAGACACAAATAGGGGCTGAGGATATGGCTTCATTGGTAATGTTCTTGTGTTGCAAGCACAAGAATGTGAGTTTGAATCCCAGCACCCACATAAAAGTAAGATTTGATGGCACGCACCTGAAATTCTAACACTGGAAAGGCAGAGATATGGGGTCTCTGGAGCTTATGGGCTAGTCTAGCCCAATTAGCAAACTCCAGGTTCAGTGAGAATCCTGTCTCAAAAAATAAGATGTAGAGCAATTGAGCAAGACACCCAACATAAACCTATGCATGTCCTACACACACACACACACACATTTATGTACACCTGAACACAGATACATGTGGATAATTATATGTAGATATACATCACACACTCATACACAAGCAAAAAGATAATAAAAATAGATCTTAACAATGGATAAGAAAGCTAGTGGTTCACTCCCAGTGCTTCACCATAGAACCATGTTTTTCCCTTCCAGACTTCCTTACCTTTAGCTAGCCCTTCAGCCAACACTTAATCATGAAGATAAAGCCTATAGTTACTTTATTCTTGACTACAGGATCTGCAATCACCCATACACAATTAACACTGTTTATGGAAGCATTAAAAACCACAGCAATGAGGCTGGAGAGATGGCTTAGCATTTAAGATGTTTGCCTGCAAAGCCAATGGACCTCGGATCAATTCCCCAGGACCCACATAAGCCAGATGCACAAGGTTACGTATGTGTCTGGAGTTCATTTTCAGTGGCTGGAGGCCCTAGTGTGCCCATTCTCTCTCTCTCTCATTCTCTCTCTCTCTCTCTGACTCTTTCTCTCTCACTCTCTCAAATAAATAAATAAGTAAATGAAAAATTTAAAAAACATAGCAATGAATCTTCTAGTTGCTAAAGAAAATTCTGTCTTGAGCTGGGTATGGTGGCACACACCTTTAATCCCAGCACTTGGGAGGCAGAAGTAGGAGGATCACTGTGAATTCAAGGCCACTCCAAGACTCCATAGTAAGTCCCAGGTCAGCCTGGGCTAGAGTGAGACCCTACCTCAAAAAACCAAAAAAATAAAAGACCTGTATCCAGAAATTAAAGGTAAGGCCCTATAGCTGAGGAAATCACAAACTACCAACACAGAACATGGAGAGAACCTGCTGGAATTTGGAAGGAAGCCAGCTCCCGATGGCTAGCCCTCAAAGTGCTAGAAAGTGCGACATGAGCTGTTGGAAAAAAATGGTCACCAATGTCATGAACAGGCAGGGGATCCTGCTAGACACAAAATCAACTAGCTGGACAAAATATACACACCTATGCAATAGTGGCACTCTGTCTCGGTGGGTAACCAATGACTCTATGATTATATAAGAGACTCTCTCATTGGGAAGGAACACATAGCTAGAACTGGGAAGCAGTCAGAGTCCTATGGAGATGAGGGTCATGGACTCCAGTGAGAAGCTCCCACTAGTCTTCAGCCAAAAGAGAAGTTACACCCACCAAAATCTCTCTTAATTAACTATGCTTATCCCTTTTAAACCCATGTTGCTCTCCCTCTCCATTGGAGAATCTGTTTCCTCTTTTACAGAAGGCAACAAAACTTGGGGAGAACCAAAATCTATCAACATGACAAGAAAAGAGAGCTGACTCCCTGTCATGAGATGAGCCACCTCTTGCGCATCAGCCAGAGTCCAGGTAAAATCACAAAAGAGTTGGTGAGTTAGGCAAGAGTGCTGTTCTCACAGTGAGCCTGACAACCTGAGCCAGGGATATAGCAATGGACGATAGACACTGAGCACACTCAAAAGATACCCAAGCAGAAATCCAAAGCACCCAGAGAACTCAACACTAAAGTAGACTTATAACATACCTGCCAAGGTTCAAGGAACCTTGAGGACGATGGGGCAGAAAGATGTAAGAGCCACAAGATGGGAAGGAGTATCCAGAGTTATTGCCCCCACCACCCCCAATGACCAACTGCTTCTCTCATAACTCATAACCCATAACCCCATGGTGAATATCTGTAACCCCATTGAGGAGGATCTTCAATGGAAAGGGGATGGGAGGAGAGAATGGAACCAACACATGATTTGTCCAAACAACAAAGTTTCTAATTAATAAAAATAAAAATTAAGCCTGGCATGGTGGTACACACCTTGAATCCCAGCACTCAGGAAGCCTAGGTAGGAGGATCTCTGTGAGTTCAAGGCCAGCCTGAGACTACATAGTGAATTCCAGGTCAGCCTGAGCAAAAGCAAAACCTTACCTCAAAAAAACAAAAAATAAATAAAAATTAAGAAAAATGGGGAGGACAGGGAGGAGGCTAAGTATGGTACCAACATGTGCTATTTACACACTGAGTATGTACATAATGAATAAAGAAAAAAGTAATGTACTACCCAAACTCTACTCAAATTATTGATGTATTTAGACCTTTAAATAAAGCTTTCAATGTAAAGTAAAAAAGAGAAAGAAAGAAAGAAAGAAAGAAAGAAAGAAAGAAAGAAAGAAAGAAAAGAAAGAAAGAAAACCCTGTTACTCCCACTGTTTAACAGTCAACTAAAGATGGCCCCAGTAATCAGGATCAACTTTTTGTCTCTGGTTGTAATAATCTCAGCTGTTAGCTATAAATTCAGACTTAGTGAGGTATTGTTGTTACTCCAAAATGACAATCCCAGCTTCAGGTTCAGTAAGTGTACCAAATGACCCAATCTAGAAGAGTTAATGATTAAAGGGAGACAAAAGATAAATTCTAAAGTGTATTACTGAAAGTAATGGCTGAAAGCCTAAAATGTACTTCAACTCTTTAGATGTTGAACAGAGCAACATATCTCAGTGATATAACACAGTGGAAGATAGCATTTCCAACACACGGAATTGTCTTTGACCTGGCACATTAATTAAGCATTTAATAGACCCATTATGTGGTTTTACTAGACCAGCTGCTTCCGAGGGATGCTGTATATGATTAGGTCATTGAATCTTATGATGAGGTTTCCACTCTTTCAACTGTTTTAACAAACAAAAAGCCTGAAGCAGGACCCCATATCAGTACAACAGACATTTGTAAGTCACTGGAAGGTGTACTTTACAGACACTCCAGGTGACAAAGATAAGTTAGTAACATGAGAAATAAGCATAATTCCAGACAGAGCAGAATACGGACTTTTCTAGAGAATCAACAGTCAATTTCCAAGAGGCATGAGATGGAAGACCCACTGTGAGGCAGGCTGTATTTCACTAAAGGTAATCATTGCAGCACAAATTCATGGTCACCAACAGAGCCATCTTTCTATTCGTGAGACCATTACCCAAGTATCGGAATGACAGAAGTGATCTGGCTGACATTCACAATATGAGTCATCCTATTACCCTAGCCATCTGGTTCTTGAATAGTTGCTCCATAATTGATATTCTCTAGTGAACACTATGTGGGGCACAAATATTTATGTGCTATGTTTCTATGCTCATGGTCCCTCCACCTGTGTCTGCTCCAAACTTACTTATCTGATCATCTGATATAGTTATTTTAAGACATCTGACAAAGCAGTCAGAGATTTGCTTATATCCCAGTATCTGTGACAGTCACAGCTCCAGCCACTTTTTCCTCCATATAAGGACAAGAATCAAGTGAACCATGTACAGGTTAGCTCTCTGCAAGTACTTCCCTTTATACTGGTCTTCACATCATTTTTGTGCGGTGCACTCATTATAGCAGCACCCCACCAACACACTGAACTAAGCAATCTGATCTAGATTTGATCACTTTTACCTCTATTAATTGATCACAGGAATGATCACCCTGAATGAATCCAGATGCTTATTGCAAAAGTGCAACAAAGTTAGGTGAAGTGCAGTCTAAACTGCATATCATACAACTTTCTGTGCCTTCTGAGCAAGCTTACGTTCATTCCTGGTGGTATGCCATCTGCATTGAATAAAGTGCTACCGTGACACCTGGCCAGTCTACTAGGATATAGCAGGATGTTAAAGGCTGCCTTTTAAATATCAAGTAGTTGTTCTTTGCAGCAGAAGTATGGCCTTGTGCCAGAATGTTTGGAGACTATATTAAAATTAAAAATCATCACACAATATCCTTGTCCATCTTGAGCACATCTAATGCAGTGTTTTTTATTAAGCCAACCTTTCTGGATTAATCAGTTAATCTATTAAGTGAAATCAGTCTAGGCACCTTGCATCATTACCTAGATTTACAGAAGACCCTCCCTGGCTCTGGGCCACTTTCAGAACTTGAGGCTTTCTGAGTTATTTAATCAAAAAGTAAAAATACGAATGAATAGTTCTTACTAATGCACATGCAATATTCTACTTCCTGCATGCTAAATCCAATTTCTATTATATTATTAATATAACTAAATAACTGAGCTCCCTCAGGATTATAGTATGATGGAAGTTGAATGGCAAGACAGTGAATGTGTAAGACCATCCTTCCTATGTCATACAGTACATACAGTACAGAAAAGTGCATTCCTCAGTGTTAACTTGTCACTGTGAAGATAAAATTCGATATTGGGTACAAGAGTTGGAATTGGGACTACTAATGTGTACATTTACAATCATTGCCATTGGCCATGGATACTTAGTTCTTGCAAAGGCCAACAAATAAATTTAGAAAAGACAAATGGAGGAACATCAGATGGATTATGAAAAGTGTGACTTAGAACAGTCTACCCAAGTCAGGAGGAGATTAACATGTATTCTTCAACATTTATCCAGAGTGGTCCCGAGTCATATAGAAGGTATGAACTGTCTCTGCTTCCAGGTACCCAATAGCAGTGTCAGAGAAAATCCAGGGTAAGTGTATGGAACACCTGAGATGACTGGATGCTTGCAACTAGGAGTAAAGCAATGGGTTAACCACAAAACTAGCCCAAGAAAGTGTAAGACGGTGCCTATAAAAACTGTTTTCCATGACTTACTGTTCCTAATAATACACTATTCTTACTGCATTGTTCCAAGCTCTGAAGGTGAAATTAAAGCCTATTTTTAATTCTCTGAGATACCTAGGAATGGAATTCCTGAACTGAAATAATGACAGCAGATAAAATGAAAAGAGGATTTTTGCATTCTTATACATTGCTGATGAGAATATAAAATGGTGCAGCTAAGGCCAAAGATAGTTTGACAGTTCTGCAATGAATCAAACATAAAGTTGCCATATGACCTAGGACTTCTGTTCCTAGATATATACACAGAATTAAAAGTATGTTTTCCTTCTAGAGGTAAATTGTGATTGATCTAAGTCTGAAGCAATCTTCACCAGAGAGTGGTTTAGTCATAGGCCTGTGACTCCTTTCTGGCTAATGAGCTGTGTGAAGAGGTTAGCCACTGTCATATCCAGAGAGGATGCCCTTGATCTTTAATAAAACCAAGTCCTGGGAGGAAACATCACTTCCTTTACAACCTTTGATGGTATGTGAAGGTAGATGACTTGATATACTGCCTGACCAATAAGATGACCAAAAGGGGATTCACCAACACAATGAGACAAAGGGATTAGAAACATAGTTAGGGGCTTGAGAAATAGCTTAGTGGTTAAGGCACTTGCCTGAAAAGCCAAAGAACCCAGGTTTTATTCCCCAGGACCCACGTAAGCTGGATGCACAATGTGGCACATGCATCTGGAGTTCATTTGCATTGCACTGGCACATCCATTCCCTCTCTCTTTCTCTCTCTATCTGCATCTTTCCCACTCTCTCTCTCAACTAAATAAATGAAAATAGTAATAAAAAAGAAACATAGTCAGAACTTGTGACTTCAGTGATGCCAGTGGGTGCCTGAAGTCTTCAAACCATAGACTTCCATCTCTAACTTATTTCTATGTGAGGAAATAAATGTCCTCTATTGTTCTAGACACTTTTAACTGGATTTTCTAGTCATTTTAGACAAAAGCACCTCATTATTATAAAGTGAAAATCCATCTTCTTAATTTCCAGTGATCCTGGGTATGTCAATTCTGTTTTCTGACACTACCACCAACCTTGCCAAAGGGGGAGAGAGTGTCCTTAGGATGATGGCTCTCCAATCAGGCTTTTCCCATAGCACGACCTCACTCCTGCTGCACCATTCCACCGCATGCCATCTCTTAACACTCTTCTTTCCAGAATGGTTTATTGATTGATTGATTTTTTTTTTTCTAGGTAGTATCTCATGCTGGCTCAGACTGACCTGGAATTCACTATGTAGTCTTGGGATGGCCTTGAACTCACAGCAATCTTCCTATATCTGCTTCCTGAGAGCTGGGATTAAAGTTATGAGTCACCACACCTGGCAGGGAAAGAGAGAGAATGGGCATACCAGGGTCTCTGGCCACTGCAAATGAATTCCAGATACATGTGCCACTTTGGGCATCTGGCTTTGCATGGGTACTGGGGAATCAAACCTGGGTCATTAGGTTTTGTAGGCAAGTACCTAAACCACTGAGCAATCACTCCAGCCCCCAGAATGCCTATTATTTTAAATATGGGATTTTGGTCTTGCTTGTGCCTTTAGGATTTAACATACTTCATACTCTATTGAACTTCTATTTCCCATCACCTGTTTCAGAGGATAGGGGCATCTTGAAAAATCTATGTATCAGGGAATGAAATAAATTCTCAATCTCAATCTTATGTGTACTCATATCTATTTTCCACCAGATGGATGGGACTCCAGGATCTGGTCAATTCATGATTTGAAATTCATAATGCATCCCCTTGATTGCATCTATGTAAACAGAGGGTACAATGATGCTTCTTCACTGCACATAGTTGTTTAGAGTGCTTTCCTTCTGTTAAAGAGGGCTAATGGAAGGGCTCAGCCAAACACAAAACCACTTAACAGGATAAACAGCTTTTAAAAGGATACTATACTCTTGTGAATAAATGAGTTTCCAATTGGCTGGAGTTACAGTTTAGCTTTTATCAATAATTGAAGGCAAGTCATGGAGCAAACTTGCTAGTTAGCACCAATTACAATTGGTAGAAGGATGAATGAATCCAAGAAAAAAGTTATTTATTTCCAAATTTTTGAAGCATAATGGTCATTCAACTGGATAGCTGGAAAATCTTTTCCATATGCTTAGGTAGGTAATTGAGAAATAGTTACCAAATGTATCTTTGTCCAGTTTTGTTCTGCAGTAGGTCCCTCTCGGGACTTTTAAAAGTGTAAGGAAAAGGTGATGTCAAAACAATGTACTCTGGGAAAACAGAACCAAGATTAATGAATAGAGATGAAAGGAGAATATTAGATTTTTTTATCCAGGACCTTGCAGTTACCACTAGAGAATCCTTGATCTGCAGATGACAAAACACCATAGAAAATGAGGTCAGGAACCAAAGATGGCCCAGGGTTTAAAAACAAAGCAGAATGGCTGGGTGTAGTGGCACATGCGTTTAATCCAGCACTCTTTAGGCAGAGGTAGGAGGATGGATCGCCATGAGTTTGAGGCCAGTGTGAGACTACATAGAGAATTCCAGGTTAGCCTGGGCTAGAGTGAGACCTACCTCAAAAAACCAACTCCCCCCCCCCAAAAAAAAAAGCAAAATGGAGAAGGAGCTTTGTCTATATCTCCTTTCAAGTGTGGAGTCTTTAAATATAGGAACTCTCAAGAGATTTTTTTTCCCCTAGAGGTTTAATGTATAGGGATTTGCATCAGTATAACATTTTTTATTTTTAAAAAATATTTTATTTTGAATTATTTATCTATGTGTGTGTGTGCATGTGAGGGAGAGAAATAATATGGGTGTGCCAGGACCTCTAGATACTGCAAACGAACCCCATGTGCCTGTGTCACCATTTTCATCTGGCTTACGTGGGTTCTGGGGAGTTGAAGCTGAGGTCTTAGACTTCTCAGGAATATACATATATATATAACATTCGAAATGTGTTGAGCAAATTAGCATCTAGTTACAAGTTTTGAGATGTTTGCAAGTTGCTGTTTAACTAAATTTAAGATATGCCAGTAAAGTTGATCTCATAGTTCACTTAGAAGTATGCACATTTGGAATGATTAACAAAGAAACCAGCCTCCTATTGCTTGAAAACAAAACAAAAAATAAATTTTCAAACAAAAATTCTTACATGAGTTTTCATAGCATTTCTAAGTCACAATAGCCAAATTCTTACCACAGAAGACTGGATAAACTATGATATAACTATACAATGAGAAGGAAATATGACGCATTCTACACTGAAAAGGTTTGAAATTGTTATGCTATATGAAAAGACCCACCTATTATACACTTCTATGGATATAAAATGTGCAGATTGCACAAAAATATAGCTCTAGTGGGGGCATAGACTATAGATGGATTTGCTTTAACAAGTCCAGAGTTTCTGTCTGTGGTAATGAAATGTTCTAAATTGATTGTGATGACAGTTGATCACATCTCAATAAAGATCTTTTAAAATAAAAATGTCTTCCCCTCTCTTTAAAAATATGTTTCCTGTATGCACTTATTTTTAAGAATGTCTTTAGCAAACATAATATCCATCTCAGATTTCTTCTGGAGGATTCTTCAGAAGGATTGCATAGGATAGCTAGGCTGCCTGGTAACGGTATAAATTAATGATGGCTTACACCATCCTTTGTACTATAAAAGGAGTGGAAGGAAGCTTCAGAATGTCAAAACTAGGTCATAAACAATACTTAAAAACAAAAACTTTTGTTGTGTAGTTGTGAAAAGTTGAAGCTGGTTTTGAGTGTAGTTGGAAAGATTTGACTCAAGGGATGTTGTAGCTTGTTCTAACAATATTTCAGGAAAGTTCACTCCCTGATCAACTGTGAACTTATTTCTTATAAGAGGATTGAAAACAAACTTACTGAATTATCTACAATTGTTCTTACCAATTTCTTTCAAATCCAACAAATTTAAATGACTGGAAGTAGTGACAGAAAAAGGCACAAAAGGCCCAGGGAATTCTATGAGAAACTGTAGAAATCGTAAGTAATCAGAATCAAGTCTTTTTCCTCAAACCACTAGTGATTTATAACTTTTTTTTTAATCAGGCATTCTATATTAAAGCCAGCGATCCTTTCAACTTCAGAAGAAATATTGCTACAACACAATAATAATATTTTTAGTAAATTGCAGGATACAGCTTGCCCTTCCACAAAAGAGTTATGATGAAGAAGAGAGGTCTGGACGCTTCAGGACATGGCTTCTGTATTTTCTATTTCATGTCAAGAGCCAATTATTTTTTATTACAAAAGGAAAGAAAGCAAACACGTCTCCAATGAACATGTTTCCTTTCTACCAACTTTGTTAATAATCACTAAGGAAAAACCCCAATACTAATTATGTAAAACACCATGCATATCACATACCAATGCACATTTAATAACCTCTTAACTTTCCCCTTCAAATATTCATCACCACAGAGATACAAAAGTCTGATTACAATTCAGTAATCAGGATAAAAGACACAACTTTAAAAATTGCCAAGACCTCATCACTGAAGCAGAACTAAAATGAAACCAATGTGGCTCAGGGAAATTTGCAGAAGAGGGGGCGGAAAGAGTGTTAGAGCCACAAGCTGGGTCATTATGCACAGAGACTTTGCCTCTCCCCCATAACTGTTGGCTACCCCCATAATGCACAACAAAGGGTCCCTTTGGAGGGGGGGAGGACAGGGAGGAGGCTACTGGAGACATCAACATGAATATAAAAGTCAAATAAATTTAAAAAATTGCCAAAGGACAAAGTGCCTTCAAATGTAACTATGAGGATTTTATAATGTGAATGTTACTACATGCATAACAAGTCAAGTCTTAAGTAAGGTAATTAATTCTAGGTACTCTTCCTGCAGCTAGACTAATAAAGATCACCTGATATTTTTGCACACTAGAAATCAGGCAAGTTTTGCTTAGATAACTCTATGTTCAGACATTAGTAGATAATTCAAAGATGTCTCTTATAAAAGAAAAATAATAACTTAGACAAGTATTTTTACAATATTTATTTATTTATGAGAGAAAGTGTATAGGTACACTTCCTGCCACTATAAATGAGCTCCAAATACCTGTGCCACTTTGTGTTTCTGGCTTTACATGAGCACTGGGCAAATGAACCCAGACGAGTGGGTTTTGCAAGCAAGCACCTTTAACTGCTGAGCCATCTCTCCTGCCCAATATTAAGGGTTCTTTTTTAATTTTTAATATTTTTTTCTGAGGTAAGGTCTCATCTAGCTCAGGTTGACCAGGAATTCATGCTGTAACCCAGGGTGGCCTCGAACTCACAATGATTCTCTTTCCTCAGCCTCCTGAGCACTGGGACTAAAGGCATATGTCACCATGCCCAAACATGGTTTTTAATACAGAGTCAAGTGAATTTATGAAAATATGCCATTGAAGGAATAAAAAGGATAAGTGTGAAATTTGGTCACTCAGAGATTTAGGAGAAGACCTCACAACTTATAACAATATACATTTCTATATTCTAAAAAGAAATACCAAACCTTGAGCTGTTTGACATAATATAACAAAATGGTTATTTTGTTTGGGTGCTTCCAGAAAGAGAGTCTGAAGAAAGGACTTGTATTCAGCTAGTTCATTTAATGGTGTACCCAGAAAGCAAGGAGGACAGTGAAGACAAGGAAGGCAGAGAAGGGAACTCAAGAAGCTCTGCTGAGCTGCTGTCATGGGTATCAGGGCTGCCACTCTGTAGGAGCCACTAAGGAACAGAGAAGACCTAGCAGGATGGTCCATGCAAGAGAAGGTCACTGGGACTTTCACTGAGTGGCTTGCCCATTGATTGAGGTTGATTAGGTTATTAGGTGTGCTAAACTTTAGGAATAAAACTGCAAGTGGCTCTAGTAGTTTCCTTCTCATTGCTAGAACATCCAGATGCAGCTTATGGAAGGAAAAGGTTTATTTTTGCTTATAGTTGTGAAGCGACGTTTCATCATGGTGGGGATGGGGAGCATGGCAGGAGCAGACAGCTGAGCATTACACCTTGTCATATCACAGACAATAAGCAGCAAGAGTGAGTTCACTTTGCACAGACAGTGGGGTTAGACTAAGAAAGGGAAAAGCCTGCCTTCAGTGACACATGTCCTCCAACACCACCTCCCAATGCTCCACCACACAAACACAGGAGGCTAGAGGGGACATTTTACAGTCAAATCACCACACTGATATGGATTAGGAGCAAGACAGGTTTTTGTCTGGTTGGTAGTTACTTAGAGACTGGCCCACAGAAACATGGATGTCACCTTGCCTGCCCTGGAAGGACTAGAACCTGTGTCTGATCCAGACTCATCCAAAATGGTTGTGAGCAACAACTCCTCAGCAACAGCTTCTTGCTCAAGTTTCCCTGGCTTAACACACCTGTGAGCTGGCTCTTCCTCAGTCAGCCTCTTGAACCCACCAGCCATTCACATTGCTGGAAGAAATCACCCGACTAAGAGCAGCTTGTGGAAAAAAAAAGAGGTTTATTTTGGCTTACAGACTCAAGGGGAAAGCTCCATGATGGCAGGAAAAACAATGGCATGAGCAGAGGGTGGACATCACTCTCTGGTCAACATAAGGTGGACAACAGCAACAGGAGAGTGTACCAAACACTGGCAAGCGGAAGCTGGCTATAATACCCATAAGCCCACCCCCAACAATACTCTGCCTCCAGGGGGTGTTAATTCCCAAATTGCCATTAGCTGGGAAGCTAGCATTCAGAACACCTGAGTTTATGGGGACACCTGAATCAAACCACCACATTCTGCCCCTGGCCCCCATAAATGATAACCATACATGATGTAAAATGCAATGCATTCATCCAACTTTAAAAGCCCCCATTTTTTTTTTAATCAATCCTAATGATGGTCCAACAATCCCCATACTCCAAGGTCTTTTAACTGAGCCATAATACCAAAAATAATCCCCCAAACACCCATAATGGCACAGAATAAATATTCACACTGCAAAAGATGGCATTGGGCAAAGTAAAGAAATATTCAACCAACACAAGATTTAAAACAACCAGGGCAAACATCAAACTCTGTAACTCCCAAGTCCAACAACTCTAATCAGTGATAAATCTCTAAGTCCGATAACTCTAACCAGCAACAAGTCTCCGGAGTCCCAATTCCACCCCTCCAGCTAGGCTACTCACAGTCCTGGAACACTTCAGCCGGGGCCTGCAGCTTTCCTCAGCAGCCATCTCATGGTCCTGGCATCTCCACTGGGTCTCCACTGCAACCCACGGTCCATCCTCATGGCCCCATGGGATCTCCATGCAGGCATCCAGCAAACCTGCTTCACACTGCCCATGGCCATTTCCAAAACACAAGACCGCATTTCAAACTCAATGACCCTCTCTTTTCTGCATTTGTTATACTCCACAATACCATTTAGGGTGCCAATTTGTTAATCCAGGGGGGAATAAATCAGCCTTTGAAGAACAGGACACTCCTTAAGCATTCAGGCTCGTTTGAAAGAGTCTGCATTCTTCCTGTTGCCCCAGTGCAGTTCATCTGGCCCAGTCTCAAAGGTTGTAATCTCTCAATTGCAGCTGAACAGGCAGAGTTCACCCAAAGATTTTTATTTTTCCTGTGCCATATCCTTCTGCTCACACCAGTTCATTTCTACACAAAGCAACCCTGCACAACTTCTCAGGACACGGGTATAACGGCAATCTTGTCACACAAACTGGTAGCCCAGTCCAAATAAAGCTCTTTCTCACCCTCATAAGCCAAACTTCACAGTCCATAGTTCTTCCTCTTGAACTGGCTCCAAAAGGCCAAAGCCACAGTCAGGTGTCTAGCAGCAATCCCACCCCTCGGTACCACTTTACTGTTCCAGTCAGGTTCGCATTGCTGGCAAAAATCACCCGACTAAAAGCAGCTTGTGAGAAAAAAAAAAAAGGTTTATTTTGGCTTACAGGCTCGAGGGGGAAGCTCCATGATGGCAGGAAAAACGATGGCATCAGCAGAGGGTGGACATCA
Source organism: Orientallactaga sibirica (assembly GCA_036365145.1). Taxonomy (NCBI): domain Eukaryota; kingdom Metazoa; phylum Chordata; class Mammalia; order Rodentia; family Dipodidae; genus Orientallactaga; species Orientallactaga sibirica. The sequence goes on from JAEOAD010000509.1 coordinate 6,653,719, forward strand.
CTCTCTAGTCAACATAAGGTGGACAACAGCAACCAGAGAGTGTGCCAAACACTGGCAAGGGGAAGCTGGCTATAATGCCCATAATCCCTCCCCAACAATACTCTGCCTTGAGGGGGTGTTAATTCCCAAATTGCCGTCAGCTGGGAACCTAGCATTCAGAACACCTGAGTTTATGGGGACACCTGAATCAAACCACCACAGGTTGGTAGTTACTTAGAGACTGGCCCACAGAAACATGGATGTCACCTTGCCTGCCCTGGAAGGACTAGAACCTGTGTCTGATCCAGTCTCATCTAAAAAGGTTGTGAACAACAACTCCTCAGCAACAGCTTCTTGCTCAAGTTTCCCTGGCTTAGCACACCTGTGAGCTGGCTCTTCCTGAGTCAGCCTCTTGAACACACCAGCCAATCAGGTCCCTCCCTTACACACCTGAGTCTGACGAGGTTTATTCTAATTGAATGTCTGATCCATATAAGTAGGCCTGAGCCGCATTTATGAGCGCACTTGGCCCTTGGCTCCCTTGGCCACTTACAACTCACTTACCTTGCTTACTTCTTGGTTCCAGCTCCCACTGGCTGTGAAGGGAGAGAGATTCTTCTGGCCTAGTCATTTTCCTGCTTTGTTTGGGGCACTTTCCTGCTTGCTTCCCACATGTGTGAGCATCTTCCCCAGACTTTTCTCTATGTGAAGACTGATTTTTTTTTTTTTTTCCTTTCTTCCCACTTTGCAGCCAGGCAAGGAAGAAGGAGAATTTCTTTCGATTTTCCTGCTTACCTTTCCGCTGGATCCCAACTCTCGTGAAAATAAATCTCTTAATTCATTTCAGCCTTCTCTAAATCCACATTTTGATAACTTAGGCAAGGACCCAAAGTTGAGTCTTCTCATCTTTACGGACAGCTAACCCTCGCAGGACTCTGCTCCCACATCAACATGGGCCATGAGGACAAATGGAGAGACTGTGATAAATGTTTGAAGTGGGTGCATGAGTATATACTTAATTCTGTCTACTACCGCTGTTGCTAAAACAGAAAATAAACTCAACAAACTCAATGCAGCATCTCAAAAATACAATGTCATAAATGCTCTTCACATGCTGAAATTCTAACTCATTCAGAAGTGAGGCTTTTAGAAGGTAATTATTCCATTAGGAAAGAATGATATCAGTGCTCTTATTAATGGGTCCCTAGAAAACCCTCTTTCTCACATGCAAGAAAGTAATAAATCAGTCATCATCAACCTAGGAGAGCAGGCTCACTAGCACCTGAGCATGCTCACACACTGATCTAGGACCTTCCAGACCACAGACGGGTGACAAGTCAGTGGCTTCTATGCCATCCAGACTATTGTATTCTCTATCAGCCTGGAATAAGATAGAAAAATCATCTGCTACCCTGTTTGTTTGACCTCCCACTTACAGCCTTCTTTAAAGAGATGCTTGAAATTCTAAGAAAACTAACAAAAAGAAATAATTCCTTAAAGTAAAGGCATCTGAAGTATTATACCATTTCCATTATTATAACCATAAGGAAAGTATACAGCTGTTTTTTACTCTCCAAGGCAAAATGAAGAAGTTTAAAAAATCTAGGTGTCTAGGGAATGTTTGCAAGGGAAAGGACTTGATTTTCACCTGGCACCTTTTTCCCCACCTGACAGAGATGCTGACAGAACCCAGTCTTTGTTGCTAACAGAATCGGGAACCAGACTTTCTAGAATACCTTACCATATAACCTCTCAAGTTTGCTATCCTCTTACTTGGAATTCAGAAATCAGAAAGCAGCTATTCCTCGTGTGCAGAGTAAAGAGAAGAGAATGTGTTATAAGACCAGAGTGTTCTGTCCTATGGAATATAACAAGGTTATATGAGTTCTTCATGGCTCTAGACACCTTGCCTGCAGACCAAAATGATTTTGAAAGTATATTAGCCAAAAAGATGCCTGCAAGGTATGAGGCTATGTAGAATGGGTGCATGAGTAGTCAGAAAAGCAAACAGAAGTGCACTACTCATGGTAGAATGGCATGCTTATGTTGCTCCCTTTCTTGCTGAACATGCAGACACTAATCTGCAGATTATTTCCCCAGCTTTCTGCCACTAAAAGCAACCACATAACTAAGTTATTATCAGTGCAAAGAGATTGTAAGTAAAGGGTACAACTTCTACCTCACTTGATAAAGTGAAATCATATTCTGGGTTCACCATGCTCCTCTTCCCTTTAATTAAAAAACATGCATGTTCATGAGCGCTTTTGACCATGGCAACTAGGATAACATCTGACAGATTGATGAAGGTAAGATGGAAGGAACTAAATGACCATATGAATAATGTTAGATTATTCAAGGAAATAGTAACCTATAAGCAAGTGTCTTTCAACATTTTTGCATTATATTTCATCATTAAAGGAAAGTGCTTATTTAAAGTAAAATTTATTAATATTAACCATACATTAATTTCTTTAAAAAAGAAGAGAGCAAGTGTTAAGAAGATGTGGAAATGATGAAAGACCACAAACCATTGTGATAGCTATGACTGTTTTCATGCCCCTTCCCTCAAGATCCAATTTTTATTTTCACTTTGAGATTGTGTGATAAAGGATTTTTATTAAGTTTTATCTCTTTGTTAGAGCCATCTAATCTTTGCTCTCATTATCTCAGGGAGGGAAGTCTTGCCTCATTCCAAAAGACCCTAATAGCCCAAGAGAGAAGGTTTGCCATGATGTTGTTCCTCTGAGAAGCAAAAAAAGAAGAAAAAAGCTATAAAAAGAAGAAAATGAAATTATATTAATGCAGGAGATGTGTTGATCCAGAATCCCTTAACAGTGCTTGCAGAAGTGACACTCATGTTCCTCCTGGGCTAAGCCCTCCATCCATGTATCAGAGCCAATTTGGGGTTGAATGTTGATGGCTCTTTGAGGATCCAGAGGCCAAGCATCTTAATACACCATTTTGCTACTGTGAATAAAATAAATTTTCAGTGGATTTTGTTCCTGTGCTTTAAGATGCAGAAGAGGATTTCAGAGAGGGATGGGCAAAGTACCAAATATGTGAAAATGTACTTTGCTGCATATGTGGAGAAGCCATAAGCAAGGATGAGGGACATGAACCCAGAAGTTTTCCCAAACAGACTAGATCTTTCTTTTCTCAAGTGAGGGGGCTGGCAAAGAATTTCTCATGCTGTAATAAAACCTAATATTTGTATGCTAATAAAATATTTTAAAATAGGGCTGGAGAGATGGCTTAGCGGTTAAGGCACTGGCCTGTGAAGCCTAAGGACCCATGTCTGACTCTCCAGATACCATGTAAGCCAGACAAACAAAGTGCAATGTCACACACGCCCACTAAGTGGCTCAAGCGCCTGGAATTCGATTGCAGCAGCTGAGGCCCTGCTGTGCCAATTGTCTCTTTCTCTCTCTTTCTGTCATACTCTCTCTCTCTCTCTCTAAAATAAAAAAAGGAAGTATTACATGAATAAAAGGAAATTTTCAATTGAATGCAAAAACATTTTGATTCAGTCTAAAATAGGCATTTTCAAAGTTGTAAAGAAATTTCACACTATGGTTTTCATACAAGATGTCACCCACATGTGACAATGTGGTATACACAGGAACAATATGGACTGAAAAATAAACCTGATTTTCAATTGTATTTGAACAACCTCAGTACATCCAACAAATCTAATTATCCAGTACCAATAGGCAAAGAACATAGGCTGCTAACAGATGAGAACAATTGAAATAATTTTTCCAACCACTCATTAGCTGTGATCAAACCTCGCTTATCTAATTGGACTGCCTTTATCCTATTTAAAGTATCATTTTTATTGTTCTTTAGAGATGCCGGATAAGATTTTGAAGTCTGTTAGTACACACCAATTACTCAATTCACCAATTACATTCCAACTGCTACAAATATTTAAAATCCTATGCCACAGGAGTTGTTTTCTTTTTCTAGCTCAATATTGTCACTCAAAAATTAATTGTTTAGTATTCATAACTTTATTATGAATAGTAGAATGCTTATCATCTTTATTTCTTTTTTGTTGACATCCAAAGGCCTCAGCATAAAATTAGAACCTTGAGCCACATCCATTAGAATATGACAAGGCAGATATTACTACCTTACCAAATTTAGTAGGCTTGTTTAATTCATTTTTATTTTTAAAGTTTCTTTGTCTTTATAAAACCTAAAAATATTTCTTAATTACAGCAGGAGAGAAGGTGACTTTTAAAACAAACTTGTTTTTAAGTTACCAAGTTATTTCTTATAAACTTCCATTAGTCAAATAATTGGATGTATTTTCCTCTACTTACATGCTCTCCACTAAAGTTTCATGACATCATTCTTCCTCTAGTGGGGACAGGCAATAATGGAAAATAGAATGACTCATTTAAAGATTGCTCTCTGCTTCTTTTTCCTTGGGCACCACCCTAGTTTTTAGAATCCTAAAGAATCTCTGTAAGCATAAGTTGTTTTCAACTTTGATTTTGTTTAGTTGGGGTAAGTTTGAGTGTATGCACATGTATGCACACATAATCAGAATTTATTCAGTTCCTATCACATGCCCATGCCTGTCCCAGCAAACAAATCAAGCAGAGTGCTGTACTCCCTGAAATTAAACTTTAGAGGGAAGATGCAAGAAAACAGTTTGATTCAGTATGTAGTATTTCAGATAATAAGTGCTCTGGGGTAAAATACCACTTGAAAGAAGCAGGAGCAAAGGCTGCTGCCACTGAGAAAGTAGCGCAGAGAATGAACAGTTCCTAGTCTCTGCTGGATGCACTCTCTGTGTGGCCATAAGCCACCAAGAAGCTGTTACCGCTTCCCAGACAGACCTGCCATTACCAAACCAACATCCTTCCTAAGAGCTCTCATGGTGATGAATGTAGTAATTTATAAGCAAGATAGGAAAGGCAGGAAGAAAGATGGGAAAAGAGTGCCACTTCAGCCCTTTCGGTGTGGTCTGGTTTGCACACCCACAGCCATCCTTGTCAAGTGCTCACTACTCTTGCTCAGATAAGCTGTTACCCTGCACAAGAAAACACTAGAAGTTTTCTTGGACCATTGCCATTCATTACCAGGAAGAAAAATCACCTTCTTATTTCAAGTTCCTTTCCAACATGGCCCATTGGCCATGACTGATGTTTCTTTAAGTAAAGCAGTTAAAACTGCTTAACCTCCACAAGTCTCATTCATATAAAGGACTTGCTAAAGTAAAGATGAAATCCGAGAACAAAAAGTGGGGACAGGACAGTAGATATCATCTTCTAACATCCCCTTACCACCTTTCCAATATTTAAAGATGTGAGATACTTGTCTCAAGGTAGTTTTTACAACTCCTCCTAAAATATATCCAGGAATTAATAATAGGATTCTTTATACCCTTAGTATTGCATAATTCAATTGATGTCACACTTTAAGATAATGTCATGTCAATGGGCAAGGATATAGGAACACTAAAAATAATAAGCATGTTATTTGATATTTAATTTTGGTATCCATCCCATTAAATCATTTCTCAAAAAAAAATCAACACCTAACAGCATAAGTTTATACTTCAATAGCTTTTGCAACACTTTCAATTGTTCTTGAAAAAATTAGAATGTGGTTCATTAGCTCCTCCAGTAAGTATATTCTTTTATTTATGAATATTGCTTTTATACAAAACATTTTATGATTTTATCTTAAATAACAGCTACCATCATGGCAAATCTCTGTCTCTCAACATTTGTTCAACTTCATGTGAAGATGGAGCCAATGAAGAAAAGAATTCTCTCAGTAGTTTATTAACAGCTAGTCAGACATCATTTACAAGAAAGATAGCTAAAATCGTCTATTCTTTTAAAATAATTAAGTACAGGGCTAGGAGAAGAGTGTAACATAAAAGAAAAACATCTGAAAGGGGGATTTACTCTAAAAATTAACTCAAGATGCATGAAGTAAACAATTTTAAAAGCCCATAAGTACATATCTAGCTAATACTTATTGCGTTTAATAATTTAGCATGATATGCATGGCAGTTTTGACCTCCAAAATAATTTAGCGCCTTGAGCTGAGATTAAATGCAGAACATTAATTTTCCCTCCAGTTGTCAAGCCAACCAACAGACCCGTCAAATCTATTTAAATAAAGCCTGCATCATGTAATAATATTAGAAGGAATAAAATATTAAAATGGGCCTCTGGTAGAACACTGACCAAAAGAGCTGGGCTAAGATGCCTTTAATTTATTACCCTGACAATCTATCTTTGTACTGAAACCAGGAATTTAAGCATCACCTAAGAATTACATTTTGTGCTCAGAAGATGGACCAGTTAAGAAAGAGTATGTGTCCTCCAAATGCTGGGAATTTCTTCACATCTTTTTTTATTTTTTTTTGCTTATTTTTATTTATTTATTTGAGACAGACAGACAGAGAGACAGAGAATGGGCATGCTAGGGCCTCCAGCAACTGCAAACGAACTCCAGATGCATGCACTACCTTGTGCATCTGGCTTACATGGGTACTGGGGAATCGAGCTTTGAACCAGGGTCCTTTGGCTTCACAGGCAAGTGCTTAACTCTCCAGCCCTTTCTTCACATCATTAAGGAAAGAGAGTCATGGGTCCTATGTTAATTAAATTACACAAATGACAGGGTTTGGTTACAATGAAAATGAAGCTTTAAAGAAAAGAGGGAGCTATTAACTCATTAAGTGAGACTTGATGAGATTTCCCCATAATCAAAGTGGTCTAAACCAGTGTTTTATTTAAATAACTGAGCTTATTCAGTGTTCCTTCCCCAGGTCACACAATCATTTTCCTTGGTGAAAGTGATGTGGTTCTGTATCATTCTCCAGCAAATCTGCTCTCTAGAGTAGAGATTTGGTGTCTGGGAAGATAGCTCAGTTTGTAAAGTACTTGTCTTGCAAACATGAGGACCTGAGTTCACTTGCCAGAACCCATTTATGTTAAAAAAAAAAAAAAAAAAAGCCCACACGGTAGCATGCTTTTAATATAAGTACTAGAGAAGCAGAGACAGGCAAAACCCTGGGGCTGACTTGCCAGCCAGATGAGCCTAACCGATGAATTCCAAGATACTGAAGGACTCTGTCTAAAAAAAAAAAAATTTTTTTAAAAGAAAGATACACTGCATTCCCAATGAACCACACTAGGTGTCCTCTGGCTTCCACATGCATATAGACAGACATGCATACACATCCACACATATATGCAACCAAATACATTAACACACACACTTTATAAAAAAAAAGAATGTGAGTTAGAGAGGTAACTTAGTGGATAAAGTATTTGCTTCACAAGTGTGAGAACCAGAATTCCAATCCCCAGCATCCACGTAAAAATGCCAGCCCACCTCCAGTCCCAGCCCTTGGAAGGATGAGATGAGGGATCCCCAGGGCTAGCTAGACCAGCTAAATCTGTGAACTTTAAATGAAACACCCTTCCCTCAGCAAGTAAGGTGAAGAATAATCAAGGCACCCCACATCAACCTCTACCCTCCTCATTCATCCTCTCCCATGTGCACCCACACACCTACAAACATGCTTACACATATGACACCACACACATACATATGCAATAAATAAGAATGGGGACTTTAAAGAAAACACCCTTATTTGCATTCTGCAGATGGTTTCCCTGTATGAACCATTTTCCCACACTTGTTCCACATAAAGGTTTTTATGTTTGTTTGTTCAATTTTTTGAGACAGGGCCTCAATGTATGTATAACCCAGACTGGAATTGAACTCACTACTAATGCAGGAGTCCAGGGAAGAATAGATTCCATAAAAAAGCAAGATATCTCAGACCCATGGGCTCCAACTTTTAGGTCTGTCTTCAAATTAACAAAGGTTTGAAAACACAGACCCAGCGAAATGTAAATTAGGAATTACTAGATTTATTTTAGGAAGAATCTCTTAGGGGAGGTTAGCAGGGAAGCACAAGCCAAAAGTATTTCTCTCCTTTCCAAGCCAGGCTGGAAATGGGGAGGGGAGATGGGGAATATCTCCCCTCACATCTCTAGGGTACAAGCCACTGGGGAAGGCACATGCATGCACATGTACACACACACACACACACACACACACACACACACACACACATTACTAAGACAAAATAAGGGACTTGGAGCCCAAAGACTGATCACTCATGTACCAAAGCGAGAAAGTACCCAAGAAATTAACAGGAAAGTGTCCGGCAAAGAGAAATTCTCCCCCTTCCCAGCCAAGGAGAACCTCCTTCCTCACATAGTAAAATAGCCAAGTCAATAACTTACACTGGCCAAGAGGAAAAAAGAAGTAAAGATTTACACCCATGTGCCGCCCTATTTATAGATCAAACATCTAAGTAGGATGAGCCCCAGCATCAGACTCAGGTATGTAAGGGAGGAACCTGATTGGCTGGTGGGATCAAGAGGTTGACTCAGAAAAACCTAGCCCAGAGGTGTGCTAAACCCAGGAAAACTTCAAGCGGGAAGCTGCTTCTGAGAAGCATTGCTCTCAGCCATCTTGGATGAGACTGAATCAGATCAGATTCTAGTCTTGCCAGGGCAGACAAGTTGGCATTTCCTTGAACATAAATGGGTCTCTGTGCCTGACTACCTATATATATATATATATATATATATATAAAAAAAAAAAAAAAAAAAAAACTACCTTGCTCCTTGTGGTGGCTTGAATGTGTGGCCCCATAGACTCAGGTTTGAATCTTGAGTCTCCAGAAGGCAGAGGCTTAATCAGGAAGGGGCTGTCACTGCGGATGGATCTTGGAGTCCAGTCCTAAACTGTGTTTGGGGATGGAACTTGAGTCTAGCAGTAAGGTGTGTGGAGAACAATTTGAGCTGTGGCTGCTCCTGACTTTTTGGGGTCTGCTGCCTGTTTGATGGTGTCTTTCTGCTTGGATCTATGGAAATGAGCCAGCTTCTTCCACCACTGATGATGTTTCTCTGGAATTTGTAAACCTGAAATAAACCCCTTTCCTCTCATAGGCTACTTTTGGTCAGGTATTTGTCCAGTATTGTGAAGCCGACTGCAACACTCCTGTTTTCTATTATTATGAAGCCCAGGCTGCCCTCTAACTCATTCTCTTCCTGGCTGGGCCTCCAAATGCTGGGATGACAGACAGGCACCACTACACCTGGCTTTATACAAAGATTTTAGACTACGAATTTAAATGTCAAAGGTTAACAGTGTGAGAAACATACACAGAACATGACTTACAGCTTTCAAGGGATAGTTTCATTGGCATAAATACGCATCACTCATTTTACTAATTTTAAATTTTGCATAAAATTATTTAATACTAATTTTTTAAACTATATTTTAAAGATGGCATACATACTCTTTCATGCTAATCATACTGTTTTTCCAGATAGGTAGCAAATACAACAGATGCCAGAGGCTGCCTTTTTGCAATCTCATCATCCACTCAACACAGCAGGGTATGTCCCTTTAAGCTGAGCTTCCATGCACTTCAAAAAAGTCCTCTGTGAGGGAACCAGTCATAAGACAAGGGAGAAACTGAAATCTGGCCACAGGAAAAGAGCCTTTTAAAATTCCAATCAAAGCACTGAATTCTCCAAACAAGGCAATTGCTTGGTAACTATGAGATCAGAGGGGAAATCAGGAAAGTTGGAACTGAAGTCAGCCGGCTTATCTGCATGTGGAAAGAGAAAAGAGCACAGCAATGACACCCAGTGCTACAGCAATCACAGGCACAGGATCTGAGACAACTGAAGTTTGTTAGCTCACACAGACCTGGAATCACTTAATAAAATGCAGCGGACATCAGTCCAATGTCTCAAAGGATGGGAGGCCATTTTTACCAGGGTTTTAAAAATCAACTAAGTTCTTTGTCTCTGGATATACTGCTTAAATTCGTATTTCTGCTTAAACTCAATAAGCTCCCTAAGTCAACCAAGCTGAGCTAAATCTACAATAAAACAATGGGTTTGCTAATTAAATTTGAAGGACAGCAGATTTTACTTCACACTGGTAGCTGCACATACCTGGGAGGTGTCATTTACTCTGCTTCTACAGCCCCTCACCTCATTTGCTAAATGATCACATGACAGCCATCACTGAGAGCTATCATTCTTTATCATAGCCCCTTGAGAGAGGTGACAATTAATGAAAGAGAAGAGACAAATAAAAATATATTTAATTGAGTTGTCTGTTAAGACGAAATCAAAATACTATGAATAATGCAGAAAAGCATGTCTCTAAAGGGTCTTTAGTTTACCTCCTGGAGCAAAGTCAGATGCACACAGGTGTACCCATGGCTCTCTCACTGAGTTGGAATCCTACAGAAATATCAAGCAAACTGTCAGCTTCCCATACAGACATTTAGGCAGTGATCATTAACAAAAATGTTAAATAATCTAAGATCAAAATGCCCCATGAAAATTTTATAAGGAATATCTGATTTGGGGGAGGAGGTACATTACAGAACACTTTTCTATCAATCCATAAGTCTTATTAAGAACCTACTACCACTGTTAATTACACCCTCAGGATACAGGTGTAGCATGTATAACCCTGTATTCCAAATTTTCATCATCTAAGCTGGCATCCCAGAACTCAGAAGATGAGAGGCCGGAGGATCAGGAGGTTAAGGTCATCCTGAGCTCCACAGTAAAACCCTACGTCAAAAACAATACCAAAAAAAAAAAAAAAAAAAAAAAAGTCCTCTAAAATGGTGCAAGGAACAGGGTTAACAAATACTCAGCAAGTTTAAATTTCAAATAAGCAATGAATAGTTTAAGTATTTGGAAAACATTTTAAGTATTTTTGAAATAGTTACATACATATAAGTCTCAAATATTAACATATAGTAAAAAAATGTTATCTAAAAATTCAAAGTAAACTAGGCATCCTGCTGTTGTTTTATTTATTTGTTTGTTTGTTTTGTTTTGTTTTTGTCTGTTTGCTTAATCTGGCAACCCTAGGAAGAAGGGGCAAAAAAAAAAAAAGATGAAAAGAATTAGCAGTCCATGGTAGCTAAACAAGAATGATAGTATTATAAGATAGCTCTCAGTGCCAAGAACTGAATTAAAACTCATCAAAGAATTTTTCTAATGGTCTGTGTATGAAAATATATTTTAGAATGACTTAATAAACCTAAAAATACATTATTTTTAAAAGAATACAGCAGTGCTATGCGAATTTGATATGCTAAATAAAGTCAGGCTATCATTTACCTAATGATAACATTGCAACAGACATAATCTTGTTTAATCATTAAAAAGTCCCCTCAGTAATATGCTAGCAAACTCTTTTCACCAGGAAGTTAAGGTCCCATTAAAAATAATAATATTGGGGCTGGAGAGATGGCTTAGCAGTTAAGGAGCCTGCCTGTGAAGCCTAAGAAGGCCTGTTTGATTCTCCAGGTCCCACGTTTAGCCAGATGCAAAAGTGAGGTAAGCACACAATGTCGCACATGTCCACAAGGGGGCATACATGTCTGGAGTTCATTCACAGCAGCTGAGAGGCTGCTGGTGCACCCATTCTCTGCCTTTTCCTCTCTTTCTCTCTGTTTCTGTGTGTCTCTCTCAGATAATAATAATAATAATAATAATAATAATAATAATAATAATGAAGCTAAGGAGATTCCATAGCAGTTAAGGTGCTTGCCTATGAAGCCTAAGAACTCATGTTCCAATCTCCAGGTCCCACATAGCCAGATGCAGTGATGCAAAGTGCACAATGTCGCGCATGAGCCACAAGGGGGAGCACACATCTGGAGTTCATTTGCAGTGGCTGAAGCCCTTGGTGTGCCCATTCTCTCTCTCTCTCTCTCTCTCTCTCTCTCTCTCTTCCTCTGTCTGTCTGTCTCTCTCAACAATAAATAAAAAATAATAATAATAATAATAATAATAATAATAATAATAATAATATCTGTGTGTGCACTTGCAGGAGATAGATATACAGATATATTGATAGAGAATTTCTAGAAGCATACAAAAGAAATGGATAATAGTAAAGGACTTGGAGAGAGAATGCAAAGAATTAGAGGATGAAAGGCAAGACCACAATGGAAGGAATCAAGTCCAGCCTGATGGATACAGTCACACAGGGTGCAGAGCTTAGAAAGACATTGTTATTACCTTTCATTCTCTGCTTCCATGGTCTTGAAATTCTTAATTTATTAAAAGGTCTCAATATTTTCATCACACTGGACCCTATAAATTACATAGCTAAGACCAGAAGGGATCTTCTAAGCTTTCTAGAAAATAGCTCCTAGGTCATGTATATGCTCCCACTGTATTAAGGAGTAGGATGTCAGAGGAAGAAGACTGGATGGAAAAGAAGTACCTTGGGACTAGAGATAAGAGGAAGGAGTGATGAAGAAAAGTGCTACAGAATGGCTCTTCATTTGGCAGCATCTGTGGCTGATGTGCAAGATCTTCCAATGAGTCATAAAGTGCTACATCTCATGTCTATAGAAGTATGAGTGGTTGGAAACCAAAAGAATGTGTCCAGAGCTCCTTCCTCCTCTCTGGCTTGCACTGGTCAAAAATCTACTCTGAACTATGAGCTTCTTTCTCCAAGTTTGGTGAACATTTTTTTCAAAGCAGCAATTGAAAAAAATCAAAGCCCCATGTGACCAGTCTGCCCGGACATAGCTCCAGTATACCTCTCAGGGTCATCATCAAAATGCAAAGGAGCTTCTTATCCAGAGAAGCACAGACAGGAGAAAGTCTGAGTCCCATGTCTGTCAACAGTAGAATGAATACATTTAATTTTTTTTCTGAGTGGGCCAGTATAAAATAATAAAAGTGAGTAAGTAATACTACAGGGCTGGAGAGATGGCTTAGTGGTTGAGGTGCTTGCCTGCAAAGTCTAAGGACCCAAGTTCAATTCCCTAGTACCCTCATAAGCCAGATGCATGTACCTAGAGTTCCTTTGTAGTGGCTGGAGGCCCTGGCATGCCCATTTTCTCTCTTTCTCTCTCAATAAATAAAATGTTTGAAAAGAAATGTTTTAAAAAAGAGTACTACAGCCACCTACAGCATAGATGTAATTCATTAATAACATATTCCATAAAAGAAGTCTAACATGAAATAACAGCTTTTGCATGATCTTAGTCATATAGAGCTCAAAAACAGGCAACTATCAAATGTCACTTTAGTAAATCCATGATCAGATTCAGGGTAATTAGGAAGGGTGCTGGAGAGATGGCTCAGTGGATAAAACACTTGCCACACAAGCATAAGGACTGGAATTCAGAACCCAGTACCCATGTAGGAGCTAGATGGTGTGTCTGTAACCCCATAGCACCTACAGTAAATGGAGGGGCAAAGGCAGGAAATTCAGAAGCTCCCCAGCCAGCTACCCTAGTGAACACAGCAGCAAATAACAAAAACCTGCCTCAAAAGAATGTGAAAGGCAAAGACTGATGCCTGAGGTGCCCTCTGACTTCCACATATATGCAATGTCACATGTAGGCCTACACACACATGCACACACGCACATGAGCACACACACACACACACACACACACACACCATTTTTTCAAAACTTTAAAGAAAAGCTTCAAAGTGATTATTATGAAAGTGACTCATTTGGGAACAAGGGAATGACAATGATCAGAAGGGTACTGGTGATTTCAGGCTCTGATGAATTTCTGTTCGTTGTGGTGTCCTACAACTAAAGTGAAGAAAGGGAACTGAAGGGAAAGGCTAACTATTTCAAGTGCTGCTAAGAGATAAAGATGTGGCCTGGGGAATAATCTTGGATTCAATTCTAGAAAGATCAGAGGTTATGGATTAATTGGAATATAATCAAGAGAGGACATGGGGAAGAAATAGAAAATATTAAGATTAAAAACTCTTTAAAGACATTTAGTGCAAAGAACAGTATGGGCTGTAAATGGACAGAAGTGGGTGTTGAGTTTTGGTTGCTTGTTTATGGTGTGAAGTGAAAAGTACAAACTTGCTCATACACTTCCAAGAGTGATCTAACAGAGGACATATATAAAACATAAGAGAGGTAAAGATTGGAAAAGGGCTTTTAATAATCAAGAGATGGTGGGACATGAACACAGCAATGAGTACAAGGAGCATTCATACTGGATGCACAGCTTCAAGAGGAAGACAGAATGCCAGATGCAGGTGGGCAATTAGTCTTGGCCAGGAAGGCTATGGAAGTACCAAGATGTGGGTGGGTATGTAGTCATGGTCAGGAGTGCTATGGAAGTACTGAGATGCAAGTCCCCAGATGCAGGTGGGCATGTAGCCATACTCATGAATGCTATAGCTCTTCTCTGATAGTAAAAATAAAAAATGAAAATGAGAAATAAAGCATTTGAGTTTTGAAAATAGGCAAGGTATAAAATAATCAGAGAAAGAAGAAGTGAAGAATCAGGGAAATATGATTGTGGACAGTACGAAGGATCCAGTCAAGATTATCAATTATAGAGTTAACCCAGACAGCATGAGCAGACGCAAGCACATGATGGCAGAAAGTAAAGACTGATGTCCTGTGACAGCATAAAGGTCTATCCACAATGACAGTCTCCTTTCTAGAATATTCCCACGTTAGAGATGGAATTTTAGATAAATACTGAATTCAACAGTAACAAATATAAAAACAAGAAAGCAAAGAATAACCTAATAAAATTCAGAACAATAAAAATCCCCACCTTGGCAGTGATAATTTTATAAGGTAATATAATTTAATCACTTTCAAATATTGTTTCAGTATAGTAGTCCCTGGTAGAAATGAAGAGTATCTAGTGGGAAAATCTATTATCTAAAAGTACATATCCCAATTTCTGCCAATGATTTAATCCATGACATACTGAATTTTTAGAAATGAATTCTTTTCTTCATTAAAAAATAGAAGACCACATTCTTTCTGCCTGCCCCTGCTCCTCTGCAATTTTCCTTGAGCCTTAGAGGGGTGGTTTAAATATTCTGTTTAAGGGCTAGAGGGATGGCTTAGTGGTTAAGCATTTGCCTGTGAAGCCTAAGGACCCCGGTTTGAGGCTCGATTCCCCAGTACCCATATAAGCCAGATGCACAAGGTGGCACATGCATCTGAGTTTGTTTGCAGTGGCTGAAGGCCCTGGTGTGCTCATTCTCTCTCTCTCTGCCTCTCTCTGTCTGTCACTCTCAAAAATAAATTTTAAAAAATCCTGTTTAAGGCTGAGAATGCAGTAGCTATTTTGCCACCTATGCATCTTTGCATTAACTTCTGCCCATTGTAGAAAGAAATATTGTGATGACCAGTAATAAAAGAGAGACTGATTGAGAGGGGGAGGGGAAATGCTGGCGAGTGGAGCTGTGAAGGGGAAAGTGAAGGGGGAGGGAATTATCATGTTATATTGTCTGTAATTATGGAAGTTGCCGATAATGAAAAAGAATTTTAAAAAGTAAATGAAAAAAAAAAAAGAAGAAATGTGATGAAGGCTTCAAGCAGCACTAACCTATGAGAACAAATATAGATGTTTAGAAGGCAGCTTGACAGTCTGTCCATTTAGCACAACTACAGAGTAAGTCCCTCCCTGGGGTCTATCTCCCAAGGCCCAATGGAGCCACGTAAGGCTGTTTCCTGGATACAACCTGGCCATTATATTCATAAACTCACAGCAGCTATGTTTTCCTGTACATTACTGAATCTGTCAATATTTTACCACTAATGGGGAAGGATTCATGATACCCCCCACCTTCCAGAGTAGCTAATGATTTCTAGGAGAAGGGACTTAGGTTCTTCAATGCTGTAGCCACTGTTTAAGTTATCCATTCCACAGTAAATAACCTGCCACTCATGATCATGCAAGCAACCCTAATTGACGGGGTGGGGGAGGCATGAAAGTAAGATGGGGATTAATGGGGAAGGTGAAGAATATTAGTGAGAGGGAGACTGGGGACAAGAGAAAGCAATTGGAGGAAATGAGATGCAAACACATTATACACATTGCTGTAGTTAGCTTTAGGTTGTTGGTGCAAAGCACCCAACCAAAAGCAGCTGAAGGGAGGAAAGGATTTATTTTGGCTAACAGGCTCAAGGGAAAGACCACGATGGCAGGGGAAATGACGACAGAGAAAATGATGGAATGAGCACAAGTTAACCAACATCAGGTGGACAACAGCAGCAAGAGAGTGTGCCAAACACTGGCAAAGGGAAGCTGGATGTAATACACAAAAACCTGCCCCTAACAATACACCACCTCCAGGAGGCTGCAATCCCAAAATTGCCACCAGCTGAGGACCTAGCATTCAGAACACATAAGTTCATGAGAGACACCCGAATTAAACTACCACACTGTCAAAATTAAAATAAAATAAAGTAAAAAATAGAAGACTAATAAATTGTTATTTACATAATTAGTTAAATAAACAAAATATATTTGAGCGTTTTTCTTTTGCTTAGATTATTACAAGGAATATATTTAATTTAAGAAATTAAAATGGGGACTGGAGAGATTGTTCTGTGGTTAAAGGTGCATTAATAAAAGGGGGGGGCAGCACCAGTTCAATTTCCCAGTGCCCATTTAAAGCCAGATGCACAAAATGAAACACACATCTACAGTTCCTTTGTAATGACAAGAGGTCCTGGTGTGTCTATTCTCATTCTCTCTCTCTCTCTCTCCCCCCATCTCTCTCTTCCCCCTCAAATAAAACAGACAAGAAAATGCAGTATTTTAGTGATAGTAGTACATGCTTGATTATAGTAAATATTTTCATAAATTCTAATACTTAACAATAGGTAACAATAGGTACACATCTTCTTTTTCCTCCACAAAAAAAAAGAATTCAGCTTGATAAGTAGATCTTGTATCATAATATATTTTTATGGCTAGCAAAGATGTAAAAAGTGTTCAATATCACCTATCATCAGGGAAATGCCAATCAAAACCACAATGAAATGTAAGCTCACTTGATTTCAACAATACTGCTATCTGGCAAGGATGTGGAGAAAGGGAACTCTTGCTCAAAAAGGGAACTGTGGCTGAAAAATACTCTGCAGCATAGCAAGGACCTGGGCATCTCTTATTAAACTCACCCATCAAGTCTCATCTGACCATCTGTGGAAGAAGCATTTTGTCCTGATTTGACTCTCAAATGTGCCCTACAGCCTCGTGTTTTCAACGCTTGGTCCCCACCTTGTAGTGCTTTTGTGGGAACTTTTAGGAGTAAGACTCAGTAGACAGAAGCTGGTCACTGGGGAGGACCTTTGAAGGCTGAAGCCCAGTCCTGGTTCTGGAGCCCCCTCTGCTTCCTGGTCCAGCATCAGGTGAACAGCCCCTACTCTATATCCTACTGCCGTAAATTGATGCTCTGCCCAGCCCTCCTTGCTGTAAAGACAGAGATCTGCACAAACTATGATGAGCCCAAATAAGAAAACAAATCTTTGCTCCCTTTAGTTAGTTCTGTCAGGGATTGTAGACACAGGAGTGACAGTAACATAGAAATGTGTTGCCTCACTGTTGTCCTTGTCATGAGTTACGAACTAGCACTTCTCTTTCCTAATCTCTGCATTCTGGGCAGACAATGATTGATAGGACAAATATTTATAGTATACAAGGTCATGTTTATGCAATGGGCTGATAAGTCATGTGGTATTTGGGGTGATTTAAAATTCATTTGGTTCATTGTGAAAAGTGAAGTTAATGATTATGCAGATTTCACCCAAAGCAAATGTCAATCAAAAATTCTAATCACTGGTTCTGGAAAGATGGTTTAGTGGTTAAGGTGTTTGCCTACAAAGCCAAAGGACCCAGATTCAATTCCCCAGGACCCATGCAAGCCAGATGCTCAAGATGGTGCATGCATCTAGAATTTGTTTGCAGTGGTTGGATGCCCTGGCATGCCCATTCTCTCTTTCCCTCCCTCACCCTCTCTCTAACTCCTTTTCTCTTTCTTTCTCTCTCTCTCACACACTCTCTCTCTCTCTCAAATAAATAAATAAATAAATAAATAAATAAATAAATAAATAAAAATATTTACAAAAAATTCCAATCATGGAAGTCACCTCTGTGTTCTCTGCCACCTGTTCACTGATGATATTCTGCGTGCTCAACTGAAACAAAATGTCAATAAATATAATGGCAGGTAGGAATAACAATGCATTTTAATGAAGTCCTTGTGTTGTGGTTTGAATGTATGGCCCTATAGATTCACGTGTTTTTGATTAAGATTAAGCTCACACCTTGAATCTTCAACTGGCAGAGCCATGCTGGGGCAGAGGTGTGTCATTGGGGGGTGGATCTTGTAGTCCAGTCCTACTAGGTATGAAAAGAGTAGTTTGCCTCAAGCTGGTCATGTTTGCTGGTGGGTGGAGGTGTCTCTCTGCTATAAACCTAAGGAAGTGAGCCAGCTTCTTCCCTGATGGAACTTCCCCTGAATTCTGAAAACCTATCTAGCAATGGAAAGTAACTGCCCACATCGTGGTATGAGTCAATCTTTGTTTTAATTACATGTCATCATTTTACTTTACTTTGGCCAACAATCTATGAAGTATATACTGTTGGCCCTTTTTACATGTGCTAGAATCAAGTTCAGTGTCTCCCTCAAAGTCACTCAGCAGGTAAGACAAAGACAGAACCTGAGTTTGATGACCAGGAAGATATTCATTCTGTACCATGTCTCCAGAAACCAGAGTTATTCAGTTTACTCTCTGCTATCCATTCCTAACCCCATCATTGAGGCATATGGCTTAAATCCATAATGTTATGACATTGACAGTGAAGGTTTTCAGGATAGATTTTCAGGAAGGCTTTCCACCACATACCCAAGCTATAATTTGTAATATTTTTAGCAAATCCTTTTCAGACAATTTTCTATAGCTTACATAAAGATGCAAAGTGAATATGCATATAAGATAACAGCTATTAGAAATTGCTTGTTAAAATTATTTTGAACTGACTGTGGTGTTGAATGTCTATAATATGAGGGACTGAGACAGAATGGCAAATTCATGGCCAGCATGGGCTACACAGTGAAACATTGTCTCCAAAAATGTAAAACCACACACACACATTTTCTTTCTTTCACTATAGTTCTAGTTCTTGGAGGGACTGGGACAAGAAGATCAATTGAGTCTAGATGTTCAAGGATATACTGGGCAACACAAAAAGACCCTGTTTTTAAAACTAATTATTTTATGTGTACATTTATTGATTTCAATACTTTCTACTTGGCAATTTCAACTCAGAAGGTTGAAGCTACCCCTGGAAATTTAATGTGAGATCACCTTTATATTACACTTCTGACAATGACCTCAAATATTCTTATGTTCTGAAAACATTTTTCCATTTGTCTCAAAATATGTGATAATAATGATAAAATATTCACTGATTATCAGTTAAAAATACCTGTTTAGGATCTGGGATGATGAAGCAGTGGATAAAGGACTTGCATATAAGCATGAATATTAGAATTCAGGTCCCTGGCACCCAGAATCTCATAGGCCTACTAACCTAAGTGTACACAGCAGTGAACAACAAAAAGACCCTGCCTTCAATGGATGGAAAATGAAGACTAACATCTGAGGTTGTCCTATGAACTCCATACATGTGTCATGACCACACACACACACACACTTCACACACCAAAACAAGGATGTTTAAAAATATCCATTAAGAGGCCTGAAGAGATTGCTTAGTGGTTAAGGCGCCTGCCCGCTAAGCCTAAGAATGTCAGTTCCAATCTCCAGGTCCCACTTTTAGCCAGATGCAAAGTGACGCAAGAGTGCAATACTGCACTTGCCCACAAGGGGGTGCACACATCCAGATTTCGTTTGCAGCGGCTGAGAGGCTGCTGGCGCACCCATCTCTATGTGTCTTCCTCTCCCTATCTCTCTATGTCTCTCTCCAAAATAAAAATAAATATAAAAATATCCATTAAGAGACTTCGTTTTAGCTAAACAGTGTAAGAGACACTGTGGAAAATAAATAAATACAAAAGTCTTTGCCTTCCTAGAGCTTACATTGTGATAAGAAATGCAGAGTAATAAAATAAGTAAAAAAATGAATTAATTCAATCAATTAAATGTCACAGTAATGGTTACAGGGCAAAGGACACAAGGAACATAGGTTATGTAATCAAGGAAGGTAATTCTAAGAGAAATAATGGTAAAAGACACTGGACATGGAAAAGCAAGATAAAAGTTCTACAGGGAAGAACTCCTAAGTTCCTGAAGCATGAGAGATGTTTATTTTCAAAGATGACTGGTTTGTTTAGAATGAAGAGAAAACATGCATGAACATGAGTGGATAGCAGCAGTTGGTGTTAAGTATCCTGACCTGGCTTGTCCTTACTCTTCCCTTGACTTTGTTCATCTGTGTTCTGTCTCCTAACAGATAACATGTGGCAGTCACTCATCAGAGGTTGAGATGTGCACCTCACTCCTCATCATACACATCCAGTACATTCACCATATGCAAAACAATAGGTTAGCCATGTTAGATACAAAATGAGTATGATTTTACACCAGGCCTCCTGAAGGTCAAGTGGAACCTAATAAAGCCAACAAGTGCAGGTGATTAAGAGTTCAGTGTGTGCATGACTACTCCAAGAAAGGCTAAAAAGTTATGAAACACTCACTTGGAGCAATTTTCTTCCTTTCTGAATGTAGGGATTTGAATGTAGAATGTCCACATAGTTTCATGTGTGGGTGAGTAAGCCTCATATTAAATCCCCAGCTGGTGGAGCCTTTAGGAGGTAGAGTCTTGCTGGAGGAGGATATCCTTGGGGGCAGGCCTTCAGCTTTTATTAGTCCAGCCCCACTGGCTGTTCAGTAACTCACTTATTCTTGCTGCTTCCTCCCTACTGATGTGCCAAGATGTGATGCTTGGCTATCTGCTAGTGCCATGCTTTCCACACCAGGACAAAACTTCCCCCTTAAAACTGTAAGTCAAGGGCTGGAGAGATGGCTTAGCGGTTAAGGTGCCTGCCTTCTAAGCCTAAGAACACTGGTTCCAATCTCCAGTGGTTCCAATCTCCAGGTCCCACGTTTAGCCAGATGCAAAGTGACGCAAGGACGCAATGCTACACTTGACCACAAGGGGGCGCACACATCTGGATTTCGTTCATAGCAGCTGAGAGGCTGCTGGCGCGTCCATCTCTATCTGTCTTCCTCTCCCTCTCTGTCTCTCCCACCCCCCCCAAAAAAAACTATAAGTCAAAATAAGCCCTTTCCTTCCACGAGCTGCTTCTGGTCATGATTTTGTCACAGCAGTGAGAAAGTAACTGTTACCCCCAGCAATGCATCGTGGGTGCAGGGTGGTTTTCAAGCCTCTTCCCTTGACATACTATAATTCAGGAAGTGGTGATATATGGCTCAAGTTCCAATTCTTTTTCCAATGAGGCATCTGTCAATGTGCACACCACTTGTTTAGAGTGTGGTCTCTGAGACGGTAGAAAAATTTTCTAGACAAATCTTGGCATCTGTCACTTTTCTGGCTTTAGCAAGTTAATTACTCTTCCATAACAGGTGATTTTCTGGGATTCAGTGAGCTGACATTGCTTCATGTTAATTTATTCAAGGCTGAACAGTTACATTGATTAGACAACTCCACAGCACCAGGTCTTGATGCTCCTGGACTTGTACTCTTTGAATTTTAATGCAGCCAGTGATATAGTAGGAAGCTGGTATGTCTTCTGCTCTCACCTCTGTGCAGGTTCAATAGACTTTTAAGGTTCTTGTTAGGAAAAGGTATTGTTTTGTGTAGTAATCTAAAAAGGACCCTCTTAAGTTTCCATAGCACTAAAGCTTAGCTGAAACAAGTTTATTGTGGGTGCAATTTATAACCTTTCAGGATGAGGGTTCTGTGTATAATGAAGAGCATTCTATTAAAAGTGGCATTTTGAAGAATGACAGTAGTGTAGCACAGTACACACCTGGCAACTGACATGGGGAAAGTACTAAGGCGAGTTACTGACATTTCTGCATGAGCTGCAACTAGAATGATGGAATATACGACAGCAGACTGTGTAACAGGACAGAGCACAGCAGAGCCAAGGAAGATGCAAAGACTATTGGCTTCTAAACAGCCCACCCATCACATTAAGAACACACGGTGGCCACCTGTCTTAGCTCTTCACTTCTTTATTCTCATATTGTGCTGAAAACTGTTTGTTTGTTGCTTGAATGCACTTTTGAAGAGCATAGAAAACTTCAAAATGCCACTCCAGAGAATATTCACTAGCATGCCTGGCTCAGAAGGCTCTTTATCGAACAGAAAAGATGGTGCCAAGAATACCTATAGAAGCAATGACTTTAGGATTTTAATACCTCATGTCCCATTTCCAGTTGTTGCTTGCAGTATTTTTTGCTCCTATTCCCTCCATTACCTCAAATGTGCTTTAAAAATCAGCCTGCATTAGTGATACAATACTGGAATAAAGGAAATGAGAAATCAGTGTCTATTATCAGAAATGAGGAAAGAGATTAGCAAACAGAAAGCTCAGAGAATTCAGTAGGACAGAGCAGGAAAGCAATGTCATATATATACATACATACTTACATGCATACACACACACACACACACACACACACACACACACACACACACACACTCACTGTACTGTTTGTTTAGTTTTGGCTCCAGTTCCAGTTCAGAATATATAATTCCGCTAAGGACCCAGACCAGACATGCTCCTGGCACCCTTCCTGGATTCTTTGCCCACTGGCTCAGGGCTATGGTTTGGGTCCTGGTCCCCTATTGCTGGGGAAAAGAAAGGATGGTGAAGATGTAGGCTAATTGTCTTGACATTAAGCTCTGAGCAATTACAACCCTTAGAAAAGGTGATGGATGGGATAACTCCATAGCTGCCCTGGGTACCCAAAAGCCTTCATTTGTCACAAGGTCAGAAACAAGGGGCAGAATACAGAGCTACACACCCTAAGAAGCCCCATTACCTGGCTGTTGATCCACTCATTGCCTGATCATACACTGTGGTCTCTGTAAGAAGACACTCTCTTCAAAGGGTGCCTAGTCTCCCAGCATAACATGTGTCCTTTTAAGGCCCAGCACTACACTGACTTTCTACAAACAATCACCCTGGTTAGCATGCAAGGATTCTCCGGAAGCCTTCATACCAACAACATGGATGATGCCTGCCCAGTGCTTATGCAGCCTTTGATTCTCCTCCACCCATCCTTTGATTTCTACACCCACCTCACAGATGCATCTCTACAAGGAACAACACAGTTGAACAAGGCCTTTGCATTAATTGAACTGAAGCTGGAGATCTGAACCAGGCCAAAAATTTGAGTTAGGACTTTTTTAGACCACAAGGATCCACTCACTTCTGATCACTGGCGTAAGACAAGTTTTGACAGTTGGCTGAAAGATAAAGAAAGAGGGGGCAAAAGTAAAAAAAAAAAAAAAAAAAAAAAAAAGTAAGTTCATCATTTTTAAAGTAATGTCTCTATGTAAAAATTTTTGGCTATTAATTAAACAGTTTGTCTCACAAAGCAGAAGGTATATGATGTGCATTGATCATCTTTGGCTTCTTCCACACATAGTACTGTGGAAAGCAAGCCAACAGTTAGTAGTTTTGTGATTGTCCCTGAGCCCTGTCCAACTCTCTGAATCTAAAAAAATTCTAGACCATTCTATTTTGTAAACACATATGTCCTCAACCTATGATGGTTGGACTGTGGTGCAAACATCACATACACTGGGACTATAGAGATAGCTCAGTTAGTGAAGTGTTTGCCTGACAAAGTGAGGACCTGAGTTTGATCCCCAGCATCCACACAAAATACTAGACATGGTGGTGTAAACCTGGGTTCTGGCAGTGAGAGCAAATAAGAGGCTACCTAGGGCTACCTGGAGAGGTCCTGGCCAATTAGATACCCTATCACAAACAGAAAAAGAAGGGTGGGCAGTCTCCCTGAAGATAATGCCATGTACACATGAATACACACATGCTCTCACACGTGCATAGAAAAGAAATGCATATCCTGTAGTAACTGTATTTTTGGATTTTGGAATATGATTTCTTTCCAGGCTGCCAATATGCAGCAGAATGCTCAGTTGTGGAGCAGCAGCTCCCGGTCAGCCACACAACCCATAGAAACAATTTCCAATGATGTACTGCACAGCGAAGCTATGACATCTAGCAGACAGAGCATATCAACTGTATTTTTGAATTATGATGGGTCTGCCTGAATGGGGTCCCATTGTAAGCCAAGGTACATATGTACTTTAAAAGTAATAATTATATAGCATAGTTCCTAAATAAATATTTGTTAAAAATTAAATTTTATTTATTTATTTGCCCAGATACTGATTGGGTACCTCCTTAACGTAAGATACTGAGGATATATCCATGAACAAAACAAAGTGTTTGGCCAAGAGATGCACATGCCCATGAAAGGAACAGACAAAATACCAATGGACAAGTAAATACAAAGGGAATTAGACACTGATGCCTGCTATGGAACATAGCAGAAAATGTAAAGAAATAGGTGGATGAGGAGGGTGGGAGAGAAGTCCGTTACTCTTTTATTTAGGGAAGGTCCCATTGAGAAGGGAACATTTGAACACACTGCGGTTTACCTGGACAGAAACATTATCAATACAAAAAACATGTAAACAAGTTTAAACAGTGGAGGTGAGGTCAGGAAACCTTAGGACCAAACTTTGTGGGCTACATAAGACACTGGCTTTTCTTCATCTAATGGGAGTCATTGAAAGGCTTTGACAAAGAAGTGGTATCTTTTCACTTAATAGTAACAGAATTTTTTCCATTTGCTGTATAAATAATGAGTAATAGAGTCAAGACCACAGCAGAGATACACATTAGGGGTTCTGCCATAACAAAGTAGTCAAGTGGTGGTAGCTGATTCCAGGGTGAAAAGAGTGGCTCAGATTAAAGCTAGCACCCCCATGGTCAGCTATTGGATACAAACTATTTGGACACCATGGTTTTATGGCTATGTTGGAGTACACTGTCTCCATCTAATTCGCATCCCTATCCAATCAGAATCAAATGCTTAATCCAGCAGGGGAATTTTCAATTAGCACTAATGAGAGGCTGCTACATTGTAAGCAAGCTGATTTTAAATCCTAAGAACAACCTTCACAGATGTTCCTGATAGCAACATGCCAAGTATGTTTTCACCTCCTGTCCATCCTCACCTTCTGAGATCCATTTGCTTCTCACTTTACACAATGGCCTGTAAGCGGCATTATGGGAATGGCAGAATTTTACAAAAGAAAGCATCTGTCTGAGTTACGTGGCTAGCTGTCTTTGAGAAAGTATAGCTTGCAACTGACTCATGATTCCTTTTGGTAATAAAATTCCTGATCTATGCAATGGCTTTTTCCCATTTCTCAAAACTACATGTTAACAAAAGGTCACCAGCTGGCTCCAGTTTCCTGTGTACTTTGCAAGGTAATGTACTTCTGAAAAGAAAAGCTTAACATAAAGGTCAAGGTACAAAACCTACTTTTTTTCTGACTATAAAATATTGAACATTTCCTTAGATTTACAGACTATGCTTTAGTAGTCTGGATGGTTATCCACATTCCTTTATAGTAATGAGAATCTTTAAGGATTAAAAATGAAACAAAGCCACCTAAAGGGGCAGTAAGACTTTTATCAACATAGAAACCTTTGATGCTTACCTATGTCCATCATATCATATGAAGACAAACACATTCCCTAGAAATGCACCTACACATGAAACCATACATATTCAACTTGGCTATATTTAATAAAAACAAAAAATTGAGGGCTGGAGGGATTAGAGGTTAAGGCATTTGCCTGCAAAGCCCAATAACCCATGTTTGACTCTCCAGGTCCCACGTAAGCCAGACACACAACGTGACAAAAGTGCACAAGGTCACACATGTGCACAAAGTGGTGCACAAGTCTAGAGTTCAGTTACAGTGGTTGAAGGCCCCAGAGCACCAATTCGCTATCTTGCTCTCACTCTCTCTCATAAAAAAAAATGAAGATTCCTGGGAAACCAGCCTATAGCTCTGTGGTCAGAGGCACTTACTTGCAAGGCTTGCAAGCCCTGATTCAATTTTCCAACCACCCAAGTAGAGCTAGGCAGGCATTCTTTTGCATTCTTTCGCAGCAAGAGATTCCAGTACCCCCAATACATGCACACCGCACATATACACAAAGAAATAAATGAAATCTTTAAATTTTCTTTTTCTTCTTTCTTTCTTTCTTTTTTTTTTTCCAATTTAGCATCCCACTGTAGCCCAGGGCTGACCTGGAATTCACCGTCTCAGGCTGGCCTCAAACTCACAGTGATCTGCATACCTCTGCTTCCCAAGTGCTGGGATTAAAGGTATGTGCCACCACGCCTGGCTTGTAAAATTTCTTTTCAACAATTTTGATTTTAATTTGAACAAATTCCATTTTCATATCAAAATAAATTTATCAAAGTACATTCTAGAAGAGATGACTTAGTCGATAAAGCACTTGCCATGCAAGCCTGAGGACTGAGTTTGGTTCACCAGAAGCCACATGAGGCCTGATGTCATGGCATTACATTTGTAATTCCAGCACACTTAGGGAGATGATGACTGGAGAATCTGACAGAAAGTCCAGGCTAGCTAGCCTAGCAAAAGGAGCAGCAAACAAGAAAAGATCCTGCCTTAAATGAGATGGAAGGTAAAAAACCAATACTTCTGAACTCACCTTGCATCCTGTGGCATGCACATATCTACAATCATATGCATTAACATACACACACACCAAAAATAACGGGATAACTAAATAAACAAATAAAACTTCCAAACCTGGCATGATGGTTCAAACTCGTAATTGCAACATTCAGGAGGGTTACAAGAGGTTTGCTACGAGTTTGAGGCCAACCTGATATACAAAAAGAATGGAAGACCAGCCTCAGATACATTGTGAGACTCAAGAAATAAACAATAATAATTTTGTTCTAAAATCAGAATATATTCTCTTTAGGAAAAGCATTAGGAAAATTAAAATGAAAGTATTCAGTAAGACAGTAGGAACTTGGGCCTAGGAATCTCTCTCTCTCAAGAACCCACAGTACTGCCCCCTAGCTGCCCATGTCTGCCTCCTAGGCTTCAGACATTTAAACAATTCTGCCTGTACAAGACTGGAGCTCCTTCAGCCAACTGAACTCCCCACCACCCTAAACTTGAAAACTTTACTATGCCTGAGAATTCCCTGGCTGGCCTCGGTT
The DNA here is from genome assembly GCA_036365145.1 of Orientallactaga sibirica. NCBI lineage: Eukaryota > Metazoa > Chordata > Mammalia > Rodentia > Dipodidae > Orientallactaga > Orientallactaga sibirica. The sequence continues at coordinate 6,680,848 of JAEOAD010000509.1, forward strand.
GTGGTTCTTATAATTTTTTCTTATTATTCTTATTGTTTTATCAACAACATATTTTGTATGGCTACATCATGTTTTGGCACCCTTTTTTCCTCATCCCTGCCCCCATTCCATGGGAGACCCTTCTCAGTGGGGATGTAAGTATTCCCTATGGGGTTGTGGGATATGTGTTGTGAAAGTAGCAGTCAATGATTTTGGGGGTGGGGAGGGAATGCCTTTGGGCATGGGCATGATATCTCAACCTGTGGCTTTTACAATCTTTCCACTCCCTCTTCCGCAAAATTCCATAAGTTGTGGTGAGTGCATTTTAAGTCTACTTCAGTGATGAGCTCATAGGAGACTCTGGATCTCTGCCTTTGTGGGTGTTGAGTATCCTCAGGGTCTGTCTCCTTCACCTTGGTGCTGATTATCAGGTTCAGCATGGAAGCGGCACTCTTGCTCGTCTCCTCAATTCCTCTGTGGTTTTAGCTGTGGCTTGGCTGAAGTGCAAGGGATACTTTATCTTCTCCAACTTCACTACATTCTGAAAAAGAAGACTCTCCAATGGAGATCAAAGTCAGCATAGTTTAAATGGGATAAGCATTATTAATTTAAGGAGAATTTGATGTATGTAACCCCTCTTTTAACCAAAGAAAATGAGAGCTTCACACTGGAGAGCATAATCTTTGTCTCCATAGGATTTTGATCTGGTTCCCAGTTCTAGTTATGGGCTCCTTAAAGAGGATCTCTTAGCCAATCAGAAAGCTACTGGTTACCCACAAAAGCTGTGTGCCCCTATTGCACTGGTGATTACATTGTGTCAGGGTGTTTGCTTCTGAGTAGCTTAGACCACTGGTTGCTCAGACCCTTGTTGGCCACTTTCCCCCAGGAGATGATGTAGCACATTCCAGCACTAGATGGACTAACTATGTGGGGACTCGCTGTCTTCCAGATCCCAGCCAGGTCTCTCCATGCTTTGTGTTGGTAGCATATGATGTCTTCAGCAATAGGGTCTTACCTTTTGACTCAAGTGGGTGATCAAGTATTTTGACAGAAGCCTGTCTTATTTTGGGGACCTCATAGGTCTGTCCAATGGACAGCTCATTGTGGGTAACAACCAATTTCTGGTACTGGGAGTTCTAGGCCAGAGACAAAAAAAATAAATAAATAAATTAAGCTTAGGCTTCATCCACCCTCTCCAGGGCCCTTCCTTTCAGATGCTCCCCCCTTACTCCTGTTGAGGGTTATATATTTTAGTCTATGTCCAGGGATAAAGGTTTCTATGGTACCAGTTCATTTTGGATTTAGTTCTGTGTTTGTTTTTCCTCACCCCTCCCTTCCTCTCCCCCCAAACCCTTCCATTATTATCTGGGCTTTAGGTTGCCTATCAGGTATGCCAGCAACTCAATCTGGTCCAGGTTAGGAATAGCAGATAAGTGAAATTATGCGGCATTTCTCTTTCTTTGATTGTGTGAGTTCACTAAGAATGATCTGTTCCAAGTATGTCCATTTTTCTACAAAGTTCATTGTATTTCTTTTTCTTACTGCCAAGTAAAATTCCACTGTGTAAATGTACCACAACTTAATTATCCATTCATCCAATGATGGGTGCCTGGGTTGGTTCCAGTTCTTAGCTACAATGAATTGAGCAGCTATATACATGGTTGATCAAATATCTCTGTAGTGAAACATTGAGCTCTTAGGATAAATGCCTAGTGAGGAAACAACTGGGTCTGTTGGTAGCTCTATGTCCATCCTTTTCAGAAATCTCCATATAGATTTCCATAGTGGTTGTACAAGTTTACATTCCCACCAACAGTGGATGAGGGTTCCTCTTTCCCCACATCCTCACCAATATTTGTTGTTGTTAGATTTTTTTTTTTTTTTTTTTAATGATTGCCATCCTTACTGGAGTAAGGTAGGATCTCATAGTTATTTTAATTTGCATTTCCCTAATTGTTAGGGATGCTGAACATTTTCTTAAGAGTGTATTAGCCATTTGTATTTCTTCCTCTGAAAACTCCCTATTAAGTTCTCTGCCCCATTTGAGTGGGTTGTTTGATTTTTTATTGTTTAGTTTTTTGAGTTCTTTGTAGATTGTAGATATTAGGATTCTGTCAGTGGCATAGCTGGTAAAAATTTTCTCCCATTCAGTGGGTAATCTACTGGCTCTGCTTTATGGTATATTTGTCTGTGCAAAAGCTTTTTAGCTTCATGAGATCCCATTGGTTGACTGAGTTTAGTTTCTTGGATAACTGGGGTTTTGTTGAGGAAGGCTGTCCCTACTCCTAAATCACGGAGAGTTCCTCCTATTTTTTCTTCTACTAAGAGAAGAGTTTCAGATCTTATATTGAGGATTTTAATCCATTTGGACTTGATTTTTATGTGTGGTGAGATGAATAGGTCTATTTTAATTTTTCTACATATGATTATCCAATTTGTCCAGCACCATTTGTTGAAGATGCTGTCTTTTCTCCAGTCTACATTATTGGCACTCTTGTCAAAGACCAAGTAGCTGTAGTAACTTGAACTAAGGTCTGGGTTTCCAATTCTCTTCCATTAGTCTATGTTTCTGTTTTTATGCCAGTACCATGCTGTTTTTGTTATTATGGCTTTGTAATATACCTTTAGAGTGGGTATGGTGATACCTCCAGAGGTGTTTCTTTTGCTGAGGAAATGTTTGGATATCTGAGGCCTGTTGCCACTCCATATGGATTTTGAGATCATTTTTTCTATCTCTGTGAAGAATGATGCTGGAATTTTTATTGGTATTGCATTAAATCTGTATATTGCTTTTGGTAGAACTCCCATTTTTGCAATATTAATTCTACCTATCCAGGCTCATGGGAGGGCTTTCCATCTTCTCAATTCCTCCTCAATTTCTTTCTTGAGTGTTTTTATGATTTAATTATATAGCTATTTCACATCCTTGGTGTTGTTCCAATGTATTTGATTTTTTTGTTGTTGCTATTGAAAATGAGACAGCCTCACTGCTTTCTTTCTCTGTATATGTGTCCTTTGCATATAGAAAAGCTACTGATTTTTGTGTGTCAATTTTGTATACTGCCACTTTACTGAAGGAATTAATCTCCTTTAGAAACTTTGAGATGGAGATTTTTGGGTCAACTACATACAGAATGCTGTCATCTGCAAACAGGGCTAACTTGACTTCTTCCTTTCCAATTTGAATGCTTTTTTTTTTTTTTCTTGTCTTATTGCTTGGACTAAGACTTTTAATACTATGTTAAAGAGCAGTGGTGAGAGTAGGCACCTCTGTCTTGTTCCTGATCCTAATGAGAACTCCTTGAGTCCCATGAAGTATTATTTGGGCTTTAGCTGCTTTATTAGATAGGCCTTATTGTGTTGAAATATAAACCTCCATGCCTATTCTCTCCAGTATTATGACTATGAAGTGGTGTTGTATTTTGTCAGAGGCCTTATCTGCAACAATTGAGATGATCATGTGGTTCTTATGATTAAGTTTATTTATGTGGCATATTACATTGACCGATTTCATCCCTTGGATCAAGGTGGATAATGCTTTCTATATGTTGTTGAATTCAGCTTGTGAGGATTTTATTCAGGATCTTTGCATGTAAATTCATCAGCGATATAAACCTACAGTTTTCTTTTCTTGTGGGATCTCTGTCTGGTTTTGGTACTAGTGTGATAATAGTTTTATAAAAGGAGCTGGGGAGGATTCCCTGCTCTCCAATTATGCAAAACAATTTGAGAAAAAGTGAAATTGATTTTATTTCTTCAATGAGTTTTTATAGAAGTTTGCTGAAAAGCCGTCTAGTTTGATTACCTTTCCAATATCCATGGATGTGATAGGTTTGTTTGGGAAATTAATCTCCTCTGGGTTTCAGTTTTGGTAGGTGGCATGTGTCTAGGAATTCATCCATTTCTTCCAGGTTTTCCAATTTTGTGGAGTAGAGGCTTTAGAAGTATATCCTGATAATTCTTCCAATTTCATTGATGTCTGTTGTGACCTCCTTTTTCATTTCTGATTTTGTTAATTTGAGACTTCTCTTTTTTTCCTTTGATCAAACTGGCAAGGAGTTTGTTAATCGTGTTTATTTTTTCAAAGAACCAACTCTTTGTTTCATCAATTTTCTAAAATTTTTCTTAGTTTTCAATTCATTAATTTCTGCTCTGGTCTTGATTATTTCTTTCCATCTGAAGCTCTTAGGGTTGGATTCTTCTTATATTTCCAATGGTCTTAGGTGGCCAGTTAGTTTATTAATTATGGATCTTTCTGTCTTTGTTATTAAGACATTTAATGTTATGAATTTTCTCCTTAGGACTGCCTTCATTGTGTCCCATAAGTTTTATTAAGTTGTATTTTCATTGTCATTAAATTCTAGGAATTTTACAATTTCTTTTTTTGATTTCTTCTACAACCCATTCATTGTTTAAAAGTGTGTTGTTCAGTTTCCAGGAACTGGTGGAGTTCCTGATGTGTCTCTTGTTGCTAATTTCCAGCTTTAAAGCATTGTGATCTGGAATGATGCAGGAAGTTACTTCTGTTCCCTGAATGTATGGAGGCATGTTTTATGGCCTAATATATGGTCTATTTTGGAGAAGGTTCTGTGGGCTACTGAGAAGAATGTGTATTCTGGAAAACTGGTATGGAAAGTTTAACAAAACCTGCTTGTTTCTTATTTCCATTTGCTTAGAATATCATTTTCCATCCTTTCACCCTGAGGAGGTGTCTGTGTTTAGTGGTGAGGTGGGTTTCTTGAAGACAGCATACAGAAGAGTCCATTTTTTTGTTCCACACTGTTAACTTATGTCTTTTGATAGGTGAATTAAGACCATCAATATTTAAGGTTATAACTGTGAGGTTGAATTTAATCCCTGCAATTATAAGATGCTTTATGGGCTTTGGTGCTTTCTTGGGCTTTGTACTTTTTTGAACCTAGTCTAGTTTTGATTATTGTGATCTTCTTCTTGTTGGCTCTTGACATTAGTTGTTTGACTCTTCTGTGTGGAGTATACCCCGAAGTATTCTCAGTAGGTTTGGCTTTGTGGTTATATAATCACAGAGTTGAGTTTTCTCATGGAAAGTTTTCCTTTCACCATGTATTATAAGGGATACTTTTGTTGGGTACAGTAGCTTGAGTTGGAAGCCATAGTTTTTTAGACCTCAAAGTGTTCCATTCTGGGCCCTTCTGGCCTTTAGGGTTTCCACTGAGAAATCTGAGGTAATTCTGATGGGATTGCCTTTGTATGTAGTGAGTTGTTTCTCTCTTGCTGCTTTTAGCACTCTCTCTTTGTTTTCATTGTTATGAGTTTTAACTATGATGTGCCTTGGAGAGTTTCTTCTTTGGTCCTGTTTGGTGTTCTGTGGGGTTCTTGTATTTGGATGGGCCTCTCGAGAGACTGGGAAAATTTTATTCAATAATTTTGTTGAATATGTTCTCTATACCTCCATCCTGGATTTCATCTCCTTTTAGTATACCCATGATGCAGATGTTTGGTCATTTTATGGTAGCCCACAGTTCCCTCATATGCTCTTCATCTGATTTTTTGAATTTAGCAAACTTTTTGACCTCCTGATCAATTTCTTCTGTCTTGACTTTCAGGTCAGAGGTTCTGTCTTCCACATGAGTAATTCAGCGAGGCATTCTAGAGAGGTTTTTAAAGCTCTATTTGATTTTTGTTTTCTGTTTTGTTATTTTGCATCATGTCCATCTCTGTTTTGTGGTACAAATTCAGTTCAAGATCTGCTTTTCTTGATGCTTCCTGGAACTCATTCTTGCATTTGATCAAGTCTTCATTAAGCTTAATAAACTAGTTATTGAGATCTTCCATTTGTTGACTCACCTTCAATTCATTTATACCTCTTGAAGTTTCTAAGGTCTTCTTCAATTATTTTTAAACTAGTGACAAAAGCTGAGTGCTCTGAGATACGATTCTGTTCCAGTTTCATTTATGTGACTGTTAGTTTTTTGATGGCTTGCTTTCAGTTCAGCAATTGTTTTGAACAGGGTCACATAGCTTGTTTTCATTTTGGGATTCAATTTCTGTTGATTTCTCTGTAATTTCATTGGAGGCTTCCATTGTGGGACTAGGCATCCTTGGTGGAAATCTCAGTTTTCTGACTTTCATTGGATTTTTTTGCATTGTGATCTACTCATCTTGGGGAAATATTTTATTCTATTAAGGGAGAAGAAAGTATTTGTATTTGTAGGATCTTCAGTGAGTGTTATTTTTTAAATGTGAACTGGATTGGTATACTAGGGGGTTATAACCACAGATGCACAGATGGTGAAGATAGCAAGTACATCAAAGGTACCTGGGGAACTTGAAAGTGGGGAACTCTGGGCTTTGGCCTACTCATGCCACTTACACATACTCTTCAGCACACAGGGATCAGGAGTTAGGGAACCAGGAGCCAGGAGGCTGGAGAGCCAGGGGCTAGCTCCTACAGTGGACCATGTACCCTCTGGATCAGGGGAATAGGGATTTAGGTAATCAGGGGCCAGTCAAGCAGGAAACCCAAGCAAAATGCCTGCTTCCATAGTCCCACATGCAGGGATGAGGCTTCCCCAAGGCAGCAGCAGGGGTACCAGGACCAACTAGACGGTGGGGAAGGAGCTGGGACTTGTGGCCTACTCATTCCACATGTGTGCACACCCTCCAGAGCAGGAGATCCAGGAGTTGGGGACCCAGAGGCCATTCAGTCAGGAAGGCGGAGTAAGAAGCCTGCTTCAGCAGAAAGCTCTCAGGGTCCAGGCAGCCCCAAGCCAGCAGCAGGGGAACCAGCCAGCCAGTACCAGGGAGCCGGGGAGGGAGAGGAACAGGGAGATATGGCCTACTCAGTCTGTGTGTGCACACTCTGGAACAGGAGATCTGTGAGTTGGGGACCCAGGGGCCCTTCCTGGTCTGTTTTTATTAAATTCTTTATATTTTCTCTTCTGCCAGGACATTTCTGTGGCTCATACAGCAGCAGCTGGACACATTCCCTCAACAGATCATTAATCTTTGCCACTCTGAAATTGTTTCTCTAATTTTCTTAAATTAAGTATTAAGTCTTTCAGGACTGAGGTTGAAGTTAAATGGTATAACACTTGCTCACCACGTGTACAAGTCCCTAACTTTAACTACCACACCCAGACCCAGGAAAACAAAAATAAGCATATTCCATTTTATTTTTAATATCTTCTTACTAATTTTTGAATATTTCATATTTTTCATGTGTTAATTGGTCATACAAAGTTATGACAAAGAAAATATCTTTAAAATGAAAGTTTCTATCTTCTTAAGTTTTACCATTTGGGGAAAAGTTATGATGAAAAAGGCAGTGATTTATGGAAACATTAGTTAAGATGCACATGGCTTCAACATATATAGAAGCTAAACTAAGTGACAAAACCCTCTCATATCTCAGTCACCTTGATTGACAAAAGTAATATCACAAAGTTTGGGGTATTTATATATTTTTTAAATGAATACTAGGAATCCAATAAAATTTCTCATTTCTCACACATTTAAAATGTTGGAAAATCAAAATAACAGTTTTGAATTAGCTCCCACTTACTTAGAGTGAAAACATAAGTATAAGGAAACTTCTTTTGATATTATATGTGAATGGAGATATATATACTCCATGAAAAAAATAATTATTATCAAACCTAAAGAGAAAAAAATGTTATTATTGCAGTCAGGTTCACATTGCTTACAGAAAACACCCAACCAAGACCAGCTTGTGGGGGAAAAAAAGGTTTGCTTTGGCTTACAGATTCAAGGGGAAGCTCCATGATGGCAGGAGAAAACAATGGCATGAGTAGAGGGTGGACATCACCTCTTGGCCAATATCAGGTGGACAACAGCAACAGGACAGTGTGCCAAAAACTGGCAAGGGGAAACTGGCTATAACATCCATAAGTCCACGCCCCCCCCCCCAACAATACACTGCCTCCAGGAGGCTTTAATTCCCAAATTGCCATCAGCTGGGAACCTAGCATTCAGAACACTTAAGTTTATGGGAGACACCTGAATCAACCTATCGCAGTTATTTGACCAACTTTGTTTTTGTAGCATCTTTGTTAAAGTAGTAAAATAAATTAATTTTTTATTTCTTTTAATGACTAGCACTTATTAAAGCCCAATGGAAAGCATCCTTTGACAACTTGATATCTATAGGCCAAAGTAACCAAGTATATATGGAAACTGATGTCTTCAAGTAATGAAAATCAAGAATTATTTTATTACATTCATGAGACAAGACTTCAAGTATATGTCCCCAGTCAACTCACAGAATGCCTAATACCTACACAACAAAGTAAGAATTGCTTTAATGAACAAATTTGATTCTGAATTCAGGCAGCGTTTTTCTTTACCAAAACCTACCCCAGGAGAACTCTAGATGCTCATTTCCTAATCATCCCTGAGACCAGCCTCTTTCATTGAGCCCCAGACTGTAAATACTTCAGTACCTTATCTAAATTGCAAGACAGCTTATTCCACTTTGCTGCCATTTGGGTTTAAACAGTAAACAATGGGGAAAACAGTGTGTTTTCTGGATTATTAATTATTTCAGGAATCTAACATATAAACTTGAATTGGGTCACGGTAGAGGGATAAGAGAAGATCAATAAACCTTAATGAATAATTGGTAGAAATAAATTGCCTCATTCTGTGGTGTTTGTATAAACACAGATACACACTATCCAAAGAGAATTTTAAAAAGAAAAAAGTAAAAGAAATATTAAATAGTATGCTAATTGGCGATGGAGATCTGAAATGAAAAGTAACTGAGAAGTTTTCATTTTACAAGAAAGAAGAGTATCAAGTATTTTACCATTTTTATTGTGTTACTATAACCACTAAATGTATTTAGTGATAGCTTCATACTACATCAGGCTTGTGGTCAGGTGTTACAGGGTAGTAGAAAGGATCAAACCTACTTGTTTTGACTGACTGTGACAGGTCATCAAGCTTCTAACACCTCAGAGCAATCCTTGGAGAAACTGTAGGCTGGCTGGGTGTGGTGACGCATGCCTTTAATCCCAGCACTCAGGAGGCTGACGTCAGAAGATCGCTATGAGTTTGAGGCCAGCCTGGAGCTACAGAATGAGTCCCAGGTCAGCTAGGTCTAGACTGAGATCATACTTTGAAAAAACAACAATAACAAAAAAGAAGCTCTAGACTGAGATAATTTTAACTTACTTTATATAAATATAAGCTCTAAAACACACTAGTAAATCAGTCTAGGTGCTCCTGTAAAATGAATATGAAACTCACAGGTGTTCTTTGAATTTGATAAAAATAGCATTCAAAGCCAGGCGTGGTGGCACATGCCTTTAATCCCAGCACTTGGGAGGCAGAGGTAGGAGGATCGCTGTGAGTTCGAGGCCACCCTGAGACTACATAGTTAATTCCAGGTCAGCCTGGGCCTGAGTGAGACCCTACCTCGAAAAACCAAAAAAAATAAAATAAAATAAAATAAAATAAAATAAAATAAAATAAAATAAAAAATGGCATTCAAATAAATAACTTTTTTTCCAAAATGGATGTATTTTATTAACAAATCTGAAAAAATATTTTTTTTATAAAAGACAAGTTTGTGAAAATATTCACTCTACTATTACACAAAGATACTGCAGTTTTAATTATTTTAACCAGAAAATGGTTGACTTCGATGCTATTTCAAAAACAACCCAATGATGGCTAACTATTCCACCACACATGCCCACTGGGTGGTGCAAGCATCTGGAGTTTGATTGCAGTGGCTGAGGCCCTGACATGCCAATATTCTCTCTCTCTCTCTCTCCAAAGAAAAAAAGAAAAAACAATCTACAAATGACTAAAGATATGTTATAAAAATCAGTAAATTGGTATCAGCTGCCTTATTTTCACTATGAAGATATATAGTTACTATACAAATAACTTTACTTTTCATATAACTAAAAATAACAGCAAAATGTTAATAAACCAAGAAAATAAACCTTCGAAACATGCACTGAAAGATACAGCCAACTTATTTTTAGGCAGGGAGGTCAGGTCTCATTTCAAATACCTTACATATATTATCTCTGTAATTACTACAAAGGCATCATATAATCGCTAAGGTTTTCCATGTTAAAATATGAGTATTTTTATAATTTTAAAATAACTGGGAAATTTGAATATGACTTAAAGTCAGTTTCTTCAAACTACTAAGCTAATTATTTAATTGATTAACATCTATCCTTTTTCAAAAATAATTTGAAATACATGCAAAATCAAAGTTATAAAGGTTAATAAGCTGGACATGGTGGCATATACCTTTAATTCCAGCACTTGGGAGGCAAAGGTAGGAGGATCACTGTGAGTTTAAGGCCACCCTGAGACTGTATAGTGAAGTCTATATCAGCCTGGGCTAGTGAAACCTTACCTTAAAAACCAAAAAAAAAAAAAAAAGTTAATAAATTGAAATTATATTTCAGAACCAGGGCCATAAAATGCAAGCAGGTAAATTATAGACAATTCCTATAACCAGAAGAAGAAAAAAGAGAGACAGGCTTAGCAATGAGTTTCTTGGTGGAAGTAACTTTTTTACTGGAACCAAATTCTAAAGGAATGCCTCATGAGGATTTATATAGGGCACATTAAATAATGTAATAGATGGTGTCAGAGTAAATGAAGGAGCAAATTTCATTTGCCTCTTTCTTGTTACCGTCTCTGTAAAAACTGAGATCACATTAGGCTGGGCCCAGGGAGGGCAGCTTCCAAGGGCAAAGCTAATAGCCAAGTACATTGCTTCTCCACCATGGAATCTGACTGAAGGACAACTGAACGTGTGTTGAGGAGGAGAGTCAGTCATTTCTTTGAGCAGGTATCTTCTAATAAATGCTTTTTTCAAATAGGCCTTTAAAGAAGGTCTGGAATAGGGTAATTTGGGTTTGCATTCTTGGGTGGCATCCTTCTTAATGGCTTCACAGGACTTGGAAGAAGACGTGACCTGAATCCTGCCCGTAACACAGGAAGCTTCACCAGCATTTAAACCCCAAGGGTGCCCACGCCTCCCTGCAGTGCTGAGCAAAGGCAGACCAGAAAGCCTGAACAGGTTTTAGATGACTGCTTTTGACTTTCTCCTTGAAAGATGATGCATAGCGTAAGAAGAGAAACCAATGCTCAAAAGAACAATATAGTTAAATACTTCAGTTTCATAATTTCTCTGAACACAAAAACACAACTAAGGATCAAATTTTCTGTAAATATCGATCAAAAGCTTAGAAAAAATTAAGTAATATGCTTTTGGGTAAAAAGAGATTATGATAACTTTAAGATCACATATTTTTTATTTCTAATTTTTGCCACAAATATCTATCATGTTCTGAACAAGACATATTTCCAATTCTATACTAAAGGTTTCACTGGCCTATAGAAGTTCAGTGATTCAGGCAAAAGGAGATTGGGATTTAAATAATTTAGATTTATGATAATACTATTACCCTATGATTTCATTTTCTACATTCCTGAATAGAAATCAGACATTTTAACTCAATTTCATAGATTTTATAGGCTGAGAAGGAAGAAGAGCGAAAACTAATAGACTCCCTGAAGCTCCTCAAGCAGTTAAAGACTCATACAGGCTAAGCCACCACCAAGCACTTAAAAGAGGTGAAAAGTACATTCTGGAAGCTAGAAAGAAAACACTAGACTGTGGTACCTGCCCCAGAAGCACTGAACAAGTTTCTCTTCTGCAACAAGGCTCAAATTTGTATCCTCTGATACTTCCAATGCTGTAATTCCCACATATTCAGAAAGACCTGTCTTCTATGACTTTCAGGCCAGCAAACTGAAGTCTAGATCACCTGGCCCACCTTCCTTGTGTTGCTTGTTTTACCAAGACAAGCACTTGCTAAGCTGAGACTTTAAGACTCTCGTGGCTACATCAGGAAATTGCTTTGTTGTTGGTCTACTCACCTTTTAGACTTTCTCTGGGAGCCAGTTCTTTTCCTACTCCTGCATAAAATCTCTGACAAAAATCCATAACTTCCTCAATCACAGTTAGATAATAAAAAAAAATCTCCATTCCCTTTCAATCATAATAACAGTAATAAATATACCCAGTCCCAGTCCTGTGTAATATATGCAAAGTCTTTGAAGTCAAAGCCTCCCCATGTTCCTAGGACAGTCAAGTTAAGGAGGCTGGAATGGGGAATACATTCGTCTTCTTTTCTAATTTACCACCTCACTGCATATTCTCTTCAATGACTTTCTAATTCTGATTTGCACCCCTGGAGGTGTTGAGCAGAGAAAGGAAGAAAAGGACAGATCAAAGGCACTCTTTCCAGCACTGACAGCTGTCTAGCTACCTCTTTCTGGAACAGACGACCAAAGCTGACTCCCTTCCTTGGATGCTGCAATGGTCTGAATGTGAACTGGTACCCATAGTGACATGGGTGTGTGATTAAGCCTCATATTCAAACACTAGCTAATGGCAATTTGGAAGAGTTGTGAAGCCTTTGGGAGGTAGAGCCTTGCTGTAGGGGATGTGTTACGGGGGGGCAGATCTTGAGGTTTTTAGCCAAGCTCTAAGCCCAGTACTTAGACCTCTTGCACTCAGAAATGTGACTAGATGTGAGACAGCCTCTGCTCTGCCACACCATCATGAAATCCCCTTGAAACTGTACAGCAAAATTAACTTCATTCCACTAGCTGCTTTTGGCCAGGTGTTTTGTTCCAATCACTAGAAGTTAACTACAACAGATGGTTTATGCGGGTTCTTCCCCTGCTCCACAACAACTGACTAGCCATCATCCAGATATGACTTAAATGGCTTCAGAATAGCTCTCTGGCTTTCACATTTGGTATCCAAGGAACACTACCACATATATTCTCCCCCCCCCCCACTGGCAGCCAGTTCAAATTTTCTGCCCTCTGCTCTGTCCCGACATATAAGGAAAGAGTTGGGCCCTCCTATTTTTAGAGCCCTGTTTTCTTTGATTTCCCTGGAAGCTTGTTTATCCACCTGCAAAGGGCTTCAGAAAGACTAGTTAGGGTTTTCTCCAGTCCTCCAGCGCCCTCTGCTGACCCTTAACTTTCTCAATGTCTGCAATTGTGAAGGCCTTAAACTCACAAGGAGCACACCCAGGGGCTGGGCTTTTGTGACTGAACTCTCCCAGACACATCCAGTGTATGGGACACTGAACAGCAGCATAAAGGAGCAGAGAATTATCCTAAACTACATCCCTGGACTTAACTACAAAGGAAATAAGAGCGCCTCGTAGCGTGTATCTTTTTTTGTTTGCTTGTTAGTGGCTTTTTGTTTATTTTTGACAGAGTTTCATTACATAGCCAAAGCTGACCTCACATTCATGATAACCATGTCCCAGCCTCCCAAGGGCTAGGATTATGCATGGTGTGCACCACCAAGCCCAGATCTAGCATGTATCTTGTCCATCCAAAACCAGATCTCAGTAATACATTATTTTTTTCCTTTCTATGAAAAAAAAATATGACAAAACAATTTAAGGAGGGAAGGATTTATTCTAGTTTAGTATTTAAGGGTGTGGTTCATCATGGCAGGGAAGGCATGTGTTACAGTCAGGTTGGCATTGCTGGCATAAATAACCCGACCAAGAGCAGCTTGTGGGGAAAGGGTTTATTTTGGCTTGCAGACTTGAGGGGAAGCTCCATGGTGGCAGGGGGAAACGATGGCATGAGCAGAAAATGAACATCATGTCTTTATCAACATCAGGTAGACAACAGCAACAGGAGAGTGTGCCAAACACTGGCAAGGGGAAACTGGCTACAATACCCATAAGCCCACCCCCAACAATGCACTGCCTCCAGGAGGCGTTAGTTCCCAAATCTCCATCAGCTGGGAACCTAGCATTCAGGACACCTACGTATATGGGGGACACCTGAATCAAACCACCACAGCATGGTAACCAATGTATGAATTGGCTGGTCATACTGTGTCCATAGTCAGAAGGAGAGAGAAAAATATTGATGCTCTACTCACTTTCTCCTTTCCACTGAGACCCCAGCCCATGGAATGGGAGTAGTACCACTCACATTCAGGTTGGGTCTAACCACCTTGGTTAAATCTGTTGGGAAATGCCCTCACAGACACATCCAGAGTTTTGTCTCCTAAGTGATTACAAACCCTGTGAAGTGACAATGAACGTTAACTATCACAGGTGGGCACTTCAGGACATGATTAAAGGAGAGCTCCAGTATCTGGTATGCTCCCTATACGAGTATGTAGTTGAAATACTTTATATTCACACCAGATCTCTTCTGTTCAATATTTTCTTTCTTTCTTTTTTTTTTTTTTTTCTTTTGTGGTTTTTCTAGGAAGGTCTCACTCTGGCTCAGGCTGACCTGGAATTCACTATGTTGCCTCAGGGTAGCCTTGAATTCATGGCGATCCTCCTACCTCTGCCACCCGAGTGCTGGGATTAAAGGCGTGCACCACCACGCCCGGCTCACTCTGTTCAATATTTTCAATTGCCATTCAAGGGTTTACGAAAACTATCAAGTTTGGAGCAGAGTCGCTCCACTAAGTTCTATGAAGACTAAATGAGCTACTTCCTAAAATAATTGGTTGGCCTGACACTTTTCCTTCAGGGTCATTACGATTTGGTTGGAAAAAGGCCTTCAAAGGCTCATGTGTTGAAGACTTAGTCTGCAATTTAATATTCAGAGATGGGGATTTGGGGAAAGAACTGAATTATGGGAGCTCTGACCTAATCAATGGATTAATCTCCCCTGGGGAGACACAAATACACGTCTTCACCCCAGATAGGGCTTAGATGGGAGATTAAAGTACGATCACACCAATACCAGTTCAGTGAACCAATGAGTTTATTGGGGGTTACTTACAGAACATAAAGAGGGGTTACTTAAAGGAATATGGGGCCTCCAAAGCAACCACTTTGATGGAGATGCCTGGGTGAAAATCACTCCTTGGATGCTCCTCCCTCAGTCTCAGGATGAGGGCTTCCTTACAGAGCATCGGGACCCCAGAGCAGCTGCACCATGGAGAAGTCTCATTCCCCTCTGAATAATGACTTCCCTGTGGCTGCTTCTAGACGCTCCTTGTCCCTGTCCAGAAGTGTGAGACCAGAAAGCAGCACTTCAGTGGGGTTCATTGTATCAGGACCCCTCAGCCTTAGTGTGAGGGCTTACTTCTGGAGCATGAGACCCCCCAAAGCAGCACTTCAGTGGGGCTCACTGTACCGGGATTACACCCACAGATGCTCGTCCCTCAGACTCAGGGTGAGGGCTTACTTAGAAAGCATGGAGGCTCCAAAGAAACTGCTTTGGTGGCACTCATCTTTTACGCTCTATTCGCCCTATCTCCCCCCACTCTGAGGTCATGAGATATGGTGCATTATTGTATATAGGTGGTGCAAGGGGGCACCTAAATCTCAGGTGGGGGTTTGATGACCCTCCCCATACCTCCTCTGGTAAGTTGACTTAACTGTTTTTGATAAAGCCAGCAATAGTTGTTTACACTTTTCAGTGAGGAGAAAATTTGCCATACGATCAGTGAAGTCGTAATTTGGTACAATATGAGGATGCTGGAAACTAGGAGGTGAGACTTGGTTGGAGGAAGTCAATCAAACACATGCCTTTACCCACTAACAATCTCCCACCTAGGAAAACAGATCAATTGGAGCACTTCAAAGTGTTTCTCTCTCTCTCCTTCTTCCTCCCCCTCTCTTTCTTTCTGACTCATGGCTTCCATAAGGTGAGCAACTTTCCTCCACCATAGCCTAAAAACATTATCTAGCTCACTATAGAATAAAACTTTCAAAAACATGACCCAAAATAAATCTTTCCTCCTCATAAGAGAATTATCTCAGTTATTTTGTTAAGACAATAGAAAGCTGAATAACACACAGAGAAATTAGACACTTAAAATAATCATCCTTTTCTTCACGACTATGGCCCTGACTTCATGCCTGATTAACCTTACACTCTCCCCTTGGTATCTGAGATTTAATTTAACAATGAAAAAGCAAGTGTACTGTGACAGAGTTAAAAGGTAGAAGAAAACAGGAAGAAATGGACCTCGTCAATGGATTTAAAGACCTTTATAATGAAAATTTTAAGACTCTAGAGAAAAAAAATCGAAGACACTAGATGAGAAAAAGACCTCCCGTTGTTCATGGATTGGCAGAATTATTATTGTGAAAATGACTATATGTTACTGAGAGAATTCAACTTATTCAACACAATCCTAATCAAAAATCCAGTGACATTCTTCAAACAACTAGAAAAGATATCTTAAAATTGAGAAGAAAAAGACCATGACTCCCCAGAACAATCCTAGGCAGACAGAGCAATGCTGAGAGCATCACAATATCTTATCTCAAATTATACTTCAGAGCCACAGTGACAAAAACCAGCCTGGAACTGGTACACACAAAAAAAGTGCCAGTAATCCAATGCAATAGAATAGAGCACCCAAAATAAATCCATGCTTCTATAGCTACCTAATCTTTGAAAAAGTATACATTGGAAAAATACAGCCTGTTCTTCAGAGCTAGGAAACTTGGATGTCCACATATAAAAGAATGACAATAAATCCTTCTGTCTCACACTAAACAAAAATCAATTCAAAATAGACCAAAGACCTTGGATTAAAACTTGAAACTGGGGCTAGAGAGATGGCTTAGTGGTTAAAACACTTGCCTGCAAAGCCAAGGACCCCAGTTCAATTCTCCAGGACCCACATAAGCCAGATGCACAAGGGTCACATGCATCTGGAGTTTGTTTGCAGTGGTTGGACGCCCTGGCACACCCATTCTCTCTCTCTCTCTGCCTCTTTCTTTCTCTCAAATAAATAAATAAATTATATTAAAAGCATTTTTTAAAAGACCTGAAACTGCTAGAAAAAAAGGATGCTAAACACTCCCTTGCATTGGCAAGGTCTTTTTGAAAGTGATTATAATAGCTCAGAAAATTTTTCCAAAAATTGCCAAATGGAATTGCACAAATTAAAAAACTTTTTCACAGCAAACAACTTTTAAAGTGAAGAGATAGCCTGAAAAATGGCAGTAAAATCTTTGCCAACTATATATCTGACAAGCAATTATTAGCTAGTATCTATAAATAGCTCCAAAACTTGAACCTTAAAAAATTATGTGATCAATAAGTGGGCTAATAAAGATAGTTCTCAATAAAGAAATATTTAATGACCAATACATACTTTAAAAGTGTTTAATACCCTTAACCATCAAGAAAATGCAAATCCAAACTACACTGAGAACTATCTCACCCCAATCAGAGAAAAAACAAAGAACAAGCGATGGCAAGGATGTAGGGAAAGAGGAACCCTTGTACACCCCTGGTAGGAAGGTAAACTGCTACATCTCTGTAGAAATCAGGATGGAAGCTCCTTTGCATATACACAATGGAATACTCAGCCATAAAAATGAAAATAGGACATTTTCAGGAAAATAAATGGAGCTGAAGATAATTATGTTAAATAAAATAGTCCAGACTCAGGAAAACTAATGTGGTTTCTCTCATATACAGACCATATATTTAATGTATATGTACCTATATATGTGTATACATACATCTATATGTATATAGGTGTCTAGGTAGGTAGAAGATGAATAGATGATTGGTAGATACATAGAATGAAAGTAGGAAGAGAAGTATGAGAAAGAAGGAAGAGATCCAAATGGAGGAGGGAAGGGATACTAAAGAGGGTAATAGATGGATGAATGGATGGATGGATAGATAGAGAGAATGAAAGTAGAAAGAGGTGTATAAGACAGAAGGAAGGAAAGATGGAGGGGGAAGGAGGATAGGACAATGGAGTACATGTGTCACGAAAGCAGAAATGAGAACTATTTGGTGGAAGGGAAGGGACCAGTAAGGGAGAAGGGACATGCAAGGAGGGAGGAATAAGAATAAAGTATAATGACACATCTATGAAAATATCACAGCAAAACCAAATACTATGGCTGGTAACTAAAAAAAGTTAACAAAAAAAATAATTAGGGCTGGAGAGATTGCTCAGTGGTTAAGGCACTTGCCTGCAAGGCCTAATAACCCAGTTTGATTCTCCAGTACTCACATAAATCCAGATGCACAAAGTGGTAACTGCACCTGGAGTTCATTTGTAGTGGCTAGGGGCCCTGGTGAGCCATTATCATTCATTCATTCTCTCTCTCCTTATAAATAAATAAATAAATAATAATATTATTATTATTATATATAATATTATTATATATAATATTATTATATATAATAATATAATTATTATTATTATTATAAAGCCCAAATAAGGACAGATTTAATTAAGAAGGTTGTTGGTCTGATAAGTAGGGGCAAGTAAATTATCCAGTATTTAACTTGTATTAAAAATAAACTTTATGCCGGGTGTGGTGGCACACACTTTAATCTCAGCACTCAGGAAGCAGAGGTAGGAGGATTGCCATGAGTTCGAGGACAGCCTGAGACTACATAGTAAATTCCAGGTCACCCTGAGCTAGAGTGAGACCCTATCTGCCTCCTTCTCTCTCTGTCTCTCAAATAAATAAATAAAATATTTTAAAAATAAATAAATAAAAACTTTAAATATAATCTTCAGTACACTGACTCTAGTTTTTTTCCAAGAGAAATCTAACCCTAATGTTTTACATACCTTGCGGATTGGGCAAAAAAATTTTTTTAAAAAGAGAGAAAGAAAGAAAGAAAGAAAGAGAAAAAATAAAGAAAAGAAGGAATTTCCCTCACCAACAGCATGCAGTGTTAAAAGATGCCCTATTATTTCAAACTACCAAGATCATCTCAAAATCTAAAAGTAGTGAACAAATATATTGTGAGAAGCAGAAAAAGTTTTAAACAAACTGAAATTTATATCATTTTCTTAATTATACATATGCATCTTATAAACACTTGCATATCCTTTTCAAAGTAAATTTTACTACACACACTGGTATGTGACAAATTCTAAACTTAGTGTAGCTTGATATTGATTCTTCCTCCCTCAAGGCCTAGGATTGGTTCAGGCTAGTTGGGACCCTCCTCTGAACATCTCAGGACATTCTTCTACCTTTAGGACTGGAGTGATTTGAAATGTCCACTCTCTGAGCTCTTATTATTAGCTGTTCCATCAGTGAAATTGATATTCTTCTCCTGTCAAAAAGATAAGAGAAGAAGAAAATTTAAAGTTTTTGTTTTTCAGAGAATGTAACTACAGAGTCAGCACATGAACGATATAATACCATTAAATATCGTCTGCTAACAGTCATGGAGAACATAGCAGCTAAATCATTTCATGCCCAATGTAACTGGAGTTGTGTCCCTGCAGCAGCTGACAGAAAGGAAAGGAGACCATTGATCATAAGTTTCATTTCCATTGGATTTCTTCCAATGTGGCCAATGATACATATGTTATGGGAGCTGTATTGCTGAGAAGTAGTGTGTGAAAGGCTGATAATTGCCCTAATTTTTATGTAAAGTGGAAAGAGTGTAGGAAAGGAAACATTTATTGACCTCTAAAAGTATGCTCAACATTTTAAATTACTTTATCTCATTTAATTCTATCCTTGAATTAGATATTACTAATGATGACTAATTTAATCTATTGAGGAAAGTGGTATTCAGGGATATTAAGTAGTTTGACCAAGATCCATTTAGAAAGCAATGAAGTAACAGCCCCCCGTAAGTCTGTCTAAAAATCTATTCAGAATAAGTGGCTACTGGCAGATAAGCTGTGGGAACTCGACCACATTATTGGATTCTTTCAAAGAGTGAGTATGACAAAAATGAAGGCAAAGAGGCTGCTAGCACAGCCACATAGTCACACAGTCCACATAGTCAAAAGGCAGTAAATATTAGTTCTTTTCTTTAAAAATCAAGGACCTAGAACCAGTCTTATGATTTTTTAGAAGAAATTGTCTAGTTGCATCCCATCTTCATACTAGACTCCTTGAAGGCAGGAAATGTTGAATCTTCACAGCTTGTATAATGCTTGAAAAAGTACATGTGGTGGATGTTCGCTTTTTATCTGCTGAATACTAAGTAGTTCAACAGTAAATTTAAAGAAAATTTAATTAAAGATTCCATTTCTTATTGAAAAGACAGAAGTAATGACTGAGAAACAACAAAAGAGACCAAAGTGGGCATTTTGACATCATCACCTTGATATGTTTCTGCATAGTTAAAAAGGCTATGTTAAATATGAAATCACTCTCTTGTCCTTTATTTCCTCAGGATTTAGATATATACACTGAATTCCAAACAACCTTCTTTCTTTTTCTTGATTCCTGATCACATACACTCTTACCTCCTAAACCCTGCTCCCTCATCCATGGTTCTACTTGCAGTGTCTATGACCTACACATACTAGGAAAACTTACAACATGAAGCCAGGGTCTATGCACATAGCTAGTCAATTCCCAAGAGTCCCTCATTGTGATAATGGTTATCAATAATGTTTGTGAATGCTAGGAAATGTGGGTGAAAAGTTGTGCCTGTTTAAATGAGATGGTGCAGCAGTTAAAGGCACTTGCTTGCAAAGTCTAATTTCCAGGGTTTGATTCCCCACTACCTATGTAAAGCTAGAGGCATAAAGTGGAGCATGCACCTGCAGTTTGGTTGCAGTGGCCAGAGACCCTTGTGTGCCTTTTCTTTCTTTTTCTTTCTTTCTCTCCTTATCTCTCTCTCTCTCTCTCCTTCTCTGCTTGAAAAGAAAATCAATTATTTTTTACAAAATGATAATTCAGACTGAGGCATGTACACAGCTCTGTGTTTATCTGCATAGACTCCATCTCAGAATCTAGTGGTGACTAAGAAACCCTCCAAACCTATGAATTCATTACATATTCCTCATTGGTTAAAAATCCACATGCATTAGTCCTGGTTTCTTTTCACTTGTCATTCTTTTTGTTAGGAGGAAAGGATGTGTTTTGGATTACAGCTTCAAGTGGAGTGTCCACCATGATAAGAAAAGCATGGCAGGAGCAGATAGCCAGCATTGTTTCTTCATATCAGCAGGGAGAAAGTAGAAAGAAGCATGAGCTGTTCACGGCAAGAAACCTCAAGGCCCACTCCCCGTGACAGACTTCCTCCAGCAAGGATCCACCTCCCAAAGGCTCCACAAACTTCCCACACAGTACCACCAACTGAGCATCAAATATTCAAACACATAAGTGAACATGTGACCATCACACCCATACAAGACTTTGTCTCAAAAACAAACAAACAAAAAATTCTGTGAATACCTATACTACCAAAAGAAAAGTCTTCACAGCATGACACCTCACATTCCTTTATATACACACTCTTTTCCCAAAATACAGCATTACACATATACAACTACAATAAGTGTGGGTGGTCAGTAGGGGGAGTATAACAAACATATGAAATGTCCGATTACAAGCAAAATAGCCAGTTACTTTGAGTGGCCGAAGGTGACTTCCGCCCTTCAGTTTTTAATCATGTAACACAGTTTTCACCTCAGTTTTCTAAAAGTTCCAGTCAACTAATTTTGAAGCACCTTTTACACTAAAAATTAAACCAAAGTCTCTGTTATGGATCAACAGCTTCCATTATGGCCAACAACATCTCACTATTGATTGACCACATATTCTCTCTTGCCACAATATACCCTGGGTTCTTTCTGAAAACCTTGTGAGATGCATGTTTGTCCCATATGACTAAGTAAAAGAGCCAAATCCTCAGGGTCTGTCTCCTACACCCTGGTGCTGATTATCAGGAACAGCATGGAAGCAGCACTCTTGCTCATCTCCCCAATTCTTCTGTGGATTCAGCTGTGGCTTGGCTGAAATGTGAGGGGTAGTTTATCTCCTCCAGTCTCACTACTTTCTGAAAAAGAACCGATTTTCCAACAAAGAGTGAAGTCAGCATAGTTTAAATGGGATAAGCATTATTAATTTAGAGAGAACTTGATGTATGTAACCCCTCTTTTAGCCAAAGACTAGTGAGAGCTTAACTAGAGAACATAATGTTTGTCCTCATAGGATTCTGATCTGATTCCCAACTCCAGATATGGGTTTCTTTACACTGAGCAGATCTCTTAGCCAATCAGAAAGCTGTTGGTTACCCACTGAGGCTGTGTGCCACTATTGCACTGGTGTTTACATCCTGTCAGGGTGTTTGCTTCTGAGTAGCTTAGACCTCTAGTTGCTCAGACTGTTGTTGGCCATTTTCCCCCAGTAGCTCATGTAACACTTGCCAGCACTAGACAGGTTAACTGTCTGGGGACTGGCTCTCTTCTGCATTCCAGCCAGGTCTCTCCATGTTCTGTGTCAGCAGCATATGATGTCTTCAGCAATAGAGTCTTAGCTTTTCCCTCAGGGAGGTAATCAAGTGCTTTGACAGAAAGCTGTCTTGTTTTGGGGACCTCATAAATCTCTCTGATCAACAGCTCAATTTGGGTAGCAAATAATCTCTGGTGCTGGGAGTTACAGGTCAGAGACAGAAAAATAATTCTTTTAAGCTTAGGCTTCATCCCACCCTCTCCAGGGCCCTACTTTTCAGGTGCTCCCCCCTTACTCCTTTTGAGGGTTATATCTCTTAGTTTATCTCCAAGGATAAAAGTTTCTGTGGTAACAGCTCATTTTGGATTTAATTTTGTGTTTGTTTTTTCCCTTCCCCTCCCCCAACACCCTTCCTTCCCTATTGTCTGGGCCTTGAGTTGCCTGTCAGGTATGTCAGCAACTGGAGCAGGTCCAGGTTAGGAACCGCAGAAAAGTGACGCCATGCAGCATTTGTCTTTCTGCGATTTTTTGTGAGTTCACTGAGTATGATTTGTTCCAAGTCTGTCTATTTTTTCTACAAAATTCATTGTATCATTTTTCTTACTACTTAGTAGAATTCCATTGTGTAAATGTACCACAACTTCATTATCCATTCATCCAATGATGGGCATCTGGGCTGAATCCTGCTCTTAGCTATAATGAAGCTCATCACTGAAGTAGACTTAAAACTAACCCACCATGGCTCAGGGAGTTTTGCAGAAGAGAAGGTGGAAAGATTGTAAGAGCCACAGGTTGAGACATCATGCCTAGAGGTATTCCCTCCCCCCGAAAAACTGACTACTGGTCCCATAATGCATAAACCACAACTCCATGAGGAATACCTGCAACCCCACTGAGGAGTGTCCCCAACTAAATGGGGGCAGGGACGAGGGAAAAGAGGGTACCAACACATGATATATCCATATGAAACATCTTGTTAATAATAATAATAATAAACATTTAAAATTAAAAAATTAAAAAATAAACAAAAAAAAATTAAAAGGAGCCAAATCCACTATAATCACAGTGGAAGCAAGGTACAATTTCACTTGTCATTTTGAAGTAAGTTCAGACCTCATTTCCACACTTCAACTTTCTCTTGAACTTGAATGTCTCTTTTGCCTGGTTTGCTCTTCTGGAAGTTATCATTTCTCTTGCATTAATGCAGACCCTGAAAAATGCCAACTTAGCTGGACTTTTCACTGACTCTGTTTGAACAGAGATCTATTTTACTACCAAGTCAACCCGCTCAATTTGTCTTCATGACAGCAAGTTAAAGAAGAGCATTATTTTATGTTACAAAGAAGTGTATTTAATGAAAAATGAGTAATGTTAAATGTACAAAGGATTGTGGCAAATAAGTCCATTTTGTTCATCTGAATTTTAAATACCTGATGTTTTATTGTTTATAACAGCAGATACTTAAATACTCTTTAAGTATTTAGAGAGCACTGACTTTTCTTTCAAGATAGATTATACTATTCAAGTTGTAGGTTATTTATGGACAATATAATATATGTCCTGACAGGCCAAGATTTGCTTAAGAAATGATAGATTGAAGCTAGGCATGGTGGCACACACCTTTAATCCCAGCACTTGAGCGGCAGAGGCAGGAGGATCACCATGAGTTTGAGGCCACCTTGAGACTACATAGTGAATTCCAGGTCAGCCTGGGCTAGAGTGAAACCCTACCTCAAAAAAAAAAAAATTATAGATGGGTTTTCAGTATAAGGATATTTATGCTCAAGTAGGTTCTATGATGTTCCTTAAAGAAATGAAGACATGGGTACCATAATATCACTTTCCCCTCCATTTCCATATGTATTAAAAGTACACTTGGACTGGAGAGTTGGCTTAGCGGTTAAGGCACCTGCCTCCTAAGCCTAAGAACCCGGTTCCAATCTCCAGGTTCCACGTTTAGCCAGATGCAAAGTGAGGCAAGTACGCAATGCCACACTTGACCACAAGGGGGCGCACGCATCTGGATTTCGTTCACAGCAGCTGAAAGACTGCTGGCGCGCCCATCTCTATCTGTCTTCCTCTCCTCTCTCTCTGTCTCTCTCCAAAAAAAAAAAAAAAAAAAACTACACTCACTCTTTGTGAAAAAAATGACATATTACAAACATGCTTAATCTTGTGGTAAAAGTATTTTTATTTAATTGACTTCTTCTTTAGTCATGCATTTAGGGTTTTATGTATTTTAAAATATTATTCTTAGAAGATATTCACAGATTTCAATAGATTGCACAAAAACATGTCTGTATGAGTTCCTGACTGCTGCTGTAACAACTTTCCATAAACTTTGTGGCTTGAAATGACACAAATATATTGTCTTATAGATCTACCAAGTCAGGAGTATGAAATGGAAGTATGGAAATCATGAAGTTAATAAAGGTATGGGCAGGGCTACACCTGCTGAAGGGAGAATGTGTTTCTTTGTTTAATTCAGCTCCAAAGGATGACCACATTTCTTAGCTATGTTTCGTATCAGTAATTGCTTCACTTAGCTTCCATCACTTTACCTCCTTCTCTGACCTTTAAGCCTCCCTCTTTCATATAGAAGTAAATTTGTAATTAATTATATTCAACCCACCTGAATAATTTAAAATAATCTTAAACACATCTGCAAAGTTCCCTTTGTATGCACACATGTACACACACACTGCTCAATTTTTACCACCATTTCTTATACTAAAAAGTTATCCAGGGACTGTAGGTGGCTCAATTAATCTTCATTTTTATAAAGTGCTTGCTGTACAAGTGTTAGTGCCTGAGTCAAGACCCCCCCACAAACCAACATAAATTTTGATGCTGTGACAGATGCTTATAATCTCAGTGTGCCCGCAGTGAGAAGGGAGGTAGAGATAGGCAAATCTCTCAGTAGCTAGTCTGGTGAACACAGAGATGAATAATAATGAGACACATTGCCTCAAACATGGTGGAAGGCAAGAACCAACTTCCAAACTTATCCTCTTAACCACCACACATGTAATTTGGCATGTGTACCCATAATCATATACATGAAAACACACATCACACACATACTCCAAAAATTTCATCAACAACATCTTCTGTAACTCCAAACATAATGTACCATTCTCTTGAGATTCACATTTTCTAGGGAAAAAAGAACATTGTAAACACAAAACCTGTGACACAGGTTTAAAAAAAAAACCTATAATATAGGGTTGGAGCAATGGATTAGTGGTTAAGGCACCTACCTGCAAAGCCTAAGAACACCTGCTTGATTTTACAGGTCCCACGTCTAGCCAGACGCAAGTGATACAATCATGCAACGTTGCACATGCACACAAGGGGGTGCACACGTCTGGAGTTCGTTCACAGCAGCTGAGAGGCCGCTGGCATGCCTCTCTCTCTCTCTCTCTCTCTCTCTCTCTCTCTCAAAATAAAAAAAATACCATATACATACACATACATACATACCAGTGTAAAAGATTGAGAAGTCTAAAAGTAATAGAAACTGTCCAGTGTATGTAATAAAATAAAATGATTTCCCTCTGAGAAGTCAGTTTAAGGTCATCAGAGAACAAATGCAGAAGTCTTTAATCTTTTTCCACCAATTAGAAAATAGATATGTCCTAAAATCAAGGCCAAAGCTAACAAACAAAAGAAACTTCAAAATCTCATTTCAAGAATAAAGCTTTATTCCCATTTTTTCTCATTTAGCCATACTACATGAGACAACTGATGCAATTGTCATTTTCTCACATGGAGGGTCTCACCCTCCAATTATCTTCTGCCAAATACTGAGACATTTCCTTGATCGTGTTTGATGTTTAGAAACCTTAAACAAAATGTACAACTGCAGCATAAAGTGTCCCTGCCTGATCAATTTAAGCCATTTCTCAGCTTCTTATCACACATCTACTCCTTTCTCCCTACCTAAGAAAAGAAATTAGGATGTCAGTGATCTTCCAAGAGCCTGCCTGATTTAATGGCATGAAATAGCTCTTTCTATATCCCCAACACTAAACTGATGATCTCTGAGGGATTCTTTCATAAATATCACATTCCACAATGCGTTTAAAACTGGAGATTAGTGGCCGCTACTTTCAAACAACAGACAGGAACACAAAGTGTTTCAGCCATGTAACTTGCTTCCATGACTTTAACACTCTCAAGTATCTTTCTTATGTGTGTGCACACTCTTGTGTATGAGTACAGGTGTGCGTGCGCCATGGCACATGTGTGAAGGTGTTGGTGCTTACCTTTCCCCTCATTTGAGGCAGGGTCTTTTGTTTACTGCTCTGTTCCCAGGAGCTTCCAGCAGATTCTCCTGGCTCTGTCTGGTTTTCTCACCATAGATACCTAGGATTACAGACACTTGCACCACAGCATCCAGTTTTATGTCGGTTCTGGGAATCCAAACTCAGGAGTTGACACTAGCACAGCAAGTACTATATCCACTGAGCCATCTCATCAACACAAAATGTTACTTTCTGAAAACAAAAGAGAATGTGCCAGGCATGGTGGAGCATGCTTTGAATCTCAGCACTCAAGAGGCAGAGGTAGGAGGATCACCATTAGTTCAAGGCCACCTTGAGACCACATAGTGAATTCCAGGTCAGCCTGGGCTAGAGTGAGACCCTACCTAAAAAAAAAAAAAAAAAAAAAGGAAGGAAGAAAGGGAGGAAGGGAGGGAGGGAGGGAGGGAGGGAGGGAGGGAAAGAAAGAGAGAGAGAAAGAGAGAGAGAGGGAGGGAGGGAGGGAGGGAGGAAGGAAGGAAGGAAGGAAGGAAGGAAGGAAGGAAGGAAGGAAGGAAGGAAGGAAGGAAGGAAAAATAAAAAAGAAAAATGAATTTTCAAACATCCTTCTACTCCCAGATCTAAATGGTTGTAAAGCTGTAGGCAAGGCAGAAAAAGTTTCCAAATACTTTTCACCTTGCTCCCTTTCTATTGCAAAGCTTTGCAGAATTCATTTCCCTCTAAAATAAAAATCACATTATTATTCTCAAAATAAAATTATTTAATAGAAAAAAATCTCCAGTTAGTCTTAAACACTCGTATAGAATTGTGGTTTTTTAAATCACATGTGAAGCTGTCTTGACTCCAATGGGCTTTAATAGCCAATTTTTGTCCTTGCCTTCATTTACATACATATTCCTTTCTCCTACTTAAATGCCATCAAGTTATCTTAAATTAGTAGTGAGGTGGGAAAATAGGAAAAGTGGAGTATTCCAGGAGATAAAATAATTATTGCTTTTACAATTCAGCACAGCTAATTGTCTTTGGTGCTGTGCTGTTTAACAAAAGAAGCCTAGAAGGGTCCCTCTGTCTACCTGTGTGTTGGCACGTGAGAGCTATGGCCATGTCACATGACTCACTTATAACTGTCTCCAGAGGAACTTTCTACAGTTAGCATTATATCATGGTAATGATTTGGGATAATTTTTCCACAGCTAAACATGTGAAATCCAGAATTTATTTGTCTTCTCTTTATTATTCCTCACCAGGAAAAGAGATTAAAGAGATGTTGATGTTGTGTGGGAGAGAGAAAGACTGAGCCCTCAGAGCAGGTGAGCAACCATTCCTACTAACCAACTGGGTGACATTGAGGACATCACTGCCTCCCTGGGGATACTGGGGAAGATCATGAGGATACCTTCCACCCACCCTAGCAATCTTGCAGTATTTAAATTTTGGTGCTTTTGATGGTATTGTCAGGTATAACATTTCTCCAATGTTTTAAGACATCTTTTTAATTTTTTTGTTGTTGTTGTTTTGTTTCTTCAAGGTAGGTTCTCACTCTAGTCCAGGCTGACCTAGAAGTCACTCTGTAGTCCCAAGGTGGCCTTGAATTTTCAGAGATCCTCCTATCTTAACCTCCCAAGTGCTGGGATTAACGGCATGTGCCACCATGCCTGGAAATTTTTATTAACATACAAAACAATTAGGTTTCATTATGGTGTTTTTAAAGATAGTTCCCTCCCCCTTTCCTCCTTCCTCTCTCTCCTTTCCTGTGCCTTTCTCCCAACTTAGCCTCCTTTCTACTTTTTTTTTTTTTTTTTTTTTGGGTTTTAGGTAGAGTCTTACTCTAGTTAAGGCTGACCTGGAATTCACTATGTAGTCTCAAGGTGAACTTGAACTCATGGTGATCCTCCTACCTCTGCCTCCTGAGTGCTGGGATTAAAGGTGTGCACTGCCACAGCTGGCCCTCCTTTCTGCTTTTGTAGTACATGTTTCCTTTTTGTTCTTTCCCTCTACTTATAATCTCTTGTCCCCCTCTCATGATCTCCTATCTTGAATCCTAGCCTGCATTCAGTCTTATATGCAGTTATTTATATACACACAAACATTAAAAGTTATGATTCACACGAGAGAGAAAATATGCAATTTTGTCTTTCTGGGTTTGAGTTACCTCACTTAGTATCATCCTTTTCCAATTCCATCCATTTTCTGCAAATTTCATGCCTTCCTTTTCTTTACAGCTGAGTAAAATTCCACTGTGCACATGTACAATGTTTCCATTATTAGTATGGATGGGATAGTTGGTATCTAGACTATATAAAGAACTGCAAAAACTAAGCACCAGAAAAAAAAGCTGCAAATCAATACATGAGCTAATGAACAGACAGCTTCCAAAAGAAGAAACAGAAATGGCCAACAAATATTTTTTCAAATGTTTAACATCTTTAGCCATCAGAGAAATGAAAATTAAAACTACTTTAAGATTTCATCTCTTTCTATTCAGCATGGTTATCATCAGTAAAACTAATGACAGAAAACCCTGGCAAAGTTGTGGGAAAAGGAGAATCTTATTCACTGTTGGTGGGTATGTAAACTGGTACAATCACTATGGAAATCTCAAAAGGCTAAGAACTGAACTAACATGTGATCCAGCTCTTTCACTTCTGGACTTACACCCAAGGATTCTATATCCTACATGGAGATACTTGCACATCCATGCTCATTGCTGCTCCATTCACAAGAGGCAGGAAATGGAATAACTTAAATGTATAACAACAGATGACTGGATAAGGAAAATATGGTACATAGTACATTTTTTTTGTTTGCTTTTGCAGATCGTGTGATTCAGCTGAAGGCTTTGCACAAGCCCCACCACTCAGTGTCATACATCCCCAGATTTATTTTCACAAACTCCTCACTTTTTTGGACATTGTCATTTGAATTCCATTTTTCATGGGAACAAAACAATGCTCTCCTTTTAACTTTTCTCAAACATACAAAAAATACAAAATCTATTCCTAGCTTGTAGGATGTAAGTCATAGACAAGATTCGGTCTGCAGGTCATGATCATAATTCACCACCCCTTGCCATAGACCAGAGGAAGAGGCAGAAACAACAATGCATTTGTCTCCATGATCATGAAGTAACTCCAGCTATCCTGGAAGCTTAGGGAGGGCTGTGACCTGTCACTGGCTGGCAAAGGAGGATTGGATTTGCATAAAATCAAATTGCTAAGAAGTAGCTGAGCCCTAAGGTACATTTAAATTATAGGTGAAACATTTTGGAAGTGAAAGTCAAGTGGCATTAGAACTTTACAGGTAAGACAGCATTGGTCAGTGTAATCCAAACCAAATCAATAAAATAAGGACATAGGATTAGTATAAGGGCAACACACATGTGTCTCCCTGAATGAAGGTATGTAACAGTATAAAGTAAGTTTTCAGCAGCAGAGGTAACCTTGAAGGACTAATTGAATTTGAAACATGCTAAAGGATTGGGAGTGAAGCTCAGAGGCAAGAATGAGCTACATGTGCTATGGGTTGCTAGAGCAATCAGGCTATGTATAAGGAAATAATGTCTCTCCTTCTGCTTATGGAGAGCCAGTCCCCATGTATGGTCATGTGGTTTAAGGCAGGATCACAGCTGAGGCCAGAATCTAGGAGCAGAAGGCATGCCCAGGAACCCCTCCATTGTTCTCAAGGAAATGCAGAGACACAATGAACCAAGAGCTCAGGGCAAATCTCAATATCTTATCAATTAGGGGCTAGAAATTCCAGATAAGACAGGAGGAGCCAAGTCTATGTCAAAAGCTATTGTTTTCAGCAAATAGATAGATGACAGATAAATGATAGATAGACAGATAGATAGATAGATAGATAGATAGATAGATAGATAGTGATAGATGATAGAGATAGCAATGACTACACCAAGTAGGTTAATGCTTTTATCACCCAACTGGCTTACCTCACCTACCTCCAAGGAAGAAGGAAAGCTTCAATAAGAGGCAGGGATGGAGGGATAAAATCACAGAGGAATTAGGGAAATGAGCAAGAATGCAGCTTCCATGGTGAGCCTGACAATCAGCACCAGGGTGAAGGAGGGACAGACACTGAAGATTTCAACACATACCAGAGCAGAGTTCCAGAGGCTCTTAAGAGCTCATCACTGAAGCAGACTGAAAACTCACCCATCATGGCTCAGGGAGCTTTGCAGAAGAGGGGGTAGAAAGATTGTGAGAGCCACAGTTTGGGATGTCATGCCCAGATGCATCGCCTTTCTTCAACAACTGACTGCTACTCCCACAATACATACCCCACAACCCCATGGGGAATACATGCATCCCCCACTAGGAGGGTGTGGTAGTTTGAAGAGATATCCCCAATATATTCAGTGTTTTATTAGTTTGTAGTTTGCATCTGCAGCCACCTGGCTAGAGGCAGTGTCACTGGCAGATCTTAAGGTGTGGTGGTGGGTTTGAGATTTCAATCTAAAGATATGCAAAGTATGCTTAGCTGGAGTTCTGGAAGTGTGTTGTGCTGTGTGGCTTTTGGCTTCTCTCTCTCCCTCTTCCTGGTCCTATGTCTTATAAGAGCAAACCAGCTTCTTCTGCTATTATGGAACTTCCCCTAGATCTGTAAGCTTCAGTAAATCACTTCCTCCATAACTGTGACTGGTCTGGAAGTTCATCTCAGCAAAACTAAGGCTGTCTGCTACAGAGGGCCCCTAGTAGAATTGAGGCAGGAACAAGGGAAAAGAGGGTACCACCTCGTGATGTATCCATACTAAGTATGACCATAGTTAATAAATAAAGAACAAATGGGAAAAAAGGAGAATATAATTAAGGCACTGAAGAAAGATTATTTCATAGTTAAAATTTAAAAAGAAAGCAATGGAATAATGTTTTGTGGTTTGGGGCTTGGGGGTCCTTTAAAAATTGGGGGTGTTCTACTTCCAGAAACTAGTCTATCTTTATCTGCTGTGGCAACTATATCAAAATATAGAGTCATTGGGTATATGACTTTATGAACTACAGGAATCTATTTCTCACAGTCTGCAACCTTGGGAAGCTCAAGATGAAAGTGCTACTAGACTCTGTGACTGTTGACAGCCTGTGTTCTGGTTCTTAGATGAGGTGGTCCATAGAAGGTAGGAAGGTCAAGGAAGCTCATTTGAACCTCTTCTATAATAGAACTAAGGCTTTTCATACAGACTCCACCCTCAAGCCCTAACCCTCAACCCCAGGCCCACCTCCTAAAGTCATCACACTGCAGATAGGTTTCAACATACAAATGTTTTAAAACTTTTTATTGACAATTTTTATACATGTACATAATATATTTTGGTAAGAATCTCCTCTCATTACCTTCTTTTGTACCCCCATCCTGAACCCTTTCCTCTTTCCAATTGTCCCTCTTCTATTATGATGTCTATTTTTCTTTTTCTTTTGCCCTCCTCCATCATGCATGATGACATGTTGATGGGCCCTATACTGTGTGGGTCCTGTGTGGGTAATGACAGCCACTATAAAGTGATGAATGCAATGGTCACCTCATGTTCAGAAAACAGCATTCAAAGTCACACTCCTACCACACCTCTTCCACAGAGTTTCCTGAGCCTAGAGAGTGTGACTGAGGTGTCTCATTTAGTGCTGAGCACTAAACAGTCACTTATTCTCTGCTCAATATATATTTTAGGGTACACAAATACTGAGATCATAGTGCTTCGGGAATTGTTAGGGTCATAGCCTGGATCTCATCAGTGCTAACAAGCTAGGCTTGGCTACCTGTTCTCAGTAGGCTAATTAAACAGACAAGTAATAGGGAAAAGTAGATAAAGGAGATTTATTTAATGTGTACTTGCTCCCTCAGTCCATCTTTGAGGTTCTCACATGAGGGTTGGGTTTAAACAGAAGATGAGGAATGTGTAACAGCGGTCCTGGTTGAGCTCTGGTCCTGCACATCACTAACTCATCATTTTTCAGGTCACTCCTACACGGAGGTCCAACAAGTTGTCAGAACTATGTGAAATCTCTTTTGGGAGACAAGTACTCTCTCTGACTGGCACCAAACTTCAGGCTTTTCCTTCTCCCAGTATGATACTCCTGGGAAAATTGCAATTTCTTATGGTTCATTGTTTGACAGCCAAAGGGGAAAGCAGCTATGTCTCTTTCAAATGTCTTCATTCCTGACAGGACTTTTACAATAGCATGATTTCTGTGTGGCCATTGCTGGGATATAAGCCCAGAGCTGTTCTTTGTAGAGGAGAAGCCCCTGGCTGGGAACATCTAATAGGACTTTCCGTGAGCTTATTTTTCCACATCCTTTTGAATCTTCAGAGCAATGTGACTGTGCAGTATCTTGATCAGAGGCCTCAGCCACTTAGAAGCTGATACTTAAATGAGAAAGCAAAAGGAGACCCCCCCAACTCTCATCAGGTTCACTCACCAGGCAGAACAAGTGTGTAGCCAAAGTTCCAGTTCATACCAAAGAGGAGTCCTTCGCTAGTGCCCTCTCAACAACTTTCTCTCTGTTAGGGCTTCATGGCAAGTGGTTGAGCAATAGCTAGATGACTGGTGTAGGATGCAGGGCTTCAGTATCCAAATAAGATTTGTTTCCATGAGAAATAAATTAGGAGCCTGTACTAGGTCTAAACACAGCATGTAGGTAGGGACTGAGCCCACAGGTATGGCAGCAGGACCAGAGGCACCGCCATGAGAGAAAACAGAGGAGCATCTGTCTGAAGGAGTGGGGAAAGGAGTTCACACTATTTAATGGAGGATATGTTCCTTTTAAACAATCCAATTGTTAATCTTGTGCTATGCTCCAAAGGTGTGTAAAAGACAAAATTCCCATATTGGTGCTCAGAAAGCAGTCAAGTCTATTTCCACATGAGCCTGAGGGAGAGATCTCTCCAGACACTTCTCAGAATGAAAACAGCATCTGTGCTGGCACCAGTAAGTATAGAAATATCAAGGGCTATCCATCCTCCTTCCTTAGATCATAAAATGATCATTAGTTGGAAGAGGGAGCAGGTTTTTTTTAACCCTATTGGGATTATGCAATTAGGCACAGTCTAGGCAGTTTGATGCCTCTTTTCAAGGGAACCATAGGGATGAAGAGTAAGAAATGAAAAAGACCAGCAAGGGACAACATTCTGCAGGCATCTGACACCCCAGTGCTCTTAAACATTTAGAATGCAAAGAGTTCCTGAGGCTCATTGAGCAAACCTCCCATGAGCACAACCCACAGGGCTGTATTCTGGGTGATCTGAGGCTGAAGGCAAAGTGACAGCCTTGACTAGAATTCCAGAAAAAAAGAAAGTATTGAATACAGCTTTTACTCAATGAGAGAGACTGCCAATGCTTAGATTTCCCTACTACTTTATGTGACATTTGACTTGGAATAGAAAAGAAAAATACAAAAGGAAATATCCTTGTGAGTTTCCTGAATGTTTTATTCACCATCAGAGGTAACAAAGAACAGTCACAGGCCTGTTCTTCCTTTGGTCTCCCAGGTGGGATAGGCTGGCATGTGATCTCAGACTGGAAGTGACAAGAAGTGTGTGTTAACAATTGCACCCTTTATGACAACTATGAAAAGTCATTGGTTCAAGAACTATATTAAGGGGTAACGATGCTTCTGAGACTAGTATAACATAGCTTTTGTCTCTGATAATATGTTAGGTACAATCAGTATTTTATGGCTGCTCATTTTTTCATCCATACTCATTCTGTATACACAATGTAGATTTCCTCTGTTGGATATAGACTCTGCAATACACACACATACATAACAAAGACTCCATTCCTTTCTTTAAGAGCTTACAAGTGATTGATGGCTATTACCATAAATTATTATAATGTATGAGTTCATGCTAAATATATTCCAGAGCTATATTTCAGTCAAGTTCCTTAAAAGATAACTTTAGATGAAGAAGAAAAACCATTGGTAACTTCCAGAATCACAGAGAAAGCCCAGCAAATAGCCTAAACTATAAGTAAAGAGATAGTATACATTTTCAAGACTTTACTATCCCCTACTAAGCCATTAATTTGGGATGCAAAATAGTCAAACTAAAACTAAAAGCCAGACATTTCTGCCAAATCACTCTAATTATTAAAACAAAATCATAATCCAAAAATGTGCTTTACTAATAAAAGTCCTATTCAATGTGCAATAATATTATTTTAGTAATTATGCCTTTTTGAAAATCATATACCTGGTTTTTGAAAACAAAACTTTTTCCTAATACTCTATAACTGAAGCTTGTTTATTCTCAATGTTGCAATGTATGGTTGCTATGACATTCAACATAACAATAAAAGTAATTTTAGTCCAAAGACCTCTGATAAAGTCTGGGCTTCCACAGAAGTAGTTAGAACAGTATGAAGAAAAAACGATTAACTTTAGAGGAGCTAAATATGGAGATCTAGAATACTTAGTCATTGTGTTTGAAATATGCAATCTTCTCTTTCTGCAGTATGCAAATTTATTTTCCAAAAGAGGAAGAGAAAAATAATAAGACAATATTTATGGCTAATATTTTTCTTAGAAGAAATTAGTAAAGGATGTGGGGTATGTAGCACAAGGTAGAGCACTAGCCTAGTATGAGCAAAGCACTGATCCCGGTGACAGCCTTCCTCTCCCCACAGAAAAAGTAATTGATAAGAAACTCTCAAGACTACCTGAAAGGGGTGTGATGGTTCATCTCCATTACCAACTTAATTGGATCTAGAGTCACCTCAGAGACAAATTTCTAGCCATATGTGTGAGGAAATTTGGAGATTAGGCTAATTAAGTGGGAACATCCACCCTAACCATGAGTAGCACCATCCTATGGGCTGGGTCCTAGACTACATAAAATAGAGAGAGCTAGCTGAGTCTCAGCATTCATCACTCTCTGCTTCCCGATGTAGATTGAATGTGAACAATTCCATTATGTGTCTGCCGATATGAGAATGTGGGTGTCTTTGACTGATGCAGCCATCCTCACCTCTGAATGGGGCTATTATCTGGGCAGTTAGGCTGCCAGGCACTCGGGATCTTTCAGAACCTCCACTGAGTCAGTAGTCTCCAGGTTGTTGTCTTGTAAATTTGAAGAATGAAATTCATAAACCATAGAGGTGAGGATTAGAAAGATTTTGTGACAGACCTTAAGAAAAGGAAAGAAGGAATAACTGCTTATATAGCAGGCAGAGTCCCCAGAAATGGGATATCAATGAAGGTTACTGCAATAAGGCTTTACTGAATGGGAGGAGGGGATGAGCTGGCCAGTCCTGTTCCTATCCCAAGTGTCTAGGAGCCTTGTAGTCTTCACACCTGTTTTCTATGGAAAAGGAACTCCTTTAGGGAAAAATAGATGAGGAAAAACTGGATTTCTCCCATACAGGCTCAAGAATATTTTCTGCTTTTATCTGGGAGAAAAAAAAATATTCATACTTGATTTAAAAAAATATTTTATTTATTTATTTATTCATGCATTAATTTCAGAGAGAGAGGAAGAAAGAGGGAGAAAGAAAGAGAAAGAGAGCATGGGTGTGCCAGGGCCTCTAGCCACTGCAAACAAACTCCAGACACATGAGCCACCTTGTGGATCTGGCTTTACGTGGGTAGTAGGGAATCAAACCTGGGTCCTTTGGCCTTGCTGTCAAGTGCCTTAACTGCTAAGCCATCTCTTCAGGCCTGCAGAGTTGATTTCTGTCTCCTATTCTTCATCAGTGCCACCATATCTTCCCTGCCAGAATGGATTATATCCTCTCAAACTGTAAGGCAAGTGTGATGGTTTATATTGATTGTCACCTTAACAGAACCTTGAATCACCTTGAGGGATTTCCTAGATTGGGGCAGCCTCAGGACATGCCTATAAAGGGTTACCTTGATTAGATTAATCAATGTGGCAAAACACACCTTAACTGTGGACTTATGGACTGGGTGTAGGATATATGAAAAGAAGAGAGTTGGCTGAGCCGCAGCATTTGTTACTCACTGTTTCCTCCCTGTGGACCTGCTCCAAGATGCTTTAAGCTTTTCCCGCCATGCCTTCCCTGCCTGAACTACAACCTGGAACTATAAGCTGAAATAAACCCTTTTCTCCATATCCTGATTTTTGTCAGGTATTTGGTCACAGCAATAAGAAAAGTAACTAATACAGAGGGAAGGGTTAAAATAATACCCATTTCACTCAGCTTCATTCAGCATAAAAATCTTCACTGTGCTAGAGATGGCTCAGCAGGTAAAGACACTTTGGCACTTGCTTGTAATGCCTAATGGCCTGGGTTCAATTCCCCAGTACCCCCATAAAGCCAGATATACTGAGTGATGCATGCATTTAGAGTTAATTTATAGTGGCAGGACATCCTGGCATGCCCAGCCTCTCTTCTCTTCTCTCTCTTTCTCTCTTCTCTTTCCTCTTTTTTTATCTCTCTCATCTCTATCTCT
This sequence comes from Orientallactaga sibirica, assembly GCA_036365145.1. NCBI lineage: Eukaryota > Metazoa > Chordata > Mammalia > Rodentia > Dipodidae > Orientallactaga > Orientallactaga sibirica. Next base: position 6,717,701 of record JAEOAD010000509.1, read on the forward strand.
ATCTCTTATCTCTAACTCCATTATCTCTCTCTTTCTCTCAAGTAAATAAATAAACATTAAATAAATCTTCACCCATAATTTTTCTAGAGGCTAGGAACACAAGTATCTGCCCTTTGGGGATCCACATGCTACTCACATTGAAAAAACATTTCCTAAAAATTTCACTGAGTATTATTATTATTAGTAGTAGTGGTATTGTTATTATTAACATATTTTGTATGGATACATCATGTGTAGATACCATCTTTTCCCTCCTCTCTGCCCACATTCCACAGGGGGCCCTCCTCAGAGGGGTTGCTGGTATTCCCCATGGGGATGTGGGTTGTGCATTGTGGGAGCAGCAGTCAGTTATTGGGTGGAGGCAGTACCTGTGTGCATGACATCCCAACCTGTGACTCTTAACATCTTTCTGCCCCCTCTTCCACAAAATTCCCTGAGCCTTGGGAAGTGTGTTTTGAGTCTACTTCAGTGATGAGCTCTCAAGAACCTCTGGATCTCTGCTTTGGTATGTGTTGAGTATCCTCAGTGTCTGCCTCCTTTACCCTGGCACTGATTGTCAGGTTCAGCATGGAAGTAGCACTCTTGCTGGTCTGTCTCCCCACTTCCTCTGGGGTTTAGCCTGGGCCTTGGCTGAGATGCCAGGGATGGTTTATTTTGAGGTAGGGTTTCACTATAGCCCAGGCAGACCTGGCACTCGCTCTGTAGTCCCAGGATAGCCTCAAACTCACAATGATCATCCTACCTCTGTCTCCCAAGTGCTGGGATCAAAGGCATGTGCCACCATGCCCATCTATACAGCAATTCTAATTTTCATTCCTGGCCTCACTCCTAAATTCTTCCTACTCACTGGGTAATAATTAACAGAAAAATGTCTCAATGGTTCTTCAAACCTCAATACCTTCCTTAACTAAACCAAATGTGTTATGTGCTGATAGAGTCATCCTGGTCCCACAGGCTAGAAGATCCTGGTTAGCTTCAGTTTTTCACATGTTCTCTTCTTACAACTATTACCTGTCAATCCCTGCCTACTCTATCACAGAAATCACTCATACTCTTCTTGCTATCATTCTTAGTGACCTTTTCCTAACTTAAGTTTTCAATATCTTGCTGATGAAATTTAAAAAAACAAAAATAAACACTCAGGGGCTGGAGAGATGGCTTAGTGGTTAAGGCGACTGCCTGTGAGGCCTAAGAATGCCTGTTCAAATAACCAGGTCCCACATTTAGCCAGATGCAAAAATTGACACAAGTGCGCAATGTGCATAGGGTGTGTGGTAGTTTGAATATATGTCCCCCAATTATTCAACATGCAATAGGGTGCAAATGCATCTGTGAGTTTCATTCACAGTGGCTAAGAGTTCCTGAAGTGTGCTGTGTGACCTTTTGGCTGGTATTGCACTGTGGTGGCTGGTTGTTCTCTTGCCTGGTCTGTCTGTCTGGAACTTCTGATCTCTCTTCAATAAATAATATCCCTTCCCATAATTGGAAAAAATAAAATAAAATAATAAACATTCGTCTTTTGGAACCTTTGTTTTGGAGGAATGGGCTTCCAACTGAAGATGCCTTCCAAGTTTTATGGACTATTCTGATGAGAGTTTGAGAATGCTAAGTGCAGATAGTACTGAACATAAGGTTTTAAGGGGAAGGAAAACTGCAGAGGACTTTGTTGGAACTGGGCTACTGGCAAGGGATGGCAGTCGTTCTGCTATCCAGGCCCAGAAAGTTTGATGAAGGTTAAATTTGTAATGGACTGATACTTGGCTAAAGATATCGGACAAATTTTAAGATTTTGTTTCAAGCAAGTTAAAAGTAGAGGCATTGAGACTGGTTTAGCTGATTTCAACACATTAGCAATAAAATTAACATTTTTTGAATGCCACTGTTAAAAATGCAAATTCTTGGAAAAGAGCTGACTGGAGAAGGAACCTGCTTTTCAAGGCTATGATTTATTTTGTCATGGCTGTGTCCTGCACACCTGGTATTAGTTCTGGAAGCATGAAAAATGCATGGAGTGGTGTTGAATTACACGGTTCCAGGAGCTGCTGCTGAGATTGGCATGAGGCAGGGCATGAAGACCCTCAGGAAAGGCTGCAGAGCCTTTGGAAGATGGATGGAGACCTGAAGATGTTTTGGATATACCAGGACTGTGCAAAAGGGCTACCATGGAGTGCAGTGTTGGCATGGGATGAAAGTTTTCCTCGACTCTGCCCAGCTGGAGGGGCGGAATTGAAAAAATGGAGATTGTCAGTCTCTGGTTATATTGAACTTGAACTGCAGTAGTTTGATGATGGCTGATGATAATTGAGTTTGCATTATTCTAGTCTCTCTATGCCTTTTACCAGTTAAAAATGTTTACTCTGTTCCTTTACTGGCTTGTTTGATTTTACAAACTATCTTAAGTTGATCAAGACTGTGAGACCTTTGAAATTGGACTGAGTACAATTTACAATGTGTGATAGTTATAAATCTACTCTCTGTTTGAATATATGCAAATACCAGTTTTATTACTTTATAGTTTGCATCTGACCTTTAGAGCAAGGTCACTGGGGCCTGGTCTTAAGGTGTGGTGATGGGTTTGAGATTCCATTGTAAAGATATGCAAATGTGCCTAGCAGGAGTTCCTGAAGTGTGCTGTGTGAAGTTTTGCTCTGTGTGCTGTGGGGAGAGCAGGCTGCTTCTTCTGCCATTATGGAACTTCCCCTGGATCTGTAAGCTTCAATAAATAATATCCCTTCCTCCATAACTGTGCCTGGTCTGAGAGTTCAAGAGAACCTGTAGCTGTCTGCAACAGTAAAGTGGTACCAAGGAGTGTGGGGTGAGATGAACCTGACCGTGTGGGGTCTTTTGGAACTTTTGTTTTGGAGGAATGGGCATGGACTTGGTGCTTGCAACTGAAGATGCCTTCTGGAGTGGTAAGCCAAGTTTTATGGACTATTCTGATGAGAGTTTGAGAATGCTAAGTGCAGATAGTACTGAACTTGAGGCTTGGCTTATGAGGTTTCTAGGGGAAGGAAAGACTGCAGAGGACTTTGTTGGAACTGGGCTACTGGCATAAGGGATGGCTACGTTCTGCTATCCAGGCCCAGAAAGTTTGATCAAGGTTAAATTTGTAATGGACTGATATGCTTGGCTAAAGATATCGGACTGAGATTTTAAGATTTTAAGTTGGAAAACCTCAAGCAAGTTAAAAGTAGAGGCATTGAGACTGGTTTAGCTGCTATTGTCAACACATTAGCAATCTTAAGGAAGGTGGAAAAGGTGGCCTGATGATTTACATTAAAACAATGAAGAGGATGCCTGAGGAAAGACTGTTAAAAATGCAAATTCTTGGAAAGAGCTGACTGGAGAAGGAACCTGCTTTTCAAGGCTATGATTTATTTTGTCCCTGGATTAAGAATATGGCTGTGTCCTGCACACCTGGTATTAGTTTGCATGAAAAATGCATGGAGTGGTCATCATTGCACACGGTTCCAGGACTGCTGAGATGTGGCATGAGGAGGGCATGAAGACCCTCAGGAATAGGCTGCAAGAGCCTTTTGGAAGATGGACCTGGTTTGCATGGAGACCTGAAGATGTTTGGATATACCAGGACTGTGCAAAAGGGCTACCATGGAGTGCAGTGTTGGCATGGGATGAAAGTTTTCCCTGGCGACTCTGCCCAGCTGGAGGGGCGGAATTGGAAAACTGGAGACTGTCAGTCTCTGGTTATATTGAACTTGAACTGCAGAAGTTTGATGATGGCTGATGATGGTTGAGTTTGCATTATTCTAGTCTCTTTTGCTATGCCTTTTACCAGTTAAAAATGTTTACTCTGTTCCTTTACATGTTGAAAGTATTTAACTTGTTTGATTTTACAGGACTCACTATCTTAAGTTGATCAAGACTGAGACCTTTGAAATTGGACTTTTTACAATGTGATAGTTATAAAATTGCCAGGAGGTAAATATATTGGGGGCCAAGGAATGTGGTAGTTTGAATATATGTCCCCAATATATTCAATGTTTTATTACAGTTTGCATCTGCAATCACCTTGCTAGAGGCAAGGTCACTGGGGGCTGGTCTTAAGGTGTGGTGATGGTTTGAGATTCCATTGTAAAGATATGCAAATGTGCCTAGCAGAAGTTCCTGAAGTGTGCTGTGTGACCTTTTGGCTGTAATTGCTCTGTGTGCTGTGGTGGCTGGTTGGCTTTTCTCTCTTGCCTGGTCCTGAAGAGCAGGCTGAGCCTTTATGGAAGGATCTGTAATTCAAATCCCTTCCTCCATAACTGAGTTATACAGGGTGCGAATACATCCATTCAGTGGCTATAGTCTCATTTCTCCCAAATTAAAAATAAAATAAAAAATAAACACTCAGGGTCCATGGCATCTGTAACATAAGGTTGAAAACACATGAAGATACAGTCACATCTCACCAGTTTGTTCAAAAACCTCAAAGCTACAAAATGTTGTTATGAGTTGCATTTGATTTCACTAAAATTAACATTTTGAATCCACCCCACTATATGCATCAGTGTTGAATTACATTCTGTTCTTCCAAATGCAATTCAGATATTATGTTTTCAAACCTTTCTCTCACTGGTCCTCACACCAAGTATTCTTGCAGGCTTCACAGGTCTGAAAGCTGACTCTGTACTGAGGCAAAACCAGACATAGTGATTAGACATTTAACTTTGAAGAGTAGCTTCAAATACAAAATACACATAATCACATAAGGCTGAGACAAGAGAATGCAGAGTTCAAGGCAAGCCTGGGCTACATAGAGTTTGAGGCTGTCCTAGGTAAAATCCAGTTTAAGAAATAAATAAATGACAAATATGGCATACAGGGACCTTGACATGTAAAGGGGCTCACAAAATGTAATGAGGAAAAAGTCACACGTCTATAAAATGATCAGACATATTGATGTTTGGTTTGATGCTTCTTTGGAAAACCCACCACCCCCTCCTGAGGATTTGTTCATTTCAGCATAGACATGTGAAAATAAGAAACTACTTTTCTTAAGTGAACTACAAGTTGGTTTCAACTATTTTTGGTAGCACTTGTTTCATAATATTTTCTTTTTCACAGACTTTTCTGAGATTTTTTTTTTTTAAATGAAGAAAAAGCATGAATATAGCGATTTCACATAAGCATCATATTCTGTGTCACTATTCAAAAAATACATTATTTAGTCTCATTTCTTGAATGTCCATGGCATCTGTAACCAAGAGCCAATTACCAATGTAGGTCATTAATTGTTGCTTTTAGGGCCAAGATCAATATCTACAAAATCAGTTACTTCTTTACAGGGAGACTGGTCTGGTGTAGACTTTGAATGAAATGCACATTAAGCCTCATGTAAAGTTTATTTCAACAACATGTGACATTCAAGTGCTTTATTTGTAACTCTTTTAAGTTTTAGTAATGAAGCATGAATATAGCATCATATTCTGTGTCACAAAATACTTATTACACTATTAGAACCACTCAAAGGTTTTACTACACCAATATCTAATAAGTGTTTTTAAAAATAATATATATAATATATTCAATAATCATATATCAAGCCTAATCATTTGTCTGAAATAAATAATAACTATCACTTTCCAATTGGAGATGTATTTGGAGCTTTTTACATTTCTGTGACAAAATACCTAACAAAAGCAACTTAAGGGAAAAGTTGACTTTAGCTCACAGTTTGAGGAAATACAGTCCATGATGATGGAAGGCATGAAGGGTTAGAAGGCTTTTCCCAGTGCTCCCAGTCAGGGAGAGACATGGGTGTTAGTGTTCACTGGTTTTCTTTTTTCCCTTTTCATTCAGTCCAGAATCCCAGCCCATGGAATGGTACCACCCTGCCTTGGGTCATACTTTACCCTCTCAGTTAATCCACTCTGAAAGCACCTTCATATTCATATCCAAAGGTGTGTATCACTAATCTCTTAGGTGTTTCCTAAAGCAATCAAGTTGGAAATCAAAATTAATCATCACAGGAGGGATGCTTTTATTTTTGAAATAAAACAATGTATAGTGAAACGACAGCCAAGCCTTTTAAATTCAATGGAATCATAAAACACAGTAGCACTGGAAAGGGAGGCTACATGTTTTAATGGAAAGTAGAAATAGCAAAGCTAATTTCACCCATCGACAGGTAGAAGTTATATGAAATGGACTTTGGCTTAATAATGAAGAAGGCCCTGCTATTTGGATATCTTCAGAAGAAATGCAGAACTTGAAGAAAGAAAAAAATAGGATGAACTAAATAGAAGGAGACTGGAACTTCATTAGATAATACTATCAAATACCAAATATTCCCAGTCTAGAAATTTGTGTTTTTTTAATATAGTTACCAAAAATTTAATGTTAAGTGCTGTCTTATAATGTGATATCCTCCACTATTCCACACTTTTAACAAATCTTCTTTGGTTCAGAAAATTTGGGGATGTGAAAAACCAAGTGGTGCCAATAATGACAGACAGCAGAGAAAGGACAACAAGCAAGGACAGCAGAGTACTGATAGACAGTTCAGAGGACATAAAGATACAAAGCCTTCATAAACTAAAAAGAAATGCAAAAATTGCATGATCAGAGACATTAAAATACAAACTCAAGACAGGATTCCTAAGCCAATTTTTCTTGAATTTCAAATGATTATATGATCTCAAAGCTACCTGGACAGCCATTTATTTCTTCAAAACGTATTGAGTTCCTACTGTGTGCCAGTCACTTTTCAATGCCTGAGAGTGAATGTAAAGCATGTGTGTCAACATGACCATAGCAGAATAAGGGGAGAGTAGCAGGAGATGAGACGAAGAACGTCATGGACAAAATGCAGGGGATTTTTTGGTGTGAGTGGGTTGAGAAGCCACAATGGGGTTTTCAGTGGAGGGTCATTTGATCTAAGAGATGTTAACAGACTTCGGTCTGAAGTAGGAAACAGTGGAATGGGAACCACAGAGAAAGCAGGAAGAACAGTTTAAAGACTACTTTGAAGAGCAGTGGAGCTATCCTCAAGAGAGATGGTGGCAGAGGCAAGGATGCTCAGAGAGGAGATGGTGAAAAGTGACAGATTCTGAACCCCTATGGAAGATAAAGATGTCAGCTGTTCCTTATAAACTGTATGTATGGTTTAACACAAAGCTCAAGGAAGGGTCCCAGGTGTCCAGGCTGAGCAGTGGTAAAAATAGAAATCAAATCTAATGTCCCAGAGAGAGATGGTTTGTCCTTCAGGGAAGGCAGAATTTGTGAACATTCTAAGATATGAAGACTATTTTAGCCACATCAAGCCTGTTCCCTTCTCTATTCTCATCCTGAAACACAAAAGGGAAAGCAAGGTTTCTTCATTTCTGGCCTCCCAAGTTATATCTCAACAATTTTATTAGAACTTAAGTTGCAATTGGTAATGCTCCATGAATGTTTTCTTTAAATATAACTAACTTGTTTTGATTAAAAATAGCTTCTGAAATTTTAATTACTTGAAATTCTGCCATATAGAGGAAAAATATCTTATAGTCTGTAAACTTAACAATTTATCTTCAACTCTGATTAAGGTAGCCATGAAAACATGTTGCTGAGTCGGAGCCTGCCTAAATCCTATAGCAGAAAAGAGAGAGAGGGGAAGAAAGGAAGAAAGTTCAAAACACATAAGTAGACTAGTTTGGGCTGGGTAAGGCTACTGAAAACATTGCAAACCATAGGCTTCTTTTCCAAGTGGTAAATTTAAAATAGAATCAAAAGTTTGATGTGGGGCTGGAGAGATGGCTTAGCAGTTAAGGCACATGCCTGTGAAGCCTAAGGACCCCGGTTCGATTCTCCAGGTCCCATGTAAGCCAGATGCACAAGGGAGCGCATGTGTCTGGAGTTATTTGTAGTGGCTAGAGGCCCTGACGTGCCCATTCTCGCTTTCCCTCTCTCTGTCTCTAATAAATAAAAATTTTTAGAAAAGTTTGATGTTAAGAAATTTATATATTTCAATGGAAATGTACGTTGTTAAATAAAAGTATTTAATAAATTACTTAGACATTACCAATGTTGAGATATAGTTTCATTAAGAAATAAATGGGAAATGAAGTCAGAGGAAAATAGTGTGACTGTTGCCAACTTCAGCCTGGCAAAAGAGCTAGGACTTGCTTCCTTTTAGAGATAGACAGGCATCATCTTCCTGCTCCAAGTTGTCCACGGAACCATTGGTTCTATGCCTAACATCTCAGGAACGAGTACAGGCTCCCAAGCATGCAAAGACTTCATCAATATTGTCCCACTGGTTCCATCTTAAAGCTCATTTGCTGGTGAATCACAAAACTGGCTACAACTAAACTCAACCTATTAGTGTTATTCTTGTGTCTATTTCTTCCTTACCAGCTTCTTTCTGCCACTCATGTATAAAAGGGTTCCATTTCTCTTTTGCAAGAACTTTAATATATTGTGAATTGGTCATATTCCCATCAGGTTATCCTTTTTTATTTCTGGTCTCCCACCCCCATTTCACTTAGGGCCCTCCTTAGTGGGGTCATGAGTAATCACTGTGGGGTCATGAATACATCAGTCTCTGTGGGAGGGGGCAATGCCTCAGAGTACACCTTCCCACCCTGTGGATCTTACATTCTTTCTGCTCCCTATTCTGTAATGTTCCCTCAGCTTTGGAGGATGAGTTATAAGTCGCCTTCAGTGTGGGGCTCTTCTGATTTTCTGTTTTAATGAGTTTTGAGTCTCCTTAGTGTGTATCACCATCTCCCTGGAGGAGGTTCCCAGGCTAGCCGTGAGAGCAGCACTCATATTCAATCTGCTACTTTCTCTGTAATGTCTCCTGGGCCCTGGAAAATGTGATAGAGAGGAGTCATCTCATACTAGGCAGTCAGGTATCCTTTCTTGTCATTCGGATGGCTCTTTGGCCTCCCTGATATTTGCTGGATCTGGACCCTGGGCCGCTTACGGTTTGCCAGATGACTTTCTTTAGCAATGTTTGATATACAGGCTTTTTAAAAAAATTATTTATTTATTTATTTGACAGAGAAAGAGGGAGAAATGGAGAGAGACAGAGAGAGAGAGAGAGAGAGAATGGGTATGCCAGGGCCTTTAGCCACTGTAAATGAACTCCAGACACGTGTGCCCCCTTGTGCTTCTGGCTAAAGTGTGTCCTGGGGAATCGAACCAGGATCCTTTGACCTTGCAGGCAAATGCCTTAACCATTAAGCCATTCCTCCAGGCTGATATATAGGCTTTTTAAGCTTACAGAACTCCTGAGCCTTTCTCAAACATCATGATTTGAAATTCAATAGTATAAAATGCATATGATTAACAAGAGAAATCAATTATACTGAAAGGCAGTTTATCTACAGTTTTCTTCAGGGTCCAAGGACAAAGGTATAGTTCACAAATGATTCATTTTTAGTAACCTTGAAAATGTAGTCTAAACTACTGCTATTTTATAGCAAATAATCTTGTCCAAAGTAATGCTATTCATGAAAGGCTTTAAGTGAATCAAGAATTAATGCAAATGTTGACCATATCAAGGGAGTAAATTGACTGATACTTCCAAAACTAAAACTACAGACAATTCCATCACAGCATCTCATAATCTACAAGTCCAGCACACCTACAATTGGCTTAGTCCAATAAACACTATACCTGTATCCAGACCATCAGTCACTTGTTTGGTTCTGACCTCATACACATGCATATAGTTACCCTACTTTGTAATAGCAGTAGTATGGTCAAAGAAATTACAGGAGCTTTGGGAATGGCTAGGGTCCAGTACCTTCAAATGTTTGCAGGTTTGAAGGCAAAGTGACCTGGAATAAGGTAGCAATAAAATAATTTAATTTTTTAATGATGAATGCTGCTTGTACCATATTTTAAAACAGTTCATATACAGATTTCAATTCAATGTACAATAACTTATGCCATCTATTGAACAAACTCAAACAACTTACTGTTCTAGAGACTTAGTCTGCAGCTTTTAAGATGAAGGAAGTTTACATTTCTGATTTATGTCAAAGGAGCTGATAAAAATCTAAAAGGTTTTCAGAGTACTAGGTTTGGCAGATCCAGCAATTTTAAATTTCCTTCAATATGATGGTTTGTAAACTATAAACAGAAGGAAAAAAGAGAAAGAGGACGCTAGGAAATGAAAATACAATACAAATTAGGATTTTCCTCTACAATGAATGTTACCATAACTTTAAAAAGGAGGGAAAAAAGGGTGCTAAAGAGATGTGCTTGCCTGTGAAGTCTAAGGACCCAGATTCAATTCCCCAGGACCCATGTAAACCAGATGCACATGGTGGTACATGCATCTGGAGTTCATTTGTAGTGGCTGGAGGCCCTGGCATGCCCATTCTCTCTCTCTCCCTCTCCCTCCCTCCCTCTCTCTCTCTCTAATAAATAAAATATTTTTAAAGTAGGTAAGTAAATTACTTTTTAATGTAAATTATGAAAATGAATAATCAGTTATTTCCCACGGGGACCCAGGCTGAATCTATTCATAGGCTGAACACAACCATAGATATTGCAACTGATATTAATGCACTACCTAAACCAAATCTAGAATTTTCTAGAAACTTTGCTAGGTTTTTCTTACATTTGCGTATATGTGAAATATGCATACTTGTGTGAATACAGGTTCATATGTGTGCGTGTGCATGTGTGTAAAGATGTATGTGAAGGCCAGAGTTGATGTCAAGAATCCTCCTCAATTGCTCTTCCCTTTATTTACTGAGGCAAAGTCTATCTTTTGAACCAGAGCTCTCCAATTTAGCTAGTTTAGCTGGCCAGTTTGCCCAAGGGATCCCCTGTCTCTGCTTCCTGAGTGTTGAGATTACAGGCAGATCACCATGTAATGGGGTTTGGGGAGTTTAAGAAAGGCTCTTAAACCTCAAACCCTGAGTTCATGTTGGTTTTACCAAAGAATTTGAAACAAAACAAGACTGAGAAGGGTAATTATTAAATTATTATATTTATTCAGGGAAGGTTGCAACCAAGGGAAGGGAAAATGGATACACCCACATGAGGTCTGAGAGCCCCTGAGTGAAGTGAGCATGGGCTTGGAAGAAACATGAAAGGGGATTTAGAGAGGAAAGAGAAGAAAGTGCAGCGAGGTCCTATCATGTTGTGGGCAGGAGGGGCCAGAGAGCCCATGTGGGAGTAAGGATGGTGTGGAGGGGAGTTCTTTAGATCAGGAACCTGGAAGTTCAGAAGAGATGAATGGCTAGGAAAAACAAGAGCCTGCCCCCTGGTAAGGATCTGTGTATCATCTTACTGTGGTGGTTTTTACTCTCAGACTCAGGTGCACCTCAGAGAGCTGATTGGTCTGAGCTGGGGACTGGCTCTGGAGTAGAGTGTCCAGAGAGCTGATTGGATGGCTGGATAGAAGCAGTAAGGGTGACTGAGCTCCTGAAAGTAAACAGCAGGATTGTCTTTGGGCCTATCCTTGTAGTCTCCACTTTGCCAGAGAAGAATCTGGCTTCTTATTATCTCTTGCCAAAAGGAGTTCCCTAGACCTGTTTTTCCCTGAACAACCTGAGCCCCTCCTTGGGAAGAAGACTCCCTCTCCTAGAATTTAAAGCTGATCCTGACATTGTGGTTGGTTAAGCCCAGCCCCTAGCCCAATCAGCTCTCAGTCTCCCCTGAGCCTGAAGAGAGAGCCCACCACAATGAGATTATAACTAGACCCTTACCAGGAGTCAGGGCTCTCTTGGCCACCCCATTTATCATTCCTGAACCTCCAGGTTCTGATAAGTCTCCCCTTCTCTCACCATCAAGCCCTCTCTCCCCCTTTTCTGCCCTCAACAAGGCAGGACCTCTCTGAACTTTCTTGTCTTTCCTCTCTAAATCTCTTTCATGTTTCTTCCAGGTCCATCATATGGGCTGTCAGACCGTGTGGGGTATCCATTTCTCTTCCTTTGGTTTTATACTTCCCTAAATAAATATAATGATTTAATGATTGTCCTTCTCAGTTTGGTTTTTATGATTCTTTGGTTAAATACAAACACAAACTCAGGGTTTGTAGTTCAAGGACTTTCCTGAACTCCCAACACACACCTCATAACAGGATCAGACACTAAACTCTGGTTCTGGCCCTCTGTCCTGGCTGGCTACCTAACCCCTCTCAGCCACACCCACCTTTACATGCGTAGTGGGGCTCTGAACTCAGGTCCTCATGCTTGCAGAGTTAGTTCTTCATCCACTAAGCCATCTCCTCAGCCCCCTCAACTTTGCTGTTTTACAGATTTTTTTTAAGAATTCTAAAAATTCAGTTCTATCTCTTGATTTTTTTTTTTTTTAAATAAATGGATGACTTTATTAAGAGAAGACCAAATATGTGTTTACCTCAGTCAAACCATCCGGGAAAACAAAGCACACAGGCTTACTTCAACAATACTTTGGTTTGAAAATCATTCCATGTTAAACCTGATCTTTTGGGGGAAAGGGATGTCAGGGGTAAAATACAAACCATGAAAACATGAGTCTGCCTAGATGAATTAACGTGGCAATAAAGGGAGGCTTGAGTGCTGGTGAGTACCTTAATGATGTTAACCACCTCAGCCTCCCCAAACACATGAAAGCAACCAACACTGTTTCCCATCTTCCTCAGCGAGGTTTAAATGATTTTAAAGTGTCCTTTCATTAGAGACAAGATGATTTAAGGTTTAAGCTCTAAAATAATTATTAAATTAATAACGGGTTACCATCAACTAACTTTTATTACATCATCCTTGAAAGAAAATTATGTTTAAAGTAGTTTAAAGAATTATAGAATTAGAATTCAGCTAGAAATTATCTTCTGCTAATTCAATAAAATTGGCTTTATGAAACTCATTCTAGCCCTTTCATAATATATTGATCAATGCACACTATTTTTGGAGATTTGTGATTTTGATTACAAAACATAGAAAATATGAGTCAGAATTCAGTGTTTGCTAAAAAAAAAAAAAAAAAAAGCTGAAGGAGGCAGTCCTGGGGTGACATCAAACCCCAAGATCAACTACTTTCTTTTATCCTCAGACTTTGCTTGACACGCCCAGGCTTGCCACAACCTGCCCCAAGGATGCAGGATTTGGGAGTCCAGGGAGAGATTAAATCCATAATGATGCAGGAGTTCCCAAGCCTGTGGGCCCCAACCTTTAGTTATCTGAGTTAACAAATAATTAGACAGTGAGAAGGGTAAATTGTGAATTGTAAGGTTTACTTTAGGGAGAATTAGGGTCCAAGGGAAGGCTCGTTGATAGACTCAAAGCAGAAAGGGAATTTTCTTCCTTGCCTGGCTAGAAAGGGGGAGGGGAGAATAGAGTGATTCACCATCGCAGAGGAATCTCCCAGGTCGGAGATGGGGGGAGAAGCCTCTGGAGAAGGCACACACACGCACACACTCGCTCTCAAGCAAAGCCCGAGAGCCCAAGCCTAGATCCCCCTTCACCTTCACATTCACATAGGGGTGCGCAAAAGCTAACAGGTAGGGCAGTCAGGAGCTCAGAGCTTAAAGGAAGATCACACAGGTAGTAAAACAGAAAAACCTCCAGAAACCAAATCCATGTAGAAATCAAGCAGGAAAATCCCCAAACGAAAAGAAATTCTTCCCCTTCCCAATTGGAAAGGGAGAGAGAATGACTTACAATCTCGTGTTCAGGCAGAACCACAGGACAAAGAAGAGCCCAAAGAATTACACACGTGGATAGGCTCCTTGTATGTGGATCCAACGTTTGCTTAGGTTGCGCCTCATCATCAGACTCACGTGTGTAAGGGAGAGGCCTGATTGGTTGATGGATCCAGAGCCCACCCAGGTGTGCGAAGCTGAGAAAGAAGCAAGAAGCTGCTGGGGGAGGGAGCGGGGCAGCTTGCAGCCATCTTGGATGAGACTGAGGTGGGTTCTAGACTTTCTTGCCAGCACAGGCAAGGTCGCATCCGCGTTATTTTAAGGCCTCTGCACCTGGCTGACTGCCTATTAAAAAAAAATAAAATTTTAAAAAATTTTTAAAAAGGTGTCTTTCTCCTGTTCATCCTTCATTAGAACCCTATCTCATGTTCTAACAAAATCCAGCACGAAAGAGACCTTTGCCTCCTGCTGCTCTGTCATATGTCATATTAGAATGGACAATCTCTAGCAGTCCCAAGAGTCTCTCCTAGCCGCCCCCTTCCCCCTGTCACAAAAAAAAAAAAAATAAAAATAAAAAATAAAAACAGTCATGACAGAGAGAAATGAGATTGTCATGCCGGCCCTGAAACAATCATGACCAATCATGTAGAGTGTGCATGCTGTCACTCAAATGGCCTCTGGATTCCATGAAAAAATAAAGAATCCAACAAAATCTGCCACATATTCGTGTGCTGAATGTTTTATAAATAGTTTTTAAAAGAAACATGGTCCAGGACCTGGAAAGATGGCTCTGTGGTCAGAGATTGTAAAATCTGCTGGCCAGGGTTCCCATGTAATCCCCAAGCCTCCCATGTAAGCCAGCTGAAAAAATTAGCACAAGTTTCTGGCATTCATGTGTTCATTTGCAGCAGCAAAAGGTCCTGGTACACACACACACACACACACACACACACACACCTGTGTTAAATAATTTTTAAAAGAAAATTTTAAATATGGTTGTCATAGCCAGCTTCACATTGTTGGGATGAACTTCCAAATCAGGCACAGTTTATGGGAAGAAGGGATTTGTTGGAGTTTACAGATCTATAGGAAGTTCTAATGGCAGAAGAAGCTGGCCCCCTTACACAGATCCACACAGAGAGAAAGGCACTCACCACCCAAAAGCAAGCACACTCTGAGAACCCCAGGTAGAGCTCAAGCATTCTACACACCTTAGGCTGGAATTCCAGATCTACCTCCCAGTAACACCTTAGTGCTGGACCCCAGGATCCACCCACAGCCAGGCAGCTGGAGATCCTACTGGGGACATCCATTCAAACAACCACAATGGTCTATACACTTACTGTTCATAAGTGGAAAAACTGAGGAATAATGAAATCCAGTGATTTCTCAGTATTGATATGGCAAGGTCACTCTCTCACAAGCAGCACATTTGAACACAGACCTGAGTGCACCCCCGCCTCTCTCCACCTAATCCATGCAGTGCTGATTCTAAAGAAACAATGACAGGCATGGTGTCCTGATGACCACTGAGGTCAGGCTCTGTATGTCACATATGATTAGCGATTCCAGCTTTTTCTTGGGAAAATATGCTTGTGTATATCTCTAGTACATCCTCTAAAAACAAATATGTTTTAGTTCAAAGAAAAACTCTCCCTGGAGTGGAGATGGCAGGAACCATCGGTTGCAGAGCTGAGAAAATATTACTGAAAATATTACCCCTTGAAGTCTCTTCATAAACTAGTGCCACATGCCCTGAGACCAGCATGGTTCATACGTCATAGCAGGCATCTTCCTGATGATTTGAAAGCCCCATAATTGTTTATTGACTCAAGCCCAGATTTACTTCATTTCTGCGTTAGGAGAAGCTGTTTCTCTGTAATTTAGTGGTAAATGATTTCTGAATAATGAGAACTTGGAGGGAGGGAAGAGGAAGTTATATGATGCGAGGCAAATAATTGAAGATGTTCAATCTGCAGACCATTTCTCTCTTCCTGCTGAAGTCCATGTCTTTTTGGCTTGGGAAGGGGAAAAATAACAAAGACCAGGCTCTATGTTGTCTTAAGATATTGATGCTCAGGTATTAAAGAGCAGAGCAGCTGCTGTGCTCATAAAATGAGACAGTAGCAAGATTTAATAACAGTGTCAGGCTGCTAATTGTGTCTTCTACTGATATATATTCTTACAGCATTTCCATGTCTTGGTTCTCATCTTCTGTCTGCAATGTTTCATCAAGGAAAAGTTTCTGCCCATCTTTGTAAGTGTTTGATACATTATTTTAGAGTAACTTTATTTACTTTAAGAATCATTTTTGGACATGATGGTGCATGCCTTTAATCCCAGCATTCAGGAGGCTGAAGTAGAAGGATCACCATGAATTCAAGGACAGCCTGGGTTTCACAGTGAATGCCAAGTTAGCCTGTGCTATAGCCTGAAAAGAAATCTTAAAGAAAAAAGACTAATTCTGGGTTGGGGGAGAGATATGGATCAGGGAATAAGAGCATTTGCTGCATAAGATTGAGGATGTGATTTTTTTTTTTTTTTGAGGCAAGCCCAACAGACTGGCCTTTTTTTTTTCTTCTTCTTCTTCTTCTTTTCTGCAAGAGCTCAAGAGAGAAAGAAAAAGAGTGAATTGGTGTGCCAGGGCCTCCAGCCACTGCAATCAAACTCCAGATGCATGTGCCCCCTTGTGCATACGTACAACCTTGCGCACCTGCATCACTTTGTACATCTGGCTTATGTGGGAGGTGCAGAGTCCAGCATGAGTCCTTGGGCTTCACAGGCAAGCATCTTAATTGCTGAACCATCTCTCCAGCCCGAGGATCTGAATCGAATCCTTGACACCCATGTTAAAATCTGGCATTGCTGCACAGTATCGATAATCCCAGGGCTGAGGGAGACAGACAAGAGGATTGCTCAGAGTTCCTGGTGAGACAGCTAAACTAAAAACAGGGAGCTTCAGGTTTGAGTGACTCTATCATAAGGAAATAAGACACAAAATCTGAACAGGAGAATATGACTTCTTGTAGCAATGAGTTAGAGCATGCTGACCAGACTGGATGAAATCAAGCCACTTTATTGATGTCACCATGTTACTCTGGGTTTGTTTTCATCAAAATATATCATAAAGAGAGATGTTTCAATAGTCAAGTGTGTTTTTTCAGTAGTCAAGTGTGTTTTCTGTGTAAGCATGAGGGCCAGAGGGGGCTGAGACTGCCCAAGTTCAACTCTCCAGATTTCATGTTAAAATCAGTTGGATGTGATCACACATGTCTATGACCCCAGTGCTCAGGGGAACAGAGATCCAAGAGTCATCTGAACACTGACAGCTCCTGCATCAGTACAAAGAGACTTTGGCTCCAAACAAGACCAGGTGGAAGAGCAAGGGAGTGGGTGTTCCACTCTAGTCACCACAGGTGAGCAACCCCTGCTGCAGGCAAGCGAGCCAATGGGGCTCCACAAGCACACATGTGTGCATGTATCACACACACGGCAGATTATATAACACATACACATGCACGCAAGCAAAATTAATAATTAATTAAAAATGTATCAAAATGCATACATGAGCCCACACACCTGCACACACACACATACACACATACAAACATATACATCATGCACACACACACACACACCCCAAAACCAAAGAAAATTTTTAATAGAAAATTCACTTTGTGAAGCTCTTACAGGGATAAATGACAAGAAGGAAAAAGGAAGTGTCACACGGGGTTCATATTTCCAGCACTGTTTTTAACTTGTGAACTGATAAGAATTACAATAGCTGTTTGTCTCATGTTTCCCTTTTCTTAAAATGTAACTTGAGGAAAAAACTATTTTTGAAGCCAGTGTATTTTAGTTGTGTGGGAAAAGAAGCCTCAGGAATGGGTTGCACAGATTCTATTTAAAGCAGTCTGCACTGGCCTGTCCCAGGTGCCTTCAACTCTACTTTCACCTTCCAAAATACTAAGAGTCTTCCAAAAGCCAGAGCCAAGGGTGTGATGGGCTGCAAGTGTTGATGGGTAAAGAAGGAATGGAGAAATCTACAGTATGAAGTTGTGCAAAATACAAAGTCAGATAGTCTGCAATTATTGCCGCCTGTGCATTTTCTATTAAATTTTAAGGAAACCTTTTGGAGTTAGATTTTCCTTTTCGTGTTTTCTGTATTAACTGGAAAAAAATGTATCTGTTCTAACCAATTTTATATTTTTAATTGCTTTATTGACAATTTGTATTATTATATAAGGTAATTTTGTAGTAATCCCACCCCATTACTTTCTCTGAAGCCCTGTCTCTGTCTTCTTTCCACTAAGCCCATTCTTCACAACTAGTCCCTCTCCTCTATGATGCTTTGAAAGGTTTCTGAGCCCTTCTCCACCATCTAGGAAGGAATGTTAACAGTCTCATATTGTGCAGCCGGTCTTGTGCTGCTAATGACAGTCACTGTGTTTAGCTTATAACTATATTTTTAAATAGTTTAAATTATGTTCTTCATTAGTGATAGGTACAGAAACAAAAATGAGTATGTTTAAAATATCCCTTTGAATACTGTGGCAGTCAGGTTCGCATTGCTGGTAGAAATCACCCGACCAAGAGCAGCTTGTAGGAAATAAAAGAGGTTTATTTTGGCTTACAGGCTCAAGGGGGAAGCTCCGTGATGGCAGGGAAAATGATGGCATGAGCAGAGGATGGACATCGCCCTCTGGCCTACATAAGGTAAACAAGAGCAACATGAGAGTGTGCCAAACACTGGCATGGGGAAACTGGCTATAACACTCATAAGCCCTCCCCCAACAATACACCACCTCCAGGAGGCTTTAATTTCCAATTGCCATCAGCTGGGGAGACTAGCATTCAGAATACCTAAGTTTATGGAGGGCACCTGAATCAAGCCATCACCAATACCTACATTGAGCACAGTTCTACTATACAAATACCTTTCCTTTTAGAGCTTGGGGTTTTACAAAGTATTATCTAACCCCTTGTTGAAGTTGATAGGTGGATAATCACTCCTCTTCAGTGGATGAAAGTGGGGTTCCAAGATAGGAAGTGATGTCTCGTGAGTGTAGTGGAGCTCAGAGCAAGACCCAAGTCCTGAACCTAAAGTGAAGTATTCTGGTCATCTCACATGGTATAAGGATAGAAAAAAACACTGGCTGGCAAAATGCCTTAATGAAATAGAGATGAAACATCTAATAGCTTCATACTGATTTGTTTACATACGAGTCTGCAAAGTACTGCTTCCAAGACAACCTCTCGTCAGTATATGAACCGTACTGATGCCAAGCCCCCCCACTGTGGCTGGTGTTCAGAGAACAGAAGCAGAAAACAAATTCTTTTTTTAATGACACTGTTTTCCCTCACTGATTTTGTGTTTGCTTGTTTGTTTAATATCTTAATACTTCTTTCAAAATGCTATTTCCATTTTCGGTGTCTAGAAGTTCACAAAGAATGTGCCCATTTCTATTAACTCAGCCAAACTAGTGTCACTGTCAATCCAAAGTTTGGTTTGTTACTGGCTTTAAATGTAGACCATGCACATTATTCATAGGATAGAAAGTCAGACTTCTGCATTTTTAACTGTGACAATAAATATTTTAACTAATGAATTTCTTTTGCCTCTTTGCAATGTTTAATTATATATTAATATACTCAAACTGCTACATATATGTACTTCTAGAGTTTTAAAAGCAAGATAAATATGATCATGGTTTATGGAAGTAATCAGTAAAATATTTCCATATTGAAACATGACAGATTACTTAGTGATTAAGGCACTTGCCTGCAAAGCCTAAGGACCCATGTTTGATTCCCTAGTACCCAAGTAAGCCAGATGCACAAGTTTGGCACATACTTCTGGAGTTCATTTTCAGTGGCTGGAGGCCTTGATGTGCCCATTTTCTCTTTCTCTCCTTATCTATCTATCTATCTATCCATCCATCCATCTGCCTCTTTCTCTCTTACTCTCTCAAATAAATAAATAATAAATAGATAAATATAAGATTTTTATATTGTGTTAAAATCTAGGTAGTTGAATAATTTGGCAGTTTTACAAAATATTAAACATGGTGTTAATATATTATGAATCAATATATGCATGCATACATACAAAAACTTGCACATAATGTTCATAACAGCATGATTCATAATAGCCAAACAGTGGAAGCAACCTAAATGGCCATCAACAGATGCTTAAAGAAACAAACTGGGGCTGAGAAATTGCTCCATGGTTAAAGGCACTTGATTGCAAAGCCTGATAGCCCAGGTTCAATTCCCCAGTACCCACATAAAACCAGATGCACAAAGTGGCACATGGGTCTGGACTTTGTTTGCAATCCCAGCAGGACCTGGAATGCTCTTTCTTCTCTCTCTCTCTCTCTCTCTCTTTCCTTCTCTCTCTCCTTGAAAATAAATAAATAAATATTTTTTAATGTTTTAATTTTTTTTTTATTTGACAGTGAAAGAGGGAGAGAGACAGACAGAGAGAAGAGAAAGAGAATGGGCGCACCAGGGCCTCCAGCCACTGCTAGTACAGTTGCTGGGAAAGGCAGCAGCTTAACACTGAAGAATGTGAAGGACACTCTGGGCCAGCTAGGCTGTAAGAGGCAGAAAAGGCTCAGAGAGGGAAAGTGATCTCAGACATGCCTCCTCTCTGCCCTGAGGTTCCCACAAGCCAACTTGTTCTCTCCAGACACCCCCTCCCTCACCCAGCTTTGTGGTTACATAGCAATCAGAGCTGCCTCAGGTGCCAAAGCAGGTCATAATGCCTTGTGGGACTAAGCTAGGCTGGCATTCTCCCAGGCCTGGTTTGATTGCTCCCAGCCTGCTAGAACTCCATGCACTAAGAAAATCTTTCCCCATTGTTTTAAACCTCTGGCCAAAAGAAAGGGCCCTTTTGAAGGCCAGTTTTAGAAGGAATCTATCCCCCAATTGCCTATCCTTGTGGGTGCTAACAACCATACTAAAAATCACTAACCCATACACTTTAAATGGGCCAAATTTATAGAGTAGAAAACACATCTCAATAAAGCTGTAAAAAAAAAAAAAAAAAAAAAAAAAAAAAAGTAAATTTCTGTCAAGTTTTCTAATTTGATCTTCAAAACGCCTTAAAGACCTTGCTTCAGAACGTGGCTTCGTTGCTGAGCAGTGTGTGAACTGCCAATCAATTAACCTCCCTACTGCTGTGCTTGCTGCTGCCTCCTTTATGCAAAGCAAGGTTTTGGGTTTTGTCTGGCTGACTTAAGATCTATTCTAGCTCTGCGAATGAGTTAGCTTGATCACAAGAGCAGAAACATGCTTCTTAACACAGACCAATAGGGATGCTGCCCTCGCCACCTCTTCTGAGGGTTCTCAAACCCATGAGAGCAGAATGTGCAGTGGCTTAGAGTAACTTTTCAGCTGAACAGAGGTTGAGTCCACACCAATCACAGGCCTACAGAAGAATCAAGATGTGTGAACACCTTGCACATGTATAAATTGCAAGATATACAAAAACTTCACTTCAAAAAATTTTTTTTGTTTATTTTTATTTATTTATTTATTTAAGAGTGACAGACAGAAAGAGAAAGAGGCAGCTAGAGAGAGCGAGAATAGGTGCACCATGGCCTCCAGCCACTGCAAACGAACTCCAGATGCATGTGCCACCTTGTGCATCTGGTTTATGTGATTCCTGGAGAAATGAGCCTTGAACTGGGGTCCTTAGGCTTCACAGGCAAGCACTTAACCACTAAGCCATCTCTCCAGCCCAAAACTCCACTTTTTTTTATTATTTTATTTTTGGAAAGACACAGAGAGAGACAGACAGAGAGGGAGAAGAAGACAGATAGAGATGGGCACACCAGCAGCCTCTCAGCAGCTGTGAATGAAATCCAGATGTATGCGCCCCTTTGTGGTCAAGTGTGGCATTGCACCCTCACATCACTTTGCATCTGGCTAAACGTGAGACCTGGAGATTGGGACCGGGTTCTTAGGCTTAGCAGGCAGGCACCTTAACCGCTAAGCCATCTCTCCAGCCCCCAAAACTCCACTTTTTAATCTGACTAAATACATAATTACTCCTGATCTTAATGTTGTCACACTCTATACAGTCTATAGACTTATGGAATTTAAGTTGGAAATATTTTGCCCTGTTTAACATTATATATTCTCTACACTGTGTGGGTCTAGACTTTTGTAACTGTTAAAATATAAAATGCATCTAACAGTTAAACTAGTATGTCCTATGAAATGTCAATTGCTTGTTTTGATTATTTAACAGATGAGGAGAACTCCTTCTTCCTGGCTCTGTTTGCCAACTTATTACAAATTAGTTTCCTAAACTCCCTGTGTTCATCACACAATCCTCTCCTCCCAAAACAGAAGGAAGTCTCAGAGTCTGGGGAGGTCTTTATTTTCAAAGTGTGCAGGTCCAAGGTCCAACTCCCCAGATGCACTATTTGGGGGATACAGTCCTGAATTTAGGGAATACTAACCTCCGGACTTTCTTCTCCAAAAGTGGGGAAACTGCTTCTAGGAGCAGAACCTGAGAAGTGGGTGAGCTCAGAAATGCACTAGCCACCTCCAGCAGCAGCCAAAGGGAAGAGAACAGAAAAGAGCCTGCTGTATCTGCTGTCACCGCTGCTCGGATGCGACTGTGGCTACAGATTCCTCTGCATTCAGGCTCTTGTTGGCATTTTTATTGAATAGCTAAAACCCAGTACTACGTGAACAAGTGCTTCATTGTATAAGCAAACGGTAAGGAACTTTGAACCTTGGATAATCCTTAAACTTTGTTAAACTTTGAGGTATGACCTGCTGAACTCTGCTGATCCAGAACTCACATACATGCTGATCACAAGAGCAATCACATGAAGCCTGCCTGTTCCCTTCCACCAATCTGTGGGCCCAGAGTTATTGACCTCATTCTCTTTTAACGCTATGATCAGCACTTCTTATGCATGTATGTTTGTTGTAAGTAAAGAGTCCAACCAGGCCAGAGGAAAAGAGCCTAGCTTAAGATCAGTCAGCATCTCTAAGTGTTGCTTGCCAATATTGGTCATCTGTACCGTTCAGGCCAAAGATATGCCAAGGCAGAGGAAACTTAGTCACATTGCTTTAAGTGGGTAGATTAAACAGTTGTAAGATTAGTTTGTAAGGTCCATAAGAAATATTCTCACAGTTCGTTCCCATAGTTCATTCTCATATTTCATTACCATAGTTCATCCCCACACCCAGAAACCCACATAAACCAGACGAGCATTCATTCATTCATTTGTAGTGGGAAGAGTCCCTAGTGTGAATATGCACACACACACACAAGCAAATAAATAAATAGTTTAAAAGAAGAAGAAGTAGTAGTAGTCTAGGAACAAACACAGAAAGGACTTATCATTGGAGTAGCTTTCTAGGTACTTCCACCTCCACTGCCCCAACCACTACCACCATTACACACACATAAACATAAATGGGACATAGAATTTGTAGTACTCTGAGCTATACAGTTGTATTAACAACACTAATAAATGTAAATGTTCATAGCAGGCATTTGTCTTGATACATGTGAAGTGTCACTACACAGGTGAAAAGCTAGATATGATAATACAATGAATATTTTCTCCAATCCTCTAGAAACAATAAACTTATCTTATTCCTGAGAGAGGATAAAGAAGGAGTGAGGAAAGATTCTGCCTCCTGGTGCTCTGAAATCATATTGTATCCTTCCATTCATGGGTACCTGAACTCAAAACCCAAAGAATGCAAGGAAGCATGGAATATCACCCTGTAAGACACACTCACTGGACAGAAAGGCAAGACCTATTTATGGAGGCTCAGAACCTAAGGATACATGCTTTTTTTTCAATTTACTTTTTAAACGTTTGCTTGTGTGTCTGCCTGGTGTGTGTGTCTGTGTGTTGTGGTGTGTGTGATACATGCACATGTATGTGCCCTTGTGGTGCCCCATATGCTCACCTGTGGCTAGAGGTCGTTCATCTGCTGTGGGTGGACTGGAGTGCAAGGTGTCCCACTCCATGGTTTTCCACCTGCTCTTGTTTTGAGCTAAAGTTTCTTTACACTGATTCCAGAGCTTGTGGCACCATGAAGATTCTTGCATCCCTGCTCCCCTACAGGACTGGGGTTATAGGTATGCATGGACACACCCAGGTGATTTTTAACATGAGATCTGGAGATTTGAACTCAGACAGTCTCAGCCCCCGCCCCCCCCCAGGCCCTCATGCTTGGGCAGGAAGCGCACTTCACTCCAGCCTTTTTTGATGTATTTTGATGGAAACAAACCCAAAGTAACACAGTGACATCAACAGGGTTGTTTGATTTTCATCCAGTCTGGTCAGCAGGCTCTAACTCATTGCTATAAGAGGTTATATCTCAAACTGGCAAAGTGATGACTGAATCTTTTCTATATATAAAAATTCATTGTCAAGAAGATGCTCAGGTGAACCTGCCATCCATCCTGGAACAGGACTGGAAATGATGAGCGTGGCACAGCCTCTCTGCTACACACAATCAAGATTCCTTTCCTGAAGCTGCAGGAATCCTTGTTTGCAAAGTGCTTCAAGGCAAGCTGGGAAGCATGTTTGGAAAACAAAGGACTTTTTAATTGCTGCTGACATGAATGAACTCTCAGAAACAACAGCTGTGTCTTGAGATTACATTACAAGGCATGTGAGCAGGATGCAGAGCATGCTCTCAAAAGACAAAGACAAAGAAGCCTTTTGATGCTTTGGAAAAGAATCCCCAAGGCTAGGATACCTAATTCAGTTCCTGTATGATGCAGCTGTCATATGATTACAGAACCAACCTGAGAAACATCCTATGTATTTTTAGTGTCTTATAAAAAAAAATCCAAGTAGACCCTTTGGGCAGGCATCTGCAATCAGTTGGCAAGGTTATCTCTGCCCTAAAACGTTGGTCAGTGGCAATGACATCTGGTTATTAAAATATTGTCCCGAGAGATTCTTTCCCTTCTATCTTTCTGTTCGCAGAATGTCTGCTGCTGGGTATAAATTATGGACAAAAGAATTCATTTGGAGAAATATTGACCCAGTCATACTTCATAGGTTTATTACTACCCTGAGAGAAATGAACCTTGTGAAATTATAACTGCTACTACAACCAAGATCCTTTCAAAGGCATACCTCAAGGGGAAAGGAAGAGGTTAAGGTTGGCGAGGGGAAAACAAGAGTACAAGAGGAAAGACAAAGGCAAGGAGAAAGGGATGAAGTGAACAGACCAAAGAATCTGACGTAGAAGTGGTGATGATTTGGAAATCAGGCTGTGTCTCCACTCTAGGTTAGTCCAGGCTGTGAAGTGTCTTTCAGCCTCTTTCAGCCAGGCATGGTGGTTCACACCTTTAATCCCAGCACTCGTGAGGCAGAGGTAGGAGGATTGATGTGAGTTGAAGGCCTGGCTGAGACTACATAGTGAATTCCAGGTCAGTCTGGGCTAGACAGAGAGTCCATTTCAAAAAGCCACAAAAGAAAAAAAAAGAAAGAGAGAGAGAGATTGAGAGAGAAGTGGCTTTCAGACTGTCTGCATTGCAGTATTTGGCCTTTTAAGTACAAAGCAGAATGGAGGATAACTATGCATCCCATTGTGACAGATAAAAGTCACTTGTCCAGCACCAACCATGAGGTGGTCTGATATACAACTTATTCCTGCCAGCAAAAAGATACTACATATAAACTTATCAAGATATATTGGAGAGATGAGCAAGAGTGCTGCTTCCATGCTGTTCCTGGCAATCAGTACTAAGGGGTAGGAGACAGACCCTGAGGATACTCAACACCTACCAATGCAGAGATCCAGAGGCTCCGCAGAGCTCATCACTGAAGTAGACTTAAACTCACCCACCACAGCTCAGGGAATTTTGCCGAAGAGGGGGTGGAAAGATTGTAAGAGCCACAGGTTGAGACATCATGCCCAGAGGCATTCCCTCCATCCAAATAACTGACTAGTGCTCCCACAATGCATTAACTACAACAGCATGGGGAATACCTACAACCCCACTGAGGAGCATCCCCAACAGAATGGGGGCAGGGACGAGGGAAAAGAGGGTACCAACATATGATGTGTCCATACAAAACATCTTGTTAATAATAATAATAAACATTAAAAAAGATATATTGGAAACATATGGACAAGTGGATTATTAAAACCAGATCAGAAATCCTTATAGAACACACCAGAGCAACAGAGTATGATACCCGCACCTGGACCCATAAAGAGGACAGCACAGCACTGTGACAGGCCTCATGAATAGGACGACATCTGACAGTGTTATCAACCCTGTAGTGAAACGAGCACCTGATATTGTGATTGACACAAAAAGAAGAGAACACCTAAGACTTTGGTCAACCCAATAAAGGACAAACTACACTGAAAAACCTCAAAACAGAAGAACACCTTACACTAATTAATTCCCAAGAAGAGGACACCTAACACTGTGACAGACCTCTATAAAAAAGAGGACACAATGGTAAGGGTTTGAATACACTGCCAAAGGGACAATGGGCTACTCAAGTATGGTTCTCAAGCCGACTGGAGAGATGGCTTAGCAGTTAAGGTGTTTGGCTGCAAAGCCTAGGACCCATATTCAACTCCTCAGATCCCACTTAAGCCAGACACACAAGGTAGCACATGTGCACAAAGGGATGCACACATATGGAGTTCAACTATAGGGGCCAGAGGCCCTGGCATGCCAATTCTCTCTCTCTCTCTCTCTTAAAATAATAATAATTAATAATAATACAAAAGAGTGTTCAAGGGACCCAGGAAGCAGTCTGAGCTTCTCTTGACAGAATTTGTAGGGAGGAATGGACCAGTTGCTAGGGGTCTAGTTTTAGGGGTCCTCTGGTTTGATTGACAAGTTTGGTATATATAATATTTTCTCAACTACACATGTTCCTTCCCATGATGCATCTGATTTTAATCTTATGTACACTCACTTATACATAAGTGCAAAACGGTAAACAGGGATTTCTCACTAAATGTTTACATGGAGGGCACAGTTTGATTTACTGCGAATGCATCCAAAATCTGGGCAGGCTGGATGGTCCCTTGCTGTTCTAATCCAGACCTATCAAGAATATATTTATCACCCCTCAACCTTTTGGCTAAGATCAAATGAAGAATATATTTAAACAGGCTCTGAGTCCATTTGCAGTGGCTGGAGGCGCTGGCGTGCCCATTCTCTCTCTCTCTCTCTCTCTCTCTCTCTCTCTCTGCCTCTTTCCCTCTCTCAAATAAATAAATTAATTTTTTAAAAAAGAATAATGACCCCTAATGAGAGGAGAAAGCTAGTTCTAGTTCATTGTTTAAAGCAGGCGCATGTGCAGCTCGGGACAGGTAGAGGTTCCAGGTGTATTGTTGGTGAAGGATACATTTATTGTCCAAGCCACGCAGTGTCCCCAGTGGCTAAGCTATTACCTATGTTTGCCTGTCCCCAGCAGTATTATGAATATTATATCTAAATCAAAAACTTGCAGAGTTTATGAATTTATAGATTAACACATAATTTGAAGTCAAACGTGCCATGCTGTTTTTCTATACTATTTCTACCCACCATGTTTCTTACTAATAAAACACTTTACAGCTCTTCATTATAAACGAAAAATAAGTTGCCAAAAGAAAAACATAAATAAAAAAGTCACAATCTCACATTTTCAAACAACCTGTCTTCGCCGTAAATGACATAGAGTTGTGTCATCTTTACTTCCTGCCTCGTCTCTTTGGAGTGCTCTCACTTCTTTGTATGTTCTGTTTGTTCACTGTCGATTTTCACTGACTTTGAATGTTGATGCCTGATTACATTAATAAGTTCATAGCGGTGGTGAAACGATTTTGTTCTTCAAGGACTGACCAATGAGGTCCCTTTCTTAGATACCCTATAGCTATTTTGTTGCTTATGAGGTAATTTCTCATTGTATTTTTGTTAAAGATTGGTCTTTTTAATTTGTCTACACGTGAAAATCACAACCCTGATTCTCTTTTTACTTAAGTTTAGATATATACTTCTCTATGATGTCAGGTGATAGTTATCTTTCCCATAACTTGGACACAGAAGGAGATGTTGGTTGTATAAGTTTCAAGCTGATTACATTGTACATATTTTCTTAGACTTTCCTGTCATTTTGCTCACTTGAAATGAAAATATAAGAAGTCTCATAACTTTTATATCAATTAAGTAATTTACAAGTCCTTCAGATGACTTAACATTTCCATTTAAAGCCCGGAGAGATGGCTTAGCAGTTAAGGTGCTTGCCTGAGAAGCCTATGGACCCAGGCTCAATTCTCCAGGTTCCACGTTAGCTAGATGCACATGGTGGTACATATGTCTGGAGTTTGTTTGCAGTGGTTAGAGGCCCTGGTGCACTCATTCTCTCTCTCTCTCTTTCTCTCTCTCTCTCTGTCTCTCTCTCTTTCTCTCTCTCTCTCTTTCTCTCTCTCTTCCCTTTCTCTGTTTCAAATAAATAAAAAGAAATCTTTTATTAAAATTCCATTTAAAAATTAGATTATCTGGGGTTGGGGAGATGGTTCAGCAGTTAAAGGCACATGCTTGCAAAGCCTGCCAATCTGGATTCAACTCCCCAAAACTACCAACCTAAAGCTAGAAAACCATTTGTTTGCAGCAGCAAGAGACCCTTACACACATAAAAAAATATAATATGTAACCCATACAACAAATTATAAGTCCACACTTAATTTTTATACTAATTTTCCCTTTGTCTGGTTAAAGCCTGCTACAACCAAAACACACACACACACACACACACACACACACACACACACACACGCTTTGTCACCTTTCTTTCCCATCAGTTTTCCCTCTTCCCACTTCCCTTGACTTTTTTTCCTTTTGCAAGTTTTTTTTTTGTTTGTTTGTTTGTTTGTTTTGGTTTTACGAGGTAGGTGTCTCACTCTAGCTCAGGCTGACCTGGAATTCACCATGTATTCTCAGGGTGGCCTTGAACTCATCGTGATCCTCCTATCTCTGCCTCCCGAGTGCTGGGATTAAAGGCGTGCGCCACCACGCCCAGCCTTTTGCAAGTATTTGCAAGAGCAGGTGGTGAAAGAGGATGTAGATGTGGTGATACAGAGCTTGTTCCACATGAGTATTGTTGAGTTTTCTTCCCACTTTCTGCACCTGGTAGGATTTTACAGCCTATTCTCTCATGGCTACTTTAATGACTTTTTCAGCAATTCCTTGACTTCTGCAGTCCCCTTGATATACTTTCCTTTGATTCGTGTTTCTGTTACCCCTCATCTTGGAATCCAAGAGTGCCCTTCCAGACCCTTAGTCTGAACTTTCATTTTCCCTCCAGACATCCCACTTAAATACAATTATGAAAAATGTCACTGCTGCATCTCTCATGAACATGGCATAGAGACAGAGATGACCCAACAAACAGACTGGGATTTTACTTCAAATCTTATTGCAACCCTCTCCCTGCAGCTGAATATCTCCTCTTGCCTGACTATGGTGGCTTTGAAGGCCTAATTAGCTAACAATGCAATGCAATGCCATTCCCAGCATGCAGTGGTGCTCACATAGTCTAATTACCTGCCCTTCTCTCCATTCTCATTACTGTTTTCTCTTCCCAAGATGCTTTCTCTGCATGTAATACTCAACCTACCATTATCTGATGTTACCAGATCACATTTTATTATCTGTCTTAAGTGATAATATTGAGAGTTGCCAGAGTTTATACAAATTCAATATGTGTCTTTCAAGTTGGTTATAAATGATCTTTCATGGCCTTAGTATTTTCAAGAGTGTGTACGTTCAATCACCTTGCTTTGTTATAAAGGTATAATTGTAGCTGGGCATGGTGGCATGTGCCTTTAATCCCAGCACTTGGGAAGCTGAGATAGGAGGACTGCTATGAGTTTAAGACCACTGTGAGACTACATAGTGAATTCCAGGTCAGCCTGGGCTAGAGCAAGACCCTACATCAAAATATATATATATATAATTGTAATGAAACATATTTGCTAATCTCACCTTGCCAGAAACCAAGCTCTTTACTGAGAGATTGTAATACCATCTCTACAGAGAAGATCCTGGGGAAGACATCTGTTTTGTTATTCCTTGATAATGGCTCCTGAGGGAGATATGTGGCAAGAAAAACCCAATATTCGATCTTTCTTACTCAAACTTCTTTAAAATTACAGAAATACAAACAAATATTATGATCACTTGTAGCAGTTTGGTGTTTTTCTCTCAATATCAAAGGTAGTGATTTATTTTCATTGCCTGAGGCATGACACCTATCTGAGCAGAGTAGATTTTCTTCTTTGCCTTTTTCATTTTTCACAAAACTTTTAAACCAAGCCTGTAACATTCCCCAAAGGGGGAAAAAAACTGATTGTTACTTAATTTCTGCTTCAAACTTTCTATTACTCTTCTTCCTAAAGAAATATTTTTTTAAAAAACCACTTCCTCAGTATGACATAACTATTTTTTTCAAATGTTCAGCATTTAAGTCTGTATCTCATTCCTTCATCTAAAAATATAGAGGCTTCATTCCTTTGGCGCAAGTTAATGTCATGTCCTGTGTGTTGAATTCGAAAGGTTCTGATCTTAAAGATCTTTCTTTCTTCCTGTGACTGTTAGTTTTATGTGTCAGCTTGGCTGGACCATGAGAGCCCCAGATTAAATACATTTCTGCTTGTGTATAAGAGTGTTTCTGGAGGAGATGAGCATTTGAAAGGGTGATTCAGCCAAGGCTATGCTCCCCAATGTGAATGGGTATTACACAAGTCCCTCAAGGGACTACATAAAACAAAAATCAGATTAAAAAAAAAAAAAAAAAAAACAAGGGCTTCTTCTCTTGTTTGCCAAGTTGAGGTGGAATGTCAGTCTTCTCCTGTTCTTGAATTTGGGTTTACCACATCAGTTCCTCTGGTTCTCATGGCTTTAGACCAGTATTGGGATTGTTCCAACAGATTTACAGAGATCAGCATGTAATCACATATCATAGGACTTCATCTCCCTAATTTGTAGGTAGACAGATGACGATAAGTAGATAGTAGATAGATGAGAGATAGACAGCTAGATAGACAGATAGATTTCAACTATATTTCTCAGCAAACTATGGATAAACACATTTCCAAACTCAATGAGTCAATTAAATTAAATTTGTTTTCTTTGCAATATAATATGACAATGTGTGCCAAGAAAACACAATAGGGGCTGGAGAGATGGCTCATTGGTTAATGTATTTGCTTGCAAAGCCTGAAAGCCTGGGTTCAATTCCCCAGTACCCACATAAAGCCTAATGCACAAGGTAGTGCACGCATTTGGAATCTGTATGCAGTGCGGCACCCACTCTATGCCCCCGGCTCTCTCTTTCTCCATGCAAATTAAATAAATAAATAAATAAATAAATAAATAAATAAATAGAAAGAAAACACAGGGCTGGAGAAATGGCTTAGCTGTCAAGGTGTTTGCCTGCAAAGCCAAAGGACCTAGGTTCTATTCCCCAGTACCCACATAAAGCTGGATGCACAAGATGGAGCATGCATCCAGAGTTCATTTGCAGTGCTAGAGGTACTGGAATGCCCATTCTCTCTATATTTCTGCCTCCATCTCTCTTTCTCAGATAAATAAATAAATAAATAAATAAATAAATAAATAAATAAATAAAATTTAAAATATTTTAAAAATAAAATAATCTCAATTATTTATTAAAAATCTCACTTCTGGGGCTTCAAAGATAATTAAATAGGAGGAATAGTCTATAAACATAATATATTTATGACAACACTACCTTTGATGAATGCTTTTGAAGAAGAATCTGAGCTCACAATATATTGAAATGATTTGGTAAAATGCAATACTTCAACATGATAGTATATTTGCTTTCACATTCTGCATAGAAACTGAAAATTATTTTTAATGTTAAATTAAAAAGCAACATTTTAAAAGTTTTATATATATATATATATGCACACTATCTGCTAGACATTTTTAAATAAAGACAGGAATGTCAAATGATTTTTGAGGAGGAGGTAAAGATAATTCAGTGGAGAAAGAATAGTCCACCAAAAAAAAAAAAAACAAACAGTAAATGGGCAATGAGATATCCATATGTAAATGAGAAAAAGTGGCCATAATAGCTATTAGAAACAACCCAGATGATCAACTGGAGAATAAACAAATAAATGTGTTCTGCTTATACTTGTAGAGTCAGGCTGTTCTCACTTTTGGTAAGAGAAGCATCACTTAGCAAATGGCAGTGAATCACTGGGAGACTCAAGATTCACCAATGTGAAGAGAAGGAGAGATAGTCCACTGCCTAACACTGGACAAGACATTCCTATCACACCCACCAGGGAACCAGAAGAGGTGGCAGAAAAAAATTAGTGCTACTCCCGTTACTAGCCAGAGAACCTCCTCTCTGGAGGTGCAGTAGAGACTAACAGGATTAAACACTCATCAAAGCACAAAAAATAAGAGTCTTTTGAAAGATCTGCACTAACGGAGACATCTCTTCCCCACCCTCCAAAGCTCAGAGAGCATTGTGGAAGAGAGGATACAAAGAATGTAAGAGCCACAGGGTGGGAGTACTTTGTGGCAATGCCCTCAGGACATAAGTAACTGATACATCCATGACCTCACAGTTACCCCGCAAGGCCTGCACAACACTGAGCCCATCAACATGTTCACATAGAGGATGAAAGAGGAGAAAAGAAGGAGACATCAAACAGGAGGACTACTTGGAAAGAGAAGGAAGGACAGGGGAGTAAGAGTGGTGGAGAAGGGACAAAAGAAAGCAATGGGAGGGAAATGTGATCAAATTACAAATATGTTCATATATTAAAATCTTCTATTAGTAACAAGAAAATAAATAAAATTGATCAGAGTAGCAAAAAAAAAATTGTGACATATTCTGGGTGTGGTGGCACACGCCTTTAATCCCAGCATTTGGGAGGCAGAACCATGAGTTTGAGGCCACCCTGAGACTCCATAGTGAATTCCAGGTCAGCCTGAGCTAGAGTGAGACCTTACCTCTAAAAACCAAAACAAAAAAAATTATTTTTTGACATATCCACAGGATGAAATACTATTAAATCATGAAAGAAATGTAATACTGATAACACACTGTGTGAAAATACTATGTTCAATGAAATAATTCAGTCATAAAAGATCACAAAATGCATAATTCCACTTACATGTTCTGTCAAAAATATGCATACATATAGAGATAGAAAACTGATTAGCAGCTGTCAAGAGATTAAGAGATTAGAAATAGCTAGGCGTGGTGGCACACGCCTTTAATCCCAGAACTTGAGAGGCAGAGGTAGGAGGATCACTGTGTGTTCAAGGCCACCCTGAGACTACATAGTGAATTCCAGGTCAGCCTGGACTAGAAAGAATAAAGAAAAAAAAAAAAAGAGATTAGCAATAAATGGTGTATGTGGCTACAGGATTTCTCTTAGACATGACAAAGCATTCTAAAAGTAGAGTATGATAATGACTCCATAGTATGAATATATTGTTCATGAACTCTGACACAATGTCTTGTGAACATAATAAAAGCCATTGAAGTGTCCACTATCAATAGGAGAATTTTGTGATCTATGAAATATTTCTTAATAATTTTTAAATTATTTTATACATATAACAGGTTACATACTCTTTTTTAGCCCCTCACCCCTGGTTCTGTTTCCCTAGAGCCCTCCTCAGTGGGGGTTAGGGTTGTCACTGTAGGTTCATGAAGGCACCAGCCAGTCCCTAGTATTTTAAGGATAATTGACAGCTTCCATAATCATAGACAATAAGCCATGATAATTCCCTCCCCTCCCTTTCTTCCCCTTCACAAATCCACCCTCCATCATATCCCCTTCCCCTCTCAGTCACTCTTTGATTTTGATGTCATCATCTTTTCCTCCTTTTATGAAGGTCTTGTGTAGGTAATACTACGCATTGCAAGGTCATGGATGTCAAGGCCAATTTGTATCTGGAAGATTGCATTGTAAGCAGTCCTACCCTTCCTTTGGCTCTAAAAGTCTTTCTGCCACCTCTTCCACATGGACCCTAAGTCTTGGAAGACTTAGAGATGTTTCAATGCTGAATACTCCTTTCTCACTTCTTCTCAGCACTATGGTGCCTTTGGAGTCATCCCAGTGGTCACTGCCATCTGAAAAGAGAAGCTTCTCTAACCAAAAGTGAGAGTAGTGTTAATATATTGGTATAAACATTAAGAAAAGTGCATACGGGGCAGTTTGGTGAGAATAATACATGCATTTAGTCAGACACCAGCAGGTGTTACACTCCTAGGGCTTGTGACTGCTCTGTCTTTTGACTAGGTTTTCAGTACCTCCCATGGAGTGAGCCTCTAGTCCAGTTAGAGAACAGATGGTTTCCCCCATAACAGACATGCCACTATTGCATCCGTTGGCTCATTTGGCCTGGCTGGCTAAACTTAAGGCTTTTATTGTCAATGTTGTCACTGCTGATGGCTTCTCTCGCCCTAAGGCTGCATGCAGCTTAGCTTTTGCCAGCTTTCCGTCAGGGAGGAGGTTTTCATCTCAGCATCAGCTGGATTT
Source organism: Orientallactaga sibirica (assembly GCA_036365145.1). NCBI lineage: Eukaryota > Metazoa > Chordata > Mammalia > Rodentia > Dipodidae > Orientallactaga > Orientallactaga sibirica. Next base: position 6,751,818 of record JAEOAD010000509.1, read on the forward strand.
CTCAGTGACCTTGCAGCAGGAGTCTTCAGCAATAGGATCTTAGCATCCATTTCTGGTGGAAAACCAAAACCCTTGGCAATGGCTTGTAATGTTTTGGTGGTATCAGGACCTCCCTGGCCAACAACTCACTGGAAGGTATCCCATTCCTGACAATAAAATTTTTTAGCAACTATCTATGGCTTCTGGGTATGCCATTATCCAAAAGAGTAGGTTTCCATATGTCTTATTCATAGCATCTTAAATTTTTATTAACCCTCCCCAACCCTTCCTTTACTCAATTTCTTCCCCTGACTTCACTTAGGCCATTCTACCTCCAGTAATCTGTCCTTCTACTTACATATATACAATATCATTTCCTTAAGTCCTCCCCTCTCCTCCCTCCTTTATAGCCCCTTTCTAGCTTACTGGCCTCTGGTACTGATTTTTACTCCAACTCACATACAAGTCTAAACATTTGTAGGTAGCTGAGTTTTTGAAATGCTATTTTAAACTGATGGTATCATATACTTTAAGAGTACATAATTATTTGTGGAAATAAAAGCACACTGCTCGCTAACATGTTAGAATTCTATGGATTTTTAAAAATGTTTTCGTGTATTTAATTGCATGTGTGTGGAGTGGGGAGGAGGTATGCCAGAGTCTCCTGACACTGCAAAGGAATGCCAGATGTTTGCACCAGCTTTTGGCTTAGATTTAGGTGGGTATGGGAGAAATTAATCAGGGCCCACGGGCTTTGCAAGTAAGTGCCTTTAACCACTGAGCGATCTCCCCAGCCTATGAATTTTTAATTGTATAATAATGATATGAAATTTTCTAATGGCCATCAAAATTCATGAAAACAAAACATGAGAAGCCTAAACCATTATTATAATGAGTAAAATAGAGATACAGGAAAGTGTTCACTATTACAATTCTTCTGAGATTGGTCGCAAAGTTCCATGCTTGGCAGTTAGCATTACAGCATATTGTAGGTGCTTTTTATATAAAAAAAATTATTTATGGGCTGGAGAGATGCCTTAGTAGTTAAGGTGCTTGTCTGCTAAATCTAAGGACCCAGGTTCAATTCCCCACTACCCACATAAGCCAGATGCACAAGGAGGCACATACATGTTTGTTTGCTGTGGCATGATGTCCTGGCACACCCATTCTATCTGCCTTTCTCGGTTTCACACTTTCTCCCTCAAAATGGTTAAATAAAGAAAAATTCTTTAAACATTTTATTTATTTATTTGCAAGTAATGACAGATGGATTGCCAGGGACTCTAGACATTGCAAACAAATTCTATATGCATGCTCCACTTCGTGCATCTGGCTTAACGTGGATACTGGGGAATCGAACCTGGGTCATTAGGCTTCGCAGGCAAGTGCCTTAACCATTGAGCCATCTCTCCAGCTCTGTAGTTGGGTGCTTTTTTTAAGGAAGAAAACCTTATGGTGCAAATTGTTATTTCCAGTTTCAGGAGCTGAAGACCTGGCAGAATGGGTGCTGGTGGAGCTGGGAAGGGGGCAAAGATCAAGGCTTGCTACAGCACGAGACTGGCTGAAAACCTCCTAGGATAGCTACATTACACCAGAGGGAATCCCTGTGCTGGTGGTGACATCACACCCTGTATGGAAGAGTCATCCACCTCGAGACCGTTTGTAATCCTAGTCAAGCAAGCTCCTGGGTGCAGGACTGTGGTGAGCTTGTTCAAGAGACTGGCACCCAGTACCTGGTGACACATCAAAAACAAGATCCTTGGGCTGGAGAGATGGATTAGCAGTTAAGGCATTTGCCTGCAAAGCCTAAGGACCCATGTTTAACTCCAGGTCCCACATAAGCCAGATGCCCAAAGTGATGCAAGCACACAAGGTCACACATGTGCACAAGGTGGCACATGCATCTGAAGTTCCATTGCCATGGCTGGAGGTTCTGGCATGCCAATTCTCTCTCTTTGTCACTCTTTCTCTCTCTCTCATAAAAGGGCCAGTTTGTTGGGTTTGCCTCAAAAAAAACAAACAAACAACAACAACAACAAAGATCCTCTTCAAAATGTGCCCCAAGCCTACAGTCACTAATGTCCCCAAGAAAGTATGAAAGAACCCTGGATTTTCCCAAGAGAGGCCACCTTGAGAATGACAGGACAGTTCTCTGGGTTCCTGTTATGAACACAGGCCACCCATTGGACTTTTCACTGGGACCAGGGGGGGCTGTTGTGGACATAGGCTATCCACTGGGTGTGAGCTCAGATCCTTCCTTGTGGTAGCAGGTTCCTGTGGTGGAAATGTGGCCCTGTTTCCAAAGAACCTGACTCCTTGTCCAAGTTCACCAGGTTCATTGGCTTCAAACCCCTCACCTTTTTCCTACTGGTAATCATGGCCCAAGCATGGCTGCTTTTGCAAGAGGGACGAATTCCACTGGCATGGGTGCAGCTTCTTTCCCAAGGCCAGGGGGCCTCTTGGGACAAGCTATAAACCCTAGAACAGGGTCTCTTCCCGGGCCTCTGTCTAACCCCAGGTTGGGAGCTCTCCCAGGCCCAGGTCTCATGTCCAACCTAAGGGTAAGGTGGTCTCCTGGGAGCAAGTCCTGACCCCAGAATTGGTGGTCCATGGGTTCTAGATGTGAACCGAACCTGAGGGCAGGTGTCTTGTCACCTGGGAATGGTTGCCCCAATCCTAAAACAGTTGCCCTGGGTCCTGGAACAAATCTCAATGTAAGATCAGGCTCTTCAGATACAAACCCTGCCCATAGGTCAGGCATATTTCCAGGGCCAGGCCTGAAGCCTAAGCCAGGAGCAAGTGGATTGGGCCCAGGTCTTGGACACAACCGAAGGGCTGGTGGTCTCCGCCCAGGCCAAAATCCAGACACCAGCGCTGGTGACCTCTTGGGCATAGGGTCTGACCTTAAGAATGGCTGGACCTCAATGTCTAGATCTTGCCCCCATTCTAAGAGCAGTAGGTCTTTTAGGAGGAAACTCAGCTTCTTTCTCCCAGGCTTCTGGAAACGTGGGCACAAGCCCATCTATGATGAGAGTACCTGGCCCCATAGGCCTGAATACAGGTTCCAGCCCTCGAGGCATGGGCCTTCCAGGGCCAAACCCATCTCCCATGTCAAGGGCTCCTGGTACCATAGGCCCTAATTCAGCTCATTTCTCAAGGCCAAGTGGGGATAAATGCCATTCCCTTTCCAAGGGAGATAGGTTCAGAAGGACTGAACCCAGCTGCCTTCTCTCAGTCTTCTGGCACATTAGCTTCAAACCCAGGTACCTTCCTGAGGCCTGCTGGCCTCGGGAAATTTTCCCAAAAGCCTCTGGGCCACTGGGCCTCCCAATCCAGCTAACTTTCCAAGGGCCACTGGTCTGCAGGGTCCAAGCCCAGCTGCCTTCCCGAGGTCAGGTCAAGTTGTTTTCCCAAGGCCAGATGCTGGTACCTGGGCTCCTCTCCAAGAGGTAATGTAAACATCAACCCAGCCCCTTTTGCAAGACCAGCCAGGACCCTAGGTCTAAACCCAGCTTCCCTTCCAAGGACAAAAGGCCCTGTAGGCAAGAGTTTGGTTCCATTTCCTAGAGTGGGGAGCCTGCTGGGAACAAACTCAGCTGCTTTCCCCAGATCAGGGGTCCCAACGGCTGCAATGTACCCAAATGGAATGTTATCCCTGTGAAAGTTTGAATGGATGTCCCCCAATACATTCAGGAGTTTTAGTCAAGCATGTAACTTGGTATCACTGTGGGTGGATCCTAGCTTCAGCCCTAAGGTGTTTAGAGGCAGATCTGGAATTTCCAGCTAATGATGTGCGGAGTGCTTGAGCTCTGCCCAGGGTTCCTGGAGTGGGCTTGCTTGTGCTGATGGTCATTGCTTTTCTTTGTGTGTGTGGACCTGTGAAAGGGGGCCAACTTCTTCTGACATTATGGAATTTCCCCTAGATCTGTAAGCTTCAAGTAAATCACTCTCTCCAATAAATTGTGCTTAGCCTGGAAGTTCATCCCAGCAACTTTGGAGCTGACTATGGTACTCCCTTAAACACCACTTTCCCTCCAGAACCACTTTGTTTTCCAAAGCACTGTGGTTCAAAGTAGGGACTATTGTTTAGGTAAAAGGGTAGACATGAAGCTACTGTCTGAATTCCATAGCTGGGGACTCAAACTCAAATGAGTCTTTTTTCCCCCCTTCTGCCTTTTTGTTGACTAATAGTGAAATATTGTTTGTGGGAAATGAACTATGGCAAGCAGGAATGATCATGTCCTGAAGAGAAAGATTACCTGGCCCTCCAGAAGCCTGAGGTACTAGAGTCCCACAGCTTTCTGCCCCTTGTTTCCTACAAGTGTCTTGAATTGTTCTTGTGGACTTTTTCTCACGGCCTACAGATCCTAAGTGTTGGGCCCTGCCCGGTGTGAGGCCTAGTGGTTCTGAGCCCAGCCAGAGTTTCCCGCTTGTGAGGCCTAGTGGAGCCTGACTAGAGTTTTGCAACCTGTCCTTGGAGTGACTCAGCACCTAAGCTGAAACTGCCTCCGCCCAGCTACTGCTGATATGGTGAAATAACATTGGCCCTTACACCTCTTTCTCATCCATCTTCCCACCCTCTTCCTCAAAAACACCTTCCCATGACAATAAACCGAGATTTCCGCCCCAGACGGTCTCCTGGCTCAATGTGGTTTTCTTTTCCCCGGTGGCTTGGGGAGGTTTTTTGAGTCACTGACACCCGCCTTCCCGCTCAGCCTCGAGAGTAGCGGCTGGCCCAACTCTCTCTCTCTTCCACTCTACCTGCCGGTGGTGAAGGAAAAGAACCGGCAACTGGTGCCCAACGTGGGGCCCAACACTAAGTTGTGTGCCGTCTTGTGTTCCCCATTGGAGAATCAGCTCACTTGCTCTCTAGAGATACTGCATTGGAATTGGACCATGCTTCAGTAACTGACCGCACAGCTTGGAACTGGTCATCTTCTACTGCCAGACCCTTCCCTGAGGGTTTATACACAGAAAGGGAAGATGGACAACAGAGAGGGGGAACAGACCCACCAAATTTCCACTTGACTAGGCCTGTGTCTCCCTTCTCCTGGGACGTAGAGGTGGTCAGATTTATGGCTCCTCTTTTCATCCTACTCTCTCTCCACTGGTCCTCCTAATCAAGATCCACAAAACTTAAACTGATGTGGAGGATGGAAATTTGGGAATTGGGGGTGGGGGAGGAGGGATGAGGGGAAGAGATCACTGTGCTTTGTTCAGCCTGATATGGAGGGTGGTTGGTGGTTTTCCTGAATTCATTTTTTTCCCTATTTCTTTTTTTTCATAACTTTTTTTATTGACAACTTGCATAATTGTAGGGAATAACCCATGGTTATTTCCTCCCTCCCCCCACTTTCCCCTTTGAAACTCCACTCTCCATCATAGTCCTTCCCCCTCTCAATCAGTCTCTCTTTTATTTTGATGTCATCATCTTTTCCTCCTATTATGATGGTCTTGTGTAAGTAGTGTCAGACACTACAAGGTCATGGATATCCAGGCCATTTTGTGTCTGGAGGAACACATTGTAAGGAGTCCTACCCTTTCTTTAGCTCTTACATTATTTCCGCCACCTCTACTGTAATGGACCCTGAGCCTTAGAAGATGTGATAGAGATATTTCAGTGCTGAGCACTCCTCTGTCACTTCTCAGCACCATGGTGCCTTCTGAGTCATCCCAAGGTCACCGCCATCTGAAAAGTTTCTCTAACCAAAAGTGAAAGTAGCATTAATATATGGGTATGAACATTAAGAGAAGTGCTTACCAGGAAGTTTGGTGAGTATATACATTTAGCTGGACACTAGCAGACATTATACCTCTAGGGCTCATGACCTCCCCTGTTGTAGGTTTTCAGTATCAGGGATGTATTCCCTTCCATGGAGCATGCCTGCAGTCCAATTAGAGAATGGTTTGTTTCTTCTATAACAGACATGCCACTATTACACCCATTGGCTCATTTGGCTTGGCTGGCCAAATTTAAGGCTTATAGTGTCCACTGTTGAGTATCCCCACTGGTGATTTCTCTCTAGCCCCTTGAACTGAATGCAACATAGCTTTTTCCAGCTTTCTGTTAGCTGGTCCACACAAAAGAAGTTTTCATCTCAGCTCCAGGAGGATTTTTCACTGACTTTTCAGCCCAAGTATGTGGAGTCCTCAACAATAGGGTCTTACCATCTATTCCTGGTAGGAAACCAAGAGCCTTGGCAGTGGCCTATAAGGTTTTGGGGGCATCAGGGACCTCCTTGGCCAACAACTCACTGGAAGATATCCTATCCCTGGCACTAAAAATTTTCTAGTAACAATTTATTGCTTCTGGGTGTTCCATTGTCCAAAAAAGTAGGTTTCCATATGACTTGTTTGTATCCTCTTAAATTTTGATTAGTCCTCCCTCCACCTTTTCCTTATTCAATCTCTTCCCCTGACCTCACTTAGACCTTTTCACCCCTATTAATCTAAATGGGATGAGAGTGCAAAAAAAAAAAAATCTTCTGAGTAAAACTGTGTAATTCATGCACTGTTAGAATTGGTCCATGAAAAATATCAATGGAAAACTATAATTGTAGCAATATGACTGCATCACACTATCATGTTCTTGGAGTTAAAATAAACTAAATCTGCTTGTGTCTTCATAGCTTCAATGGTCTGGGTATTGCTTTCTTGCTTGTCTTTAATATTTCCTTCCTTGGTTTAAAGAGCAGCCTCCCTATAATCATTTCTTATAAGTAGTAATTTTCAGATCACTCAATATTCTGGTTTCCAGCCTTGATTAACAGCAGTATTAGATGATTCAGGGTTCATGAGGCTTGGGAGATGGCTGTGAGTAAAGCTCTTGCTGTGCACATGTGAAGCCTGGAGTTCAGATCCTCAGCACTCACATAAATGCCAGGTAGGTAGGTGTGGAGGCTGGCTACCGGTAATCTCAGTGCAAGGGATGCTGGGACAGGAAATTCCTGGAACAAGCTACCTAGCTAGACTAAATGAATCAACAACCTCTGGGCTCGAGAGAGAGAGAGAGAGAGAGAGAGAGAGAGAGAGAACTTGCTCAGTAAAATGTAGAGAAGAGCAATTTGAAGAAGAAACCCAATGGCAGCCTCTGGCCACCCCCCCACACACACAAAGATATAGCATCCAGATGTGATCCCACCAGCACAGAATACAATAAGATGATCCTCTCTTCTGATCTAGGCTAACACAGGCAAATATATACTGTGTGTCTCCATGCCTGTCTGTGATGTGCCTTCCCAAGGAAGCCTTCTAACTGCTTCTCATTAGCATATGGGAAGGAGATAGCTATTGTCTTGGTATTTTATTGACAGCTGGGTACCCAATAAATAGGGTTGAGTCACCTAGCAAGATAGGGGAGCTGGGGACACCAGAACCTGCTCACAGAAGAGGTCCCTCTTGTTGAGTGTCAGTGTTTGTGTCTTTGAGAGAAATTGCATATTGTTACTTTTATGCTCTCAAGAATATTGCAGAAAATTTTTAGAACAGGAAGAGAGGCCTTGCCCTCATGGCCTGTGGTGAACATTGACAGATGAGTGCTCACGGGTGAGAGAAATGCATATAAGTGATTTCTTGCATGTTCATTTTTAAAAATTTTTATTTATTTCTTTATTTATTTGATAGTGGCAGATAGAGAGAGAAAGAGGCAGATAGAGAGAGAATGGGTGTGCCAGGGCCTCCAGCCACTGCAAACAAATTCCAGATACATGTGTCACCTTGTGCATCTGGCTTATGTGGTTCCTGAGGAATCAAGCCTCGAACCAGGGTCCCTAGGCTTCACAGGCAAGTGCACTTAACCACTAAGCCATCTTTCCAGGCCATGCATGTTCATTTTGTACCTCCCAATCTTACAAATTTCATCAATCAATTCTCAGTATTTCAGTGAAATCTTTAAGATGTTCTATAAAATCATGACAGTTGTAAACGTAAGTACAGACAGACTTCTTCCAGTGTTTACAGATTGGCTTTGAGAGGACAAGATCTTTACCACTCAGACTATGCAGGTAACATGGTGCGCTGGGCAGTGACTCTTTCTGTAGGATGGAGTCTTTAGCTGCCCTGGCTTGGTGCTTGAATTTATATGGGTGAATGGTGGAACCCGGGTTCTACCAGGGTAGTCCCCAAGCGTGTGCTTGAGTCCAAGTTCCACAGGGACTATCTTGAGGCCTCTGTGGGTGCCATCCCGATCCTTGAGTCTGATGGAGCTGGTCTGGCACTGGAGTTTATCTGTGAAGTGATGGGTGATATTTTAGTTTTCCTTTGCATTTTATTTTAAACTATATCAGCCAAAAAAGTAAGAATCACTACCACACTTCAATTAAAGGATAAGGAAAACATTCTTGGTTCCTAAGTTTCTCCCTTACTGTTCTATAATAGTACATCATCAGAAAGAAACTCATTTACTTTAATGATTGAACTCTCCAGAATCTTTAAATAAAAATCAACCTGGGAATATCCTACAAGTTATCACCAATACCTCTGCACGAATCCATCTGAGATGCTAAGATAAAGAAATGCACATAATAGAACAAATGAATAAGAGGAAACATGCTGTGAGGAGAAGAACAAAAAGCCCTCTAATAGGAAGAGTTTGCTTGGAAGCTTAGTTGTACATGTGCCCCTGGGGAAACTGTTTTGCTTCTCTGAATTTTCATTGTTTGTAAGCAACAATATGAATGGCCACCTTTCTGTATTCATGCAATAAGTATAATGTATTTAAATCATTTAGATATTCAATAAGCTCATTTGTGTGGATTTATTGATATCATTTTTTTTTTAAAATCTCAGACATAGATAAAAATCTTAGTGGAGCCAGGCATGGTTGTGCATACCTTCACAGAAGTGCTTTAATACCAGAACTGGGGAGGCTGAGGTAGGAGGATCTCTGTGAGTCTGAGGCCAGACTAAGATTGCATAGTGATTTCCAGGCCAGCCTGGGCTAAAGCAAGACCCTACCTTAACAAACCAAAAACAAAAAAATGACAACAACAACAAAAAAAATCTCAGCAGAAAACCAAGTTACATCTGCTCAGTTCTTCTTAATCCTATACTAAAACTGTAAAACAACAAGCAGGGGTCCTATTTGACTCTAGGTTTATCTTCCCTAGAGGAGTGTATACCCATGGGCAATGATGTAGCTGAATCTATGGCATGGTGTTTGGTTCATAGTAAGTGTTGAAAAAATATATTTTCTACATGTTAAATAAATGCTATATATTGCAGTTACCTCCCTGTTGCTGAGATAAAACTGACCAGAAGCAGCTTATAGGAGGGAAGGGTTTATTTCAGGCTGACAGTTTCAAGAGGAAGCCTCATGATGGCAGGGAAATCATAGCAGAGCAGAGGCAGTCATCTCATCTTGTCACATCAACCAGGAGGTAGCAGCAAGAGTGAGTTCACTAGAGCACAGCCAGTGCAGCTGGACTAATAAACCTCAAGGTCTATTCCCCAGTGATACACCTCCTCTAGCCAGGCTCCACCTTCCAAATTTCCACCAGCTGGGAACCAAGTATTCAAGAGACACGAGCCTATGAAAACATCCCATTATGAGCCTAAGAGACATTTCATTCAAACTACCACATCATGTGATCAATTATCTTCAAGATTTACAATCAAAAAGCTATTTTTAAATGGGCAAGTTAAAATATTCTTTTCTTAAAGCATGATCATTTGTTTAACTTTTTTACTTACAATTTCCATACATGTACATAAGGTATTTTAATTAATAATCCAGAAACACCAATGCTGTGATAATCTGGACTGAACCACAGCACTGCACTAAAGCTTTCCAAAGCCCATGCATTACTAAGACTTTCCTTTTAATCCTATTTTACAATCAGTAAACTCTTTGACTATACAGTACTAACAATGGATCAGTCACACAGGTTGGATTTTTTTTTATCCCAAATTTACACTCATGTCCTTTCAAATATTCATCCTCTTCACATAAGCACAATTGCCCTGCATTTTTAAACCTGGAGTCTTTGAAGAGGGCATCAGGCACAGAAATGTGATAGTTGTCAACAGAATGATGTCAAATTTTAGTCTGTGAGCTGGATTTCCCATCACCCTCGATACACTTTTCACATCCCCTTGCCTTCTTGTCCCACCATACAGCTTGAAGATGAGAATCATTCACCGCGTTCACCCCATTTTATCAAAGGTATGTCACTTTCCTGAGTTTAACATTCCCATCACCATTATTTGGAGAATGTGACAAGCAAAAAAAAAAAAAAAAAAAAGAAAAGAAAAAAAGAAAATGTAAGGGAAACACTGGAGCATTCTTAAAGTGGCTTTCAAGAACAGCTCTTAAATCCTTGTAGACTGACTGCCATCTAGAGAAGATAGGACACACTGCAGTCAGCCTCACTAAGCAAGGGTCTTCATGGTGTACTCTGTTCTAAGCCTTTGACAAAACAGTCATCAAGAAAGATGCTGAAATAAGAAATGCAGAAAATACTTAAATGATATGTGGTTATCTGGATTATGCTATCCATCTGTTTGTTGTAGAACTGTATCTGGTTTCTAAAGAGACATGATACTACAAGTGATAGCAACCTGCTTGTTAAGCTTATTTTATGCAGTTCTCATGAAAACTGACATCAAGGTAATGTACTTATTATATCTGTACATTTGCCATGTTATAATTAAAACTGTATGAATTCCCCCATTAAATTCTCCAGATTGTTTGTAGTTTATTTCCTCCTGGCATATGAGTTTCTATCTTAAAACAGATTTCTGAACCTCTCCCTGTGGTTCATACTGATACTGCTAGACAAGAAATTTCCCCAGCTTTGTAAAGAACTCTTAGGAACTATATCATGAAGCAGCTTCAAAAAACTGAATGTGGGCTGGGGAGACGGCTTAGCGGTTAAGGCGCCTGCCTCCTAAGCCTAAGAATGCTGGTTCCAATCTCCAGCGGTTCCAATTTCCAGGTCCCACTTTTAGCCAGATGCAAAGTGACACAAGGGTGCAATGCCACACTTGACCACAAGGGGGCACACACATCTGGATTTCATTCGCAGCAGCTGAGAGACTGCTGGCGTGCCCATCTCTATCTGTCTTCCTCTCCCTCTCTCTGTGTGTCTCTGAAAGAAAGAAAGAAAGAAAGAAAGAAAGAAAGAAAGAAAGAAAGAGAAAGGAAGAAAGAAAGAAAGAAAGAAAGAAAGAAAGAAAGAAAGAAAGAAAGAAAGAAAGAAAACTGAATATACAGGGAATTTTGAAAAAAAAAGTGTCTCTTTCAGACAATCTCCATGCAGTTCCTTGTTTTTGTATACATCAAATAAATTGATTTTCTTCTGGTTTCTACTATGCAGACATCCAACAGAATTGGTGGGGTTCATGGTTTTTTGTTATTTCTCTAAGAGTTATCTGCTTTTCAAGTGACAAAGGATCCAAAACTTGGGCTTATTGAAATACTCAATTAGGGGGCAGGGACGATGGTTCAGTGGTTAAAAGCACTTGCTTGATTAAAGGCACTTGCTTGAAGTACTTCAACACTCCCACAAAAAGATTTTGCCTGATGAACTTCACATCTTAGGACTTTTATTGAGGCAAGGAGGGAAAGGGTATGAAGAGCCCACAGAGTACTTACTCACTGAAAACCACTGACAAAATCCCCATAATGATGGGCACTGCAAGCACTTTCGCAGAAAATTTTGAGTTTCAACACCAAGATGACATGAATAAAGGGGAATGAGTATCAAGAAGCATATAGAAGAAGTTTTATATCAAAAGGAAATCATGGACAGCCTGTTCTTAGTGACACAGGTTATCAGGGTAGATCAAAAAACTGGAACCTCCTATCTGTTGTCTTCAAGAAACCCACCTTTAATCCCAGCACTCAGGAGGCAGAGGTAGGAGGATTGCCATGAGTTCAAGGCCACCTTGAGAATACAGAGTGAACTCGAACTCCAGGTCAGCCTGAACTAGAGTGAAACCCTACCTCGAAAAACCAAAAAAAAGAAAAAGAAAGAAAGAAAGAAAAAGAAAAAGAAAAAAAGAAACCCACCTCATCCCTAACAATAGACACCTTCTCAGGGTGAAAGGTTGGAAAAGGTTTTCTAAGCAAATGGAAATAAAAAACAAGTGGGTATTGCTGTATTAATATCAAACCAAAAGTACTCTAAAAAGACAAAGAAAGCCACTTCGTACTCATGAAGGGAATGATCCAACATGAGCAAATCACAATCATAAATATCTATGCACCAAACACAGGTGCACCACAGTTTATAAAACAAAATCTATTTGCCAATAAAACAGAAATAAATACAAACACCATCATCGTTGGAGACTTCAATACTCCACTATTATCAATAGACAGATGATCCAAACAGAAAATTAACAGGAAAATAATAGAGCTCAACAACATCATAGATCAACTAGACCTTACAGGTATCTCCAGAACTATCCATCCCAACTTGACAGAATACACATTCTTCTCAGCAGACCATGAAACCTTCTCCAAAATTGACCATGTATTAGGTCAAAAGCATGCCTCCATGAAGTCAGGAAAATTCAAGTAATTCTCTGTATCATGTCAGATCACAATGCTTTAAAGCTAGAAATCACAGCCGGGCATGGTGGCGCACACCTTTAATCCCAGTACTTGGGAGGCAGAGGTAGGAGGATCACCATGAGTTCGAGGCCACCCTGAGACAACAGAGTGAATTCTAGGTCAGCCTGGACTAGAGTGAAACCCTACCTAGAAAAACCAAAAAAAGCTAGAAAGTAACAACAAGAGACACATCAAGAACTCCACCAGTTCCAAGAGACTAAACAACACACTTTTCAACAATGAATGGGTTATGGAAGAATTAAAAAAGAAATTCTAAACTTCCTAGAATTGGATGATTATGAGAATACAATGTACCAAAACTTATGGGACACAATGAAGGCAGTCCTAAGGGGAAAAATCTATAGCCCTAAATGCCTTCATTACAAAGACAAAGAGATCTCCTATCAACAAACTGACTGCCCACATAACGGCACTGGAAAAACAAGAATCCAACCCAAAGAGCTCCAGAAGGAAAAAAATAATCAAGATTAGAACAGAAATTAACGAACTGGAAACTAAGAAAACATTTTTAAAAATCAATGAAATGAAGAGCTGGTTATTTTTAAAAAATAAACAAGATTGACAGACTCCTGGACAATATGATCAAGGAAAAGAAAAGAGAAACCTCAAATTAACAAGATCAGAAACAAAAAAGGAGAGATGACAACAGACATTGATGAAACTGGAAGAATCATCAGGGCATACTTCCAAAACCTCTACTCCGCAAAACTGAATAATCTGGAAGAAATGGATGAGTTCCTAGACACATATCACCTACCATAACTAAACTCAGAGCAGATTAATCTCCTAAACAAACCTATCACATCCATGGAGATTGAAAATGTAATCAAAAACTTTCCCAAAAAGAAAAGGCCAGGACCAGATGGCTTCTCAGCTGAAACCTATCAAACCTTCATTAAAGAACTAAAACCAATTTTTTCCCAAACTGTCTCACACAATCAGAGATGAGAGAATCCTCCCTGACTCCTTTTATGAAGCAAGCATCACCCTAATACCAAAACCAGACAGAGATGCAACAAGGAAGAAAACTATAGGCTTATATCATTAATGAACTTAGGTACAAAGATCCTGAACAAAATCCTTGCAAACCAAATTCAACAACACATCAAAAGCAAAATCCATCTTGATCAAGTAGGCTTCAGCCCACGGATGAAGGGATGGTTTAACATATGGAAATCGGTCAATGTAATACACCACATTAATAAACTTAACCTTAAAAACCACATGATCATCTCAATTGATACAGAGAAGGCCTTTGACAAAATATAACATAACTTCATGATCAAAACACTGGAAAGAATAGGTTTGGAGGATTTATCTCTCAACACAATAAAGGCTATATAGAAAGCTCCTAGAGCCCAAATAATACATAATGGGAAAAAACTCAAGGAGTTCCCACTGAGATCAGGAACAAGAGAGGGTGCCCACTCTCACTACTGCTCTTCAACACAGTACTAGAAGTACTAGCACAAGCAATAAGACAGGGGAAAGAAAGAAATAAAAGTGACTCACATTGGAAAGTAAGAAGTCAAGTTAGCCCTATTTGCAGATGATATGATTCTATATATAAGTGACTCAAAAGTCTCCATCTCAAAACTTCTAAAGGTGATAAATTCCTTCAGCAAAATGGTAGAATACAAAATCAATGCACAAAATCAGTAGCTTTTCTATTTGCAAAGGACAAATATACAGAGAAAGAAATCAGTGAGGCTGTCCCATTTTCAATAGCAACAAAAAATTAAATACCTTGGAATAACAGTAACAAATGAAGTAAAAGACCTACATAATGAAAACATTAAAAAAACTCAAGAAAGAAATCAAGGAGGACTTGAGAAAATGGAAAGACCCCCCATGCTCCTGAATAGGTAGAATTAATATTGCAAAAATGACAATTCTACCAAAAACAACATACAGATTTAATGCAATACCAACAAAAACACCAGAATCATTCTTCATGGAGATTGAAAAAATGTTCTCAAAATCCATATGGAATGGCACAAGGCCTCAGATATCCAAACATAGCCTCAGGAAAAAAAAAAACACCTCTGGTGCTATCACCATACCTGATCTAAAGCTATATTACAAATCCATACTGACAAAAACAGCCTAGTACTGGAATAAAAATAGAAACATAGACCAGTGGAACAGAATTGAAGACCCAGAGCTTAGATCAAGTAACTACAAGCTACTTGATTTTTGACAAAGGTGCCAATAATGTAGACTGGATAAAGGACAGCATCTTCAACAAATGGTGTTGGACAGACTGGGTGACCATATGTAGAAAAATGAAATTAGACCAATTCATTTCACCATACATGAAAATCAAGTCCAAATGGATTAAAGACCTCAATATAAGACCTGAAACTTTTCAACTACTGGAAGAAAAAATAGGAGGCACTCTCCACAATATAGGACTGGAAAAAGACTTCCTGAACAAAAACCCCAGTAGTCCAGGAAATTAAACAAGCACTCACACAATGGGACCTCATGAAACTAAAAAGCTTTTGCACAAATAAACATACCATAAGCAAAGCCAACAGATTACCCACTGAATGGGAGAAAATATTTGCCAGCTATTCCATTGACAGAAGCATAATATCTAGAATCTTCAAGGAACTCAAAAAACTAAACAATAAAAAAGCAAACAACGCACTCCAAAAGTGGGGCAGAGAACTGAATAGGGAGTTCTCAGAGGAAGAATTCCAAATGGCTAACACACATACTTAAGAATATGTTCAACATCCCTCACCATTGGGGAAATTCAAATTAAAACAACTATGAGATTCCACCTAACCCCAATAAGGATAGCAAACATTAAAAAATCAAATGAAGCTGGGCGTGGTGGTGTATGCCTTTAATGGCAGCATTCAGGAAGCAGAGGTAGGAGGATCACATGAGTTCAAGGCCACCCTGAGACTACATAGTGAATTCCAGGTCAACCTGGGCTAGAGTGAAACCCTACCTCGAAAAGAAAGAAAGAAAGAAAGAAAGAAAGAAAGAAAGAAAGAAAGAAAGAAAGAAAGAAAGAAAGAAAGAAAGAAAGAAAGAAAGAAAGAGAGAGAGGGGGGGAGGGAGGGGGGAGGGAGGGGGGAGAAAGAAAGAAAGAAGAAAGAAAGAAAGAAAGAAAGAAAGAAAGAAAGAAAGAAAGAAAGAAAGAAAGAAATCAAATGAAACAAATGGTGGAGAAGATGTGGAGAATCAGGAAGACTTATTCACTGTTAGTGAGAATGTAAGTTGGTACAATCACTATGGAAATCAATATGGAGACTCCTGAAAAGGATGACTATAGAGTTACCAACAGACCCTGTTATTCACTTACTGGGCATTTACCCAAAAAGCTCCACATCTCAGTTCAGAGATATTTGCTCAACCATGTTTATAGCTGCTCAATTCATAATAGCTAAGAACTGGAATCAACCCAGGTGCCCGTCATTGGACGAATGGATAACCAAAATGTAGTATATCTACATGATGGAATTCTACTCAGCAGTAAGAAAAAAATGACACAATGAAATTTGTAGAGAAATGGTCGAACTTGGAACAGATCATTCTAAGGGAACTCACACAATCACAGAAAGACATCGTCACATGGTCTAACTCATCTGTGGTTCCTAACCTGGATCAGGCCAAGTTGCTGACATACCTGAATGGCATCTCGAGGCTTGAACAATATGGAGTGTAGGGCTTGGGGGAAGGGAAAGGGTGGGGGGCACAAAACTGAATCCAAATTAAACTGGCATCATAGAAACCTATATCCTACAAGTTAGACTAAAAGGTGGAATACACAAGAGGATCAAGAGAGCACCTGAATCAAAGGGCCCTGGAGAAAGTGAGATGAAACCTAACCTCAAATTTCTCCTGTTTCTTCTTCTTCTCTGTCTTTTTCTTTTTTCTTTTCCCTTGGCACTTGCCTGTAATTCCCTGTACCAGGATGTGGTTTACATTCATAATGAGCTGTTGATCAGAGAGACCTGCTAGATCTCCCAAAACAAACAAGACAGACTTCTGTCAGAGCACTTGTAGAGAAATGGTCGAACTTGGAACAGATCATTCTAACGGAACTCATACAATCACAGAAAGACACCGTCACATGGTCTACCAGAGGTTACCCACCAGAGGTTAGTGGTAAGACCCTATTGCTGAAGACACCATAAGCTGTCAGCATGGACCATGGAGAGACCTGGTAGGAACCCAGAAGAGAACCAGTCCCCAGATAATTAGCCCATCTAGTGTGGGAAGGCGCCACATGAGCTACTGGAGGAAAATGATCAACATCTGGCTGAGCAACTCAAAGTCTAAGCGACTCAGAAGCAAACAAGGTGATGTGATGCTCACACAAGTGCAATAGTGGCACATAGCCATGGTGGGTAACCAACTGCTCTTGGATAGGCTACCAGATCTGCTTTGTGGAAAGGAAACTGTATCTGGTACTGGGAAAAATGTCAGAATAATATTCAGATAATGATTCTGCTTTCCATTGCCAAGATCCCACTAATCTTGGGCTATAAGAGGGTCTACAACCTTTAAATTTTCTCTAAATTAATAATAGTTATCCAATTTAATTGGTGCTGACTTCACTCTCCATTAGAGAATCTGTTTCTTTTTCAGATGGAAGCTGGACCTGAGGAGGTAAACGACCCAGGGCACTCCACCCCAGCTAAAGCCACAGAGGAACTGGGGAAATGAGCAAGAATGCTGCTTTCTTAGTGAATCTGATAGCAGCACAAGGGTGAAGGAGATAGACACTGAGGAAAATCAACACCTTCCAAACCAGAGATCCAGAGGCTCCAAGTGCCCATCACTGAAGTTGACTAAAAATGCTCCCAGCATAGTTTAGGGAAATTTGCAGAAGAGGAGGCAGAAACATTGTTAGAGCCACAAGTTGGAACATTTTTTCATGGAGACACTGCCTCTCCCCCATAACTGACTGCTGCCCCATAATGCATGACACAATCCTCATGGGGTTGACCTGCATCCCCAAGGAGGAAGGCCTGGGGCATGGAGAAGGACAAGGATGGTACCAACATGTGTTGTTTACATACTAAATATGTCCATATTTAATAAAATAAATTTAAAAAAATTCTTGCAAACAAAACTCAAGAACACATCAAAAGCATCATCCACCTTAATCAACTAGGTTTCTTCCCAGGGTAGTGGGGTTGGTTCAACATACAAAATCGATAAACATAATACATCACATAAACAGATTGAAACTCAGTAACCACATGATCATTTCTATATATACAGAACAGGACTTCAACAAAATTCAACATCCCTTCATGTTTAAAATGCTGGAGAAGGTAGGGATGGCGGGACCATACATCAACACAATAAAGACAATATACAACAGAACTAAAACCTAAGTCATGCTAAATGGGAAAAAACTGGAAGCATTCCCATTAAGGTCTAGGGTGCGTACTCTCACCACTGCTTTTCAAAATAGAAATCATACTTGAAGTCTTAGCCTAAGGAATAAGATAAAGAAATAAAAGGAATATCAACTGGAAAGGAAGAAGTCAAACTAGCCCTATTTGCAGATGACCTGATTCTATACATAAGAGATCCCAAACAATTCCACCAAAACAACTCCTAGAAATAATAAGCACTTCCACAAAGTGGCAGTCATCACACAAAAATAACTAGCCTTCATATATATCAATGACAACAATAAGGAAAATAAATCAGGGAAGCTGTCCCCTTTTACAATAGTCACCAAAATAATTTAAATACCCTGAAATATCCTTAACCAAGGAAGTAAAAGACCTATACAATAGAAACATAAAAACATTGAAGAAAGAACTGGAGGAAGACATGAGAAGATAGAATAACCTTCCACACTCTTGCATTGGAATAATTAATACTGTTAAAATGGATTTCCTACAAAAAGTAATATACAGATTCAGTGCAATTCCAATCAAACCCCAGCAACATTCTTCACAG
Organism: Orientallactaga sibirica; assembly: GCA_036365145.1. Lineage (NCBI taxonomy): Eukaryota > Metazoa > Chordata > Mammalia > Rodentia > Dipodidae > Orientallactaga > Orientallactaga sibirica. The sequence goes on from JAEOAD010000509.1 coordinate 6,770,314, forward strand.
ACTTAGAAAAAAATAGTCTCAAAATTCATATGGAGGCACAAAAGGCCTTGGATAGTCAAAAATGTACTCAGCAGAAGAAACCCTCTTGTGTTATCACCATACCTGATTTCAAGATATATTATAAGGCAATAGCAACAAAAGCAGCAGGGTACTGGCATAAAAACAGGCACATTGATCAATGGAATAGAATTGAAGATCCAGGTATGATTTCGAGTAACTACAGCTACCTGATCTTTGATAAAGCCAACAAAAGTGCTCTCTGGAGCATAGACAGCATCTTCAACAAATGGGGCTGGAGAAACTGGATAACCAACCACATGTAGAAGATTGAATTTGGACCCACTCCTATCACTTTGCATTAAAATCAACTCCAAATGTACGAAGGACCTCAATATAAGACCTGAAATTCTAAATCGACTAGAAGAGAAGGTAGGGAGAGCACTCCACAGTATAGGCACAGGGAAATACTTCATGAACAAGATTCCAGTGGCCCAGGAAGTTAGGCAAACACTCAACTGGGACCTCATGAAAATAAAAAGCTATTATACAGATAAGCAAACCATCGACAGAGACAATAGACAACCTACTGAATGAGAGAAAATCTTCCCCAGCAATACTGTCGATAAAGGTTTAATTTCTAGAATCTACAAAGAACTCAAAAACCTAAACAATAAAAGATCAAATTCCCCACTCAAAAAATGGGACAGGAAATTGAACAGAAAGTTCTCAAAGGAAGAAATGCAAATGGCCAGTGGAAACATAGAGACGTTCAACATCTCTGCTCATCAGGGAAACACAAATGAAAACTACTATGAGATTCCATCTGTGTGGTTTGATTCAGGTGTCCCCCAGATGCTTATGTGTTCTGAATGCTAGGTGCACAGCTGGTGGCAATTTGGGAATTAATGCCTCCTGGAGGTGCTGTAATGTTGGGGACAAGCTCATGGGTGTTATAGCCTGCTTGCCCTTGTTGGTGTTTAGCACACTCTTCTGCTGCTCTTGTCCATCTGATGTTGGCAAGGAGGTGATGTCCACCCTCTGCTCAGGCCATCATTTTCTTCTGCCATCATGAGCTTTCCCTCAAGTCTGTAAGCCAAAATAAACCCCTTTTTCCCACAGGCTTCTTTTGGTTGGATGACTTCTGACAGCATTGAGAAGCTGACTGCAATACCATCTCACTATATTCAGAATGGCAACCATCAAAAAATCAAATGATAACACATGCTGATGGGGAAAGAGGAACCCTCATCCACTGCTGGTGGGAGTGCAAACTCGTACAACCATGATGGAAATCAGCATGGAGGCTTCTCAAAAGGCTGACAATAGAACTACTATTAGATCCAGCTATACCTCCTTTGGGCATATACCCTAATAACTACTATATACCACAGAGACACTTGCTCAACCATTTTTATTGCTGTTCTATTCACAATAGCTAGAAACTGCAAGCAGCCCAGATGCTCATCAACAAATGAATGGTGACTGAAGATGCAGTACATATACACAATGGAATTCTACTCAGCAGTAAGGAAAAATGAAACAACCACATTTGCAGAAAAATGGAGGGACTTGGAAAGTATCATTCTGATTGAGGTCACAGAGGCTCAGAAAGACAAATTCCACATGACCTCTCTCATATGCAGTTCCTAACCTGGTCCGGCATCAGTAAACTATAAGCCATAATGAGTATCTAGAATAAATAAATGTATACAGTATAGACACGGCATTAAAATGAAGATAGAAAGGGGGGAAAATAGTAAGGGAAGGGGGGAAGGGCTACTTCACAACAAGTCAATGATCAGCAAAAAGAAAAAAGACATGGAAAGGCCTGTGGGGTAGAAGGAGGGGATGTGGAGGCGATACACAAAACTGATGGCAACATGAATCAATCCTATGGACACCTTCCTTGGTACCACTCTACAACTCATTACCTTCAATGAGGGGAGGAGGACCCGAACCTAGGTGAAGGGCAGTAATGAGGAAAGAAACACTGAGTAGAGAGCAGCAGTTCACATTACCAGCCTCATGCCTGGTTTCAGTACAGGGCTGAGAGAAATCTACTCAGGCCTAGCTCAACTGTGAAGGAAAGGAAGCAAAGTTAATGTTGGAGCTCCTCAGAGTTTCCTAATCGACCTCAAAGGTTTGCTTCTGACATGGTTCACCCAGAACACTAAGAGAATTAGCATTTAGATCTCTCTCGGCAGCTAATAAAAAGATTGAGGATTCTCTTCAAACAGCACACAGATATCAACATCCAGCCTAAGACCCTAAGCGTAGCCCCATCTGCCCAGAGTGCCCGCATGGGAGCATTTTCGGCAGACCTCTCAAGCCGCCTGCCTACCCACCCTCTCTTAAACATGGAGGAAATTCTTTGCCAAAACCAGTCTGTACAGACTGCAAGAATGGACTGCATTTTCAAATGTACATATACCAGTGAAATGTGAGAAAAATCATGAATAATCAGAGAAACATGGCACTACTGAAAGAGACAAGTAAAGCTCTAGTAATAGACTCTAAAGAAATAGAAATTAACAAATTTCCTGGCAAAGAATTCACAATAATTATCTTAAAGAGGCTCAGTGAACAAGAGAACAGAGACAGACATCAAAATAAAAGCAGAAACATGACACATGTATCAAATAACATGTTCAACAAAGAAATGGGTAATTCTGAAGCTGATGAAACCAAAAATTTAAAAGATCATTTCCAATACAGTTTTAATCAGACAGAAGAAAACAGTGACTGAACTCAAACACAGGTCATTTGGAATAATATAGCCTAAAAAATTAAAGTATTAATAAATCTGTAGGATTTACGGGATATATTCAAGCAAGTCAGCAAATATATCAGGGGAATTCTTTAAGGAGAAAAGAAAAAGTAGCAGAAAGATTTATTTTAATGATGGCTGACAATTTGCAAATTCTGTGAGATAAATAGACATCTAGGCACAAGAAATCCAAAAGATTGCAAATAGGTTACATATAAAGTGGTCTATTCTTTAATAGTGAGACTCATTGGAAATAAGTTGCCAAAAGTCCAATACAAAGAATCGTGGGGCCTGGAGAGATGGATTAGTGGTTAAGCCCTTGCCTGTGAAGCCTATGGATCCCGGTTCGAGGCTCAATTCCCCAGGACTCATATAAGCCAGATGCACAAGGTGGTGCATGCATCTGGAGTTTGTTTGCAGTGGCTGGAGGCCCTGGTGGGCACCCATTATCTCTGTATCTATCTGCCTCTTTCTCTGTCTGTTGCTCTCACATAAATAAATAAATAAGATAAACAAAAAAAATTTTTTAAAAAGAATCTTGAACACAGCGAAACAAAAGCAACTCAGAAAATACAAGTGAGTCTCCATTCAACTCATCACATACGAGGAGAATCCCTGTGAGTTTGAAGCAACCTGGGACTATGGAGGTTGCAGGTCAACCTGGGCTAGCGTGAAACCCTACCTTGAAAGACAGAGAGAGAAAGAGAGAGAGAGATAGCGCCTCTATTCACCGCATCACATACAAGAGATCCTCCATTCACCATCAGTGGATTTTCAGTAGACACCCTGCATCCAGGAGAGTGTGATGTTACATTCAAAGTGCTTGAAGAGGACTGGAAAATGGCTCCGCATTGTTAGCGTGCTTTCTGCTCAAGCAAGAGGGCCTGAGGGGGCCTGCAACCACCAGAGTTTGAATCTCCAGAATCCATGCAAACAGCTAGGTGAGGCCCTGTGCACCTGTAACCCCAATCCTGCAAAGGGAACCAGAGACTAGAGAATCCCTCCTCCCATCCAGGCTCAAAAAAACCACAAACTCCAGTATCAGAAAAGACTCTGATTAAAAAAAAAAAAAAAAAAAAAAAAAAAAAAAAAACAGAAAAAGCGATGGAGGAGGAGAATAGCCAATGTTTGTCTCCAGCCACTGCAGACAAGCGTCCTCCACCACAGGCATGTGCATGGGATCCTGTAAGGGTACATACATGTGCATACACCACACACTCCATACCGTACCACACCATATCACCACATATACACCACACACATCAGACCACACCACACTCTACCACACACATACATACCACACACATCCGACCACATCACACCACACCACACCACACCATGTCACATTACATGTACACAAGCAAACAAAAAATGAGTGTTGTAAGAAAAGAATGATAATCCAAGGGTACCTCAGCTGACAAAGCCATCCTTGCTGTAGTTTCCACATCAGCACTGGCTGCTGGGCTTAAACTTCATGTTAGGAAGATGATTCGTTCCTTAAACTCCATGATCCAACCTTCACTAACAACAAAGTTTTCTTCTAAAGTTTCCCCACCATTCTTTGTCCTCGCTGAATCGAAGGGTTAAGATCATGCTCTGGATCAGACTTTGGTTTAAGGGAATGTTGAGGTTAGTTTGAACTTTAACTCAGACCATGACAACCTTATTTATATCAGAAATAAGTCTGTTTTACTTTCTTACCACTTGTGTGTTTGGTTGTAGCATTTCTTACTTCCTATAAGAATTTTTCACAACTTAGATAATGATTTTATATGAGGCCTAGCTTTCAGCCTACTTCAACTTTCCATACATCTTTCTCACTGAAGTTAATCATCTCTAGCTTTTGATTTAATGTGAATAGATGCTACTCTTCCTTTTACTTGAACACTTTGAGGCCACTGTACAGTTATTAATGTGCCTAATTTCAATACTGTTATGTCTCAGAGAACAGGGAGACCTGAGGAAATGAAGAATGACACAGAAACATCCAGTCAGTGAAGCACTCAGAACACTTCCTTTACTGTCATTTAAGCAAAATTTGTATCATTGAAAACAATTACAATACTAACACCAAGTGTCACTAATCATAGCTAAACATAACATATAAAGTAATGATGAAAAAGTTTGAAACATTGCAAGAATTGCTAAAATGTGACATACAGACTCCAAGTGAGAACACATGATTCAATAAATGATGTCTATAGACTCGTTCAACTCAGGGCTGCTACAAACCTCCAAAGTAATTTTTTTAAATGCTGTGAAATTGAATTTAAAAGTCCAGCAAGGAAAAGCATGCTTGTACTTAAGAGGGTAGTTACAGAAATCACTCGGTTATTTTTTTATAGGAAATATCTGACTTTACTCCTCAAGGAAAGAAAATTCTAAAAACTAAGACAAAGTTAGCAGAAATAAGAAAATAATAAATATTAGAGAAAATATCTATAAAATGGAGAATAGAAAAGCAGTAGGAAATGTTAATGCATCTATGAAATTATATTTTAAGAAGATTTTTTAAAATCAACAACTGGTCCAGGCTGACCATTAATCCAAATAAAGAAGATTTTTTTAAAACAACTAGCTACAGTCAAATAAATAAAAATCATAAATAAAAAAGAAAAGTTACAATGATATCACAGAAAGTTAGAAGATGATAAGGGACTGTGCAGCAATTACCCTCTTGTTCCTGGGACAAAAACACTCGCCCTGAAGCAGCTTATGGAAGGAAAGGGTTGGGACTGTTGTTGTTGTTGTTGTTGTTGTTGTTTGCAGTTTACAATTTCACAGGAAGTTTCATCATGGTGGGGAAGCATGGTAGGAGCAGACAGCCAGGCATCACAAATTCATATCAGCAGGGAAGAAGCAGCAAGAGGGACCTCAGTATAAATACCCATCAGTGGGGCTGGACTAATACACCTCAAGATCTGTCCCCAGTGGCACACCTCCTCCAGCAAGGCTCCATCTCCCAAAGGCTCCACAGGCTGGAGATCAAGTGTGAAGGTTAGTCATAAACACATGAGACCACAGGGTACAAGTTACATTCAAATCATTATAGACAATTGTGAAAAATTAGACAACCCTGAAAGACTTATTAAGCAATTCCTAGAATCATCATAACCCACCAGCACTAAATCAAGGTGAAATAGAAGACCTAAACAGATTAACAACAAATAGGGACATTTGTTATCAGTCCTACTTGTAAAATAACTAAACCAATTGTTTTTTATTCTCTGTACTTTGGCAATACTGTTATACATACTCCTAACCTCTTTATACTGTTACAGATTCCGAAAGGGGTTTCTCTGCTTTGAGACTCCTCTAATACCTTCCTAATGTCAGTGGAGTTTTCAAATTGATTTTTAGATTTCTCTCCAAATCTCTCTCTCTCTCTCTCTCTCTTTCTCTTCTTCTCTCTTTCTCTCTCTCTCACACACACATGCACACACACTACATCCAGTCCTATAGTAGAATATTGCAAGATATGGTGATGCAAACTTAAATAGTCCCAGTATATGAGAGGCTGAAGCAGTAGGTTCAGAAGTTCCAGGTAAGCCTGAAGTACTACATAGCAAGATCCTATCTCAAAAGAAAACATGTAACGGCTTACCATTGCCTGGATCCTCTTACAGCTATCATTTATGTCCGCCTGCACCCTTTTCTGCTATTTTCTAATGATTCCTTCAACACATCCATTCTGACCTGGTAGAAGGCAATTTTTTCTCTTGTATCTAAAAAGCAGCAGCACATGAAAAGAAATGAAGGCCAGACATCCAAAGAACTATTTTGAAAGGAATGGGTGAGGGAGGATATTGCTCCTGGAGGAAAAAAAAAAAAACATAAACATCTAGAATCACAGAATCTTGACATATCCTTTGTATTGGCTCCCTCCATTATGTCATAAGTAGTGGTCACTCAGCCTATGTTGAATGTGAATGACAGAAAATTCAGCAGCATCTATGTGATCTGGGATGCAGGCTTGGTAGCTCACACATGTATTCCCAGCTCTTGGGAAGAGGATGCAGAGAGATAATGAGCTCAAGGTTGTCTTCTGCTTCACAGGGAGCTTGATACTGTTTGTGATTTTGAAAGGTCTGTGCTGGCCAGCAGCAGAGGGTAGAGGGCAACTTGCACTTGAAACTCAAAAAATACAGAATTTTGACTTTATATTGTGTTACGATTACTAACTATAAATTATTTGTCTCTTCTCTCTCTCTCTGTCTCATGTGTGTGTGTGTGTGTGTGTGTGTGTGTGTGTGTGTGTGTGTGTGTGTTCTAACATGGACTATCACTGTGTAGCCCAGGCTAGTCTTGAACTTACTTTGCACATGAGATGATCCTGCTTTTTGGTCTCCTGAATACTGGTATAATAGGCATAGACCACCATACCCAAATAATAGTTATATGGGCTTCCTTAACAGTAACAACATTTGGGCAGAATTCAGTACATTTTTGATTTTCACACTCCAAATCAGCACATATAGGATGTTTGTTTGGGTGTATTTCCACACTGGTAATTGAATCCGAAGCTCAAATATGCTGAGCAAGTGTCCCAGCACTGAGCTAAGCTACATCTCCAAACCTGTTTGCCTTTTTCATTTTTTATATTTACTAATTATTTATTTGTTTATTATTTCTTTATTTACTTGCATGTATGGAAACAAATGCCATAGTGCATGTGTGAGGTCAGAAGACAACTTCAAAGTGAATCAGCTCCATCTTCTTTTTAGTTATTTTGAAGAGGAGAGAGAGATAGGGAGAGAGAAGAAGGAAGAAAATCAGCATGCCAGGGCATCTAGCCACTTCAAATAAACTCCAGATGCATGTGGCACTTTGTGCATCTGGCTCTATATGGGTACTGGGGAACTGAACCCAGGCCAGCAGGTTTTGCTAGCAAGCAACTTTAACCACTGAGCCATCTCTTCAGCCCAATGCTCTGCCTTCTTTGACACCGGATCTCTTGCATTGCAAGTGAAGGTCAGACTCACACTAGCTGGCCCATGTACTTCAGATTATCCAGGCTCTGCTCCTATTGTTATAAGCACACTGGGATTATATGCTCCACTCTGCATCTAGCTTTATGTGGGTGCTGGGTAATTGAACCCAGGTCAGCAGGTTTTGCAAGCAAGCATCTTTAACTGCTGAGCCATCTCCCCAGTTTGGCTTGTCTTTTTCAGAAGGTAAGTGAGATTATAGGATTCTTCTTTTGTATTGTGCCATTGTCATGAGTGTTGTGCTGGTTTGATTCAGGTGTCCCCAGTAAATTTAGGTGTTCTGAAGGCTAGGTTCCCAGCTGATGGAGATCTGGGAATTCACACATCCTTGAGGCAGTGTACTGTTGGGAGCTGGCTTACGGGTGTTATAGCCAGCTTTCCCTTGCCAGTGTTTGGCACACTCTTCTATAGCTATTGTCCACCTTATGTTGGCCAGAGGGATGTCCACCCTCTGCTCATGCTATTGTTTTTTCCTGCCATCATGAAGCTTCCCCTTGAGTCTGTAAGCCAAAATAAGCCTTTTTCCCCCACAAGCTGCTCTTGGTTGGGTGATTTTTCCACCAATGTGAACCTGTCTGGAAAAAGTGTGTTTCCCATTTCCTACTACAATGCTCTGCCACTCCCCCGTGCAAAGTCACTGTCAATCCCCATTTTGCTTTGAAGCACCTTTAATGTCTTCCCAGTGTCTGTCACCCTTCCACACAATGAGCTTGTCCCCAGGCTATGTCAGCTATAAAGATGGATCACACCCGTGATGAACGTGCAAGCTTACTGTTATTGAACGATCACCTCTTTATTACTGGAGTGACCTGAGGCAGTCCTTGGCTTCTTAGTTTTGTGAGACTGGGAGGAGCGCATTTGCTTGATTGCTTGATTGCTCTTTTTTGAAGCAAGATCTGAATTCATGATCCTCTTGACTCAAGTTGTGGGCCACCAGACCTGGCCCTATAGTTGTTTTTTGATGTTTTTATTTATTTTTTAGAGACTTGGTGTCATGTAACTGAGGATGACCTTGGATTTGGGATCCTACTGTCTCTACCTCCCCATCTCTGGGGTCACAGCAAGGGCCACCCACTTTATGCAGTTCTAGGGGGTTGAACCTAGGACTTTGTACACTCTAGGCAAGCACTCTACTAACTGAGCTACATGCCCTACATACCTCTTAGATTTTTTTGAGACTTCAATTATAAAATGATGAGGATCCTGTAAATTTATTTTGGAGCAGAAGAAAGTCACAAAAGGCCGGGATCCATTTATTCTTGACAGCTGGAATATTTTCCAACAATTGTCCTTTTCTCGCTTATCCTTTCAGGCCCATTTCCTAGGAGCCTTCCATGGTTGTTTGTTCCACACACATTTCTGCCTGTTCTTGCTTAGGGTCAGAATGGAACCATCTAGCCATCTCATGTTAATATTGACCCTGACCAATCCCAGAATTTGGGTTTTTTATATTTTCCTGTGATCACTGAGGCTGTGCCCACCCACAGACATGCCCACAGGGATTAACTATTTAACTAGGATATGAATGGGGAGGCCAGATGGGAGGGGCTAGGCAGGGTTCCACTCTACTTTTGCCTTCCTCTCGTCCACAAAACACTCAGGGTCTGACCCTATCCCCCAAGTCACAGGACCTCACTAGGTAGTGATGACATCACAGTCCTCAGTTTCCGTGGTAGTATGGCAAGATAACCTGGTGCCTTTGGTGCCTTTCTCTGTGAGATGCCAGTCTGTGCGGCTGTCTGAGAGAATGTGTGACCAAATCTATATTAACTCTAACCTGTCATCTGTCCCCTGTGAGGCCAGTGCACCAGGTAAGTCTAAGCCTTCAAGCCTCTCAACAAGAGAGTACACAGAACTTCACTGGGCTGCTAAACATTCCTTCCTGGCTTGCCTGCCACACTTCATAAATTCTCTAGCCATGCACTCAACAGCTATTTCTGTTCATTTTGAGGGAAATGACATGTCATCTCAGGCAAGTGTTGAGTTAGAAAGGGCTTAATTTTTTTTTTTTAATTTTTATTTTTTTTGGTTTTTCGAGGTAGGGTCTCACTCTGGCTCAGGCTGACCTGGAATTCACTATGTAGTCTCAGGGTCTCAGGCAAGTGTTGAGTTAGAAAGGGCTTAATTTTTATCATTAGCCTTCAATTTGGGCTACAAAATACTTTCTTCAGTGTTTTTTTGGTTTGTTTGTTTTGAGATTATCTCCTTTTTTTGTAGCCCTGGCTGCCTTAGACCTCTATATATAGAAGGCATAGCCTCAAAATTGTGACAATTCTGTCACAGCTTCCCACATATTGGGATTATAGGTATGGCCATCCTGCCTGGCCAAATCCTTTCTTGGTTAGATTGTTAGAAAAAGCCAAGGGCACTTTAGTTGCCAAGTGGCAAGAGATCAGTGTGGGGTAAAGCTGCAGAAGTAAGGACTCTTATAAACCTGACCTTCAGGTGGTACAGTGATTGCCATGATACCCTGAGGACACCAATCCAATCCCCAGCACTAACATAAAATAAAACCATGCATGGTTACCCACATCTGTAATGCCAGAGCTGCGGAGGCAAAAGCAGGCAGATTTCTGGGACTCCTTAGCCACCCAGTCTAGACTATGTGGTAATGCCCAGGCAAAAATGTGGATAATGAAGAAATCAAGAAGGAAATTAAAAAATCCATAGAATAAAATGATAATGAGAACACAACATACCAAAATTAACACACAATGAAGGCAGTCCTAAGAGGGAAATGTATAGCTTTAGGAGCCTATATTAAGAAATTAGAAATGTCGCAAGTAAACAACTTAATGCTTCACCTTAAGGCCTTGGAAAAAGAACAAGGCAAACCAAAAATCAGTAGACAGGAAGAAACAATAAAGATTAGGGCAGAAATTAATGAGATAGAACCCCCCCCCAAAAAAAACAAACAATCCAAAGAATCAATGAAACAAAGAGGTGGTTCTTTGAAAGGATAAAAAGATTGATAAACCCTTAGCAAATCTGACCAGAAGAAAGAGAGAACAGACACAAATTAATAAATTAGAGATGGAAAAGGCACCATCAGAAGAGATACCATAGAAATGCAAAAAATTATAGGGACATACTATAAGAACATATACTCCACTAAGTTTGAAAACCTGAAAGAAATTGATGATTTCCTTTATTTATATGACCTACCAAGATTAAATCAAGATGAGATTTACCGCTTAAATAGACTTATAACAAGTATGGAGATCCAAGCAGTTATTAAAAAAAAAAAAAAATCTCCCAACTAAAAAAGTCCAGGCCCAGATAGATCATTGGTGAATTTTACCAGACCTTCATGGAAGAACAAACACCAATGTTTCTCAACCTTTTCCATAAAATAGAAAAGGAAGGAATCCTACCAAACTCCTTCTACAAATCCAGGAACACCCTGATGCCAAATCCAGACAAAGATGGAGCAAAAAAACAAAATGACAATCTCCCTCATGAACACAGATGCAAAAATTCTCAACAAAATACTGGCAAACAGAATACAAGAAGGTATCAGAGAGGCCTGGAGAGATTGCTTAGTGGTTAAGCACTTGCCTGTGAAGCCTGAGGACCCCAATTCAAGGCTCGGTTCCCCAGGACCCACATAAGCCAGATGCACAAGGTGGCACAGGCATCTGGAGTTCTTTTGCAATGGCTGGAGGCCCTGATACGCCCATTCTCTATCTGCCTCTTTAATCCCAGCATTCCGGAGGCAGAGGTAGGAGAATAACAATGAGTTGGAGGCCACCCTGAGACTACATAGTGAATTCCAGGTCAGCCTGGACTAGAGTGAAACCCTACCTCAAAAAAAAAAAAAAAAAAAAAAAAAAAAAAAAAAGAATTTATCAGAAAGATAATTTACCCCAACCAAGTAGGCTTTATCCCAGAGATACAGTGATGGTTCAACATATTATGCAAATTGATAAATGTAATACATTACACAAATGGACTGAAGGACAAAAATCACATGATCATTTCATTACATGCAAAAAAAGCATTTGACAAAATCCAACATCCCTTCATGATAAAAGTCCTACAAAAACTTGGAATAGAAGGAACATATCTCAACATAATAAAGGCTATTTACGACAAACCCACAGCCAACATAATACTAAATGGGAAAAAACTTGAAGATTTTCCACTAAAATCAGGAACAAGATAAAAGTGTCCACTATCCCCACTTTTATTTAATATAGTACTGGAAGTCTTAGCCATAGCAATAAGGCAAGAGACACACATAAAAGGGATACAAATTGGAAAGGAAAAGATCAAGTTATCATTATTTGCAGATGATATGATTCTATACATAAAGGACCCTAAAGAGTCTACCAGCAAATTATTAGAGCAGATTAACACTTATAGCAATGTGGTGGGATACAAAATAAACACACAGAAATCAGTAGCTTTCCTATATGCTAACAACAAACACACAGAGGATGAAATCAGAGAATCACTACCATTCACAAACGCAAAAGAAAAAAAATAAAGTACATTGGAACAACCTAAACAAGGGAGTAAAGGATCTCTACAATGAAAACTTTAAAACTCTCAAGACAAATTGCAGAAGACACTAAGAAGTGGAAAGACATCCCTTGTTCTTGGATTGGAAGAACCACTATTGTGAAAATGGCACTCTTAACCAAAGCAATCTACACATTTAATGCAATCCCCATCAAAATTCCAGTCGCATTCTTCACAGAAATAGGAAAAACCATCCAAAAACTCATTTGGAAGCACAAAAAACCTCAAATTTCTAAACAATTTTGAGCAACAAAAATAAGACTGGTAGTATCACCATACCTGATTTTAACCTATATTACTGAGCCATAGTAATAAAAACAACATTGTACAGGCACAAAAACAAACATGTAGACCAGTGGAACAGAATAGAGGACTCAGACATAAGTCTGGGTAGCTACAGCCACCTGATCTTCAACAAAAATGCCAAAAATACTCATTGAAGAAAAGATAGCCTCTTCAGCAAATGGTGCTGGGAAAACTGGATATGCATCTGTAGAAGGATGAAAATATATCCTTATCTCTCTCCACGCACAAGAATTAAGTCCAAATGGATCAAAGACATTAATATCAGACCCAAAACTCTGAAAGTGCTAGAGAAAAATTTAGGGGAAACTTTTCAATATATTGGTCTTGGCAAAGACTTTCGAGATATGACCCCAGTTATTCAGGAAATAAGACCACAGATCAACCGCTAGGACCTCATGAAATTACAAACCTTTTGTACAACAAAGGACACTGTGCATAGAGCAAAGAGACAATCTACAGAATGGGGAAAAATTTTTGCCAGCTATACATATGACAAAGGATTAATATCCAAAATATATAAAGAACTCAAAAAACTAATAAGAAATAAAACAACCCATTTTTAAAAATAGGCTATGGAACTAAATGGAGTTATCAAAGGAAGAAATACAGATGGTATATGTGGTAGTTTGAATATATGTCCCCCAATATATTCAGTGTTTTATTAGTTATAATTTGCATCTGCCTTACTAGAGGCAATGTCATTGGGGGCCAGTCTTAAGCTGTGGTGATGGTTTGAGATTCCATTGTAAAGATATGCAAAGCGTGCCTAATGGGAGTTCCTGAAGTGTGCTGTGGCTTGACTGTAGTTTTTTTTTTTTTTTTTTTTTTTTCCCCTCTATGTGCTGTGTGCCTGGTTGGTATTTCTCTCTCTGCTTGGCCCTGTGAAGGCAGGCCACTTCTTCTGCCATTATGGAACTTCCCCTGGATCTGTAAGCTTCAATAAATAATATCCCTTCCTCCATAACTGTGCCTGGTCTGGAAGTTCATCTCAGCGAACCTGAAGCTGTCTGCTATAGTATATAAACATCTAAAAAAATGTTCTATGGCACATGCCTTTAATCCCAGCACTCGGGAGGCAGAGGTAGGTGGCTGTTATGAGTTCAAGGCCACCCTGAGACTACATAGTAAATTCCAGGTCATCCTTGGACTAGAGTGCAACCATACCTCAAAAAAAAAAAATGTTCTACATCCCTAGCCATCAGAGAAATGCAAATTAAAACTACTTTGAGATTCCATCTTACTCCTGTCAGAATGGCTACCATCATGAAAACAAATAGCAATAAATGCTGTTGAGGTTGCAGAAAAAGAGAAACCCTTCTACACTATTGGTGGGAAGGAAATGTGGTCCAGCCATTGTGGAAATCACTGTGGAGTTTCCTGAGACAGCTACAAATAGATTTACCATATGACCCAGCTACACCACTCCTAAGCATATATCCTAAGGACTCTCTCACTACCTTAGAAATACTTGCTGAACCATGTTTATCACCACTCTATTCACAATAGCTAGGAAATGGAACCAGCCTAGATGTCCTTCAATTGATGAGTAGATAATGAAGATGTGGTACATTTACACAATGGAGTTCTATTCATCAATAAAAATGAAAATATGAAATGTTCAGGAAAATGGATGGATCTGGACAGGATTATATTTAGTGAAGTAACACAGGCCCAAAAAAGCCAAACATCACATGTTCACTCTCATAAGAATGCCCATTCCATTCTCCAGGTCCTACATTTAGTCAGATGTAAAGTGATGCAAGGGCGCAATGCTGCATTTTCCCACAAGGGGGTAAATACATCTGGAGTTCATTCACAGTAGTTGAGAGGCCGCTGGCACACCCATTCGCTCTCTCTCTCTCTCTCTTTCTCTCTCTCTCAAAAAAAATTTAAAAATAAAATAAAATAAGATGGAGATGACCATTAGGATGACCCAAAAGGCAACATAGTGCTGAGAAGAAGGAACAGAGGAGTGTCCAGCAATGAAACTTCTCTATTACACCCTCCAAGGTTCAGGGTCCATTGCGGAAGAGGGGACAGAAAGAATGTAAGAGCCAAAGGAAGTCTATGACTCCTTACAGTGCAACTGTCCAGACAGAAATTGGCCTCAGTATCCATGATCTCACAGTGCCTAGCAATACTTTCATGAGACCTTCATAATAGGTGCAAAAGATGATGATATCAAATTAAAAGAGAGACTAATGGAGAGAGGGAAGGGATATGATGGTGTAGCAGACAGCTTCAGGTTTGCTGAGATGAACTTCCAGACCACGCAGAGTTATGGAGAAAGGGATATTTATTGAAGCTTACAGATCCAGAGAAAGTTCCATAATGGCAGAAGAAGCAGCCTGTCTTCACAGGACTAGGCAAGAGAGCAAAGGCCCCAGCCACACAGCACACGGAACAAAACTACAGCCAAAAGCACAGCACACTTCAGGAACTCCTATTAGGCACACTTTGCATGTCTTTACAATGGAATCTCAAACCATCCACACCTTAAAACCAGCCCCCAGTGACATTGCCTCTAGCAAGGTGATTGCAGATGCAAACTATAAACTAATAAAACACTGAATATATTGGGGGACATATATTCAAACTACCACAGATGGAGAGTGGAGTTCTGAAGGGGAATGGGGGAGGGGAGGGAAATACCATGGTTTATTGTCTATAAGTATAGAAGTTGTCAACAAAAAATTAAAAAATAAATTAAAAAATAAAAATAAGGGCTGGAGAGATGGCTTAGCGGTTAAGGCACCTGCCTCCTAAGCCTAAGAATGCTGGTTCCAATCTAGCAGTTCCAATCTCCAGGTCCCACATTTTGCCAGATGCAAAGGGGCGCAATGCCGCACTTGACCACAGGGGGGAACACACATCTGGATTTCATTTGCAGCAGCTGAGAGGCTGCTGGTGTGCCCATCTCTATCTGTCTTCCTCTCCGCCCCCCCCGTCTCTCTCTGTGTCTCTCTCCCCCCCAAAAAAATAAAAATTAAAAATAATAAAAATAATGTGAATAACACATGAAAAATAATGCCCAAGTTTGTTCTCTGGCTTCTACATCCATACACATACAAAAAATTATTTTTAAAGACCTTACCTGGGCTTGTGAGATGGCTCCATGAGTAAAGTGCCCTCTGCCAGTGCATGAGGATCTGAATTTGGATTTCCAGAACCTACACAAAAAGACCAGGCAAGACAATGCATACCTGTAATCCTGGCACTGGGGCAAAGGTCATAGGAGGACACTCATGGCTGATGGGTAATTTGTCAAGCCCAGTATGTAAACTCTTGATTCAATAAAAGACTTTGTCTCAAAAAATAAGGTAGAGGGAGATTGCAGAATATAAGGTACCTGACATCAATCTCTGCCCCCACACACACACATTCACGCCCACTCACATACAAATGTACCCACACATATTTGAGCACATAAACTTATACATGTACAAAACACACACATGTAATTCTCATCTCTATACCCAGGATTCTTTCTTTTCTGAGGAGAGAGGGTGGTTGTTGTAATATGTGTTTATAGACGTATATGCAAATTTAAGTGCCCCATGCACAAGCATGCAGAGGCCACAGAAATACATTAGGTGTCCTTGCTCTTCCACCTTACTTCCCTGAGCTAGTCTCTCACCAACCATAAGGATCCCTGTGGATCCCAGCTACTTGAGAAACTGATGGAGGCAGATCACCTGATCCAGGCAGTTGAGGCCAATCTGGACAAAATAGTGGGTGGGACTCTACCTCAAAAAAGAATGAGGAGGGCTAGCGAAATGGCTCAGTGGTTAAAGACAGTTATGTGCAAAGCCTGGTGGCCTAGGTTCCATCCCGTAGTACCTATGTAAAGGCCAATGCAGAAAGGCCCTAATATGCCCATTCTCTCTCTCTCTCTTTCTCCATATATATAATATATAATATATAAAATAATGTATATATGTATATTGGGTTATAGTTTAGTGTGACTGGAATGGGCAGTATGAATGCATGGGACCTAAGAGGAGTTGCAAAGAGGAAAAAGGTTCATAACTAATTATATTAGATTCTTTTGTTTCCAAAACCTGAAATACATAGTCCAGCACTGAAATGATAGACCTTGAGAAAATGTTATCAATTGTGGAAGGGAGAAAGTGAGAGCATCACAAGTACAATTGTTTTGAGATTCTACTATTCTCTCTGAAAATGGAACTCACATATCCTGGTCACCTACTGCTTCCATTGCCTCCCCTAGAAGCCAAGTGCCTTTGCAGAAGTATTCCTTCCAAGGGGACCCATAGAAGTGTGTTTGGGATGTCAAAAACAGTTAAGAAGGCTTCAGCCAGGAACAGGAAGGATGTGAAAGGAAGGTACTGGCAGCACAGTATATAAAGTAGAAGAAAGTTTTTCTTTACAGCACCACCACCTCCCACCCCTCATCCTACTCGTTAACTACCATGTCATCTACAAGGCAAATGGAGAAATCAGATGCCCTGGCATGGGGAGACTTACTGCCTGCTTGGTGGCTGCTGGGTCTATGGGGACGTTCCCATAGCCACTCCTGCAAACGCCAAAAAAGAGAAGCCAGTACCTAGGTGGACCTCTAAGAGGCTCAGGAAGAGTCAGATGTTGATGTAGGGGACCCAAGCCCCCAAAATTCTTCAACTTAGGCTTAGTAACAGGAGGCGGGTCCTAGAGAAGATGGCAAATTAAGTAATTCTATCAAAATGAAAAGCTTTGAGCTGCCTGACACAGCTGATACCTCTTTAGCACTGACCTCTGCCACTGCCGTCAGACATAGCCTGAGCAGTTCTGCCTGGGATGTCCTTAGCCATGAGCCCACTTCCATTCCAGGAGCAAGAAGCTGCAGAAACTAAAATTGGGAAGGAGCAGGTATTCTGAATATTTAATCCTCTGCTCAGCTCTCTCCAGTCCCTTCTTGGGCAGAATAAAGAACAGTTTCTGCACAGTGCACAATGAGGAGGAGTCAAGTCCACAGAGAAGATGCAAAGAGGCTCATTTGGGGTGGCTCTATCCAGGGCCTTCTGCCCAGAACCTTTGCTGAAACTCACCAGCACAACCAGAAGTGGCTGGCCTTCCTGACACCAGCAGAAGCTCTCTGGGGAGATGCCTGCCTATGGTCTTGACAGGCAGAATGAACAATTAGAGGGAGACCAGTTCATATAGCTAGGACACTATGACGCACACATACCGCACTGGAGGCTCGGCTGCTCCTTTTATCCCAGACCATTATGGAATCCCTATTGCTCAATAAAATTATTTTATGTAACAAGGTTTGTATCAGTACTCCAGCTTGTCTAAGGCCAAGCCCTTAAACCTCCCTGTTCCCCTAAAATACATGCCTACACAGAAGGCCTGGGTCATTACAGTGTTCTGCTTTCAAAGGGAACTCCTGGGTACAATTTCTCTCTGTGTGACTCCTATAAATGATGCCTAAGAGAATTGAGGCAAGACCCAGATCTTAAGAAAAGCAAAACCTCAGGGAGTGTAGCTTAGTGGTAAACTAAAAACTTTAGAATATACAAGGCCCTGGTTTTGAGAGAGAGAAAGAGACACAGAGAGAGATGTGTTTCTGTGAGTGTAGATGAGAAGCAAGAAGAGAATATGCTAGTACATCCATCTGTCCATTTATTCGACAGGTATTTAAGCACCCACTGGGTGATAGATATTGATGATATATTGATAAATAAGATAATTGAAAACCCTCTCCTCAAGTCACCCATGAACTTGTCACCAGCCATCTATACAAGCCTCACCTGCCTACCACCTTGCTCTCCTCAGAGGCTGGAGGTAGGTGAAAGACCTAGGACTCCTCCAGCAAAGACAGCTTTGTTCATAAACATATCAGCTCTCTGAGTTAAGCACATGAGACGATGCTTAAGTGTTTATAGTATTCCCTGTGTTTCAAACTGAGGAAGACATTAGAAGAAAAGGTGTATGAAGTATAGCAACAAATACTGCTTTGCTTTGCACATCATAAGGGCCACACACTGCCAAGTATGGCAGCACATGCCTTTAATCTCATCACTTGGAAAGGAGAAACAGGAGAGTCAAATCATTCTCAGCTTTGCAGCAAGCTCAAGTTCTGCCCAGAATGTATAATATTCTCAAAAACAAGAGCACACAATGAACCCTAGCTTTCTCATGACTTGAACTCTCCTTCAAAATCCAAAAACATGAGCTCATGGACAGTATGCAACCCAGGAAATCGACTATTTCCTGTGGCAGCTGTGCTTTCAGGATCTTGGGGCTGCCAACACAGAATGGCTATTGACAACAGGCCCTGCACTGCCAGGGCCATCACTCCCTTATGCCCTCTAGTTATGCTACACGCCTAGTAAAACCAGGCCCACCTTCGGGTTCTCAGAAAAAGGAAAGGCAGTGAGGGGAGGTTGGAGAAGTTATTTCTTGTTGCTAGGACAAAATACCCACCCAGAAGCAGCTTATGGAAGGAAAGGGGTTTAATTTGGCTTATTGTTCCAGAGGTCAGAGTCTATCCTGCCGGGGAAAGCGTGGCAGGAGCAGGAAGACAGCATTACGTCATCACATTTGTAAGGAGGAAGCAGAGAGATAGAACATCAAGCATGGCCGGCTTGGAATACCTCAAGGCTTGCCCCCAGTGAGATCCCTCCTCCAGAAAGGCTCTACATCCTAAAGGTTCCATAATCTGCCCAAACAGCTGGGGACCAAGTGTTCAAAGACATTAACCTGTGGGAGACATTTTACATTCAAACCACCACTGGAGTGAATATATTAATATAAGTATCAATATATTTTATCTCAACCTGTATCTCAACTTCAGTAACCCTTTGAACCTTGTCCCAGAACAAGTGTGAGGCCAAGTAGACTGATTATTCCTGCAGTCTTGACAGATAATATCTTACTAATATCTCCTGCCAAAATACTTTAACAGATTGTTTTAGTTGAAAACAAGTTTTCTGGGATGGGGAGATGACCCAGTGATTAAGGCACTTGCCTGCAAAACCTAATGACCCACGTTAGATTCCCCAGTACCCAAGTAAAGCTAGGCGCACAAAATGGCACATGCATTGGGAGTCTGTTTGCAGTGGCTAGAGGTCCTGGCATGCCCATTCTCTCTGTAGCCCAATATGGTGGCATGTGCCTTTAATCACATTTGGGAGGCAGATGCAGGAGGATCACTGTGAGTTCTAGGCCAGCCTGAGACTACACAGTGAATTGCAGGTCAGCCTGAGCTAGAGCAAGACCGTGCCTTGAAAAGCCAAATAAATAAATAAATATGGGTATTCTATATTATTTATCTTATGACCATTAAACACAATTGAAGTAAAAGGGATTTGAACTTTTTAAGCTATTGACACCACCCAAGGTATGGCTTTGACTACACATCCCCAGAAGGCCTCAGCATTTGAGTTTCATATTCGCAAATACTGAGAATTTTGAATTTCTGTGTCAATTGTCACTTCATTCAGGTAGCTCTGCCTGTACATCCCATTCCTGTTGTGTCTGCCTTCCTACATCATTTATCTTGCATTTGTTAACATCTCCTAAAATAATCCCAACCTCTCCCTCACATACATCTTTGTATGTCAGCAGCAATGCAAGGCTTTCCTTTGGAAATCTCTTCCCAAAACCAGAAACTGTTCTGGAAGTAATACCTTAACTTGCTGGTATTCATTTCTACAAGCTTTCCAAGGATGGTTTGTGGTGGTTTGAATGTAAACTGCCCCTGTGTTTAAATACTTAATCCCCAGTTGGTTGCACTGTTCCAGAAGGCTGTGGAACCTTTAAAAGGTGGTACCTCACTAAAGGAAGTAATTCATTAGGGGTGGGCTTTGAGGTGTTACAGCCCAGACCCCCCTGCTGATCTCACTCTCCTTACCTTACCTCTGCAGATGTGAAACTGGTTTTCTGCCCCTGCTCCTGTCGTACTTTCCCTACCATGATGAACATCTTCTGTGAAGACACAAAGGAGTTGAAATCAACACTTTCTTTCCCTAAGCTGTTTCTGGTCGGGTGGTTTGTCCCAGCAATGATAAAGTAATTGATACATTGTCTATTCTCCGATTACAATGTTTCAGATGCTGTTTGTCATGTCACACAACCAGTACCCATAAATTGGTCAGGTTAAATAGTTTCTATCACATTTGGTAGAATTGCTGCTTTTGGATTTTGCTACAAATGCCCAGATTTTAAGATGGCTGAGAACAAACAATGCCAAGTTTAAAGCTGAAGTCTTTTGATAAATGTCAGCTGCCATCAGTATGCTGCTCATAGACTTCAGGATACAGTCGATGTCATCCTCTCACCAAAGAGCAATTGCTTCCTCTTGACATCTTGACAGATCTGCATGAGTCCATAGATTATCACTGTCCTCCACACTCTTATCAAGCTTTAAATCTGTTGAAGTGTGGGGAAAAAAAATCAAGTGTGCTTCACAAAACAGAACCATAAAAGTGAACTTAGCTGAAGCAGCCATTGATGGAAATTTTTGAATAATGCCCCAGATGAGTCAAAAGAGAGTCTGGAAAGTCAGCTGAGACATCAAGTGCAGGAACCCTACATGCAGCAGTATGCTAAGCATAAGAAGCCATGGCTATTTGGCTAAGAGCAAAAGGCTGTGTGAGGGGAAACAAAGCCAAACAAAACAACTGTGCTCCAGGCTGCAGAAAGAGTAGGTATGCACCTCAGGAAACTCCTTGGTCTCTTCACAGTGAAGGTGCTATTGTGCGGAAGTGTTAAATCCTTTCCAACACCCCATCTTCTGCCCTCCTTTCAATGTGTTGAGCTGGTCATGACTAATTCTAATGAGAGACTTGCCTTTTCGATTGTTAGCTCCAAAATGCGCTATAGCTGCTCTGCCATGCTCTTCAGCCTCATTTAATTTCTCATCAAAGAAATAGAACTCCAGCCTCATAACTGGCTTTTCTTATTGAATCTTGAGGAATCGGAGATGCTTCATGCATCTGCAACACTCAAAGAAGTAAAATTGCTCGCACTTGGCTGTATTTGATATCTGGATACACAGCCTTTTCATTTTAACATAATTCATAACATTGTATTGTATTTTACTTCCTGTGGTCATAATTCAGAGACTAGAATTTCTCTCTCTTTAACCTCAAAAACTTAACCATGAAAATACCCACTATATGTAGCTCAAACTTGAATTTTGATAGGTGTTGTTTTGGCAATTTTGTCATCTGTGGAGGTTTTTCAATGAAACATATTCAATACCACCATGCCCTAAGATAAAATGCAAAGGAAAATACTCAAATTAACCATCACAGATTATTTTTGAAATGAAAGATGCATCTTCCTTATATTTGGATGAAAGTGAGCAAACACAGCTTTGATGAGTCCAAAAGTGGCAAAAATGAGCCAGACTCTCCTTCTGTGATGTATGTAACATATGTGTACACAAATAAGTACAGAAGGAAGTTCAAAGGAAGAGTTGAAGAATTAAGAATTTGGCTGGAAGCTGGGCCTGGTGGCACATACCTTTAATCCACACACTTTGGAGGCAGATATAGGAGAATCACTGTAAGGTTACGTTCAAGGCCACTCTGAGACTACATAGTGAATTCTAGGTCAGCCTTGGCTAGAGTGAGACCCTACCTCGAAAAAAAAAAAAAAAAAAAAGAACTTGGCTGGATGTAGTGGTACATGCCTTGAGACCCAGTTCTCAGGAGGCAGGCTGAGCTAGGTGGATCACTATGAGTTAAAGGACAGTCTGGGAATACACAGTGAATTCCAGATCAGCCTGGGCTAAAGAGAGACCCTACCTAGAACAAAAAACAAGAACTTGTAACTGCTGGTACACCACTGCAGCTGAGGAAGACCTGTGCTAGGCATCACCTGTTGCATAAAGAGCAGAGAATCTGACCAGCAACCTGGAAAGGGAGAAGGACAGATCCAAAAGAACTACTACTGGTGGCAGTCTGATTTAGTGTTGAGTTATTTGTAGTCTCTGGATTTCTGCTTTCAAGTACTATTTTCTCTTGGTATATTGACAGATCTGCATGAGTCCACAGTTTACCAGTTTCCTCCAAACTCTTTACTCATGTTTTGGTAACAACAATCACACTTGCTTCTTCCCATTGGCTTTCCAAGAAAGCTATGGACTCACCAAATTGTAGCATTGACCCCTTATGTGAGTGTAGTAGAAAATAGGGCCTCTGAGACATCATTAGATTTAAATGAGGTCAGGAGGTCACAGTTCTTATACTGAGATCAGTATCCTTATAAGAAATACTAGAGGGCTTTCTCCTTTCTCTCTCTCTCCCTATTTCCCTCTCCCTATTTCTCCTGCTCCCTCTCCCTTTCCATCTCCCTCTCTATCTCCTGATCCCTATCTCTCTTTCCTTCCTTCCCTACCTCCCTCTATATATATATACCTGCCTCTTTCCCCTTTTCTCCCCACCATGTAAGAACACAGAAAAAAAAAAGCAAAAAAAGCTCTCACCAGAAACTGACCATAGTGATGTCTTTATCTTGACTTTGAGCTTCCAGAACAGTGAGAAAATGAATTAGTGTTTCTTAAACATCCTACCATATGGTATTCTTATACAATTAATTATGTCATAATAACTGTGCTAGCCATAGTGGGTATGCTTTTAAAAGTAGAAACTAAAGCATGAAAGGAGCTACAAAAGAATAGTCTTATGTGTGGATAAAGATTGTTATCAAACCCAGTAGACAGGTGAAGGAATATCGTAGAGAACATTACATTATAGAGCTTTAGTCTTCCTAATCAGATCCATCTCATCCATAAACTTCTAGAAAGGTTCAGAAAAAGGAAACTTCATATTAGTTGGTTACTTCCCCCTAATTAGCAAAAGGGTTCTCAAAGTATAAAACCGGAGGAAATCAGAAGGCACATTGTCCCTCCAAAACAAAAATGTAACAAACAAATAGCCAAGACTACCACCATGTACACACTAAAATAATAGTTTCCATTCTCCAGGCTGGTTCTGGCACAATCTGCCCAAGCCCCCACCCTAGCTCATCATACTCATTAGTCACTGGATACATTTCTGCAAAATGGAGGGGAGTTGCTTTGAGGCAAACTAGAGCAGCTCCATACATGTGAAAGCTTTTGAGCACTGTTGAAACATTCAAAAGCATAGCTCCTTCACATGAAAACTGCCTGTAGAAGGGAAGAAACATGCTAGAAGGGAACAGTGATCTATATGCATGGTATTAATAGAAAAGAATTGGCTTCCTGGATGGAGAGACAAGCCTAGCACTTAAGGTGCTTGCCTGCAAAGGCCAAGGACCCAAATTTAACTCTCCAGATTCCACATAAGCCAGATGCACAAAGGTGAGGCAAGCACATACCCACTAGGTGGCACAAGCATCTGGAGTTTGATTACAGTGGCTGAGGCCTTGGTACAACATTTCTCTGTCTCTCTCTCTAAACTAAAACTTTTAAAAATGAAAAAAGCCGGGCGTGGTGGTGCACGCCTTTAATCCCAGCAATCGGGAGGCAGAGATAGGAGGATCGCCGAGAGTTCGAGACACCCTGAGACTACCTAGTTAATTCCAGGTCAGCCTGAGCCAGAGTGAGACCCTACCTCGAAAAACCAAAAAAAAAAAAAAAAAAAAAAAGAAAAGAAAAAAGAAAAAAATAGAATTGGCTTCTTCCACTCTGGTCTATAAGAAAATTAGAAGTATGTAAGCCAACACATATCTTACAAAAACTAAAAATATATTTTATCCACATAATCAGTGACTTCATTAAAGGATTTGTGTTGGTTGCTTTTCTTATTACTATTACAATATACCTGACAAGAAGCAACTTAAGAGAGAAAGGATACCATCCTCCTATAGAATAAATAGCGTGGAAGTTGAGGGTTCACAGTCCACCATGGTAAAGAAGGGAAAGCAGCGGGTTACTTCAAAGTGACAGGAGCATATGGTTGGTATTCCTCACATCTCAGAAGAACAGAAAGCAAAAAGATTGGGCTGGAACTAGATCTGGGCTATAATCCTTAATGCCCATCCTCCCAGAGATCAACTTCCTCTAGAAAGGACACATGTCACAAAAGTTCCACCACCTCCCAAAAGAACACCATCGCCTGAGAGCAAGAGTCTAAACACATGATGCTAACATTCCATATTCAAACCACAGAAGGAACCAAAGTGTATTATGCTGTGAGAACAAAAGGAATGAAGACTGGTTCAAAAGATCACAATACAACAATATTAAGGTTTTATCAGGCATGCAGTACAACTATCAAACACAGGTTTAGCCCCCTATTTTTCACATGAAAACTAATCAAAAATAATGTGCTGCTATAACCCACACAGAACAAGTACAAAACAAACATCTCCATCCCAAGTTACCACCCAACACCAAAAAGACAAATTTAAGATTGAAATTCCTCAGAGTAGAATTCTAAACGACAGGACTACGATCATAATTTTGGAGGATGTCTCATGCCAGCTATATCATGTTAGTCACCAATGAACACAAATAGGGGCAGTTAAACAACAAAATGAAGCTGGGCGTGGTGGCACACGCCTTTAATCCCAGCACTCGGGAGGCAGAGGCAGAAGGACTGCCAAGAGTTTGAGGCCACCCTAAGACTGCACAGTTAATTCCAGGTCAGCCAGGGCCACAGTGACACCCTACCTCAAAAAAAAACAATCAAACAAAAAGTGAAACTTCTAGTTAAGATGGCAGTGTAAGAATGCCAAAGCAGCCTAGGGGAGAAAAAGAAAGAAAAAAAAAAGCAGCAAAATAGACTCTTCTACTAAAAAGTGAAGGTGTGTAAGAAATTATCAAGCACAGTAGAGAAGTAGGAGAGACACAGAACATCTAGAGACCACAGAAACAGGCAGAAGTGGCTCCAGCAGCGGCAGCACCAGGTCTATGCAGCCACAGTCTCCAGGCTCTGCCTGAACCACAGGAAAAGCCAGGTGAGGAGATATTCCATTCACACCAGCTTCTTTGCAAACTCAGGAAACATGAAGGGGAGGACAGCAGGGACCAGCAGAGCAGCTAGTGAGGAAGAGGATCATGGGGACCAGTGGAATAACTTCATCCAACATCCACAACCAGCAAAAATGTCAGCAAGCACAGGAGACCTGGGGAAGGGAACTCACCTACACAGCACCCAGCACAGGCTATCAGATCAGCAACCCACCAACTGAGCCAGACTACTTGAGCCCACAGCACTGCAAAGAGGGACCCAAGTGGGTATGCAACAGAGCTGAGACCAAAGCTGTCCCAAAAGGTAACTGGACTTACACCAGGTCAGTACCCGCCAAAAAAAAAGCTTTCATATAGGTTTGCATCAGAAGTGCTAATTGCACCTTGCACGTCAGGGTAAATTATGTGTTAAATCTGATGAATGGTCAGATTTGCCATTCTTACAACATGCTCCTCCAGACACAAAATGGCCTGGATATCCATGACCTCACAGTGCCTGACACTACCTGCATAAGACCATCATAATAGGAGGAAAAGATCATGATATCAAACTGAAAAGATAGACTGATTGAGAGGGGGAGGGGATATGATGGAGAGTGAAGTTTCAAAGGGGAAAATGGAGGGAGGGAAGTACCATGGGATATTGTCTACAATTAAAGAAGTTAATAAAAAAATATTTTAAAAAAAAGAAATTGCAGAAGACACTAGGAAATGGAAAGATATCTGATGCTTTGAATTGGAAGAATCAATATTGTAAACATGTCAATCTTACCAAAAGCAATCTACACATTTAATGCAATCCCCATTAAAATCCCAAAGACATTCTTCAGAGAAATAGAAAAAAAGACATCCTAAACTTCATTTGGAAGTACAAAAATCCTCAAATAGCCAAAACAATTATTAGCAACAAAAATAAGGCTGATGGTATCACCATACCCAATTTTAAGCCATATAACAAAGCCATAGTAACAAAAACAACATGGTACTGGCACAAAGACAGACATGTAGATCAATGGAACAGAACAGAGGATCCAGATGTTAATCTAGGTAAGCTACAGATATCTGATTTTTGACAAAAAGGCCAAAATTATTCATTGGAGAAAAGATAGCCTCTTCACTGAGTGGTGCTGGGAAAAATGGATATCTACATAGAGAAGGATGTCAATAGATCCTTGTCTTTCTCCATGCACAAGAATCAAGTCCAAATGGATCAGACCTGAAACTCTGAAATTGCTAGAGGAAAAGGTAGGGGAAACCCTTCAACATATTGGCATAGGCAATGACTTTCTGAATATAACCCCAATTGCTTAGGGAATAAAACCACTAATCAACCACTGGGATCTCATGAAATTACAAAGCTTTTGTACAGCAAAGGACACTGTGAATAAAACAAAGAGACAACCTACAGAATGGGAGAAAATCTTTGCCAGCTATATATCTGGCAGAGGATTAATATCCAGAATATACAAAGAACTCAAAAAAAAAACAATAAGAAATCAAACAACCCAATTAAAAAATGGGCTATGGAACTAAATATAAAGTTCTCAAAGGAAGAAATACAGATGGCATATAAACATCTAAAAAAGTGTTCTACATCCTTAGCTACCAGGGAAATGCAAATTAAAAACTACTTTGAGATTCCATCTCCTATTAGAATGGCTACCATCAAGAAAACAAGTGACAATAAATGTT